>CM071854.1:24619876-25283071 GCA_036507275.1 Sicyos edulis | reverse complement strand
GCACAAAGAAGAAAAGAGCAAGTTAGATCTATCCAAACCACAAATCAAACACAACAAAAACACCATCAACCCTACTTTGGAGCTCTCGGCAATGGAGGTTGGAATGGGAAGTGCTCTCAGATCTCAATCAAACAAGGGGAACAAACAAGATCTCCTCCACCAAAGCAAGCTTCTCGGATCTTGGAAAACAATGGAGAAGATGAACTACACTTGGGAATCTTGAGGTTGCAAGCAATGGAGATGGAGAGAAATGGAGAGGGAGTGCTCGGCCAAGGAGAGGATTTGAGAGAAGGGGAGAATCGGCCAAGGGAAGGAGAAGGAGAAAATGATGGAACCCTAATGCATTTTCCCTTATTTTTAATTAATAAAATGCCTCTAAAAATCTCACCTTCAAATCCCACCAAGAGCACTTTTACAAACTCTTTTATTTTTCTCTACACAAGGCTCAAACTCAACTCCCAAGCCACCATGGTTCGAATCCTAGCTCCAACACTTTTATTTTCATTTTTCTTCTTTTAATAGGGAGGGCTCCAAACTTACCATAAATGGAATTCTTGACCTGAAACTTGAAACCGAAGAATAAACTTAAGTCCACCAACTCATAAACATTCTTGAAGCCCTGTCTTACTGCAACACTGTCTCGGGAAGGCAAAATGACCAAAATACCCCTGGAGGACAAAATGACCAAAATGCCCCTAGAAGCACAAAAACTCTAACAGGTCAACCAACTTACTGGAGGAACAACCGAATAAACCTAGAGAACCGAAAGGAAATCTTGGGTTGTTACACCATTGACAGCCAAGTTTGAGCTGTATTAGGGTTGAGCCCAGTTGCATGCTGCCCAGCATACTAAGGACAAGCCCAGTTGCGTGTTGTCCAGGATAAGCCCAAGTTAGCTCAGTTGCGTGCTAACCTAGTGTTGTCTTAGAGATAGACATTCTAGAGATCGAGGTCACTTAGGTTGTCCTACTGTCTAGTCAGCTCAGTGGCATGCTGACCCTACTCGACACTTTTTGTCTGTTATTATTTGAGACTTCCTTATATGTATTTAATGCTATGCTTGTATACTAGGATGCTAGATGATTTGTCTTGCGTATTGTACTCCGGTTGGGGGATCCTTACTGAGTGCAATTGTACTCACCCTTTCTGTGGTTTTTCCATCAAGTAATGTGGCACAGCATCGAGGTGGCTAGAGGAGAAGTTGGATGATCATGGGGATGGGTCCGTTGCATCTGCTTTCTTCATTGCATTTTATTACTGAAACCTTTCACTTATGTTTTGTAATGGATTTTAATGTATTATGGGCAGAGGTTGAATGTTTTTAATGACTTTTGCATAAGTATTTGGAACTTGAATGTTTTAATGAGATGGATGTTTGAAAACTTTTATCTTTAAGGTTCATGAATTTTGAATTACGGCATTTAGTAAAGGCCATTTATGACCATTTAGAATCGGGTCTTTACAGATACTCTCAGTCTCAACACGATACCGAGAAGTTGAAGCCTAAGAATGGGGGCAACTGTCAGGGGTAAAATTAGCGTTTATTCCCAACAAGTTGGATAAGGCTAAATATGAGCTATCTAGTACTACATAATGAAAAAGGCTAAATGCAAGCTATCTACTATATAAGTTGGATAAGGCTAAGCATGAGCATCCAATAGTACAAGTTGGATAAGGTTAAGTATGAGCTATCTAGTGCTATAGAATTGGTAAGGCTAGTGCAAGCTATCCAATTCTACAAGTAAAATCAGGCTAAGTGCGAGCTATCAAATAACAAGAGTTGGATAAGGCTAAGTATGAGTTATCCATTGCTACAGAATTGATAAGGCTAAGCATAGACATCCAATAGTACAAGTTGGATAAGACTAGGTATGAGCTATCAAATAGTACAAGTTGGATAAGGCTAAGTATGAGCTATCCAGTGCTAAATTCTACAAGTAAAATCAGGCGAAGTGCAAGCTATCAAATAGTTCAAGTTGGATAAGGCTAAGTATAAGCTATCTAGTGCTACGGAATTGATAAGGGTAAGCATGAGAATTCAATAGTACAAATTGCAAAACCTAGATTAATGAACCTACTTTTGAAATTTAGACTAAGTATCTTGTCTAAACTCAAGAGTGGGGGCAACTGTTATGGGTGAAATTTGTGGTCAAGACCTAATGAAACTCACCAACTCAATTACAAGAGGTTAGACCCAAAAACGGGCTGGCCCAAGAAAGGATATTTTCCTAAATTAGAAATATTTACCTAAAAGAAATATTTCTATAATTATAATCTATTTTTACCAAAAGTGGCCACCTACCCGCCTCCTATATATATAGGTAAGCCAATTAGTCATGAGGTAAACAATTGAAAAACCCTAAATTCGACTAACCTACCCAGCTCTTTCAATCTCGACTGACTTAGGCATCGGAGGCGATGCGACTCACACCACACTGGTGTCCAGTTCTTGTTTGTTTTGCAGGTATTCATCCCAACGAAATAAAAATTCACAGTTGATCTCTAAGACCAAATTTTGGCTTCAACATAGGGCAACAAAACCAATTGACAATTCACGTTGAATTTGTGAATTGAAATGGAACTTGGTGAATTGGGAACCAATGCAATTGATTGCAACTTGGTGAAGTGGCACTAAATTTGAAGGATCAATTGGATCGACTTGCAATTGATTGGAATGATCGAAATAAAATGCCAAAACATAATGAGTTTATGAAACCATATTGATCAGAAAAGATGGGAAGAAGAAAAAGTCTCATTTTTGACAATTTTCCCAAATAGGATAAGTATCTATATATACAACCCTAATAGAATCTAGAATAACAAACTTCCCTACAAATTTATGCAATAGTTACAGTATTATATACATTACAATAAATCTTAGTATAATCTAATATTAGAGGATTTTGCATGTATAACAAAAAAATGGCAAAATATTTCCATTTATAGCACAAAATCCAAAATAATTTCATTTGTAGCAGAAAATCCAAATTGATTTCTATCACTTATTGAGTTCTATTAGTGATAGAATTCAATCAATGATATACTCATTCTATTACTGCTTACGTTTTCTATCAGTGATAGAAATCTAAATTGAGTCCTATCATTAGGTGAGTGATAGAAATAAATATGTTACAGATGAATTATTTTAAAATTTCTGCTGCAAATATAATACAAGAGGTAGAATGTGCTGCTGATGGTAAATTCTCCTAATATTATCTATGTTTATTTTGTAGAATTATGACGATCAGTTATATCTTTATTATTATTATTATTATTATTATTATTTTGAAAGTTTTTTTTATTATTATTTTGAAAGTTTTTTTTTTTTGAAACGATTATTATGTTTTGAAAGGTTAGTTATATCTTTAATTAAACAATTAATACATATTTTCTCAAAAAGAAAAAGAAAAAAAACTTTTTTTTTTAAAACCAAGAAATAGTATTAAGGTTTATTAATGAAAAGGATAAATTGAAAAGAGATTTATAATGATTGCCAATTGGGCAAGTTGGAGAAGAAATAATGCAAATTTCTTCCCATTTTGACGAATTCAAATAGAGCTGATCACGATGTTCTAGTTGCCGATATGGAAATAATCTGGCGGCTAACAAAATTGAAAATAAATATATTTTAATTATGAAATTCGTTGAGAATATATATATAAAATTCAACATTGATTTTGGGCTTTTTGCAGTATTGAGCTAAATTGAGGAAAAAATTGGATGCGTGTCCATATTTTTCAAATTTAGCAAATGTAATCGACCTTTTAAAAGAGGATAATTTGTTTTACCATGAAATTACATAAATATCCTTTATTCATTTACCATTTAAAAAAAAAATCTATCACTTTTTGCCGCTTCCCAAATCGTTAGATCAATAGAGTTTTTTTTTTTAATTGAGTAGTTGTTTTGACTTTTTTTCATATTCCTAAACTTTTTAATATGTATTAATAAATGAAGTCTGGTTTTAAATAAATAAAATGTTTTATATTAACGTTATTTTTTTGGTATTGAATATATTATGTATAAGTACTATAAATTACAAATATCGAATAAATAATTAACATATTTTACAAATAAAGTATATTTTTTATTTATAAGTATTTATCTCACATATGAGTATTTATTAATAATATTAACACTAATTATAAGTTTTAATACAATATTTCATTATAATGAATATAATATTTTATTATAATGATTTTTTAACTAATACAACATTTTTTTTAATTGATACAGATTTTTTTTTATAAATAAGTATTTTTTTTAAAATTAATTAGCTTTTTTTAGTAAAACTGTATTTTTTAATTAATGCCATTTTTAAATTAATACAGTTTTTTTAAATTAATACCATATTTTTTAATCAATACAATGTTTTTTAATTAAAATATTTAATCATGTATTAATAAACAAATACAAGTTTTAAATAAATATGAATTTTTTAATATTATTTTAAGAAACTTACATGATTAGTCAAATTAAAAAGATAATTACACTTAGGGTTATTTTAAAAAAATAGCAATCATATTAATAATAATACAATATTAATAGTGTAATAATAGACAATATTATATTAATAATAAGTAATACTGTTATACATAATACTATATTAACAACCCTTCAACTGTATTAATAATAATAAAAAATACTATATTAATAAGTTAATACAATATTAAATCGTATTTATCAGTATGATATAAATATTTTCAAATTTAATTTCATTTGTAATTATTATTTTTGTTAAAATAAATCTCCATTATAATTTCTCAAAAAAGAAAACAATTAAAATTATTAAATTTGAAAAATAAATCAAACGTAATAAAAAAAATTAATTGCTTAAAAAAATAATAAAAACGGGTTTAAAAAATGGAAGAAGTAAGATTAAAAAAAATCGTAACAATATTTCTCAGGTGGCTACCAACTAAATGAAATGCACAAACACGATTTGTAAAAAAAAAATTAATGAAACAAAAAACAACACGCTAATTATTCGGCTTCCAAACGGTGCGTATAATTGGTATTATAAAAAAATATTATCAATTAAATTTAAAATAAAATATTGATTTATAAATACTTTAATATATGATTATATTTGCAATTATTTTTCTAAAAGTGACTATTCATTACAATTTTCCTAGAATTAATGGATAGATTAGAGATTCATTCTTGGCCTTTAATTGGAAACACGTTAATTAAGTTGTTTTTTAAAAATGAAATTACGTTAATTAATGTTCCTCTCATAACCATTTAGGTCCCGTTTATAATCATTTTTTGTTTATGAAATTTAGTCTGCAACAATTATCTTACTATATCTTTTTTCTGTATTTGATATCTACATCCTACTTATATTTTAATAAACAAAACCAAAATTTAAAAACGAAAAAAATATTTTCCAAAAACTTGTTTTTGTTTTTTAAATTTGGTTAATATTCACCGACTTTCTTAAGGAAATATGAGTACATTAGGAAAGATGAAGCACATGTATGAAATTTAATTAAAAATAAGCTTAAATTTCATAAATCAAAAATAAAAAATAAAATGGTTATCAAACGGGACTTAGTTTTTTATTTTTTGTTTTTAAAATTTAAGCATACAACAACTATTTTATCATGTGTTTTTTTTTTACTTGAATGTCTATCTCTCACAAATATTTGTAGTAATCAAACCAAAATTCGAAAACAAAAAACATTAGCGAAAATTGATTCACATTTACATACTTTCTTAAAGAAATAAATTGATACATTACAAAAAATGTAAAATATATTGTAGAAAATTTAAATAAGAATAAACTCAAATTTCAAAAATAAAAAATAAATGATTATCAAACACCGCTTTATTTAAAAGGGATTTCATTGAAAATTACATTATATTAGTGAAAATATTGGTTTGCACAAGTTAAAAATTTTATAGGCTGGATAAATTTTATTTATAGATGAGGAATATTAAGTTAATAACCTCAATCTAAACAGTAAGAGGTTTATTAGATATCTAGCTAGTTATAATCTCTAGATTCAATTGTTATAAATATTCTATTTTAATTAAGATTTTTTAGAAAAGAAAAAAAAGAAGATATAGTAAGATCATTGTTGGTTCAATCAAGTAATTACTCTTTCAAAGAGAAGTTGATTCAATCAATGGTAAAATGATAGATTTCATCAGTAGGGGATGATAGAATCCATCACTAGGGAATGATAGAATCAATAACTGAAAAATAGGCAGTTTGGAGATCTCGATGACACATCTTTTTTAGACATATTGATTGTTAGTTATTCTTGCTTTCTATCAATGATTGAATCTAGTTGTTAGTTGTTATTGCTCACAAACAACATATCCATGTAGTCTAGGTCAATTTTTAAGACGTTGGTTTTAAACTTTCGATTGAATGAATTTCAATATTTTGTATTCTATGTATTTTAAAAAGATTATTTACGTACTAATTGATTGACAATATTTAAACAAATGGAATAAAAAAGAAAACTAATTAAAGGAGAACCATCTTCGAGAAAGAAGATGAAAAAAACTGAAGGAAAGTTAGTAATTGACAATGAACTTTGGAATAGACCTTCGAAAATAAATATGTACAATAGGTTGGAAGTGATAGATCATATAAAAGACACATTAGATAATGATGACTTAGAGTTGTTTAGGTTAGGACCATTTGGTCACTTCTTGGACATTAAAGCAAAAACACTGCCCATCCAAATTCTATCACATCTTGCCTTAAGGCAATGTGAAACAAATGAGACAGATGTTTTGGCTTTCAATCTTGAAGGCCACATTGTAGAATTTCGATTGACAGACTTCTGCTTATTAACGGGGTTAAATTGTGATGAATTCGAGATAGAAGTGTACGATGACCTAGACTCGGAGATAACGCAAACATTCTTTAAGAATGCACCATCCATCGATAAAACAAAATTAGTTGTTGCCTTTGGTCGTTTATCCCAAGTACACTTCAGGAATGAAAAACTCAAAGTTAAACTTGCCAACTTGTACCTATTGGAGTGTTTACTTCTTCCCCGTCAAGCTCAAAACAAAATAAATCCAACTCATTCAAATTGATCGATGATGAAGAGAAATTTCAAACATATCCATGGGGGGGGGGAAGTGTTTTAACTTCACAGTTGAGTATTTCCGTAAATGTTCCACAAATGGATCATCTATTTCCCTCCAAGGTTTTCCTCTCATTCTTATATTTTGGGCCATTGAAGTAATACCTTTAATGGCTCAAGAAGGGATAGCTAGAAAAATGGAAACTCGAGGGCCGAGAATCACTGGATGGGAAATAAACTGTTCTGAAGAGTGAGAGGCACTGAAGGATAACATCTTTGAGTCTACTAAGGTAAGACCAAAATTCATTTAATAACAATTTCTTAATTGATTCAATAACTATAAACTTATTGAATTCAATCAGTTTATAGTGATTCAGTTCAATCACTATAAATTGATTGAATTCAATCAAAGGATGGTAATTGAGTTCAATCACTGTAAACTGATTGAAGTAAAATCAACTGATGGTGATTGAGTTCAATCATTGTAAACTGATTGAATTTAATCAAAGGATGTTGATGGAGTTCAATCACTGTAAACTGATTGATTCAACTTCATAATTTCCTTTTTTTTTAAACAATTCACAGTAAAGACTTTGATACCAACTGAAGATGAGCTTCAATTTGGGACTATCAAATCTTTAATTGAAAAAGAAGACAAAAAGAAAACAAAAAAAGTTGGAGAAGGAAATTGAAGAAATAGAGAAAGGAAAAAAGAAGTTGAATGATAAAGATATTGTTGAAAACAAAAATACCTTAAGGAAGAAGATAAGTTCAATGAGTGAACTTTTAGAAGATTTGAAAAAAGGACAAGAAGTATTGAGACTTGAAGTTGAGAAGTTATCAAATGGCCAAGAGGAACTGAGAATTGGACAAGAAAAGTTACTGAAGGCCATAAACAACCTAATAAAGGAAAATATTGGAAAGCTTCGCAAGAGCAACAATCCAACATAAAAAATGTACCCCCCCCCCCCCCTCATCAGTTTAGAAAAAATAGATGCTACGATAGATGTTGATAAAGTAGTTGATTATGCAACCACTTATGCAACTGAGGTAAAAATGGGAATTCATTTTTAATTTCAATCAATTTATTTATCTGCCTTTATGTTCAATAATTAGATTGTAAATTTTTATTTTTTTGTAGAACATGGGAGTTATTGATGGGAATGTTGTTGAAGAAGAAGATGAACTTGAAGCTCCAAAGGTACATTTTTGTTCATGGAAAATGATTGAGTGTTTGTTTATTTATGAAATATGAACTTAAATGCTCTGATTGATTTCTATCGATTACAAATTATTGAATTTTGTCACTGAGTTAGGTAGTTTATATTGAATATCTGTTTTTCTGTTATCTATCAGTTACAAATGTTTGAATTCTGTCACTTGAACATGTATTGAATATCTATTTTTTTGTTCAATTCTATAATTTTATCTAGTTGTAGTTGCTATCAGTTGAACATGGATTGAGTAATGTTTGATTGACTTTTGTTCATAGTAAAACTTATTGAATTGTAAGCATAATGATTGACTTTTGTTGTAGTAGATTTTAAAATGAAATAATTTTTACTTGAAGGAAAAAGAAACAAAAGGGAATGAACATGAGAAGGATGACCAAACAGAAGAAGAAGAGTATTTTCTTGCTGAAAAAAGAACAAAAATGGTAAATGATAGAAAAGGGAAAAAGGAGGTAAGGTTCAATGCACTTGTGTCTTAAATGTTCTGCCATTGTCAATTAAATGCTTATCAGCAAATTATTCTTCTAATACTTGCAGGTTACAACAAAACATCGACCTAAGGTTTCTGCATGAAGAACAAAAAGGCAAACAAGGCCAACGAAAAAGACATTGGAGAATGAATCGACAGAACGGATAGCAAAACTTATAAACAAAAAGAAAATGAGAGGAACTAGACTAAAAGAAGCAGCATAAGCTATCAAAGGGCTTGAAATTATAGAGAAAAAATCTCCAAAGAAAAAATGTTAAGACTTATCTCCAAAGTCTCCTCAAATAAGGCACTTTTCAAGGTTGCATGTGGAAGCACCTTCTTTTAATTTGAAAATTGCACAAATGGATGAAGATCAATAGAAGCACCATATTTTGTTTTTGAAATTAGACACTGGTTATTTTGCTGTCAAAGTACAATGTTCTCTGTTTAGATTGATTGACTTTGGAAAAATTTATAAACTTCTTTTGCACAGTTTTTTTTTTTTTTTTTTTTTTTGCAATTAGACATTGTAATGGTTTACTTGACTCTTAATGATTAGACATATTCCATTTGATTTTATAGGTAAAGATTTTTAATGCAGCTTTGAGAGAAGTATAGTAAACAACATGGAACATTTGCTACATTTTTCTGTTCTTAAAACTGATAGATTCCATCATTAGGTATTGATAGATTCTATCACTAAGGAATGATAGAATCAATTATGAAAAAAAGATATTTTGTAAATTGATAGATTCTATCATCAGCACTATGGAATTACTCCTTCGAGTAAGAAGTTGATTCTATCAATAGTAAATTGATAGATTTCATCAGTAGGTGCTGATAGATTCTATCATCAATGCTATGAAATTACTCCATCGAGTGAGAAGTTGATTCAATCCATAGTAAATTGATATATTCTATCATCAGCACTATGAAATTACTCCTTCGAGTGAAAAGTTGATTCTATCAATAGTAAATTAATAGATTCCATCAGTAGGGGCTGATAGATTCTATCATCAGCACTATGAAATTACTCCATCGAGTGAGAAGTTGATTCAATCAATAGTAAATTGATAGATTCTATTAGTAGGTGCTGATAGATTCTTTCAACAGCACTATGGAATTACTCCTTCGAGTGAGAAGTTGATTCTATCAATAGTAAATTGATAGATTCTATCAGTAGGTGCTGATTGATTCTATCATTAGGGAATGATAGATTCAATCACTGAAAAATAGGCAGATTGAGAGTCATTTTCATCTACGCATTATGTTTAGACACATAGGTCGTTACAACAAGTAACTTAAAACTTTGAATGAGAAGTTGATTCAATCAATATCAAATTGATAGATTCCATCATTATTGACTGATATAATCTATCACTGAGAAAAATAGGCATATTGAAAATCAAGTGTTAGAAAAGGCTGAATAACAATTGATAGAAGACAAAATTGGAAATATTTTATACAAAGCAGACATATATGTTGAAACAATCAGTACATCATATAATATCTCTTCATGTAGGAACAATCATGTTTCAATACAATAGAGAACAAAGTGTAAATAAGAACATAGGTGTAAAATTGGAGCAAATTTACAAGTTCTACAATTATGACCAACTCGGTGACAACAACTACATCTTATGTAACTCCTTGCTTCACCTATAGACGGTATCCTTTGTTTTCGAGGCCTTCCAATTTGACGTTTCATAATTGGTGGTAAAGCATTAACATCAACATCTATAGTGCTCCAACTAGGATGATTCCCAACCAGACGAACTAAACCTCTATAAGTTCCTGGCAATTTATTAGAATAATAAAACTCAGACACGAAACTATAAGGATTTAAATCCAATGCACGTATAGCAGCAAGAGCATGACAACATGGCATTTCATCGAGATCCCAAACACGGCATGTACATGCTCCACTATCCAAGTTAACCAAAAACTGATTCATCTCATCAATTACTTTATGTTCTGACTGACTGATAGAATCAACCTACAAAAGAATACAATACGTATCAATCAATATTTGCAGAGAGTAAAAACAAACTGATAGACCAATTGACACCTTATTTTGAAAGTTCTAGATGCAACATCTGCTTTTCGTAAAACCTTTTCTGCCCAAGTAGACAAAATTGTAGTCATAGAAGATGCAGCTTTCCTTCACTCATAAAACCATAATTGCAAAGTGTCTCTTGTATACTCAAGAAGCATTGACACAGGATAATCTCTAAGCTCTTTAAGAAGGGAATTTATGCTTTCAGAACTATTCGAAGTCATCATTCTATATCTTCTCTTCCTAGAATATGCCCGAGCCCACTTTTCATAACCAACATTAAACAAATATTGACGAATGGGAGGATGTATAGACTCCAACAATTTCATATTAAGCTCAAAATCATCAACTGTATAAGCCTTTGCCCACTTTTTGAATATTTTGTCTATCACATTGCTGCCTTTGAATTGTAACTTCATATTCATTAGCAAATGTTGCATACAAACACAATACTCAACACCAGGATATACAGCCAAAAATTCCTTTGAAATACTCAAATGTCTATCTAACATGGAAACTAAATTTTTGGGATGTCCAAAACATTTCTTCATATTCTCAAAAACCAAAGCCATGAAGCGTCATTCCCATAATCTACAATACTAAAAGCAAGCGGAAAAATTTTATTATTACCATCCATAGTTGATGTCGTTAACAACATTCCTCCAAATTTTCCCTTCAAGAAAGTCCCATCAATAGAAATATTTGGCCTACACAACTCTCAACCTTCGATAGATGCACTCATGGCCATAAAATCATATTTGAAATGTCCTTCATCACTAGTTTCAATTGCTGTGTATATTCCTGCAAAAAGTGCATTAAGAAGTCAATTATAGAGATTGATAGAATTCAATTTTTGTTTGTTAGAACACACTAAATAATGAGTGATAGAGTTCAATTAGTTAAACTAACCTGGATTCATTTCTTCTAACTTCTTAAAAAACTTTGGAATCGAGGCGTAGGAGTCGGCTACATCACCCTTCAACGACTTAAGAATGTATTCTTTAGCCCTATATGCTTTATGATAACTCACGCTGACGCCAAGCTTAGAATGCACTTTAGTCCTAATTTCTTTCGTAGTCAAACTCTTAAAAGAACTAAACCTGAATTCTTCTTTTAAAGATTCCCCTATTAAACTTGATGATGCTTGCCTATGAGATGTTTGAATACTATTCAAAGAACAATTATGAGTAGAAAGATACTTTCGAAGGATCCATAAATCACTATTCTTGAAACGAGATGCCTTAACATTCCACAGACAATCATCTTTGCAACACTGAAACTCAACTGCTCTATTGCTAGATATAAGAGTCTTATATTCAAAATTATTTTTCACAACCATGTATTTGAAACAATTACACAACACTTCTTTACTAGCAATTACATCCTTTATATTGAAAACACAATCAAATTGAATATCTTTAATGACATTGAAAGTAGTAACATCATTATCTTCATTTATTGTTGAGGAAGACACCAACAAATTTGTATTGCTAACAACACTACTAGATGTTCTCTCTAAATGAAAATCCTTAATATTAGCCATTAATGGATGTCTTGTGCTATTCTCCTTTACTAAAGTTAGGTACCAATCTACATCCTTATCCTCCAAAATATGAAAAGGATGCGAACTTTTACCATAATCCAATAAGATAGATAAGCATAAAGACAATGTAGGTGCATCTAATTTCAACTCTTTAAGAATCAACGTCCCAAAAGCCTCAAAATTCATTACTTCATCAACCAAAACCCCACTAGTCTTGTAATTCTCATAAGGACCAGATTCATTCCATTGCCCACAATGAAAGACAACTATTGGTAGCTTAACCATATTGTCAAATCTGAAAAAGAAAACAAGGTACATAAGTGTCACAATAAAGATATATATGAAAAATTATTGACTGAATGTTCTTAGACAAGATGATAGATATCAATCACAATAAACTCAGTGCCTAAACCCTTCTGGAGCGCTCTCCAGAAACGAGAGGTGAACCTCGAATCACGGTCAGATACGATCCTCACAGGCACACCGTGATAACGAATGATCTGCTCCAAAAACAATCTGCGCCTTTGCTCCGCGGTATAAGTGTCTCTACCGGGAATGAAGTGTGCGCTCTTAGTCAATCGGTCGACTATCACCCAAATCTGTGAGAACTTCCTCGGAGTCCTCGGCAACCCAGAAACAAAGTCCATGGATATCTCTTCCCATTTCCACTGAGGCACACTCTCGTGGCCGCGCAACAAACCTACCGGTCTCTGCACAGGTGCCTTCACTTGCTGACAAGTGAGACATCGACTGACAAACTCCGCGACATCTCTTTTCATACCCATCCACCAGAATGTCTGCTTAAGATCCTGATACATCTTGGTACCCCCGGGGTGCCAAGCAAAAGGAGAACTGTGGGCCTCTGAGAGCAACTCTGTTCGTAATCCTGCAACATCCGGAACACATAACCGGCCTTTGTACGTCAGCCCACTGTCTGGTGAATATACAAAGTCAAAATCTCCATCAGCACTAACTCTGTCACCCAATCTCTTAAGTGCGGGGTCACTCAGCTGACTATCAATAATCCGTTGTCAACTGAGCTACTCTAGCAGTAACCTCACCCAACAACACTGCAATCTCAACCCGCTCGAACTCTCTCCGTAATCTGGGCTGGGAACTCCACAATACCTCGGAGTGCGACGTCTTCCTACTCAAAGCATCGGCTACAACATTGGCCTTACTCGGATGGTACAGAATCTCGCAGTCATAATCTTTCACCAACTCTAACCATCTCCTCTGCCTCATATTCAACTCCTTCTGAGTAAACAGATACTTGAGGCTCTGGTGATCGGTAAACATCTGGATCCGCTCACCATACAGGTAATGCCTCCAAATCTTCAGTGCAAACACCACTGCTGCCAATTTCATATCATGAGTCGGATAGTTCTGCTCATATGGCTTCAGCTGAGGGGAAGCATAAGTAATGACCTTCACGTGCTGCATCAACACACAACCCAAACCGAACTTGGAAGCATCGCTGTAAACCACGAAACCACCTGTCCCCTCCGGATCGCCAACAGTCTTTGAAAGTCAAACTGCGCTTGAGCCTGGCAAAGCTCTCATCACACCTACCGTCCCAAACAAACTCGACACCCTTCCTCGTCAAACGAGTGAGGGGCGAGGCTATGGCGGAAAAATCCTTAACAAACCGACGGTAGTAACCTGCCAAACCTAGAACGAAACGGCTCCTACGAGCAAACAACCGAAGGACAGAGAGCTCCACATACACTCACTGTCTTGCTCCACTAAAGCAACAAGGTCAAAATCTCACGGGGTAGCAACAGGGGTTCACCACGGACTGAACCTCCAAATACCAATGGGGCAACTCTCAACTTTCCTGGAAACAGGATGACAATCAACAGGGCACGAACCATTCGCCCCACGAGCAAACTGACTTC
The DNA here is from genome assembly GCA_036507275.1 of Sicyos edulis. Taxonomy (NCBI): domain Eukaryota; kingdom Viridiplantae; phylum Streptophyta; class Magnoliopsida; order Cucurbitales; family Cucurbitaceae; genus Sicyos; species Sicyos edulis. Next base: position 25,268,824 of record CM071854.1, on the reverse strand, counting down.
TAGCAATTTCAATCCACACCTTGGTCAACACCAAGCATCAACTTGTCACCATACCGGAACCAATCCGGACTCTACTCCAACAAAACTAACTTGCTAGGCTACCAAGCCTGCCAACAACTCCCCCGAGGCTACGAACTACACGGCTTCAGCTTGCCAGCTGCAACTCACTACTTGGCCTGACTGAGCTCTAGAGAGGCTCTTCACAACCTAGGGTTCTCCGACAACCCTCGACACCCACTGCCAACTAACAGACTAACAACCAACTGCCTGAACAACAACAACTCCTTTTTCCAGCAACACAACCATGCTGGCCAACTCCAATTCCTTGGAAACCAAGAGGACCCGAAACGCTACCGAATGCGTCATCCTCTTACTCAGACATCAACCACAACATAACTCCTATCCAAGGAAGGATCCGAACAACTCTCTTAGTCATGACGATCAACAAGAAGATCTGCCAACCAAGCTTAGGTCCACTTAACAAATCTTACCTAAGCAACAACCTGATACCATGAGCATGGTATCCTTACCACCTCACTAAAGCCTTGCAACATCCACCTGGAGTCCAACTTTTCCAAAAACTGAGCACCAGATCCCCAAGGATCACCCTACATGGATCTGAAACTCTCGCCACAGAACGAACCACACATAACACACTTGTGTGCACAACTCCCAACCTTCATTTAGCGATCCAAGAGTAACAAATGCTTTTCCCAAAAGCCACACTAGCTCCTGGCAGAGATACAACCAATCAACGGAACACCCAAAGTTCCATCTCCACACGATGCTCGAAGCTGTGGCAACCTTGCTCCACCAAAGCATAACCATGCCAAACCAAACTTACTTTATACCATGCCACTACCAAGGGTGCTTACCCATAAGGCATCCAACTCCTCTCACAAGGCATCCTACTCACCTCATAGGCATCCAACGCATGGTCCCTCAGCTGGACCCAACTTGCTTCTACGATGCTCAACTTTCCTCAGATAAGGCCCTTGAAGGTAGTTGACCGCACTACCAACAACAAAGATCTCTTGGCCTTAACACTAGCGTGAGATGCACGCGCACTAACACTTACCAACCGACAACCTGCTTGACTTACTCAACCTCCAGTAACACTGGGAAAAGGTTCTGGCTCCTCTCGAACATCTTTTCGCTTGAAATCTCTCGATTACCACTGAACTAGCCCTTTTGCACGACCTCCACAGGTGCAACTACCAAAAACGGATCCAAGGCTAAAGGAGTACGCTGAACTCCGAACGGCATAGAACCATCTGTTATGCCCATGCCAAACTCAGGCCTGAACCAGATTTAGTGCCAAAGTGGCACACCAACCAATGCACCTCAAGTGCTACTACAACCAAATCCACATCTTACTACAACGGGGCCAACAAGGTCACAACCTCAAGTGACACGAACTCTGGCTCAGCATACAAGGGCTCAACTCCAACAACCATGCCTAAGGCATCTCATCAAGTCAAGGCTCACACCTACTCTTGCATCTCCACATGATGCTCAACAAACTCTGCCGCTCTCTCAACATGCAAAGAACTAACCCTACCCTAGGGCTTACCAAAAGAAAGAGTGTTCAATTCTACCAAACAACCGAGAAACCACCAACGGATCCAAATCAAGGGAACAACGCTTGCTGCTTTGCACCCTTAACTACACGGTTCCGGCTTACTGGCTGCAAACAACCACACTTTACAGAAGCACAAAGATGCCTCATCAACCTCCTCGAAGGCTACCAACTTTGCAACCACTCTCTGGGCAACCAAATAATCTAACAAGGCTCAAGATCAACACTTGAGCTACCCAGGCTAGTCCACACGGGGACGTGCTCCACAAACATCCACATCAGCACATCCACACCTAACTTCTCTCTTGGAGTGGCATTCCAAGGCAAAGCACCTCCACCCTCTCACTAGGGGAAAACCATCAACTGGGCCACAGTTGGCCTATGGGAGTCCAATCTCTACCTCCCTCTGGAACGATGTCCCAGGGCATCCGAATCTACCTGGATACCACAACAAGCCACAACATACATCACACACTGCGGGAAGTTGGCATGATGGCGCTCTAAACCCAAACCAATAACGAGTCGAACCTGCTCGTCTCCGCTCCACAACACTACACAAGGCATACACTCGATGACGTGTTGTTGTAAATTCTTAACCCTTTTTCTTACAACAAAAAGCAAACTTAGGCGTACACATGATGACCGCTCAGTGCTAGTGATCATGGGAAAACGACCTACAACAAAAGGTCAAACTACGAATTTATGACTTTGAGCTCGATACCAATCAGAAGGGACCGACCAGAATGGGGCACTAAATGGGCCCTTACCCCAATGCATGCATTCAAAGTAAAGGACATTAAATGTACATGATTTCGATTCCAATTAAAACAAAAACATTCAAAATAACCCCTTTAAAAACTAGACAATTTCCACAGAACTTTGTCCCCTGTTTCCAAGCACTGCTCCAAGATAAATACATATCCAAAGTATACTCCGATCGTAGAGATTTCTTAAAATCATTCAAAACATGTCTAAATACAATAATGCTGGAATCCACACAATATTCGAAAAACATCCTAGGGCTCCGTGCCCGTCACATGCATTCAGGGGAAAATAAAACATAAAGAGTCATAACACAAAATCGAGTTTGATGATCGAGCCCCATGATCACAGCTCCTCCTTCACCATCCTGTCTCGCAACTTGGTTACCTGTGGAAAAACCACGATGTAATAAGGGTGAGTAACGAATTACTCAAGAAGAATCCCCAATCGGGGTACAATACGATATACATGGTCATCTCGATGAGCGTATGCAAGCTATGAATATAAACACGAGAATAGAGCACATAGCTTAGCCCACACTTGGGCCTCGGATGCCAATTTAAGGTCTTAGTCCTAATAATATCACCACACAGTCCCAATACATAAGTATCCCTATACGAGAAACAAGTCCCGCCTCACCGCTTCATCGGTCGACGAAAGGTACACCGCTCAAGATCGGGAGGAGCTCTCCGGCCGCTGCCAGTAATGAGCGTAAGCATGCACCGCGTGCTCTGCGCACCATGGGGGTGTCGGGTCTAGAGGCAAGCCGCCCATGTCCAGATCACCACGCCTAACTAAAACTTTGGATCGGTGTCACCGACATAGGGTGTGAGACTCGACACGTAAACTATGTCACTGAACCACCGCACTGGGGCCAAGGAATGGTCGTGGTAGGCTTACACCAGAATCCGTCCTTGCCTTAACAGTGGCAATCGTGGGCTACTGGCCGAACACGCCGAGGACGTGCCGATCATTGGGACGAGGCGATGCCAAGTCATCATCCCGACGGTTGGGGCATTTAACGATCGCCACCCTCACCCAAGATTGTAGGGCCTACCGCTTGGGTTAGCTAATCCTCACGGGGTCCGGGGGACGGAATGACTTGCTCGACGTCCCTGTCATGGATGCAAGGTACTTTATGCATCGGGCCCGATGATGCTATCTACCCGCAACTCTAACTCCCCTAGCAATCGAAAACAAATCCATAAAATCCAATACGTGCTCAATAAGAATACAACGAGCCTAGCATGATACTACGAAGCAAGGAATGATCACGAGCATGCTAGAAGGGAACAACCTAGCATGGATTAACATGAGAATTCAATCAGGAAAATCATGCTAATCGGGAATTCGAGAATAGAATACCTAGCTACACATGTCAATAAACACAAACAAGCGATCAATCAAGAATCGCATAATATATCGCAGGGTCCACACAACTCCGTAAGAAATCCTTACCTTGGCGGGGGCGATTTGACACGAAATCCTAAGTGGCGAACGAAACCGAACTAGCTATCGCGAACCTATCAATCACAACAAAAATCACACAATAGGCCTAAATATAATAAAATAAACGAGGCTCGGCTCGGGAGCAACTCACGAGGCGCGATTTAACGCATTTAACGAGCCGATTGCACGAACGGGCAAAGAACGGGCTAGCCGGGCGCTCTAGGGCGCAGAATGGGCGCGAGGCCGGGCGCGCGCGCGCGACGGAGCGTGCGGCGCGGCGCGAGCTCGGTTAGGCGGGCGCAGCCGATCGGCCGATGCGACGGAGACACGGCGCGGGCGCGCGCGCGCGGCGCGCGCGCTGTGGCGCGCGCGCTCGGCGCAGCTGCTGCGCGCGATAGAGGAGCGACGATCTCGGTGAGTTGGTGCGATTCCGGCGACGATGGGGCTTCTTCACGGACGAATCCCTCTCGGCTAGCTGCACAGAAACTTCACACACACAAATTCGCCACTCTCTCGGCCATTAATCGCCATCTTGGAAACAGGGGAAATTGAAGAAATCAGAGGAGAAGAAGAAGAAGAAGAAGAAGGGGAAGAAAGCTTACCGGCTGGCCGAGACAAGGAGCGACTTCAAATTGAGAGAGGGAGCTTGGTCGAATTGGTGCTGGTGAGGGAGATTTCGCGAGGAAACCCAGTTGGCCGAAGAAAATCGCGAAGAAGAAATAGAAATGGGGAAGGAAGAAGGCTGGGCGATTTTTGCCTTTAAATTAAAACTCACCTCGAACAGGCTTATATAGATGTTGGCGCGATTAGAAGCACAAGAGCGCTCACTGGCTCGATTGGCAGCGACGCTTGCTTAGCTTCCTACGCGGCCTTGGCTCGAATCTCACTCGACGCGCTATTTAATTCCTTATTTATTTCCACATTCTTCCAAGCCCAAATGCTTTCACCAAAATTCCCGATCCCATTCAAATCGACTCATAATTTTTCCGGCAATTAACAAATACAAAACCGGCCCGACCAAAATTACCAAAATGCCCCTGGGCCTCCTGGGAAGACCGGGATGAAATTTCCGGGCGACTACGTGTGCAAGGGCCTTCCGGCTGGTGCGAGGCTAGGCGATGAGATCTGTGGCTGTGCGCTGCAATCGTTGGTGCGTGTGTGCAAAGAGGCTCGGCTGCGTGCATGTGGCGGCCAGGTGAAGGCGATGGTGTTGGTGAAGGCTTCGGCAGTGAGGGGTCTCGGCTATGCTTGGAGAAACGAGCAAGAGAGAATGATGGAGAAGATAACCTAGTTCCTTACCGTTGGGCGTTCTGATCGATTAGGAAAAACATGAAAAAAAATAAAAATCCCTAATTCCCTATCCCTTTATTTTTCTTTTCTTTAATTAAAATCCTCCAAATCCCTAACCAACCAGCTTTGAGCCCTAGCGAAGGCAACTTAAACCAATATTTTCCTTTTTTATCTTTTTAACCTCTTTTGAATAAAACCAAACTCTCTATTACCAAAACAACTCAAAACGTTTCCAAACGCAACAATAACAAGGAAGCCCTGTGAACCTGAAATCTCAAAAATAGGCCAAAACCCTGATTAATTACAAAACCGACCCCGAAGGAAAAATTACTAAAATGCCCTCAAAAGCTCAAACTGCCCTAACCGCCTAATTGAACAACCAAATAAAAAATTGAACATACCTGGGGAACCGAAATAGAAAATTGGGTTGTTACAATATTTCCTCCTTCTAAGACTTTCGTCCCCAAAAGTCCTAAGACTGAAACAACTCCGGATAATGCGTCCTCATCTCGTCCCCTAGGTAGCTTCTTCTACTTTCTGACAACGCCACTGTACCTAGACCAAACTAATCTCCCAATTATCCAAAGTCTTGCGCTCCTGGGATAAAATCCGCACATCCTTCTCCTCGAAGCTCAAATCCTTGTTCAGCTCTAATGGCTCATAATCAACAATGTGAGATGGATCTGCCACATACTGACGTAACATCGACACATGAAAAACACTATGCACTGCTGCCAAGGACGAGGGCAAAGCCAAACGGTAAGCAACTGAACCGATCTGCTCAAGGATCTCAAAAAGCCCTATAAACTTGGGACTCAACTTTCCCTGCTTACCAAACCCCAAAAATCCACGCTTCGGTGCCACTTTAAAAAAACACATGCTGGCCAACCTCAAACTCTAAGTCTCTGCAATGAACATCGGGGTAACTTCTCTGCCTACTCTGTGCTATCGACATACGAGCCCTGATCTTCTGTACTGCGTTGTTTGTCATCTGTAACAACTCGGGACCCAAAACTTATCTGTCACCAACCTCTTCCCAAAACACTAGAGATATGCAATGCTTACCATGCAAGGCCTCACATGGAGGCATTTGAATCGTTGAATGATAACTGTTATTATATGCAAACTCCATCAAATACAAATACTGATCCCAACTGCCTGCAAAGTATAACACACAGGCTCATAACATATCCTTGAGAATCTGGTTCACCCTCTCAGTCTGACTATCTATTTGAGGGTGAAAAGCAGTACTGAAGCTGCACTCGGTTCTCAACCCCTTCTAGAGTGCTCTCCAGAAGAAAAAAGTGAACTGAGAGTCACGGTCTGAAACGATCTTCACCGGCACACTATGGCATCGAACGATCTGCTCTAAGAACAACTATGCCTACTGCTCCACGGTATAGTTAACTCTACCGGGAATAAAGTGTGCACTCTTAGTCAGCCGATCCACAACAACCCAGATCTGAGTAAACCTTCTCGATGTCCTCGGCAACCCAGAGATGTAGTCCATCGAAATCTCTTAACATTTCCACTAAGGCACACTCAAAAGCTACAAACAAACCTATCGATTTCTGTTCGGGAGCCTTCACTTGCTGACAAGTGAGACACCGGCTAACAAACTCTACAGTGTCTCGTTTCATACCCATCCACCAGAAAGTCTGCTTGAGATCCTGATAGATCTTGGTACCCCCTGGGTGCCAAGTAAACGGGGAGCTATGAGCCTCGATAAGCAACTCAGCTCACAGCCCGGCATCAACTAGAATACACAACCGACCTTTATACCTCTCAAACCTCTGTCTAGTGCTACAAAAAGTCAAAATTTCCATCCTTATGTACTCTCTTAATCAACCTTTTGATTTTGGGATCACTCAACTGGCCATCAATGAATCTGTACTTAATCGACGGTTGCACTGTTAACTGGGTTACCCTGGCGGTCTCCTCTCCCAACAACACTGTAATACCGGCTCGCTCGAACTATTTCCTGCAAATGAACCTGAGAACTCAACAAAGCTGTTGAGTGCGATGTCTTTCTACTTAGAACATTAGCCACAATATTGGCCTTTCTTAGGTGATACAATATCTCATAGTCATAGTCCTTAACTAACTCGAGCCATCTTCTTTATCTCATGTTTAACTCCTTATGAGTGAAGAAGTACTTAAGGCTCTAGTGATCTGTAAACAGCTGAATTCTCTTACCATACAGGTAGTGCCTCCAAATCTTTGAAGCAAACACAACAGCTGCCAACTCCATGTCATGAGTCAGATAATTTTTCTCATAAGGCTTCAACTGTTGGGAATCATGAGCAATCACCTTACCCTGCTACATCAACACGCAACTCAAACCAAACTTGGAAGCATCACTATGAACCACGAATCTACCTGTTTCCTCGGGAACTGCCAACACTGGTGTTGTTGTCAAATTGCACTTTAGCTGGACAAAACTCTCTTCACAACTGGCATCCCAAACAAAGTCAACACCCTTTTCTCGTCAATCTAGTAAGGGGTGATGCCTTAGCTGAAAAGTCCTTGACAAACTGTCGGTAGTAACCTGCCAAACCCAGAAAGCTACGAATCTCGGCAACCATCGTCGATGTAGCCCACGAAATCACTACCTCAATCTTAGTGGGGTCCACTGTTATGCCATCTCTAGAAACAACGTGTCCAAGGAAAGCCACTTGCTCTAACCAGAAATCACACTTGGAGAACTTGGCATAAAACTGGTTTTCTCTCAAAGATGCCAAAACTTGTCTCAAGTGCGAATCATGGTCTTCTTTAGTCTTTAAGTAAATCAATATGTCATCTATGAACACGATGACGAAGCTGTCCAAGAATGCCTTGAACAACCTATCCATCATGTCCATAAATGTTGCAGGAGCGTTGGTCAGCCCGAAGGACATGACCACAAACTCATAATGACCATACCTTGACCTAAACGTTGTTTTAAGAATGTCAGCATCCCGAATCCTCAACTGATGGTACCTGGATTTCATATCAATTTTAGAAAACACAGAAGCTCCCTAAAGCTGATCAAACAAGTTGTCTATATGTGGCAAAGGATACTTGTTCATTTCGGTGACATTATTAAGCTCTTGATAGTCTATACAAAGGCGTATCGATCCATCCTTCTTCTTTACAAAAATAAAATAGGTGCTCCCCACGGGGACACACTCGGGTGGATGAATCCTCTATCTAGCATCTCTTGCAACTGAACTTTCAGTTCTCGTAACTCAGCTGACGCCATACGCTACGGAGCTTTAGAGATAAGGAGAGTCCCTGGCTCAAGCTCAATGGTGTAGTCCACCTATCTCTATGGGGGCAAACCCGGTAACTCCTCAGGGAACACAGTTGGGAGTTCCTCTACTACTGTTGCCTGATCAATATTCAACTGGGCACTGCTTTCACCTAACAACTTTGCCAAATAGCCCCCCAAGCTCGTCGAGCTAACAAACGACGAGCTTTCACTACTGAAATCAACGGCAGACATACTCCGCTCTAGACACTGCAAAACTTAAAGCTATGTTTCTTGGGCGGCCTAAACACGACTTCTTTCTTGCGGCAATATATCATTGTGTGGCTCTCAGCTAACCAATCCATACCAAAGATAACATCAAAACCTCTCATAGGCAGGACTATGAGGGTGGCTACTAAAAGCTCTTCAGATATCTATATCCGACCACTCTTAACTTTCTCACTAGCTATCATACTTACTCCCAACGGAGTTGTAGCACACAGCTCAAACCCTAAAGGTTTGAGTTCTAAACATGCTTGTCAAATAAATGAATCATATGCAAACCAGTGGGTAGAGCTCGAATCAAATAGAACAAAGGCATAGTGATCTAAGACAAGCAGTGTAACTGCAACTACGACATCAGTCTGCTCCTCCTCATAGCGAGTCATAGCAAATACACGGCACTGCTGCTAAGCCGGCCTGGTAGCTGCTCCAGCTTGAGGGCAAAATCTAGCCAAGTGTCCTTCCTTGCCACATATGTAACAAGCTCGAGGTAAAGCTCTACAAATACCATAATGCGACCTGCCACAAGTGTTACACTAGGGTGGTTGCTTGACTATGCCCTGCTGGCCATCCTGTTGTCGATAGTGCGGTCGACGCTGATCTCTACCCAGAAACTGGCCCTAGCAGCACTACTGCTGTCCGCCTAAACGGGAACCACTAGAAGACTCAAACTTCCTCTTCTGACCAGAGTGTTGTTGAACAAACTGAACTGGTGCATCAAGGGCTTGCATCAGCGGGTACATGGAATTATAAATTATGGCTAATACTACGGCTCTGACATAAAATTCAAGAGCGAGTACTCGAACATCTTAAGCAACCTCTTTCCTCAGCCCGCCAACAAACTTCTTAATCTTCGGCTCCTAGTGGCTATCAACTCATGAGCAAAGTAACTGTACTCATAAAACTTCTTCTCATAACCAATTATACTGTTTGTCCCTTATTTCAGGTTTGAGAAGGCCTCCACCATCTCTTGTTGGGCCTCTTCGCTAATATACTTAGCCCAAAACTCAATTTTGAAAAACTCTCAGGTGGTTGGTGGAGACCCTGCTGGTCTGCCTCTATCGGTGGACTCCCACAACCATACTGTTGTATCAATCAACACATGAGCTGCGCAGCTCGGCCTCTGAACATCCGGACAGCTCATAACACAGAAAATATACTACATCCTGGCCAACCACTTCGCTGCTACTAGTGAGTTCTCAGAAGCATCAAACTCACTAGGCTTCCACTTACAAAAATCCTTAAGCCACTTGCAGTACTCGGCGACTCCATCAACCACACCTACTTTAACAACGACAGACTCTTGCCCGCCTGGAGAGATCACTAGGGCTATTGAGGCAGTTGGGGGTGTCTGTTGGATCAACTATCTCAGTTGGGCTATCTGTGCCCGGGACTCTTCTCGTTGCACTACCAACTGCGTCTAAGTCTCCACTCCTTATTCAACCAATAAATCGACCATCATCTCATTCATGGTCAAAGCAAACTCTACTCCAAGAGTCTCACTCTGAGGCAAGGTAGCTTTTACCCCTTCTCTTTGTAAATCAACAGCCGGAGCCAAAGATGGCCTACGGTCTAGTCAACCTCGGACGTGGTCTCATCTACAACAAGCTCAGCTCTAACTCCTCTGTTGGCAGTACCATACATCCCTACTCCTCTACGTGTGATCGGCATACTGGAGATTACACTCAAACCATAAAAAGAGTTAGTACACTCTCGGACTCTCACTACCAACAACAAGTAAAACATGTATAATAGATGCAAGTACTGTAACCAAAACCTTTAACAAAAGAACTTTCGACATACCTGACGGCCGTAAAGTGCTGATGGTCATGGGGACAAACAACCTAACTAAGTAGGTCAGTCTACAGAATCTATGACTTTGTGCTCTGATACCAACTGTAAGAAACCCGACTCTAAAACAGTCCTAAACTTGGTTCTTACTCAGCATGCATGTATGTAAAGGCATTTAAAACAAATAAGACATCTCTGCAGATAAATTTCCTTTAAATTAAAACATCAAACATAAAACCTGTTAAAAACAAAGCAAGATCTTGCCCAGTAAATTTTATTCAAACATTCTTATTCAAACATTCTTAAAACAGTTATAAATCACATTATGCAAAATTCCCAAATGGACTCCGTGTCAACTACATGCTAAAATAAACAAATAAAAGACATCAATAGAGGCGCCGACAGCTCTCATGTTCATACAGCTCCTTCGGTAGCCATCCCAGTGCTATCTCAAGTTACCTGATGGAAAATCATAGAAAATAAGGGTGAGTACAAAAGCACTCACTAAGAATCCCCAACCGGGGTATAGTACCAAACATTAAATCATCTAGCATCCTAGTATACATGCAAACAGTTACCAACAAAGATTCTCTACCTTGACTTTCTATCACAACTCATGAGTCATCGAAAGTCTCTTACTCCCGGCCTAATGATCAGCTCTTTAAACTGATCCCGATCTGTTATCATCAAAGATTTCATACAATGGACCAATTGACCAGCTCTCAAAATGGACCCGAACAGATAATCCTCGTAGGTCTCATACCCTCGGCCAAGTAATCAGCTCTCAAAACTGATCCTAACCAGCTCTCAAAACCGGTCCTAGGACATCCGAAAGAATACTCGGTGTCTGGCTCTAAACTCGGAACAAAAGTGGTGTACTCACGACATTAGTCCGAGGGAGCTCTCCTCTCAGTGCCTAATGTGTGTGCGCGCCCACCGCATGCTGCTGCAAATCGTGTAAATGTGGTGGCCTAAGGACAAACTTTGTCGGTCCAGGTACGCATGCCTAAAGACTCAGAAATGGTGTCACTGATCTACATTAGTGCGAGGCCCTCGGCACTCAGTTGTAGCAGCCTGAATATCACCGACGCCTGAAGCTAAGAATCGCCCAAGGCAGGTTTGCACCATTAGGTGGGTTCTTCTCTAGCAGGCTATAGACTAGACTTATGCCATTGTGGTGAGCTAGACCACACTGGCTGTCGGGGGCGGGATCCTGTCCTCGTTGGTCGGACCTAGGGGAACAAAGTATGTTATGTTCGCTCTCAGCCTATGAATGATGACAACCTAACAAGTGCTATCTAGGAATACTCAAACTCATTGTATGCTCAACAATAGATGTAACCTAGCATAGCACTACAACTCATCAACAGGAATCACAACGCATGCTGAAAAGAGCAAACCTAGCATGGCACTAACATGTGGAATCAGAAACAATACATGCTAGCAGAAAATAGAACAACATACAATTATATCTACTAACATGCTCATAAACAGTAAATAGGCAAACGGGAATGCAATCAATGAATATTTCGCAGGGCTCACACAACCCTAGTAAGAAATCCTTACATGGAAAACAAGCACAAAACAACAAATAAAAGCTTGTTCCTTGAGCTGCAAAACCAACACGAATAACCTAGGAAAATAATAATAGAACAAGCACAAATTTATTTCCAACAGCTAACTAAATGAACTAGGTAGCTAAAAGCACAGGGTTCGATAAGCTACCTAACCGAGGAAGGAAAGTCTCGGCAACCAAAGGGGCTACCCTCAGTAAGACACACGGGTGTAGTGCAAGAGCTGGCTCGGCGGGGTTGCGACGCGTGCGGCAACGAGCAATGGGCAAGCAGGGCTGCTGCGCGGCATGGGCGCGTGCTCCAGCGTGCAAAGGGTAGGGGCGAGCATCTGTGTGTGCAAGGGTCTTGTGGCTGGTGCAAGGCTGGGTGATGCGATCGGTGGCTGTGCGCTGCAATCAGTGGTGCCCATATACGAGGAGGCTCAGCTGCGTACGTGTGGATGCGAGATGAAGGCCTGATGCGTGTGGTGTTGTTCGGCGATGGTGTTGGTGATGCGTCTCGGCTACGATGGTGTTGGTGAAGGCTTCGACGGTGAGGGTTCGGCTAGGCTTGAAGAAATGAGCAAGAGAGAACGATGGAGAAGAGAACCTGATTCCCTACCATTGGTCTTTCTGATCGATCAGGAAAAACAAAAAGAAAAAAAAAAAAAAAAAAGTCAAAATCCCTGACTCCCTATTCCTTTATTTTCTTTTCTTTAATTAAAATCCTCCAAATCCCTAACCAACCAGCCTTCAGTTCCTAGCGAAGGCAACTTAAACCAATATTTTCCATTTTTCTCTTTTAACCTCTTCTGAATAAAACCGCACTCTCTATTACCAAAACAACTCCAAACTTTTCCAAAACGCAACAATAACCCGGAACCCTATGAACTTAAAATTTCAAAAATAGCCTGAAACCCTAATTCTTACAAAACTGACCTCGTAGGCATAATTACTAAAATGCCTCTAAAGGCTCAAACTGCCTGTAAAGGCCCGGAAATTTCATCCCGGTCCTCTCGGGAGGCCCAGGGGCATTTTGGTAATTTTGGGTCGGGCCGACAGGGCCGGTTTTGAAATTTGAAAATTGCCGGAATAATTATGAGTCAATTCGAATAGGATCGGGATTTTTGGTGAAGGCATTTAGGCTTGGGAAAGAGTAAAATTAAATAGGGAATTAAATAGCGCGTCGAGTGAGATTCGAGCCAAGGACGTGTCGCGTGCTAGGTAGGGGCGCCACAATGAGCCATCAAGCGTTTGTTATTCTAAACGCGCGATCTAATACATATGCCTGTTTGATGCGCGTTTTGGTTTAAAAGGTAATTTTCGCCCGAAGCTTCTTCCTCTTTCTTCTTCCTCGCGATTTTCCTTCTCCATTTCACCCCGACCGACCGAGCTCTCCCTCGCCGTTCTCCCTCGCCGATCGTCTCCTTTCCGGTGAGTTTTCCTTCCCCTTTTCTTCTTCTTCTTCTTCTCTTCTTCTTCTCCTTCAAAATTCGAGTTTTTCACCTGTTTGAGCTTCGCCATTTCCGTACGAGTCGAGGTAATTTGAGGTATGGGTTTTGTGCAGCTAGTGTAGGGAGTTCGCCATCAAAGAATCGCTTGTCGAATCCCCGTGGATCGCTCGGTCGGGATTTCTCCATCGCCTGTTTCGCTAAAAAGCAGAGCGACGCCGAGCTCGCCAGCGTGTCGCGTCGTCGCGCCATGCCGCAGCCAAAGCCACGACGCGCCCGCGCGCCTGTGTCGCCCAGCTCCGCATCGCGCGCCCGAGCCCTCGCTCGCCGAAGTCGTGCTTGCGTCGCCATCATCGCTGCCACGCTCACGTCGCGCGCGCGCGCCGGCAGCGCCAGCCAGCCTCGCGCCGCGCGCGCTGCGCGCGCCACGCCACTGCGCGTCGCGCGCAGCTCGCGCCCCAGCGCCCGTCCGCGCACCCGTCCGCGCGCAGCCAGCGTGCCCACGCGCCCACTCCTGCGCCCCAGCTCGCCCAGCCAGCCCAGTTGCTGCCCCATTCGTGCAATCGGCCCGATCGTGCGTTCGTCGTGCCTCGTGAGTTGCTCCCGAGCTGAGCCTTGTTTGTTTTATTATATTTAGGCCTATTGCGTGATTTTTGTTGTGATTGATAGGTTCTCGGTAGCTAGTTCGGGTTCGTTCGCCTCTTAGGATTTCGTGTCAAATTGTCCCCGCCAAGGTAAGGATTTCTTCTTTGGAGTTGTGTGGACCTGCGATATTATATGTGATTCTTTGATTGATTGCTTGTTTGTGTTTATTGACATGTATAGCTAGGTATTCTATTCTGAATTCCCGATTAGCATGATTTTCCTGGTTTAATTCTCATGTTAATCCATGCTAGGTTGTTCCTCTCTAGCATGCTCGTATCTGTTCCTTGCTTCGTAGTATCATGCTAGGCTCGTTGTATTCTTATTGAGCACGTATTGGATTTTTGGAATTGTTTGTGTTTGCTAGGGGCGGTTAGAATTGCGGTAGATAGCATCATCCGGCCACGATGCATAAAGAACCTTGCATCTATGGCGGGGACGTCCGAGCAAGTCATTCCGTCCCTAGACCCCGTGAGGGATTAGCTAACCCAAGCGGTAGGCCCCGCAATCTTGGGTGAGGGTGGCGGATCGTTAAATGCCCCAACGGTCGGGATGATGACTTGGCATTGCCTCGTCCCTGCGGCCGGCATGTCCTCATCATGTTTGGCGAAGAGCCCGATTGCCACTGTTAAGGCAAGGACGGCCAGAGTGTAAGCCTACCACGACCGTTCCTTGGCGCCAAAGTGCGGTGGTTCAGTGACATAGTTTACGTGTCCGTGTCTCACACCCTATGTCGGTGACACCGATCCAAAGATTTAGTTAGGCGTGGTGGTTCGGATATGGGCGACTTGCCTCCGGACCCGGCAACCCCATAGTCTGCGGTGCACGCGGTGCATGCTTACGCTCATTACAGCGCCGGCCCGAGAGCTCCTCGGGATTGTGAGCGGTGTACCTTTCGTCGACGATGAGAATGCGGTGAGGCCGGACTTGTTTCTCGTATAGGGCGATTTATATATTGGATCGTGTGATGATATTATTTCCTGACTAAGACCCTAAGTGGCATCAGAGGCCCAAGTGTGGGCTAAGCTATGTGCTCTCTATTCCGTGTTTATATTCATAGCTTGCATACGCTCATCGAGATGACCATGTATATCGTGTTGTATGTACCCGGTTGGGGATTCTTCTTGAGTAATTCGTTACTCACCCTTCTTGTGGTTTTTCCACGAGTAACCAAGTGCGAGACAGGATGGTGAAGGAGGAGCTGTGATCATGGGGCTCAATCATCAAACTCTGATTTTTGTGTTATGACTCTTTATGTTTTATTTTCCCCTGAATGCATGTAGTCGGGCACAGAGCCCTAGGATGTTTTCTGAATATGTTGTGGATTCCAGCATTATTATATTTAGACATGTTTTGAATGATTTTAAGAAATCTCTGATCGGAGTATACTTTGGAAATGTATTTATCTTGGAACATGTGCTTAGAAACAGGGACAGGTTCCAGGGAAATTGTTTAGTTTTTAAAGGGGTTATTTTGAATGTTTTGTTTTAATTGGAATCTGAAATCATGTCTGTTTAAATGTCCTTTACTTTGAATGCATGCATTGGGGTAAGGGCCCATTTAGTGCCCCATTCGGGTCGGTCCCTTACACTGCCCTAAAAGCCTAACCGAACAACCGAATAAACAACCGAAAATACCTAGAGAATCGAAATAGAAAACTAGACTGTTACACATACGTTGGTCCACTCTCAGCTTCTAGATGATGACAACCTAACAGAATCTAGCTAAGAAGAAGCACCCTAGAGCTAACAGAGTTCACCAACAACATTGCATACTAAAATATTTAGAATACCAACCGTCATAAATACATAGCAGTCACTGTAAATAGAATAGTGCAATCCAAGGTACAACAATCTACATGCCAAGTCCTATCAGACAAGTCACAACAATCCTATCCACTAGCACATGCTCACACATCAATAAACCTACAAAAACCTATCCACTAACATGTTCAGTAACAAAGAGCAACCAACCAATCAAAGTCTATCCATTAGCATGTTTAGTAAACAGGAGCAAACAAAAAATCAAAACCTATCCACTAGCATGCTCAGTAAACAGTAACAAACAACCAAGATGTAATCAGTGGCAAGCGCAGGGTCTACACAACTCCGACAAGGAATCTTTACCTGAGTAAACAGAACAGACAATTTAAAAGATATGCTCTTCGAGCTGCAGAACCAACACGGAACTCAACCTAGGCAAAGTGATATCAAACACACAATTAATATCTAAACATCTAAAATGAACAAAGCATCCAACGCATAAGGCTCGAGAAATAGGGAAATACTCAAAATCGAGGACAAGGCCTCGCTAGCGTGCACCATAGGCAACGAGCGGCGATGCATTGCGGGCATGGGGGAACGGCACAGGTTGTGTGAGCGTGGTGGTACGGCTGGGTGCTTAGCGATCGAGGGCCTGGCTCTGGCTGAGATTGAGGGCCTAGCTGCGGCTGCGAACAAGAGTTGTGCGGCATATCAACAAGGGTAGCACGGTGAGTGCTCGTGGGCGTGTGGCTAGGATGTAATGGTAGAGGCTGGTGCGAGAGGCTGCTCGGCGATGCATGCGTGGCTCGGCTGCGATGGCATGGGGGCTGGGTGAAGAACTGCTCGACAAGGCTTATCTCGGTAATGGAGAGGAAGGAGAAAAGAGAATCGGTTGGGAGAGCTTGGTTTGTTGTTGATTGATCAAGAATATGCTTTCTTTCCCCTTTTTTTAATTCATTTAATTAACCTTTTTTTCCTTTAATTAAAAACAAACCCTTTTAACCAAAACAACCACAAATCCTTCAAACTGCAAAACTAACCCTGATTCCCACAAAACACAAAAACAACCCTAGTCTCTGCCAAATATAAGAACGACCCTAAAACCCAATAAATTACCAAAATAACGCTAGGAGTAAAATGACCAAAATTCCCCTGAAGACTAGAACTGCCCTAACAGCCCAACGAAACAACCGAATCAATCATGAAACATACTTGAGGAACCGGGATGAAAACCTGGGTCATTACATATACATCCTCTTTCCATAAGTCGTACATACTCTCGTTGGTTCGTGCGATTATTATAAGTCTTGTTAAATATAAATTAAAAAATGGTTGAGAATGATACCTGAGCTTGAGTTTTATGAGTGTCTTAAATATCCGTTTTTTAAGAAGATGAAAAATTCATTTTGATTCTTTATTCTAGTTGAACAACCCCCTTTAAAACCCTCCACCCATGTATTTGCTATTAATGATATTGTTGCATTGAAAAAATAGGCCGCAAGAGAAATGCATGAATTTTGTTAGACTTCGATTCTCGAGAGTTTGAAAGGGATCGGCATTGGAGCCATGCTTTTGAAGATATAAACATTTATGATATAAGCTTTTAAATCATTGTGTGCTCCCACATTTTTTCCAGTATAAGGTTCCAAATCTTTCGAATGGCTCTGGTTTTGAAACATATTAACATCTAAAATTGAATTCCTACTTTATTGGGATTTTTTTTTTCATATATGTTAGACATTAGTTGCTTGTATTCTGAACATATCCTATGTTAGTTACTGTTGACACCTATTATGTATAGAGCATTGACGCATATTTTAGTTACATTAGTGTTGTCGCTTGTGTATATTCTGTGAATAGCTTTGTTTCTTTGTTTTTTTTTTTTTTTTTTTTTTTTTGCATAAGTTAGACATTGTTGGCACATATAAATAGCCAATTGCCTATTTATATATTTTGTGAATAACGTTGTTTACTTTTTTTTATATATAGTTTGTGCATATTTTCGACATAGTTGGCACAAACTTCTCTTCAAAGGTAAGATCAGAATTGAGTTCAAGTGGATGAAAATTAAGCACATGCAACGGTTCCGAAATTATGCACTACATATGTAGACCCTACAACTTATTAATATGCGCTACGTTTTTGTACATCCATTGTACATCATGATTTAAGAACATGTGATGGATCAGTCACGTAATGCACGAAACATAGAAAGTTTGCCTAGTCATCCTTTGTGACTACTTAGTTTCTGTAACTTTACCTAGTGCATTTTGTTTGGAGGTTTACAACATTGGTTTTGGCCTAATGGATTGCTTACATATGTATATGTAAGACTAATACCTCATTTATGCTATGTGTTTATCCGTTCTTGTTATGTTATAACTATTAATCTTATTTGGAATGTGTATATAAATATGAATTGGTTCATTAGAATACATTGTTCGCTTGCCTCTTGAATATGTTCATATGTCCCCTATCACTCCTGACACTGCTTCTATTTTTCGAAATTATGCACCACATATGAGTCCCTATAACTTATCAGTATGCGCTATGATCCACTGTACATCGTGATCGACAACTTTGATTGAACGTGATATTTAGATCTTTTTTATTTTTCTGGTGATGGTGATTTTCATTTTTTATAGTCACCTCCCTAAATCTTAGGGATCTGTTTTTAATTAAATATTATTAGTATTTTAATTTTGAAATATTATAAAATAACAAGTAGTTAGTTATGCTTAAATTTAGGAAAAATTAAATATTATAAAATAAAATTGGTTGATTATGCTTAGATTTAGAGGAAAATTGGTTTTCTTTCTTTCTTTCTTTCTTTTTTAATTTCATTAAATACATAAACCAAAAAGAAATAAAAGGGTATTTTGGGAAAAGAAATATTCATCTTTCCTCCTGATTTTTTTTAACCATCAATTTAAAGTCCATGACAAAGTAGCCATGTCCTCTATTTGTTCTCTAAATTTAGTCATTTCCTACCATTTCCCTTAAATGTAATTCATACTCATAGTTACTAATGTGTAAAGTGCAATGGGCCTCCAGTTTAAAAAACAAAAAGGAAAATTAGGTAATCGTCTAAAATTAGGAAACATATTTAGAAAATGTCTAATTTATTTTGGACTTTAAATTATTGTCTAAATTTAATTTTTAAAATTAAATTATTAATCAAATAAAATACTTTTCCAATTAAATCCCTCATTCATATACCGTTTTTCTTTTAAATAAAACTAATTAAATATAATTTTTGTAATAAACATGCAAAAGATAATGTGATTTGAAAGTGAAAAAAATCTTTTTTTGTAACAACCCACGCAAAAAAAATAGTAAGATTTGAAAGTGGAAAAGTCAAGAATATATTTTAACAATTTTATTCAAAATTAAAATGAATATTTTCAACAAAAAAAAAGGTTAGATGTTACGTTTTAAAATTTTAAAAAATTGAATGTGTAATCATTCATAATGTTGAATAAACCAATAATAAACAAAATTTGAACTGAAGTACACACTTGTACACGCAAATTAATAATTAAAAAATTGAATTGGAGTGCATACCTATACACGTCATGTGTCGGTATTTGTCTATGGTTATAAATATGTTGTTGAAGTGGAGTACGCATCTATACACACAAACCAATAATTAAAAAATTGAATTGGAGTACACACCTATACACGTCAATGCGTCTGTCTTTGTTTATGGTCATAAATATGTTGTTGAAGTAGAGGACATATCTATACACACAAACCAATAATTAAAAAAGTGAATAGGAGTACACACATATACACTACATCAAATTAATACACTCCTTCATGTTAACTAGGTCGTGTGTGTTTAATGAATTGGAAGGTTTGAGAAATATTTGTGTAATTATTGGAGTCATAATCCTGCTGCTCTGTTGCTGAACATCACTCCAGACATGTTTTCTTCACAACCAACAAAGAAGATAGAAGGAAGAGGAATATAAAGTTTACGAATAAGAAAATTTTATTACTTTTTATGTAAAGACCCGACCCCAAAAGGGCTCTAAATGGGCCTTTACCCCAATGCATGCATTCAAATAGAAAAATATACAAAGAAACTTTCGGATTCCAAGTAAAACTAAAACATTCAACCATCAAAACCATTTAATAAAACTTGTCCTGTTTCCAAGCACATTGCTGAGGAAAGTACATTTCTATAAGTATACTCACGATCAGAGATTTATTTAAACCATTCAAAAACCTTCTCAGTGTGCGACTATCTTTGGAATCCATAAAAACATGAGAAAACGTCCTAGGGCTCCGTGCCCGTCTACATGCATTCAGGGAAATATAAAGTTAAGAGTCATAAAATGAATAAAAGTGTCGAGTGACAGCGAGTGCCCATGATCACGACCCTCCTTGACCCATCTGTCTCGCTCCTTGGTTACCTGTGGAAAACCACAAAATAAGGGTGAGTAACGAATTACTCAGTAAGAATCCCCAACCGGGGTACAATACGATGCACATGGTCATCAAGATGAGTGTATGCAAGCTATGAATATAAACACAGAAAAGAGCATATAGCTTGAGTCCACACTTGGACCTCGGATGCCAACTCAGGGTCTTAGTCCGGAATTAACTACCATAACTACACAGATCGCCTTATACGAGAAACAAGTCCCGGCCTCGGCTGCTACTACTATCGAATGAAAGGTGCACTAGCTCAAGATCCCGAGGAGCTCTCCGGTCGACGCTGTAATGAGCGTAGGCATGCACCGCGTGCTTCTACAGACTATGGGGGGTGCCGGGTCTAGTGGCAAGTTGCCCATATCCGGATACCACGCCTAACTAAATCTGGGATCGGTGTCACCGACATAGGGTGTGAGACCGGACACGTGAACTATATCACCTGTACCACCGCACCGAGGCTAAGGAACGGGTCGTGGTAGGCTTACACCGAGCCGTCCTTACCTTAACAGGTGGCAATCAAGGGCTCTTCGCCGAACACGCCGAGGACGTGCGGCTGCGCCGACTAGGCATTGCCAAGTCATCATCCCGACCATTGGGGCATCGCTTAGACTACCACCCTCACCCAAGATTGCGGGGCCTACCGGTTGGGATAGCTAATCCCTCACGGGGTCCAGGGACGGAGAATCGTCTCGAACGTCCTTGCCATGGATGCAAGGTACTTTATGCATCGAGCCCGGATGATGCTATCTACACCAATTCTAACTTTGCCTAAACAATCGAGCAAACAATCCAATACGTGCTCGAAAGAATACAAAGGACCTAGCATGGTACTCTGAACAAGAATGAATATGAGCATGCGAACGGAACAACCTAGCATGGACTAACATGAAAGAACAACATACGAAGTCATGCGGTCGAATTTAGAACAGAGCACCTAAACTATACATGCTTGATAATCACAAACAAACATACAACATCAATCACATAGAACATCGCGGGTCCACACAACCCCGGTAAGAAATCCTTACCTTGGTCGGAAGACTTCTACACACAAATTCCTAAGTGCGAACACTTCCGAGCTAGCTATCGAGAACCTACAAACATAGTAACAATCACAACCATATCCATAAAAATATAATAAAACAAAGCAGGCTCGGCTCGGAGCACTCACACGGCACCGCGACACGAAGCAAAGGCGCCCCGTGGCGCGGTACGGCCAGCCGTGGCGCTGCACGCGCATCGGGCGCGCGTCGCCTGCGCGGATGGCGGGCGCTGCGCGCTATCTATGCGCACGACGAGACGGGACTCGGCGGCGGCGGCGGCGCGGCACGGGCGCCGCGGGCGTTGGCGTCGCGATCTGGACACGGGAAGCTGCTCGGCGAGGACGCGCGCGCGGCGAAACGTCTGGGCGTCGCGGGCGAAGCCTCGGCAAGCGACACGGGGGTGAAGGCGCGCGTCGTCGGCGTCTCGCTAGCTGCGCGATCTGGCGTGAGGTCGGGCGGCGATGGCCGAGCCGGTGGGGCGGGCGGCCTCTTGCATCGAGATCTGGGTCACGACGGTGTGTGACGGCAGGGGCGATCCGGTGCGGCGAAATTGCCGGCGATGGAGCTGGGTGGTGCGACGGTGAAATTTGCTTGGTGGGGCTTCTCTCGGTGATCGCAACCTAACACAAACACACACCTACTTCTAAACACTCGGCCAAACAAAGACACCAAACGGATGAGAAGAAGAAGCGATTGATACCTACCCGGAATGATGATGAACGAACCAAAGAGCTGCAAAGGTGTTGGAAATCGGCAAGGGCTAGGGAGGATAGCTTGGGCGGCCACAACTCTTTTGGAGAAGAAAACACAACAAACCTAATTCCTTTTCATTTAACCAAATGCAACAAACACCAAAGATCCAAGGTTAACTAAGATGTGATGCAGAAAGAGCAACAAGAGCACCTAATGGCTCAATTGGCACACATCCCCACAAACTTTCTAGGAGACCCAGGTTCAAACCCCAGCTGCAGCACAATTTCGTTTAATTTTACTTTTGCATCAAACCTTGCTCAAACCCTTCCACGAAGCCTCACAAACCTACATAAATCCATCCAATATTTTTAGCAACTAGAAAGAACATAAACGACCCTGACGGCCCGACAAATTACCAAAATACCCCTTGGGCATACCTGGAAGACTGGGGTGAAAACCTGGGCCGTTACAATATTCCCTCCTTTTTATGACTTTCGTCCTCGAAAGTCCTTAAGACTGAATACTCGGATGATGCAATCTCATCTCGTCTTCCCGCTCCCAAGTGGCTTCCTCGGAACTCTGACTCCTCCACTGAACCTTTACCAACCGAATCTCGCGGTTACGCAACGTCTTCGTCTCAAATGCAAGGATCCCCACTGGCTTCTCCTCGAAGCTCAAATCCTCATTTGGCTGCAAAGGCTCAAAGTCCACAATGTGCGACGGGTCCGGTACATACTGCCTCAACATCGATACATGAAAAACACTATGCACTGCTGACAACGACGGAGGTAGGGCTAACCGATAAGCAACTCTGCCAATCCTTTCCAGAATCTCAAACGGCCCGACAAAACAGGGACTCAACTTCCCTCGCTTACCAAACCTCAAAACACCACGCATTGAAGCAACCTTTAGGAACACATGCTGGCCAACCTCAAACTCCAAATCTCGACGCCGAACATCGGCGTAACTTTTCTTCCTGCTCTGAGCCGTCAACATGCGAGCTCTAATCTTTTGCACTGCTCCATTAGTCAACTGCAGCAACTCGGGACCCAAAACCCGCCTATCACCAACCTCTTCCCGAACCACGGGGGGACCGACAACGCTTGCCGTATAAGGCCTCGAATGGAGCCATCTCAATCGTCGATCGATAATCGCTGTTATAGGCAAACTCCATCGAGATCTGAGATCTCGTCCCAAGCGCCCGGAAGTCCAACACACAAGCCCTCAACATATCCTCGAGAATCGGTTCACCCTCTCGATCGCCCATCCATCCGAGGGGGTGGTGAAAAGTCATCTTTGGCGCACTCGATTGCCTAAACCTTTCTCGGCGCCCTCGAGATCGAGAAGTGAACCGCGAATCACGGTCGACACAATCCTCACAGGCACACCATGGTAACGAATGATCTGCTCCAAAAACAATCTGCGCCCATTGTTCCACGGTATAAGTGTCTCTACCGGAATGAAGTGTGCGTTCTTGGTCAACCGATCGACTATCACCCGGATCGAGTGAACTTCCTCGAGTCCTTGGCAAACCAAAGAATAAAGTGCATGGAGATCTCTTCCCATTTCCATCGAGGCACACTCGTGCCGTGCAACAAAAACCGGGCTTGGCCTCTGCTGGGTGCCTTCACTTGCTAACAAGTGAGACACCTACGACAAACTCGCCACATCTCTCTTCATTCCCATCCACCGAAAGGTCTCGCTTGAGGTCCTGATACATTTTGGTACCCCGGGTGCCAAGCAAATGGGGAATCTGTGGGCCTCGAGAGCAACTCTGCTGCAATCCTGCAATGTCCCGAACACACAACCGGCCTCTATAAGTCAACCCACATGTTCGTGAATATACGAAGTCAAAGTCTCCGTCGGCACTAACTCACAACCAATCTCTTAAGTGCGGGGTCACTCAATCAAGCTATCAATAATCCATTGTCTAATCGATGGTCGAATCGCCAATCGAGGTACCACGGCGGTAACCTCACCTAACAACACGGCAACCTCGGCCGCTCGAACTCTTTCCGCAATCCAGTGCTGAACTCAACAACGCCATGGAGTGCGACGTCTTCCTACTCAAAGCATCACCACTACATTGGCTTTACCCGATGGTACAAAATCTCGCAGATCATAATCCTTTACCAACTCTAACCATCTCCTCTCGCCTCATATTCAACTCCTTCTTAGTAAACAGATACTTGAGGCTCTGTGGTCGGTAAACATCCGGATCCGCTCACCATACGTGTAATGCCTCCAAATCTTCATTGCAAACACCACTGCCGCCAACTCCATATCATGAGTCGGGTAGTTCTGCTCATACGGCTTCAATCGACGGGAAGCATAGGCAATGACCTTTCCGTCTTTGCATCAACACACAACCCAACCCAAACTTGGAAGCATCATCAGAAACCACAAAACCGCTTTGTCCCTCCGGATCGCCAACATCGTCTTGCCAAGTCAAATCTGCGCTTGAGCACGCAAAGCTCTCATCACACCTCTTGTCCCAAACAAACTCGACACTCTTCCTCGTCGACGAGTGAGGGGCGAGGCTATAGCGAAAAAGTCCTTAACGAACCGAACGCGGTAGTAACTCCGCCAAACCTGAAAGTCTGCGTGATCTCGGCAATCGGAAGTTGGCTTGGCCCACGAACTCACGGCCTCAATCTTCGCGAGTCCACGGCTATACCATCTCTCGAAACCACGTGACCTAGGAAGGCCACCGCTCCAACCAAAACTCACACTTGGAAAACTTCGCATAAAGCTGATTTTCCTCAAAGCCGCCAATACTCGCCTCAAATGCTCTGCATGGTCTTCCTTAGACCTCGAATAAATTAGAATATCGTCAATGAACACGATGACGGTTGTCCAAAAATGATTTGAACACCCTATCCATCATGTCCATAAACGCTACCGGGGGGGCATTAGTCAATCCAAACGACATGACCACAAACTCATAGTGACCATATCTAGACTGAAAAGTCGTCTTAGGAATGTCGGCATCCCCGATCCGCAAATCGATGGTAACCGGATCTCAAATCTATCTTGGAGAACACTGAAGCTCCTCGAAGCCGATCAAACAAGTCATCAATACGGGCAACGGGTACTTATTCTTCATCACACCTTATTAAGCTCGCGATAATCAATACATAAGCGCATAGAACCATCCTTCTTTTTCACAAAGAGAATCGGTGCTCCCACGGGGACACACTCGGACGGATGAACCCTCGATCTAACATCTCCCGCAATCGAATCTTCGCCTCCTTTAACTCACTGGCGCCATGCGATACGGGGTCTTCGAGATAGGGAGGGTCCCCTGCTCGAGCTCAATAGTGAAGTCAACCTCTCTCTTGGGGCAACCCCGTAACTCCTCAGAAACACATTCGCGAACTCCTGCGCACGACCGGCACGATCAACAATCGGCAAGGGACGGCTCTCCACGCACAACTTGGCTAGGTAACCCCAAGCTCCATGAGCTAGCAAACGACGAGCTTTCACAAATGACACCATTGGCGGGCGACTCCACCTTGGGCTCCACGAAAACTTAAAACTAGGCCGACCAGTGTGCCACGAACACCACTTCTTTCCGGTGGCGATCAATCAACGCGTGGTTAGTTAGCGACTAACCACTCCATACCAAGGATCACATCAAAACCACTCATAGGCGTAACTATGAGTGTGGCTACAAACAACTCTCCTGATATCTCGATCCGGCCATCCTTAATCTTATCTCTAGCTAACATACTAACTCCCAAGGAGTTGCAACAGAATAACTCAAAACCTAGAGGCTCTAGTCTCAACTTAGCATGCTCAAAGAAACAACACAGATACAAATGAATGCGTAGAACCAGAATCAAACAAAACAAATGCGCAGTGATCTAAAACAAGAAGCGTGCACTCGCCACCGCGACGACATCATGCGCTCGCTCGCCTCTCGACGGGTCGTAGCAAACACCCGACCTCGCTGCTGCTACTGGCCGAGGATGAAACGGATCATATGCCCCTCTTTACCACAACGGAAACACACTGGGGCCCTGTCGCAAGCTCCAGTGTGGGTCCTCCCGCAAGAAGCACAAGCGGGAACTCGCTCGGGACCGCCTGTTGCGAGGCCGAAAACGGTTCGGGGCCTATGCTAATCCCGGTTTTGAATCGCCCTTGGCGACGCCGCCGCCACCCCTAAACTCAAACTTCCTCTTCTCGCCCCACTCGCACTGGAACAGACGCCGAACCGAGCGCGGCGACAACCCGCTCAACAGATACTTCCCATTATAAATGGTGGCTAGTGCCTTTGCTCTAGCATAAGTGTCGTGGGCTGTGCCCTCGACATCCTGAGACACACTGTCTCAAACCAAAGAATAAACTTTCGAATTTTTAACTCGGGGTAGCTATCAACCGAGGAGCAAAATACCCATACTCGAAAAACTTCTCTCATACTCCTCTATGGAATCGTAACCACGCTTGATTCTCAAAAGCTCTACCATCTTTTCCCGGGCCTCATCACTAATATATTTGACCTCGAACTCGCACTTAAAGAACTCCCGGTGGCGGTGGAGACCCACTGGCCTCTCACTCGGGTGGACTCCCACCACCATCTAGCAGTGCCTCCTAGTGCATGGGCTGCACACCTCGGTCTCTGGATATCGGGCACACCATGATCAGGAAGGTGTACTCCATATGGGCAATCCAACGGGCTGCTGCTAACGCATCCCCACTGGCATCAAACTTCTCCGGCTGCCACTTCACAAAGTCCTTTAACCATCTACCAAGCTCCACCGCACCCTCTGCTACATCCGCCTCAGGGGCTACTTGATCTTGAGGAGCTGGGGGTGCTGCTGCGCCCTGTTGAAACATGCGGGTCAGCTGCTCGATCTGGGATCGGGACTCTTCCCGCCAGCGCTAACAAGGCACGGGTCTCGCCTCGGTCACTCAAAGATGCGACCATAAAAGCCCTCATAGAATCAGCCAACTCTGCTCCAGGAGCAGTCTCACGGCGCTCAGTCGCCTCAACGCCTACTCTAGGCGCGACAGGGGGAGCTACTGGCGGAATGCCACCAGTCTCAGCTTGGGACGATGTCCCTGCAGTGTCAGACCTGATCCTGGTACCTCGTCCTGCTCTCGGACGTCCTCTCCCGGCACGGGTGACAGGCATGCTGGCGATCTACACCCAAACCAACAACGAGTCAGAACCTGCTCGTCCCCGCTCTACAACACTAAGCAAGGCATACACTAGATAAAAGGTATTGTAAATTCTTAACCCCTTTTCTAAAACAGTAAACTTAAGCGTACCTGATGACTGTCGGAGTGCTGATGATCATGGGAAAACGACCTACAACAAAAGGTCAGTCTACAGAATCTATGACTCTGAGCTCTGATACCAACTGTAAAGACCCGACCCCAAAAGGGCTCTAAATGGGCCTTTACCCCAATGCATGCATTCAAATAGAAAAATATACAAAGAAACTTTCGGATTCCAAGTAAAACTAAAACATTCAACCATCAAAACCATTTAATAAAACTTGTCCCTGTTTCCAAGCACCTGTTACAGGGAAAGTACATTTCTATAAGTATACTCGATCGTAGATTTATTTAAACCATTAAAAACCTTCTCAGTGTGCGACTATGCTGAATCCATAAAAACATGAGAAAATGTCCTAGGGCTCCGTGCCCTCTACATGCATTCGGGGAAATATAAAGTTAAGAGTCATAAAATGAATAAAAGTGTCGAGTGACAAAGAGTGCCCATGATCACACCCCTCCTTCACCATCCTGTCTCGCTCCTTGGTTACTCGTGGAAAACCACAAAATGAGGGTGAGTAACGAATTACTCAAGAAGAATCCCCAACCGGGTACAATACGATGCACATGGTAATCAAGATGAGTGTATGCAAGCTATGAATATAAACACGAAAAGAGCACATAGCTTGAGTCCACACTTGGACATCGGATGCCAACTCGTGGTCTTAGTCCTAATTAACTACCATAACTACACATATCGCCTCTATACGAGAAACAAGTCCCGCCTCGGCTGTCTACTATCGAATGAAAGGTGCACTAGCTCAAGATCCCGAGGAGCTCTCCTGTCGACGCCAGAATGAGCGTAGGCATGCACCGCGTGCTTCTACGCTGACTATGGGGTGCCGGGTCTAGTGGCAAGTCGCCCATATCCGGATACCACGCCTAACTAAATCTCTCGGATCGGTGTCACCGACATAGGGGTGTGAGACTCGACACGTGAACTATGTCGGCTGTACCACACGCACCGAGGCTAAGGAACGGGTCGTGGTAGGCTTACACCAGAAGCCGTCCTTACCTTAACAGTGGCAATCAGGGCTCTTGCCGAACACGCCGAGGACGCGTGCCGCCGCCGGGACTAGGCATTGCCAAGTCATCATCCCGACCGTTGGGGCATCGCTTAGACTACCACCCTCACCCAAGATTGCGGGGCCTACCGGTTGGGATAGCTAATCCCTCAACGGGGTCCAAGGATGGAGAATCGTCTCGAACGTCCTTGCCATGGATGCAAGGTACTTTATGCATCGTGGCCTGATGATGCTATCTACACAATTCTAACTCGCCTTAACAATCAAAGAAACAATCCAATACGTGCTCGAAAGAATACAGCAGACTCCTAGCATGGTACTACTGAGAACAAGAATGAATATGAGCATGCGAACGGAACAACCTAGCATGGACAAACATGAAAGAACAACATACGAAGTCATGCCATCAGAATTGAATGCAGTACCTAAACTATACATGCCGATAATCACAAACAAACATACAACATCAATCACATAGAACATCGCAGGTCCACACAACCCCGTAAGAAATCCTTACCTTGGTCGGAAGACTTCTACACACAAATTCCTAAGCTGCGAACACTTCCGAGCTAGCTATCGAGAACCTACAAACATAGTAACAATCACAACCATATCCCTAAAAATATAATAAAATAGCAGGCTCGGCTCGGGAGCACTCACACGGCACCGCGCGACACGGCGCAAAGCGCCACCGCGCAGTGTGCCGGCACGGCCGAAGCTGGCGCTGGCTGCGCTGGCTGCACGGCTGGGCGAAGTCTCATGCGCGCGGATGGGCGCTAGGGGCGCGGCTGTCTTGCGACGACAGACGGACTTCAGGCAGCGGCGGCGGCACGCGCGGCGCGCGGGCGCGCCGGCGTGGCGAGCGCGCATACACGGGAGCTGCTGGCAGGACGCGCGCGCGAACGCGTCGGGCGTCGCGGGCGAGCGGCTCGGCTTCGACAAGCGACATCGGGCGGCGCGCGCGCGTCGCGCGTCTCGCTGCTGCGCGCGATCGCGCGTGGACGCTGGCCGGGCGGCGGCCGAGCAGCAGGGCGGGGCCGCCGCTTGCGTGCGAGATCTGGGCGCGACGGGCTGTGACGGCAGGGGCGATCTGGTGCGACGGGGGCTGCCGGCGATGGAGCTGGCTGGTGCGACGGTGGGCTGCTGACTTGGGCTTCTCTCGGCTGGCTGCAACCTAACACAAACACACACCTACTTCTAAACACTCGGCCAAACAGCACACCAAATGGATGAGAAGAAGAAGAAGATCGATACCTACCCGGAATGATGATGAACGAACCAAAGAGCTGCAAAGGTGTTGGAAATCGGCAAGGGCTAGGGAGGATAGCTTGGGCGGCCACAACTCTTTTGGAGAAGAAAACACAACAAACCTAATTCCTTTTCATTTTACCAAATGCACCAAACACCAAAGATCCAAGGTTAACTAAGATGTGATGCAGAAAGAGCAACAAGAGCACCTAATGGCTCAATTGGCACACATCCCCACAAGTTTTCCAGGAGACCCGGGTTCGAACCCTAGCTGCAGCACAATTTCCTTTAATTTTACTTTTGCATCAAACCTTGCTCAAACCCTTCCACGAAGCCTCACAAACCTACATAAATCCATCCAATATTTTTAGCAACTAGAAAAGACATAAACGACCCTGACGGCCCGACAAATTACCAAAATACCCCTTGGGCATACCTGGAAGACTGGGGTGAAAACCTGGGCCGTTACAATGTTACTTCTACTGTGTTAACTTTAAATTTAGTTAAAGGATTATTTTAAATTTTTTTTTTGAGTACATAGTGGGGGGAGGGGACCAACAAACCCTACATAGATGACACAACTACTCTCAAATAATATGAGAGCCAAATACCAATTTCTGGGCTTGAACTCGTGACCGTGGAGTTAAATATTCGAATTAAAAGAAAGATCAAAATTTGAATAAAACCAGTATCTAACAATTATACCATTATGACATGTATGGTCTCCCTTTGTTACAGACTTTCACACAATCTCCACCATCACACTATCCCAGCGGCACCCTTTTGCTTGCCGGCATAGTCTCGAATTTGAATTTGAAATTCAAATGAGGTGAGAAATCTGGATGGAGTATCTCTGCGCAATTTTTTTTGTTGTTAGATTTCACAAGTGAAATTAGTGGAGCACCGCCAGCAAAATCAAAACACACAAAGATTGATCACACTTTTTAAAAAAACCTTAAATTTAAGAGATTTTTCCTTATATTTAGGATTTAGTTGGGATATGTGATAAAAATATATTTTAAAATACAAAAATTTAGTTAACCCGAATAATACTCTTCAAATTAAGGTGGAAGATTGACCGAATGTAACAATAATTATTTATTCATTATTAGAGATTTAAAATAAATGTGGGGCAATTTGGTGATGAAAATATTATCTCACTTCCCTAAAGTTTGGTTTAGACAAAATTTTAAAGTTAAAAATATTGTAGACATAACCTCAATAAATTTGGGAAATCTAGACATTTACTAGTATTTCCCAAAAAAATTGACAAAAAGTTCAATGTGCCTCTAGGATTTGATTAAAATTTAATATATAATATCATTATTAAGTCTCTAATGGTAAAGGTGAGACACAATGTAACCTCTTGTAACGGCCAGGAAATTTCATCCCGGTCTTCCCGGGAGGCCCAGGGGCATTTTGATAATTTTGGTCGGGCCGACAGGGCCGGTTATGTAATTGTTAATTGCCGGAGAAATTATGAGTCGATTTGAATGGGATCGGGAATTTTGGTGAAGACATTTGGGCTTGGGAAAAGGTAAAAATAAATAGGGAATTAAATAGCACGTCGAGTGAGATTCGAGCCAAGGACGTGTCGCGTGCTAGGCGACGGGTGCTACCAGCCAAGCCACTGGGCGTGTTTGTTAATCTTCGTGCGCGATCTTGTATATAGCCGTGTTTTCGTGCCTTCGGGTTTAAAGCCAGAGCCGCCCGAAGCTTCTCCCCCATTCTTCTTCTTCTCCTTCGCGACATTTCCTCGACCGACCGAGCTTCGTGATCGCGAATTCGTCCTTCTCCAGCTCCAATTCGACCGAGTTCCTCTCCCAAATTCGAAGTCAATCTCCCTCCGAGCTGCTGGTGAGTTCTTCTTCTCCCTCTCCGTCCAAAATCCGATTCCTTTCTCCCCTGTTTCGGGCCTCGCCATTTCCTGCCGAGTCGAGGTGATTTGGGGTGTGGGTGTTGTGCGGCTAGTATAGGGGAGTTCTTCATCAACGAATCGGTCGTCGAATCCTCTCCAATCGCTCGAATTCGAGCTCGTTCTTCTCCAACGCCCAGATCGCCTCTGTTCGCCCCAGTTCGTCCAGCTCGCCAGCCGCTCGCCTCGCCAGATCGCGCGCGCGCGCGTCGTGCCTCTCGCTCGCGTCGCGATCGCGCCACTGCGCCCGAGCCACGACGTGCATCCTCGCCCAGATCCGCGTCTGCGCCCGCGCTCGCCAGAGCCGTACGCATCGCGTAGCGTCGTCGTCATCCGCAGCGCATCAGCGCGCCAGCCACTTCCGTTGCTACCCCTTTCGTGCAATCGGCCCGTTCGTGCGTTCGTCGAGCCTCGTGCGTTGCTCCTGAGCTGAGCCTTGTTTGTTTTATTATATTAAGGCCTATTGTTTGATTTTTGTTGTGATTGATAGGTTCTCGATAGCTAGTTCGGGTTCGTTCGCCGCTTAGGTTTTCTTGTCAATTCGTCCCCTACCAAGGTAAGGATTTCTTACCGGAGTTGTGTGGACCCTGCGATATATTATGCGATTGCTGATTGATTGCTTGTTTGTGTTTATTGACATGTGTAGCTAGGTATTCTATTCTGAATTCCCGATTAGCATGATTTTCCTGATTTAATTCTCATGTTAATCCATGCTAGGTTGTTCCTTTCTAGCATGCTCGTATCTGTTCCTTGCTTCGTAGTATCATGCTAGGCTCGTTGTATTCTTATTGAGCACGTATTGGATTTTATGGAATTGTTTGCTTGATTGCTAGGGCGGTGTTAGAGTTGCGGTAGATAGCATCATCCGGCCCGATGCATAAAGTACCTTGCATCCATGGCAGGGACGTCGAGACAGTGCTCCGTCCCTGGACCCCGTGAGGGATTAGCTAACCCTACCGGTAGGCCCTGCAATCTTGGGTGAGGGTGGCAGACTGTTAAATGCCCCAACGGTCGGGATGATGACTTGCGTTGCCTCGTCCCCGGCAGCCGGCATGTCCTCGGATGTTTGGCGAGAGCCCCCGATTGCCACTGTTAAGGCAAGGCAAGGCGGCTTCCTCGGTGTAAGCCTACCACGACCGCCCTTGGCCCCAAAGTGCGTGGGTTCAGCCGACATAGTTTACGTGTTCGTGTCTCACACCCCTATGTCGCTGACACCGATCCAAAGATTTAGTTAGGCGTGGTGGATGGACATGGGCAAATTGCCTCTAGACCGTGCACCCCCATAGTCCGCACTAGCACGCGGTACATGCTTACGCTCATTACAGCGCACGACGGAGAGCTCATCGGGATTTTGAGCCGTGTACCTTTCGTCGACGATGAGACAAAGCCGTGGCCGGGACTTGTTTCTCGTATAGGGCGACTTATATATTGGACTGTGTGCGATATTATTCCGACTAAGACCTTAAATTGGCATCCGAGGCACAAGTGTGGGCTAAGCTATGTTCTCTATTCCGTGTTTATATTCATAGCTTGCATACGCTCATCGAGATGACCATGTATATCGTATTGTACCCCTGGTTGGGATTCTTAATGAGTAATTCGTTACTCACCCTTCTCGTGGTTTTTCCACAGGTAACCAAGTTATGAGACAGGATGGTCAAGGAGGAGCTATGATCATGGGGCCCATCTTTCCAACTCGATTTTTGTATTATGACTCTTTATGTTTTGTTTCCCACGAATGCATGTAGACGGGCACGAGTCAGTAGGATGTTTTGTAAATGTTTTGTGGATTCCAAAGATTTTGTATCCGAACAGTTTATGAATGGTTTTTAGTAAATCTCGATCATAGTAAACTTTGGAAATGTATTTATCTTGGAACAGTGCTTGGAAACAGGGGAGTTCCAGGAAATTGTCTAGTTTTTAAAGGGGTTATTTTGAATGTTTTTGTTTTAAATGGAATCCAAATCATGTCTGCATTTAATGTCCTTTACTTTGAATGCATGCATTGGGGTAAGGGCCCATTTAGTGCCCCATTCGGTCGGTCCCTTACAGCTTGGTATCGAGCTCGAGTCATAAATTCGTAGTTTGACCTTTTTGTTGTAGGTCGTTTTCCCATGATCACTAGCACTCCGACGGTCATCAGTGCACGCCTAAGTTTGCTTTTTGTTGTAAGAAAAAGGGTTAAGAATTTACAATACCTGTCATCTAGTGTATGCCTTGTGTAGTGTTGTGGAGCGGAGACGAGCAGGTTCTGACTCGTTATTGGTTTGGGTTTAGAGCGCCATCATGCCAACTTCCCGCAGTGTGTGATGTATGTTGTGGCTTGTTGTGGTATCCAGGTAGGTTCGGATGCCCTGGGACGTCGTTCCAGAGGGAGGTAGAGGTTGGACTCCCATAGGCCAAATGTGGCCCAGTTGATGGTTTTCCCCTAGTGAGAGGGTGGAGGTGCTTGCCTTGGACTGCCACTCCAAGAGAGAAGTTAGATGTGGATGTGCTGATGTGGATGTTTGTGGAGCAGGTCCCCGTGTGGACTAGCCTGGGTAGCTCAAGTGTTGATCTTGAGCCTTGTTAGATTATTTGGTTGCCCAGAGAGTGGTTGCAAAGTTGGTAGCCTTCGAGGAAGTTCATGAGGCATCTTTGTGCTTCTGTGTAGTGTGGTTGTTTGCAGCCAGTAAGCCGGAACCCTGTGGTTAAGGGTGAAGCAAGCAGTGTTCCCTTCGGATTGGATCCGTTGGTGGTTTCCTCAGTTGTTTGGTAGAATTGAACACTCTTCTTTTGGTAAGCTCGGGAGTAGGGTTAGTTGCTGCATGTTGAGAGAGCCGGCCAGAGTTTGTTGAGCATCATGTGGAGATGCAAGAGTAGGCTCTGAGCCTTCAGCTTGATGAGATGCCTTAGGCATGGTTGTTGGAGTTGAGCCCTTGTATGCCGAGCCAGAGTTCGTGTCACTTGAGGTTGTGACTTTGTTGGCCCCGTTGGTAGTAAGATGTGGATTTGGTAGTAGTGGCACTCCAGGTGCATTGGTTGGTGTGCCGCTTTGGCACTAAATCTGGTTCAGGCCGGAGTTTGGCATGGGCATAGCAGATGGTTCTATGCCGTCAGGAGTTTAGCGTACTCCTTTAGCCTTGGATCCGTTTATGGTAGTTGCACCTGTGGAGGTCGTGCAAAAGGGCTAGTTCAGTGGTAATCCAAGGGTTTCAAGCAAAAGGATGTCCGAGAGGAGTCGGAGCCTTTTCCCAGTGTTACTGAAGGTTGAGTAAGTCAGCAGGTTGACGGTTGGTAAGTGTTAGTGCGCGTGCATCTCACGCTAGTGTTAAGGCCAAGAGATCTTTGTGGTTGGTAGTGCGGTCAACTACCTTCGAGTGCCTAAATCTCAGGAGAGTTGAGCATCGTAGAAGCAAGTTGGGTCCAGCTGAGGGACCGTGAGTTGGATGCCTATGAGGTGAGTAGGATGCCTTGTGAAAGGAGTTGGATGCCTTATGGGTAAGCACCCTTGGTAGAGGCTTGGTATAAAGTAAGTTTGGTTTGGCATGGTTATGCTTTGGTAGAGCAAGGTTGCCATAGCTTCGAGCATCGTGTGGAGATGGAACTTTGGGTGTTCCGTTGATTGGTTGTATCTCTGCCAGGAGCTAGTGTGGCTTTTGGGAAAAGCATTTGTTAGTCTTGGATCGTTAAGTGAAGGTTGGGAGTTGTGCACACAAGTGTGTTTTGTGTGGTTTGTTCTGTGGCAAGAGTCTCAGATCCATGTAGGGTTTGTTTTGGGGATCTGGTGCTCAGTTCTCGGAAAAGTTGGACTTCAGGTGGATGTGGTAAGACTTTAGTGAGGTGGTAAGGGTACCATGCTCGTGGTATCAGCTTGTTGCTTAGGTAAGATTTGTTAAGTGGACCTAAGCTTGGTTGGCGGATCTTCTTGTTGATCGTCATGACTAAGAGAGTTGTTCGGATCCTTCCTTGGGTAGAAGTTATGTTGTGGTTGATGTCCGAGTAGGAGGATGACGCATTCGGTAGCGTTTCGGGTCCTCTTGGTTCCCAAGGAGTTGGAGTTGGCCAGCACGGTTGTGTTGCTAGAAAATGAGGTTGTTGTTTGTTCAGGCAGTTGGTTGTTAATCCGTTAGTTGGCAGTGGGTGTCGAGGGTTGTCGGAGAACCCTAGGTTGTGAGAGCCTCTCTAGAGCTCAGTCAGGCCAAGTAGGGAATTTCAGTTGGCAAGCTGGAGCCGTGTAGTTCGTAGCCTCGGGTGAGTTGCTGGCAGTCTTGGTAGCCTAGCAAGTTAGTATTTGTTTGGAGTGGAGTCCGGATTGGTTCCAGTGTGGGAACAAGTTGATGCTTGGTGTTGACCAAGGTGTGGTTTGGAATTGCTAGAAGTCAGTTCTGCTCATGGGGCGAATAGTTCGTGCCCTGTTGGTTGTCTTTCTGTTTCCAGGAAAGTTGAGAGCTGCCCCGTTGGTATTTGGAGGTTCAATCCGTGGTAGACCCCTGTTGCTACCCCGTGAGATTTTGATCTTGTGCTTTAGTGGAGCAAGACAGTGAGTGTAGGTGGAGCTCTCTGTCCTTCGGTTGTCTGCTCGTGGGAGCCGTTTCTTTCTGGGTTTGGCAGTTTGCTGCCGTCGGTTTGTTAAGGACTTTTCAGCCATAGCCTCGCCCCTCACTCGTCTGATTAGGAAGGGTGTCGAGTTTATTTGGAACAGCAAGTGTGATGAGAGCTTTTCCAGGCTCAAGCGCAGTTTGACTTCAGCACCAGTGTTGGCAGTCCCGGAGGGATAGGTGGTTTCGTGGTTTACAGCGATGCTTCCAAGTTCGGGTTGGATTGTGTGTTGATGCAGCACGGGAAGGTCATTGCTTATGCTTCCCGTCAGCTGAAGCCATATGAGCAAAACTATCCGACTCATGATATGGAGTTGGCGTGATGGTGTTTGCACCTCAAGATTTGGAGGCAATACCGTATGGTGAGCGGATTTAGATGTTTACCGATCACCGAGCCTCAAGTATCTGTTTACTAAGAAGGAATTGAATATGAGGCAGAGGAGATGGTTAGAGTTGGTGGAAGATTATGACTGCGAGATTTTGTACCATCCGGGCAAAGCAAATGTTGTAGCTGATGCTTTGAGAAGGAAGACGTCGCACTCATGGTATTGTTGAGTTCCAGCCAGATTACGGAGAGAGTTCGAACGGGCCGAGATTGCAGTGTTGTTGGGTGAGGTTACTGCCCAGAGTAGCTCGGTTGACAACGGATTATTGATAGTCACCGAGTGACCCCGCACTTAAGAGATTGTTTGACAGAGTTAGTGCTTGATGGAGATTTTGACTTCGTATATTCACGAGCATAAAGGTGGTGACGTCTGAGGCCGGTTGTGTGTTCCGGATGTTGCGAGGATTGCGAGCGAGTTGCTCTCGAGAGGCCCGCAGCTTCTCCGTCCCGCTTGCACCCCGGGTACGAAGATGTATCGTGATCTTAAGCGGACATTCTGGTGGATGGGTATGAAAAGAGATGTTGCGGAGTTTGTCAGTCGATGTCTCACTTGTCAGCAAGTGAAGGCACCCAGGCAGAGACCAGCCGGTTTGTTGCAGCCGCTGAGTGTACCTCAGTGGAAATGGGAAGAGATCTCCATGGACTTTATTTCTGGGTTGCCGAGGACTCCGAGAAAGTTCTCTCAAATTTGGGTAATAGTCGATCGATTGACTAAGAGCGCACACTTCATTCCCGGTAGAGACACTTATACCGTGGAACAGTGGGCGCAGTTGTTTTTGGAGCAGATCATTCGATATCACGGTGTGCTGTGAGGATTGTGTCGGACCGTAATTCGAGGTTCACTTCTCGTTTCTCGAGAGCGCTCCGTAAGGGTTTAGGCACCGAGTGCGCGATTTAAAGCCATGACTTTTCACCCTCGCATCCGATGGGCGGTGAGAGGTGAACAGATTCTCGAAGATATGTTGAGGGCTTGTGTGTTGGATTTCCGGCGCTTGGGACCAGATGATCATATCGATGGAGTTTGCGTATAACAACGATTATCGATCGACGATCTGATATGGCTCCATTCGAGGCTTTGTATGGTAAGCGTTGTCGATCTCCCGTGTTCAGGAAGAGGTTGGTGATAGGCGTGTTTTGGGTCCCGAGTTCTCTGCGGCTTGACCAATGGTGTCGTCACGTAAGATTAGAGCCCGTATGTTGACAAATTTCGAGCGAGAGAGAGAAGAGTTACGCCGATGTTCGGCGTCGGGATTTGGAGTTTGAGGTTGGTCGACATGTATTCCTAAAGGTCTCACCGATGCAAGGTGTTTTGAGGTTTGGCAAGCGTGGAAAGCTGAGTCCCCGTTTTGTTGGCCCGTTTGAGATTCTGGAGAGGATCGGCAAGGTTGCTTATCGATTAGCCTTGCCTCCGTCATTGTCGGCGCAGCGGTACGCGTTTTTCATGTTTCGATGTTGAGGCGATGCGTGCGGATCCGTCGCACATTGTTGATTTTGAGCCTTTGCAGCTGAATGAGGATTTGAGCTTCGAGGAGAAGCCAGTGGGGATTCTTGCTTTTGAGACAAAGACACTGCGTAATCGTGAAATCCGGTTAGTGAAAGTTCAGTGGAGGAGTCAGAGTTCAGAGGAAGCCACTTGGGAGCGGGAGGATGAGATGAGATTGCAGTATCCCGAGCTGTTCCAATCTTAAGTGACTTTCGAGGACGAAAGTCTTATAAGGGGAATATTGTAACGGCCTGAAAATTTCATCCCGGTCTTCCCGAGAGGCCCAGGGCATTTTGGTAATTTTATCCGCCGACGAGGCTTGTTATGTAATTGTTAATTGCCAGAGAAATTATGAGTCGATTTGAATGGCATCGGGAATTTTGGTGAAGACATTTGGGCTTGGGAAAAGGTAAAAATAAATAGGGAATTAAATAGCACGTCGAGTGAGATTCGAGCCAAGGACGTGTCGCGTGCTAGGCCGAGGGCGCTGCCAGCCGAGCCACTGGGCGTGTTTGTTAATCTTCGCGTGCGACCTTGTATATAGCCGTGTTTTCGTGCCTTCGGGTTTAAAGCCAGAGCCGCCCGAAGCTTCTCCCCCATTCTTCTTCTTCTCCTTCGCGACATTTCCTCGACCGACCGAGCTTCGTGATCGCGAATTCGTCCTTCTCCAGCTCCAATTCGACCGAGTTCCTCTCCCAAATTCGAAGTCAATCTCCCTCCGAGCTGTTGGTGAGTTCTTCTTCTCCCTCTCCGTCCAAAATCCGATTCCTATCTCCCCTGTTTCGGGCCTCGCCATTTCCGGCCGAGTCGAGGTGATTTGGGGTGTGGGTGTTGTGCGGCTAGTATAGGGGAGTTCTTCATCAACGAATCGGCCGTCGAATCCTCTCCAATCGCTCGAATTCAAGCTCGTTCTTCTCCAACGCCCAGATCGCCTCTGTTCGCCCCTGTTCGTCGAGCTCGCCAGATCGCCCTCGCCAGATCGCACGCGCGGCCGCGTCGTGCCCCTCGCTCGCGTGCGCAGTCGCAGCCCAGCCGCCAAGCCACGCCGCGCATCCTTGCCCAGATCCGCGTCTGCGCCAAATGAAGCCGCATCGCCACAAGCGCGTCCGTTCATAAGCGCATCCAGCGCCCACGCGCCCATTCCTCGCGCCCAGTAGCGCCCAACCCGGCCCCGTGCTTTGCCGTTCGTCAATCGGCCCGTTAAATGCGTTAAATCGCGCCTCGTGAGTTGCTCCTGAGCTGAGCCTTGTTTGTTTTATTATATTAAGGCCTATTGTGTGAGGCCGCGTCGTGCCCCTCGCTCGCGTGCGCAGTCGCAGCCCAGCCGCCGAGCCACGAAGCGCATCCTCGCCCAGATCCGCGTCTGCGCCGCGCGCTGCTGCGCGCCAATGAAGCCGCACGCCACAGCGTCGTCGTCCAGCCGCGCGCATTCAGCGCTCCCAGCCAGCCCCGTTGCTGCCCCGTTCGTGCAATCGGCCCGTTCGTGCGTTCGTCGAGCCTCGTAGGTTGCTCCTGAGCTGAGCCTTTTTTGTTTTATTATATTAAGGCCTATTGTGTGATTTTTGTTGTGATTGATAGGTTCTCGATAGCTAGTTCGGGTTCGTTCGCCGCTTAGGTTTTCGTGTCAATTCGTCCCCGACCAAGGTAAGGATTTCTTACCGGAGTTGTGTATACCCTGCGATATATTATGCGATTGCTGATTGATTGCTTGTTTGTGTTTATTGACATGTGTAGCTAGGTATTCTATTCTCGAATTCCCGATTATCATGATTTTCCGATTTAATTCTCATGTTAATCCATGCTAGGTTGTTCCTTTCTAGCATGCTCGTGATCTGCCTTTGCTTCGTAGTATCATGCTAGGCTCGTTGTATTCTTATTGAGCACGTATTGGATTTTATGGAATTGTTTGTTTGTTTGCTAGGCGGAGTTAGAGTTGCGGTAGATAGCATCATCCGGGCCCGATGCATAAAGTACCTTGCATCCATGGCGGGGACGTCCGAGACAGTGCTCGCCCCTGACCCCGTGAGGGATTAGCTAACCCTACCAGTAGGCCCCGCAATCTTGGGTGAGGGTGGCGATCGTTAAATGCCCCAACGGTCGGGATGATGACTTGGCATTGCCTCGTCCCGGCAAACGACATGTCCTCGGCATGTTTGGCGGTAACCCACGATTGCCACTGTTAAGGCAAGGACGGCTTCTGGTGTAAGCCTACCACGACCGCCTCCTTGGCCCAAAGTGCGGTGGTTCAGCCGACATAGTTTACGTGTTCGTGTCTCACACCCTATGTCGGTGACACCGATCCAAAGATTTAGTTAGGCGTGGTGGCTCGGACATGGGCGGCTTGCCTCTGGACCCGGCACCCCATAGTCTGCGCAGAGCACGCGGTACATGCTTACGCTCATTACACAACGCCGATCGGAGAGCTCATCGGGATCTTGAGCGATGTACCTTTCGTCGATGTGAGATGAGCGCCGAGGTCGGGACTTGTTTCTCGTATAGGCGACTTATATATTGGGTGTGTGGGTGATATTATTCCGGACTAAGACCTTAAATTGGCATCCGAGGCCCAAGTGTGGGCTAAGCTATGTGCTCTATTCTCGTGTTTATATTCATAGCTTGCATACGCTCATCGAGATGACCATGTATATCGTATTGTACCCGGTTGGGGATTCTTACTTGAGTAATTCGTTACTCACCCTTCATCGTGGTTTTTCCACAGTAACCAAGTTATGCGAGACAGGATGGTCAAGGAGGAGCTGTGATCATGGGGCCCAATCTTCCAACTCTGATTTTTGTATTATGACTCTTTATGTTTTGTTTCCCTGAATGCATGTAGCAGCACACGAGCCCTAGGATGTTTTGTAAATGTTTTGTGGATTCCAACATTTTTGTATCCGAATGCAGGTTTTGAATGGTTTTTAGTAAATCTCTGATCAGAGTAAACTTTGGAAATGTATTTATCTTGGAACAGGTGCTTGGAAACAGGGACAGGTTCCAGGGAAATTGTCTAGTTTTTAAAGGGGTTACTTTGAATGTTTTTGTTTTAAATGGAATCTGAAATCATGTCTGTTTAATGTCCTTTACTTTGAATGCATGCATTGGGGTAAGGGCCCATTTAGTGCCCCATTCGGGTCGGTCCCTTACACCTCTTCTATTCATTTTTCTTCTTCCTTCCATGAATGGTTCTTGTATCCAAACGAGGCATTTTCATCTAACTCTATTCTATCAACGTTGTAGATTTTAGAAAACCATAGAATAGAGAGTGATTTAGAATGAAGTTTCATGGTTAATTAAATACGCAGTATTTAAGATTTTAACCTATTGGAGCAAAATTCTCTTCTTGTAAGAGTATGATTTCTGAGTTTCTTGTCAACATTCGGGCGTGTATTCACATCTTCTTTCTTCTTCTCGATTTCGTGATATATATTGTTTATTGAAATCCTTGCTTAATGAATGTCAATTCTTTTATGGTTTATAAGTGGAAATCGTTTAAAGAAGGGTTGTCGATTATGCCATTTTATCTTGAAGGAGAAGTTCTTTTTTTATAAGGGAACGCTAATTCTGAGACCAAAGATCCAAGCTTATAATGAAGTAAGAACCCCTTGAATCAAGAGATTAACATCTCCTTATGAATTTGGGAATAACCAAGAAAAACTAGAATTTGATTACCTCTTAAGATCAAAGATCTAGTAAGATATGGAAGATCTTATCCTAGATTGAGTCATTCCACAATCTAACTCGATCAAGGTTGGATTGATTGGTTCAGATACAATCTAGCACAAGAATTACTAGGGAACTTAGAAAAGAGACAAAGATTTTGCTCTAAACTTCTAAAAAAAATGATCTCTTGTATAGAACTATTTTTCATTCTTCAAAAGCTGAGGTTTACAACTTAGTGTTTATGGCTTTTTATAACATAAGCAAATTAAACTCTAAAAAGTAACATATGGTCATATGAAGGTTACAACTTTCATCCACATCAATACCATAATGACCACTTTACAAAATGTAACCTAAACCATTAAAAACAAGATTTTAAAACTAAAAATTGCATACAAACTCATAAAATATGATAATT
Source organism: Sicyos edulis (assembly GCA_036507275.1). Classification (NCBI taxonomy): domain Eukaryota; kingdom Viridiplantae; phylum Streptophyta; class Magnoliopsida; order Cucurbitales; family Cucurbitaceae; genus Sicyos; species Sicyos edulis. The sequence goes on along the minus strand of CM071854.1, from coordinate 25,226,861 downwards.
GATGTTTATGTTGCCAACTCTAATGTTTGTAACTCTCATTGAGTAATTTGGAGTCCTTGTGGAATGATTAAGAAATTTTTATTCATGTCACATATCATTATTTCCACAGTCAACTTCAATCTTGCACACATTGGACTTTCAAAGTGTCAAATGATACTTCCTCCCTTTAAATAGTTTATAGCACATGAAATGGATTTTGAACCGAACCTATCCACTGTTGAAGGTGAAGAATGAATGCTTGCTGAATCTTCTTTGCTTTAGATAGTGTAACAGGTCCAAGTGAAACTTGTAGAACTCCATGATCCTCATCATCTTTCCTCCAATTTGATTAATGTGGAGGCTCTTTCAAAGAAGACTGTCATCGATTGTATCGGCGAGAACAAAATTTTCTTTAAATTTTATTCCATTCTGGAGAAAAATCATATGATTGGTGTAATCTTACTTATAGATATCCCAAGTATGACAATTCAATCGGAAAGAATGGAGTATTATTGCATTGATTTCTGAGAGACCAGGAAAATTTCGAAAGTTTAGGAAAATAGCGGCAAATATGAAGAATTGAGCGACTTCCAGACAATGGTCGGAGAAATTGTGGACATTGGATCAAGACTCTAAGGGCTCGTTTGATAACGTTTTTGTTTCCTGTTTCTTGTTTCTTACTTTTTGTTTCTAGTTTCTTGTTTCTTATTTTTTGAGAATAAGAAACAATAATATGTTTGATAACCGTTTCTGATTCTTGTTTCTTAAAAGATATAAAAATAGAAACAAACTTGTTTGATAACTATTTCTTGTTTCTTGTTTCTCTTCCTTTTTGTTTATATATATATATATATATGTATATATATAAATGTATGTATATATATAAATGTATGTATATAAATGTATGTATATGTATATGTATGTATATGTATATGTATATATTTAGGCTTCTAACAAAATATAACATGCATTAAAATATGGCCATCGAAAGTTTACATTTTTTAGTATAATTAAATCTTTTATAATTAAAAAAAAATCTTAATATAGAACTAACCATAAATTTAATATGTTATCTCTCACATAAATTATTTGTCACAAATGACGTGTTTAAAAAATGTTGTGAGTGTAAATATTAAGGTAGTGTCAGTTGTATATTTTAGTGAACAAATTTTTCATGATACCAAATTTTTATTTAATTCCAGTGTATTATTAACTTAAATAATAAATAAATACACATATACAAAATTTTCAAATCAACCCATAAATTAAAAATACATAATTCCATTAAAAATATAAACAATAAAAGATTACAAAATTTAAAACTAAAAAATAAAATGGTAAAAAAACATACAAAATTAAAAGAATTAAAAATTGCAAAAATGATTTGAAAAAAAAATGCAAAGTTGGGATTTGAACCATGGACTTGACAAATTCTGATAAAAAGGTTGACAACACAACCATCACATCACAAGTTGCACATTATGACATTTTTGGAACGCATAATATAAAACTAAAACGATACTGGGTTTCAAAAAAAAAAAAAAAAAAAAAAAAAAAACGGAACGGAACAAGAGAAACAAGTTTTGAGAGTTTCTCATTTTTTCACATAATTTGAGAAACGTTTCTTGTATTTTTTGGAACAAGAAACCGGAACAGTTATCAAACAAGACTGTTTCTCAATAAATAAGAAACAAGAACAAGAAACAGGAAACGAGAACGTTATCAAACGATCCCTAAACTGCCACAGTAAATTTTATTAAAGGTACGAGTTTAATAAATTAAGGAGAATTGGGATGAAATGGCCTTCAATATGGAAAGAGATAAATTTACAACAACAGTGTTGTTAAAAAATTGAAAATTCTGAATGAGGAAATTTTTCATTTGGCTATAATTAAGGAACAATTATTGGAGCAACACGTTTGAAGACTCAATTTTTTTAGCATTTTATAGACAACTTTATGCATAATATGAAGTCAATTTGTAAGGATAAAAATTCCAAAGTGAATGCTAAAAGGAAGTTTGTTAAAGTGGTGGATGATTATTGTCGCAAAGTGATCACGACGTGGAGTCGTCCTCTTTCAAAGGTTTCTCTTAATTAAAAGAGTTTTGAAGTTGTTGCAAACCATTTTGAAGGTGTGATTGGTCACCTAATTAAAAGATAAGAAAATTATCCTCATAATCAAATTATGTTCGGGAGTCGTTTGAGTGTAGGGAAGATATTATCACCCTACAACACTTGTTAAGAACGAATACGACATTTTATTTTATCATATCTCAACTACGTTTTATTACGAAATGATCTTTTATTTATACATAAAAAAAATGTTAGTTTTATAAAAAAAAAAATTCTCACATTTGATCTTACCTTTACTTTAATAATAAAGTAAGGGTTGATATGGTGAGTAAGATTATACCAATCATTTTAGTATCATGTTCAAATTTTCTTTTAGATAAAGAAAAAATTTGCCTCAAGAACTTGAGAAATCTCAACTTCGTCATAGGTTATACATGATTTAAGAGTATGAGGATTTTTGTATGTCTGCACGGGGTAAAACTCCACGAAAGCATATTACTCCGTCCTCAAAATAAATCTTTTTTAAATAAAATATTTTTGTCAAAAACTTCAAATTTTAAAATTGAGTAAAAAGTATAAAATATTTGTATAGGTTTAATTTAAAATGTCTCAATGATATCAATTCACATTCATAACAAAATATGAATTAAGTTATGAGTAGTTTAAGACCATTAGAAAAATCTTTGAATTTACTTTAAGTCTTAAAATAATTTCTTCATTTAAAGAACATTAGAAAATATGATACATAATGATTTTTTATTTCAGGAAATTTTAATATATTTCTGGTATTATCACCTAGAAAAAAAACACTACTAATTCCTAAAACAAAAGTTTGTCTCAATATGAAATAACTTGGGGGTTCATGTATTTTTGGAGTTTCATTCAAATCGAGAAGGAGAACACTACTTTTCTTCCCAAACAATAAACGTTCCAATTTCATGAACTTCAAAAACTAAATTTAAGAAATTTAATACAAATTGATTACATCAATTCCACTATCAATTCGCAAGTAGGGGTGTTCCCTACAGATACTTAAAAAGTTCAGTCTAGACATAATTGTTCACCGAAACATTATAATTAATTTGTATTTTAAATTCATTAATTACTAAATTGAAGACCAACTTTCAAGAAAAAATAAAATAAAATAAAACATCCACATTGTATTTTAAAATTTGAATCAAACAATTACTTATCCAATTGAAGATTAACGCATAGTTAAGAGTATAATTAAAATTAAATCAACAATCAACTAACGAATAATAAACAAAAAAACAATGAGCTATTTAAAAATAAATTAATCTAATAGTGCCAAATTAGAATTGAACAAATCTTATGAATTCAATCTATGAATATGCAATTATGACCAAATTGAAAATTAACTCAATGCATTATGTTAAATTTAAATGAAACAAACTATGATTTAGATGAAATTTAAACATTATACTACTTAATTACAATGAAACGAATCATAGAATGTCAATTTGCAAAACAAATAGCATCTACTGATTAAATTGAAATTTAAGCATGTAAAATTATAAATAAAAAAGGGAACTAAAATTATTTGACTGCAACTCAAAATTAGTCATGATTTAATCATAATTAGCTATAACAAATCATAATAAAATTACAACAAAGTTTCACCTAGTTCAAAATACAATATTACTTAAGGGTCAAACTGTAGAATTCCGAAGATGATACTTCATCGGAACCAAGCATTTATAGACGGCTGATAGGACGACTCATTTATCTCACCATATCTCTTCTAGATATCATCTTTTGTCGTGAATAAACTAAGTCAATATGTTTCCCATTTGGTAAATCTCATCTGGCTGTTGCTCACCATCTGCTGCGATATTTAAAGTCATCACCTGGCCAAGGGATATTGTTCAAACCAACCATGGATTTTTCGTTGAAAACTTTTGTTGATTCAGATTGGGCTTCTCGTCATGACTCTCGGTGCTCCACCACAAGTTTTAATGTATTTTTGGGTAACAACATAGTATCAAGGAAATCCAAGAAACAAACTGTTGTGTCTCGATCGTCTATCGAAGCTGAGTATCGGGCTCTCGCTCTCGTCACTTGTGAATTGTTGTAGTTATCATATTCATTGACTGGCCTGCAAGTTTTTGTTCCGAATCTAGCTCTGGTATTTTGCAAAAATCAGGCGGTAGTGTTTTTTGGCTACTAGTCCGTTTTCCATGAGCAAACCAAACACATTGAGCTGGATTGTCATTTTATTTAGTAAAAGATACATGCTGGATTTCTAAAGTTGTTGTCAGTGCAAAGTCAAGATCATCTAGCCGACATCTTCACTAAACCATTGCATGCCTCTTTGTTTCATTCCATTTGCTCTGAGTTTGGACTTACTGATTTGTATCGTCCAACTTGAGGGGAAAATATTAGATTAATATATATTTAATATTTAATAGTCTATTAAATCATTGTAAATATTCTCGAGTTTATAGAATGTTATTATACTTGTATATATAAGTGCCCCATTAAGAGATAATACTTACGAAAAACTTCTTTTCAATCTTCATGCTTGATACTATGTTAATGTTGTTTTTTTACCACATATGGGGAAGGATTTCGAATTTCTAACTCTGACATCCTTAATACAAAATGTCACAAAATGTCAATTAAACTATAATTATTTTGACATATCGATGTTTTTTTAAATACTAATATCATAAATGCATAAACGAAAATATCAAGGAATATTTTTCAAATTATCAAGAAAAAAATAAATTAAAATAAATATAAATTAGTATTTATGAATATTCCAAAATTTTAATGATCTAACCATTAGAATTTAACCTTCCGTAAATATTTCAAAACCTATGGTCTAATATCAATTATTCAGCTCGACTAATAACTCAGTCATAGTTGGGATTCAAATCCCAACCAATTGTTGTACTAAAATTAGGTAAATGTCTAAAATTAGAAAATATTTTAAGAGAATGTCTATATTTTTTTAGACATTAAATAAATGTCTACTTTAATTTTTGTAAATAAATTATTAATATGTAAAAATGATATGGGTTATTATACCCCCCAATTTTATCTCCTTTTACATTTCTAATTATTTAAATAATGATTTTTTTTTTGTAACAACCAAATGCAAAATATCTTCATATTTAAAACAAAATCTTTTGACCAAAACCATAAAATGTTTAAATAATATTTTCAAAAATAACAAAAAAGTTGTTGCTATTTTTTAAAAAAATTAATGATAGTAATATTAATGATATGAAAATGTGATAATGACTAAAATTAAGATTAAAAATAATGAACATATTAAACTCACTTGTCGCCATATGGAATATATGCTTGTGCGATCGACTGGCTTTATTTATGTGTATTGTTTCATTTTTTTTCATCTCTTGTTCCTGGTTATATACTCAGTTGTAACGGCCCGGAATTTTCATCCCGACCTTCCCGGGAGGCCCAGGGGCATTTTTGTAATTTTGGGTCGGGCCGGTTTTGAAATTTAAAATTGCCGGAATAATTACGAGTCAATTTGAATAGGATCGGGATTTTTGGTGAAGGTATTTGGGCTTGGGAAAGAGTAAAATTAAATAGGGAATTAAATAGCGCGTCGAGCAGGAATCGAACCAGCGCCGTGTCGCATGTTGCGGTGTTTGTCAGTCGATGTCTCACTTGTCAGCAAGTGAAGGCACCCAGGCAGAGACCAGCCAGTTTGTTGCAGCCGCTGAGTGTACCTCAGTGAAAATGGGAAGATATCTCCATGGACTTTATTTCTGGTTTGCCGAGGACTCCGAGGAAGTTCTCTCAGATTTGGGTGTTAGTCGATCGATTGGCTAAGAGCGCACACTTCATTCCCGGTAGAGACACTTATACCGTGGAATAGTGGGCGCCGTTGTTTTTGGAGCAGATCATTTGTTATCACGGTGTGCCTGTGAGGATTGTGTCTGACCGTGATTCGAGGGCTTGTGTGTTGGATTTCCCGGCGTGGGACCGATGCACAGATCGATGGAGTTTGCATATAACAACGATTATCGATCGGCGGTCGAGATGGCTCCATTCGAGGCTTTGTATGGTAAACGCTGCCGATCTCCCGTGTTCTCGGGAAGAGGTTGGTGATAGGCGTGTTTTGGGTCCCGAGTTGCTTTGCAATTAACCAATGGTGCTTTGTCATGTAAGATTAGAGCCCATATGTTGACAAATTTCGGAGCGCATGTAAGAGTTATGCCGATGTTCGACGTCGGGATTTGGAGTTTGAGGTTGGCCAGCTTGTATTCCTAAAAGTCGCACCAATGCGGGGTGTTTTGAGATTTGGCAAGCGTGGAAAGCTGAGTCCCCGTTTTGTTGGTCCGTTTGAGATTCTGGAGAGGGTCGGCCAGGTTGCTTATCGTTTAGCCTTGCCTCCGTCATTGTCGGCGGCAGCACGGTGTATTTCATGTATCAATGTTGAGGCAAGATGCGTCTGGACCCGTCGCACATTGTGGATTTTGAGCCTTTGCAGCTGAATGAGGATTTGAGCTTCGAGGAAAAGCCAGTGGGAATTCTTGCCTTTGAGACAAAGACACTGCGTAATCGTGAAATCCGGCTGGTAAAGGTTCAGTGGAGATTTGAGCTTCGAGGAAAAGCCAGTGGGAATTCTTGCCTTTGAGACAAAGACACTGCGTAATCGTGAAATCCGGCTGGTAAAGGTTCAGTGGAGGAGTCAGAGTTTAGAGGAAGTCACTTGGGAACGGGAGGATGAGATGAGATTGCAGTATCCCGAGCTGTTCCAGTCTTAAGTGACTTTCGAGGACGAAAGTCTTGTAAGGGGGGAGTATAAATAGGGAATTAAATAGCGCATCGAGCAGGAATCGAACCAGGGTTGTGTCGCATGCTAGGCAAAGGGCACAGCCAGCCGAGCCACCGCGCGCGTTTGTTAATCTAAACGCGCGTTCTATTATATAAGTCCGCTCGTCCCTGCTTTTGATTTAAAAGGCACTCGCCCGAAGAGCTTCGCCCCATTTTCTTCTTCTTCTTCCTCGCGAAAAAACCCCGACCGATGACCAAGTTCTCCGATCTCTTCCTTCTCCACCAGTGTTCGACCAAGTCTTGCCTCCAATTTGAGGTCGTCTTCCATCCCCGAGCAGCTGGTAAGCTTCTTTTTCACTTTTCTATCAAAAAGAATTCTGATTTCTTCTCCCTAGTTTCGATTCTGTTCATCGACCGAGTTGAGGCGATTTGAAGTATGGGTTTTGTGCAGCTAGTGTAGGGGAGTTCTTCTTCAAAGAATCGAGCGTCGAATCCTCGTGGATTGCTTGATTTTGACCCTTATTGTTCGCCCATGTTCGCGCGCGAAAACAGAGCCCCTGTTCGTCGAGCTCGCCAGCGTGCCGTCCGTCCGCGCGCGCGCGCCTCGCCCAGCTCCGCAACGTGTCGCCCGAGCCCCGCCGCCGAAGTCGTGCCAGCCATGAGCGCCTCACCCGAGCTTTTGTTCGCCCTGCATCACCGCGCAAGCAGCAGCGCCGCCGTCCGCGCCCCAGCGTGCGCACCCAACGCGCCCACGCGCCCATTTCTGCGCCCCAGCGCGCCCTTCGAGCCTCGTTGCTGCCCCGTTCGTGCAATCGGCTCGTTCGTGCGTTCGTCGCGCCTCGTGAGTAGCTCTCGAGCTGAGCCTCGTTTATTTTATTATATTTAGGCCTATTGTGTGATTTTTGTTATGATTGATAGGTTCTCGGTAGCTAGTTCGAGATAGTTCGCAGCTTAGGTTTTCGTGCGATCGTCCCCGACCAAGGTAAGGATTTCTTACCGGAGTTGTGTGGACCCTGCGATATTATATGTGATTGTTGATTGATTGCTTGTTTGTGATTATTGACATGTGTAGCTAGGTGCTTCAATCTGAATTCCCGGTTAGCATGATTTCTTGGTTAATTCTCATGTTAATCCATGCTAGGTTGTTCCTTTCTGGCATGCTCGTATCTGTTCCTTGCTTCGTAGTATCATGCTAGGCTCGTTGTATTCTTATTGGCGCAGTATTGGATTTTATGGAATTGTTTGCTTTGCTTGCTAGGGCGTGTTAGAGTTGCGGTAGATAGCATCATCCGGCCCGATGCATAAAGTACCTTGCATCCATGGCGGGGACGCCGAGCAAGTCATTCCGCCCCCGGACCCCGTGAGGGATTAGCTAACCCGAGCGGTAGGCCCCGCAATCTTGGGTGAGGGTGGATGATCATTAAATGCCCCAACCGTCGGGATGATGACTTGGCATTGCCTCGTCCTCGATAGTCGGCACGCCCTCGCCGTGTGTTCGACCGTAGCCCCCCGATTGCCACTGTTAAGGTAAGGGCGGCTTCTCGGTGTAAGCCTACCACGACCGTTCCTTAGCCTCAAAGTGCGGTGGTTCAGCCGACATAGTTTACGTGTCGTGTCTCACACCCTATGTCGCTGACACCGATCCAAAGATTTAGTTAGGCGTGGTGGCCCGGACATGGGCGGCTTGCCTCTGGACCCGCACCCCATGGTGCTGCGCAGTAGCACGCGGTGCATGTTTACGCTCATTACAAATACCGACCGAGAGCTCCTCGGGATCTTGAGCCGTGTACCTTTCGTCGACGATGATGAGCAGTGGGCCGGGACTTGTTTCTCGTATAGGGCGACTTATGTATTGGATCGTGTGATGATTTTATTCCTGACTAAGCCACCGAGTTGGCATCCGAGGCCCAAGTGTGGGCTAAGCTATGTGCTCTATTCTCGTGTTATATTCATAGCTTGCATACGCTCATCGAGATGACCATGTATATCGTATTGTACCCTGTTGGGGATTCTTACCGAGTAATTCGTTACTCACCCTTATTCTTTGGTTTTCCACAGTAACCGTGGTGCGCGACAGGATGCCCGAAGGAGGAGCCGTGATCATGGGCCCAGTCTTCCAACTCGATTTTTGTATTATGACTCTCGTGTGTTTTGTTTTCCCCAGATGCATGTAGTCGGGCACGAGCCCTAGGATGTTTGTAAATATTTGTGGATTCCAAAGCATGTTGTATCCGAATGTTTTGAATGGCTTTTAGTAAACCTCTGATCGAGTAAACTTTGGAAATGTATTTATCCTGAACAGTGCTTGGAAACAGGGACAGTTTCGTGGAAAATGTCTAGTTTTTAAAGGGGTTATTTTGAATGTTTTGTTTTAATTGGAATCAAAATCATGTCTGCTTAAATGTCCTTTACTTTGAATGCATGCATTGGGGTAAGGGGCCCATTTAGTGCCCCATTCGGCCGGTCCCTTACAGGTTGGTATCGAGCTTAGAGTCATAAATTCGTAGTTTGACCTTTTGTTGTAGGTCGTTTTCCCATGATCACTAGCACTCCACGACCATCAGTGCGCGCCTAAGTTTACTATTGTTGTAGAAAAAGGGTTAAGAATTTACAATACCGTCATCTAGTGTATGCCTTGTGTAGTGTTGTGGAGCGGAGACGAGCGAGTTCTCGACTCGTTATTGGTTTGGGTTTAGAGCACCATCATGCCAACTTCCCGCAGCAGTGTGATGTATGTTGTGGCTTGTTGTGGTATCCAGTAGATTCGGATGCCCCGGGACATCGTTCCAGAGGGAGGTAGAGATTGGACTCCCATAGGCCAACTGTGGCCCAATTGATGGTTTTCCCCTAGTGAGAGGGTGGAGGTGCTTTGCCTTGGAATGCCACTCCAAGAGAGAAGGTAGTTGTGGTTGTGCTGATGTGGATGTTGGTGGAGCAGGTCCCCGTGTGGACTAGCCTGGGTAGCTCAAGTGTTGATCTTGAGCCTTGTTAGATTATTTGGTTGCCCAGAGAGTGGTTGCAAAGTCGTAGCCTTCGAGGAGGTTGATGAGGCATCTTTGTGTTTCTATGAAGTGTGGTTGTTGTTGCCGCGATGTTTTAACCACAGTAGTTAAGGATGCACAAGTAGTGTTCCCTACGGACTGGATCCGTTGGTGGTTTCCTCAGTGGTGTGATAGAATTGAACACTCTTCTTTTGGTAAGCCCTAGAGTAGGGCTAGTTGCTGCATGTTGATAGAGCCGGCCAGAGTTTGTTGAGAATCATGTGGAGATGCAAGAGTAGGCCGTGAACAATTAGCTTGATGAGATGCCTTAGGCATAGTTGTTGGAGTTGAGCCCTTGTATGCCGAGCCAGAGTTCGTGTCACATGAGGTTGTGACCTTGTTGGCCCCGTTGGTAGTAAGATATGGATTTGGTAGTAGTGACACTTGAGGTGCATTGGTTGGTGTGCCGCTTTGGCACAAAATATGGTTAAGGCTTGAGTTTGGCATGGGCATAGCAGATGGTTCTATGCCGTTCGGAGTTTAGCGTACTCCTTTAGCCTTGGATCCGTTTATGGTAGTTGCACCTGTGTAGGTCGTGCAAAAAGGGCTAGTTCAGTGGTAATCGAAAGACTCCAAGCGAAAGGATGTTCGAGAGGAGCCGGAGCCTTTTCCCAGTGTTACTGGAGGTTGAGTAAGTCAAGCAGGTTGGCGGTTGGTAAGTGTTAGTGCGCGTGCATCTCACGCTAGTGTTAAGGCCAAGAGATCTCTGTGGTTGGTAGTGTGGTCAACTACCTTCGGGTGCCTAACCTCAAGAGAGTTGAGCATCGTAGAAGCAAGTTGGGTCCAGCTGAGGGACCATGAGTTGGATGTCTATAAGGTGAGTAGGATGCCTTGTGAGAGGAATGGGATGCCTTATGGGTAAGCACCCTTGGTAGAGGCATGGCATAAATTAAGTTTGGTTTGGCCTGGTTATGCCTTGGTAGAGCAAGGTTGCCACAGCTTCGAGCATCGTGCGGAGATGGAACTTTGGGTGTTCCGTTGATTGGTTGTATCTCTGCGCCAGAGCTAGTGTTGTTTTTGGGAGAAAAGAATTTGTTAATCTTGGATCTCTAGAGGAAGGTTGGGAGTTGTGCACACAAGTGTCTTTTGTGTGGTTCGCCTGCATGGCGAGTTTCGATCCATGTAGGGTTTGCTTTGGGGATCCGGTGCTCGGTTCTTGGAAACGTTGGACTCCAGGTGGAGGTTGTAAGGCTTTAGTGAGGTGGTAAGGATACCATGCTCGTAGTGTCAGGTTGTTGCTTAGGTAAGATTTGTTAAGTGGACCTAAGCTTGGTTGGCGGATCTTCTTGTTGATCGTCATGGCTAAGAGAGTTGTTCGGATCCTTCCTTGGGTAGGAGTTATGTTGTGGTTGAGGTCTGAGTAGGAGGATGACGCATTCGGTAGCGTTTCGGGTCCTCTTGGTTCCTAAGGAGTTGGAGTTGGCCAGCATGGTTGTGTTGCTGGAAAATGGAGTTGTTGTTTGTTCAGGCAGTTGGTTGTAGGCCGTTAGTTGGCAGTGGATGTCGAAGGTTGCCGGAGAACCCTAGGTTGTGGGGAGCCTCTCTAGAGCTCAATCAGGCCCTGATAGTGAGTTTCAGTTGGCAAGTTGAAGTCGTGTAGTTTGTAGCCTCGGGGGAATTGCTGGCAGTCTTGGTAGCCTAGCAAGTTGATAATTGTTTGAAGTAGAGTCCGGATTGGTTCCGGTGTGGTGACAAGTTGATGCTTGGTGTTGACCAAGGTGTGGATGGGAATTGCTAGAAGTCAGTTGCTCGTGGGGCGAATGGTTCGTGCCCTGTTGGTTGTTTTCCTGTTTCCAGGAAAGTTGGGAGTTGCCCATTGGTATTTGGAGGTTCGGTTCGTGGTGGACCCTGTTGCTACCCCCGTAAGATTTTGATCTTCCGGCTTTAGTGGAGCAAGACAAAGTGAGTGTAAGTGGAGCTCCTGTTCTTCGGTTGTCCGCTCGTAGGGAGCCGCTTTTTTTACAGGTTTGGCGCTTTCTTTGCCGTCGATTTGTTAAGGATTTTTCCGCCATAGCCTCGCCCCTCACTCGTCTCGACGAGAGAAAGGGTGTCGAGTTTATTTGGGACAAGAGTGTGATGAGAGCCTTGCCGTGCTCAAGCGTAGTTTGACTTCAAACGACTGTTGGCGATCCGGAGGGGACAGTGGTTTCGTGGTTTACAATGATGCTTGAAGTTCGGGTTGGGTTGTGCGTTGATGCAAAGACGGGAAGGTCATTGCTTATGCTTCCGTCACCGAAGCCATATGAGCGTAACTATCCGACTCATGATATGGAAATGGCAAAGCAGATGGTGTTCGCCTTTGAAGATTTGGGGCATTACCCGTATGGTGAGCGGATTCGGATGTTTACCGATCACGAGCCTCAAGTATCTGCTTGCTCGTAAGGAGCCGAATATGAGGCAGAGGAGATGGTTAGAGTTGGTGAAAGATTATGATCGCGAGAGTTTGTACCATCCGGTAAAGCCAATGTTGTAGCCGATGCTCGAGTAGGAAGACGTCGCACTCATGGTGTTGTTGAGTTCCCACCAGTTACGGAGAGAGTTCGAGCGGGCCGAGATTGCGATGTTGCTTTGGTGAGGTTCTTGCGAGAGTAGCGGAGTTGATGATTCAACCATCGATTAGACAGCGGATTATTGATAGTCAGCTGAGTGACCCCGCACGTAAGAGATTGAGTGACAGAGTTAGTGCTGATGGAGATTTTGACTTTGTGTATTCACCAGACAGTGGGCTGACGTACAGAGGCCGGTTGTGTGTTCCGGATGTTGCGGGATTGCGAATGAGTTGCTCTCGAGGCCCACAGTCTCTCTTTGCTTGGCACCCGGAGGTACCAAGATGTATCGGGATCTTAAGCGAGACATTACGGTGGATGGGTATGAAAAGAGATGTTGCGGTGTTTGTCAGTCGATGTCTCACTTGTCAGCAAGTGAAGGCACCCAGGCAGAGACCAGCCAGTTTGTTGCAGCCGCTGAGTGTACCTCAGTGAAAATGGGAAGATATCTCCATGGACTTTATTTCTGGTTTGCCGAGGACTTCGAGGAAGTTCTCTCAGATTTGGGTGTTAGTCGATCGATTGGCTAAGAGCGCACACTTCATTCCCGGTAGAGACACTTATACCGTGGAATAGTGGGTGCCGTTGTTTTTGGAGCAGATCATTTGTTATCACGGTGTGCCTGTGAGGATTGTGTCTGACCGTGATTCGAGGGCTTGTGTGTTGGATTTCCCGGCGGTGGGACCATGACAGTGATCGATGGAGTTTGCATATAACAACGCTTATCGATCGATTTATTCGGATGGCTCCATTCGAGGCTTTGTATGGTAAACGTTGCCGATCTCCTGTGTTCTGGGAAGAGGTTGGTGATAGGCAGGTTTTGGGTCCCGAGTTGCTGCAATTAACCAATGGTGCTGTGCAGAAGATTAGAACCCGTATGTTGACAAACGGAGAGCGCAGAAAGAGTTATGCCGATGTTCGACGTCGGGATTTGGAGTTTGAGGTTGGCCAGCTTGTATTCCTAAAAGTCGCACCAATGCGGGGTGTTTTGAGATTTGGCAAGCGTGGAAAGCCGAGTCCCCGCTTTGTTGGTCCGTTTGAGATTCTCGGAGAGGGTCGGCGGGTTGCTTATCGTTTAGCCTTGCCTCCGTCATTGTCGGCGCATGCGGTACGCAGTATTTCATGTATCAATGTTGAGGCGATGATGCGTCTGGACCGTCGCACATTGTGGATTTTGAGCCTTTGCAGCTGAATGAGGATTTGAGCTTCGAGGAAAAGCTAGTGGGAATTCTTGCCTTTGAGACAAAGACACTGCGTAATCGTGAAATCCGGTTGGTAAAGGTTCAGTGGAGGAGTCAGAGTTTAGAGGAAGTCACTTGGGAACGGGAGGATGAGATGAGATTGCAGTATCCCGAGCTGTTCCAGTCTTAAGTGACTTTCGAGGACGAAAGTCTTGTAAGGGGGGAGTATAAATAGGGAATTAAATAGCGCGTCGAGCAGGAATCGAACCAGTATTGTCGCATGCTAGGCAAAGGGCACAACCAATGAGCCACCGCGCGCGTTTGTTAATCTAAACGCGCGCGTTCTATTATATAAGTCCGCTCGTCCCCCTGCTTTGATTTAAAAGGCACTCGCCCGAAGCTTCGCCCCATTTTCTTCTTCTTCTTCCTCGCGAAAACCCCCGACCAACGACCAAGTTCTCCCGATCTCTTCCTTCTCCAAAGTGTTCGACCAAGTCTTGCCTCCAATTTGAGGTCGTCTTCCATCCCCGAGCAGCTGGTAAGCTTCTTTTCACTTTTCTATAAAAAGAATTCCGATTTCTTCTCCCTAGTTTCGATTCCGTTCATCGGCCGAGTTGAGGCGATTTGAAGTATGGGTTTTGTGCAAATAGTGTAGGGAGTTCTTCTTCAAAGAATCGAGCGTCGAATCCCGTGGATTGCTTGATTTTGACCCTTATTGTTCGCCCTGTTCGCGCGCGCTGAAAAGAGCCCCTGTTCGTCGAGCTCGCCAACAGCCGTCCGTCCGTCGCATGCTGCGCCGCGCCAGCCTCCGCAACGCGCCGCCCGAGCCCCCGCTCGTCGAGTCGCGCGCCAGAGAGCCCCCACCAGCTTCGTTTCGCCCTGCATCACGCGCGCAAGCGCTTCGCCGCCGCGCCTCGCGTGCGCACCCAACGTGCCCACGCGCCCATTTCTGCGCCCAGCGCGCCTTCGAGCCTCGCGTCTTTGCCCGTTCGTGCAATCGGCTCGCTCGTGCGTTCGTCGCGCGCGCGTGAGTAGCTCTCGAGCCGAGCCTCGTTTATTTTATTATATTTAGGCCTATTGTGTGATTTTTGTTATGATTGATAGGTTCTCGTAGCTAGTTCGAGATAGTTCGCAGCTTAGGTTTTCGTGCGATCGTCCCCACCAAGGTAAGGATTTCTTACCGGAGTTGTGTGGACCTGCGATATTATATGTGATTGTTGATTGATTGCTTGTTTGTGATTATTGACATGTGTAGCTAGGTGCTTCAATCTGAATTCCCGCTAGCATGATTTCTTGGTTAATTCTCATGTTAATCCATGCTAGGTTGTTCCTTTCTCGCATGCTCGTATCTGCTCTTGCTTCGTAGTATCATGCTAGGCTCGTTGTATTCTTATTGAGCACGTATTGGATTTTATGGAATTGTTTGTTTGCTTGCTAGGGCGAGTTAGAGTTGCGGGTAGATAGCATCATCCGGGCCGATGCATAAAGTACCTTGCATTCATGGCGGGGACGTCGAGCAAGTCATTCCGCCCCTGGACCCCGTGAGGGATTAGCTAACCTGCGGTAGGCCCCGCAATCTTGGGTGAGGGTGGCGATCGTTAAATGCCCCAACCGTCGGGATGATGACTTGGCATTGCCTCGCCCTCGATAGTCGGCACGTCCTCGCCGTGTTCGGCCGTAGCCCCCGATTGCCACTGTTAAGGTAAGGGCGGCTTCTGGTGTAAGCCTACCACGACCGCCCCTTAGCCTCAAAAAGCGGTGGTTCAGTGACATAGTTTACGTGTCCGTCTCACACCCCTATGTCGCTGACACCGATCCAAAGATTTAGTTAGGCGTGGTGGATCGGACATGGGCAGCTTGCCTCTGGACCCGGCACCCCCATGGTGCGGCAGAGCACGCGGTGCATGTTTACGCTCATTACAAACGCCGACCGGAGAGCTCCTCGGGATCTTGAGCCGCTGTACCTTTCGCCGACGATGAGAGACAGTGAGGCCGGGACTTGTTTCTCGTATAGGGCGACTTATGTATTGGATCGTGTGATGATTTTATTCCTGACTAAGCCACCGAGTTGGCATCCGAGGCCCAAGTGTGGCTAAGCTATGTGCTCTATTCGTGTTATATTCATAGCTTGCATACGCTCATCGAGATGACCATGTATATCGTATTGTACCCCGGTTGGGGATTCTTACTGAGTAATTCGTTACTCACCCTTATTCTGTGGTTTTCCACAGTAACCGTGGTGCGCGACAGATGCTGAAGGAGGAGCCGTGATCATGGGGCCCAGTCTTCCAACTCGATTTTTGTATTATGACTCTCGTGTGTTTTTGTTTTCCCACGAATGCATGTAGCACGGGCACGAGAGCCTAGAATGTTTGTAAATATTTGTGGATTCCAAAGATGTTGTATCTCGAATGTGTTTTGAATGGCTTTTAGTAAACCTCCGATCGAGTAAACTTTGGAAATGTATTTATCCCGGAGCAGTGCTTGGAAACAGGAGGGGCGAGTTTCAGGGAAAATGTCTAGTTTTTAAAGGGGTTATTTTGAATGTTTTGTTTTAATTGGAATCCGAAATCATGTCTGTTTAAATGTCCTTTACTTTGAATGCATGCATTGGGGTAAGGGCCCATTTAGTGCCCCATTCGGGTCGGTCCCTTACATCAGTACCAAAACATACTGTCGTGATTTCAACCGAAACACAACAGTCACTGTACACACCCATTTGCAAACCCATTCAACATCCATTGCACAATTCTATCTCCTTGGTGATGTATGTGTATGCTACTATGTAGGTTTATGTACATGTATTGTTCCCTTTTTTTTTCATCTTTGTTCCTGGTTATATATCGATATGTACTCATACATATTATCGTGATTTCAGCCAGAATGCATCAATCATGTACACACTGTTTGCAACCCCATTGAATATCCATTTCATGCCTCTACCTTCTATTACCAGTATGCTCTTCACTTTTTTATTCTCGTATTTGTAAAGCAAAATACTAGACACTCGAAACTTCCATCCAATTCGAGACATGCAATGATGATGGATAAAAGATGAGATATTGTTGGATCCTTGGACGATGTCAACACATATTGTGTTGTCATTGGAGTATACATTCGCATGGTCTTAAACTTCGAAAAAAGCAATTGTAATTAGCGTTGCTTCCATTAACAAAGAATCGAAGAAGAAGAAAAAAAATCTTGTGAATATCTTGACTCAATGAAAGTGAGATCCAATAAAAACTCAAGAAATACATTGGTGAACAATTGTATCATCAATCTACAAAACACAAAATCACGATCGAAAGTAGGAGTGGGAGTGAGATCGATCTACGACTGAATAATGATACAAGTGTGGGATATAGTACTGCAAAACGAATTAAAGGATAAAAAAAATAATAATCAATAGCCGAGATTGAGTGTTGAAGAATATAGGTATTATTTATTTGATTCAAATAATTGATGTGAGTAATATTTAGAGTATAAAGAGCAAAAACAATTAAAAAGGTAAAAAACAAAATCTTAGTAATTACATATACTTCCCTTAAATCAAGGGAAGGACTTCCAATGTTTTTCTTTTTTATTCCTTAAATTAAAGGGGAGGGTTAATAATAGGGTTTTTATTTTGTTGTATTTTTTTAATATTAAAAATGTAAAATATGGGCATTGTGGGAATGTAAATATTATCTTTTCACCTAAAGGCAATTTTTATGTGAAACAAATAGAAAATCTCTCTCCCCACCATCAAGATGGCGGCTCTTGTCTCCCATAGATTCTGCTCTTCCACTATTGAAATAAAAATCATTATAATTTATAAACAAGAGAAAAAAAAGGGTTTTTTTCATAAACAGACCAAATTTGAAAAGTATTTGCAAATTTAGGTTACAAGAAAAATATTAGCAAAAGTAAGATTTTTTTAATTATATTATTAATTTATTAAATTGTCATTTACAACAATACCCATCTTATTAAGACTTTTAATTATTTTCGTATTTGGAAAACTCTCCAATTTAATACCCATTATTACGAAAATTCGTGGCATTTATTGCAAAAATGGGGGCATTTAATACGAAAATTTGGGATATTTATTGCGAAAATTTGAAATATTTATTTCAAAAATTTGGGGCATTTATTTCCAAAATTGTGGCCATTTATTCTGAAAAACCTGTCAAAAAGAAAACTAGGCATAATATTGTTTTTTGCATACATATACGGTTGAAGAAATAAATTTGTTTAATAGGTTATAACACTTATCACAAGTATAGAGTATTGAAAATGACCTATTTTATATCGTCCGAAAAAAAGAAAAAAATGTCAACGTCTAGTATTTCTTTATGATGGTTAATTTTTTTAGTCTGTTTTGTGGATACATAAAGATGTTAGAATTTAAAATATTAAATGAACAAGTAACACAACAACCAAAACAACATAGTCTTTAAGTTATAAATTTTATACGGTACATTACTAAGATATAAGAAGATTGTACCATCATATGTAGGACGAAAGTTTAAAAAAGGAAATTCGTCTCACATTTTAAACCAGAAATCGTCAATTTATGGTGCATTAATTGCATGACAAAAGTAGCGCAATACATTGTTAGAGGTACAGTTGTGATTTACATACAGTACAGTTTGTAATGTACATGTTATTTGATTCTAGTAGTTTTATTCATAAATAAACCATATGAGTTGTTGAACGTTCAATTTTGTTTATTGAAATTAGAACACGTTTGATAACCACACAGTATTGAAATAATTTGGTATATACGGTACAACCATAATATATTATGTATCATACTGTATTTCAAAACTTTATGTCTTTTTAAAAGTGTTTAATTTGCTGATATAGATACTTGTAATGTGATTTGATATGTTTGCGACAGTTAACAAGTAATTTTGAATGTACAATACTGTATAGTAAAACATTGGAAAATAATATATGTGATATTTGTGAATTGATAGAGACTCGTATTGTTGGAACAACTTCACACAAAATTATTATTCAAAGTGAGATTAATAGTAAATAAAAAAAGGTCTTATGGGTTACCCAATTGAAACTGAAAGTGTTTGGCATTAAAAAGTATCGTAATGTAAAACCATCATTGGGTGAATGCATTCCTCAATATTTATGCGACGCTCTTCAGCTACTTCATGATTATGGTACATCTCATTTTTATCATCCTGACCACTATGTGCAATACGGATTAGAATGTTTGTTGAACTTATAAGGAAAAGTTGTATAGTATTACAAAAATGTCTAAACAATATTGTTTTATATTATAAGTCATATAATATACATGTATAAACAATATCGCATAGCGGAATAGAAATGTAATGAATAGTAATATGAGTAAGAAAAATGTATTAAACATGAATATAATGAATAATAACCATAAATGTACCGTGTAAGCTATACAGTATGTAGAATGAAATAATCAAACATATAGAGTTTTGTATAATTTATATAGTAATATAACAGTACATGGAAAACTACAGTAGATAATACTCAAGTATACCAAGACTTGGACATTTTAGTACGTAGATAATACTATTCTACATATGATTTTAATACATTTATAAACATGCATATTGACATTGTAAAGAACACTGTGTGCAATTTCAAATAGAACGATTGATGAACCTATAAAGAGAAGATGTACAGTATAACTAACCTAAAAACATAGTATGAACATACGTTATATACTCGATTGTACAATTTCTTCGGCTATATAGAAATTGAGGATGTGTGAACATACTATATATACTCAATTATATAGTTTTGTAGATGTATATACAGTCAATTATACCACAATATAGACTTGAAAGTACGAAGTTACTATTGTTCTACATATGATTTTACTGCATTTCTAAAAATGGTTTTTGACATTCTAAAGATTGACATATAAATTAATAAAATGTACAGAAATGACATAATAAGAATAGAACATACCATACGGAACCATATAAGACATATCGAATCAATACTTGAATGAATAGTAACCTGATAATGGTGATGAATAAGGAACAAAAATGTAATACAAATACTGTGAAAAATGAAAATTATTGAGAGAAGATGACTGAAGTCGTATAATTATACCGTATGATCGGAGCAGCTTTTTGGTTGACTACAATTTACGTGATGGGCGGAATGTGAAAAGAGAGAATGATGGAATTGAAGAAACGAAAATGGATGAATGAATGAAGAAAAGTGAAACAAAAAAGGAATAGGAAGAAAGATGAGAAATAAATAAGAAAAAGAATTAAAATCTTTTTGCATTAAATGAATTGACAATTGAATATTATATGTTTTATAAGAATGAGAAATATGGAAAATGAGAGATTTAATTAAAAAATTGAGTATTAAATGTGAAGTAGGACAAAATGGTATTAATGAAAAATTAATAATTACGAATTTTTATAGAAAATTTAATTTTGCAAAAAAAATATTCGATGCATATATTCACAAATAGCTTTGGAATGTGACTTAATTACTGCCATTTCCCAAAAAAAAAGGGAGAGAAAAAGTAATCAATGGTTGTGAAATTCACTTTCCATAGTACTGGACAGCGAAAATGGCGAAAAATATGAGAGAAATTAGATGGTGGACGACAGCCGTAGAGAAAAGAGAGAGGGTTTGCCTTTATTTATTTATTCATTTTTTTTTTTGTTCTCATTTTCTTTTTCCTTTTAAAATACCAAAAGAAAAATGAACCGACTTCAAAGTTTTATTTGTATTTTTTTAATTCGTTATTTTTTAGGGGTTTTTCAGGAATAAATCAAATTAAAAAAAATATTTACAATGTTAAGTAAAAAAAAATTTAAGAATCATAATCATATATATTAATAATTTTACGGTATTATTAATACATAATACTATATTAAACGCAATACTATTATATTGATAATACTTATTAATGTATTAATAATACAAAATATTGTATTAATAATAAAATAATACTGTATTTTTTTATTATGAACGTAAATATTTTTAAATTTACCTACATCTACAATTATTTTGTAAATTGAACTATCTAATACAATTTCTTTATTTATTTTTTTGTTTGTTTTTTACCAAATAAAAAAATACTCATAAAACTAATTTCCTATTTTTTAAAAAATTATTACTTTACTTTTATCAATGTCCACTTTGTTTCAAAAAATAAATAAACAATGTCCTCTTATCTTAAAGGATGATAACACAATTTTTTATGGAAATTTGCGGTGTATAGCAACTTTTTTACCACAGTTTACAATTATAGTACATTTTTAAAAATAATTCTTTTATAGCAAATTCTGCCATTTAAAAAAAAAAATTATTTACCTTTTTTATAGAAGACTTTGATAGAATCTATCATTCTCTAGCGATGGAAGTCTATCAATTTTATCAGTGATTGATTCTATCGGCTCTTATTGATAGACTCTTGATAGAATCTGATGGAAATCTATCAATTTACTTTATTTATTAGTAATTGATTCTATCCCCCTTTATCGATAGAATCTATCAATATGAAGTCTATCAATTTACAATTTTTGCTATATATGCAAATATTTTCCTCATTGTGCTATTCATGTAATATTTTATCCATTTTGTAATATACATGCAAAAGCCCCATTTTTTATGAAATTAGTTTAATCGTGGACATGAAAGAAAGTTTTATTATGTTCCATATTAATTTTAAGATTAATAAAAAATAATTTTTAAATTAAAATTAAAAGAAGTTTATCAAAAGAAAAATTATTATTTTTTAAATAAAATGTAAATGTGAAGAATTTGTTTCCCAATGGATTATAACTTGTCCTTCAAACACAGTTTATCATAACTCCAATTATAATAACTTATCTCCCAAACACTATTTATCATAATTCATATTATAATAACTTGCACTCCAAACATCATTTATTATAACCAACCATTTATAATAATTCATTATTCCGTCCAATAACACAGTACCCCAAACATACCTTTATTCTTAGTCCTTCCTACCATATCAGATTCAAGATATGTTGTGGGGCTATATTTCTCCAAAATTGATTCGATCATCCAAATAAAGGACAAGGTTTTCAAATATAATATTATCTGGTGTGATTAGAAAAATACTAAAATCAAAATTCAGGTTTTTTAATTAACAAAATATTTGAATAAAATAATATAAGCCAAATTTTATTCATTTAATTAGTAATTAAACAATATATATATATATATAATTAATATCTTTTAATTTAAATTACTTTTTAACTAACCTATAATTATATATTTTTTTCAATTATTCAATTGTTAACTCAAATTTAAACGTTTTTATCAAAAAAAAAATTATTATGGAAAATAACTTTTAGGTAACACATTATAATTATAGCATTTTTTTCAAAATATTTTATTTATACCATCTTCTGATTTCATTTTTTTTATTTTTCATCGTTATCCTTTTCTTCCACGAATTGAAAGTTATCAACAAATTGATTGAAACATAATATTTTGGGCAATTTATCATAACCACCTCATTTTTTAATCTTAAAATACTTTGTAAAAGAGTGTTATTAATGCTGTTTGTTGTTTTTTAGTTATACACGGTAAAATTCCCTTAAAATAATTAAAGAAATTGGGTTGAATAGTTCAATTTCATAAAATAATTGCAAATGTAGATAAATTTGAAAATAGTCACATTTATAGTAAAAAAATACGTATTATTAATACTCATTATACAATATTATTTAATTAATAATACAATATTTTGTATTATTAATATATTATAATGTATTATTAATACCTTATAATTATTAAAACCTATGACCATGATTGTTAATTTATTTTTATTTTTTTTCTAGTAATTTTAAATATTTTTTCAATTTGGCCAATTCCTAAAACACCCCTAAAAATCATTTGATAAGACCAATTCTTTATAATTAATTCTCAAATTTTCGTTAAAAACTGGTATAATAAATATTATTTTAATAAATAAAATAAAATAATGAAATGAATTAACCAACTCAACGGATGAGCATGGGGTGTGAATAACTGAAATTAATAGCTTACACATTTGTTGAACAAAAATCTTTAGTAAAACTAGAAAGAAAAAAAGTTTGCAACTCCCAGCCTTCCAAAAAATTAGGAAACTTTAGAGAAAGATAAAGATTGGCAAACTCAGACATTACAATCAAAATTGATCCTTCCTGTGGATATATGTAATACATAATAAGCTCATAAAAAAATAAACACAAAGAGCCAGAAAGAAACATCTACCAAAACTCCAACCTGCTTCAACACAGCACACAGTATAGTATCTAAGCATCAAGCAATGGGAAGAGATGTTCCGGCCATTTGGGATAAACACGTTTGTATAAGCTCATACATACTGTGTCATGTTGCTGTAACACTCCATTGAAAAGACACTTCATTGCTCCTGTGTTCCACAAATAAACAACCATGGAACTCTTTCAAGGACTGCAAGGAATATTATTCTATTACCAGTAAAATGTCTGATGCTTACCGTGCGTGCCAACAGGCTCCTTCACACGACCGCGTCTGCCACATTTCGACCATACATCAACAGGCTGCATTGATGATTCGCCATTAGGAGGGAAAACTATAATATATATATAAATATATAAGACATGTAGTTTCACCTTCAATGGCAAATGGTGATCTCTTCATGCAATGATTTCTCATTTAAAATACCAACGATTCTATCTATTTTTTATTTTTTTGAAACAAGGGTAAAGGAACGATTCTATCTATATGAGAATAGTAACTTAGGCCATCTCGTTGACCACTAGGCCAACCTCATGATGATTACAAGTCCCAGTCAATTAATTTGTCCCCAAGGGATGGCGCTGTTGGTTGAGGATTTGAACTTTGAAGTTGTGCTCCCTTCAAGGTCTCAAGCTCGAGACTCACTTATAATATTCATTTTTATACATCTCTCATGTCTTCATGTGCTTGGCCTAGAGATGGTGTGATTATCCTTGTTTCAAAAAAAAGTCCCAATCAATTAGATTCTATTTTCTTATATATATATATAGGAATTAGATCTTTTTTTCCTTCTATTTATCTTTTCTTTTGCTATCCACGAGTCATGACTATCCAAGTCAACTTACGAGCACCTCGACTATTTTTTTCCATTTTCCTGACTACCATATTTACTATGATTCTAAGTTTCTCTACCAAAGCATATAATTGTCCTGTATAGAATTTTTGTACAAACCATCAATCAATTTCCTCCACCGTACATAACACATAGGCCCGACGACAGTTTCATCCTGCGAGGGGGGTCGTCTTAGTGAACGAGAGAGAAAAGGAAAGTAGTACAAGATCTGTTCAATTTCAACTAAAATTTCATCCACATAAGAACATATTACAATCTTATATGCATTTATCTTACCTTGAACCATCTCACGTCATCAGGATTATGGAACATATATCTCACGGTAGCTTTTAGTTTCGACACTCGTTGAGGATAGCTGCACATAAAGAGGAAAGACACCTTCAGTTTTAACAATTAAGAGCTCCACATAGCACCGAACTATTTCATGAAAAATAATTCTCAACACTAGAGAGTTCAAAACCAAAAAAACTTATTATGTAAGTAGCAAAAATGAGTCTAACTCAGCTGTAATCGACATTGCATTATCGGTCAGAGATCTGAGGTTTAAATCCCCCACTCTAAACTGTTGTTGAATTAAAAAAATCTTACATATATAAGAAAACAGTTTTACTGATGTTGAGCTTGTTCACTGACTGCTAGTTCAGGAATGAAATAGACTATTCCAAGACGGTAAGCTTAGAAAGATTGTATCTATAATTCAAAAATTGTTTTATAAGTGGCATAGCTTAGATGATTGTTTCGATAGGCTGTAACTTTCAACCATCAATGAAAGTTTTGTTTCCCATCCAAAAAAATAGTTTTATAAGAGCAATCAACATGATAAAATTACGTACGAAGACAAATTAGAAGACAATCATTTACACTATCCCTCTTCGTGTTGAAAAAGAGAATAATAAAAATAATCATTACTCAGTTGATAAGGACAAAGATGACATTACCCAGATAAAATAATCTTCTTCAAAATTATCCGTCTGGGGTCAATACTCTTTAATAAACCAGAAGCAGCAAATGAGGAGACTCCCTCTACATCCCTAAGAAGTATCAAAGGAAGTTGACCAAACGATATGGGAGCATAAATTGAAGCAATAGAAAATCTTCCAGCATGTAGAAATCTTTCCATCTTGTGCTTGTCCGAGTTAAAGTTGTCAGTTGAAAATATTGGCCTGAAAGCAGACAGATGGTTATCTAAAAATACAAAACTGAAAGGTAGATGCCTCGTGCTGTAAAGCTACAAAATTACCTTGTAACGAATTGGCGAAACCCAACATGAAACAACAATTTTTCTTTTCCCTTTATGGGAGGGGATTTATTATCATGCTTCTTTGGGTTCTGAGTAGTTCCAACATTATTGGATATCTCTTCAGAGACATCACGCATCTTGATGCTGCAACAAAATAAGTAAGAATCTATAAACTATTCAAACTAGAATGTAAGACAATTCAATAATCAGGATGTACCTGAAATGAAGAACAGACATCTTGGATTCATGCTGCAAAAGTCCACAAGCTGTAATAGGCATTGACTTGGCTAACTCACACAATTTTGAAGCAGAACCAACGGGCACTTCCTTCACATGCAGCCTTATATAGGAGCATGATACCACACAATCATCTCTGTTACCTTGCTCTATTTCTAAAGCTTTAGCAAGAACGTGCTTTTGAGTTCGGGCGATGTTACTGAATTCAAATATTCTAGCATAGTCTTGAGGTAAACTTTCCTGAATTAAGAGGAGACAAGTTTGGGTGAAATAGTGCCATGTTGAGAAATAGGATTGTTGAAATCATAGTTGAATATAGGAATTATACTTGGGGATCCCATGAGGATGTCCTAAAGGATTTGAGACCTCTATACTTTGCAAAGCGTTTTTTAGCAGGCATATCCATAGGTGTATCCACTTCATCTGGGAATTCTGTAAAGAACGACAAATAGGAAAAATTACTGAACATCCATATCTAACATCTAACAACACTAAGCAACTACCACAAACTATCATGCTTACGTGCAAGAAACTAACCTTCATCTTCGGCATAATCAGTGATTAGTGATACTAAGTCCAAACAGTTATATTAATGTTTCGAGTGATAAGTGGGATTCATGTATAAATAACAACTATAAAATTCTTAATAGATCATGCATCAATAACCTTCAAAATCCTTAAGAAATAAATTACTAACCTTCATCTTCAGCGTGAGCATTTTTTATCTTCTGAATCTCATCTAATTTTTGTTCGTTGGTCAAGTTTTCACCATCCTGCATTCCGAGGAAATTTAAGTAGACTAGCAGCCCCAACAAGCAATGAAAGAGAGATGAATCAAGTAACCTTAGTTGCCCTATTAATCACTTGCATGATTCAGTTTCTCTATTGCACAAGATTTGGCGTATCATTCTGCTCATTTAATTACTGGAAGTTCACTAATAAATGTGCCAAGCTTCTCTCTCAATATAACATTACGTGAATAATACTAGAAGATATCCCAAGATGTTTATAAGAGGGTTAACTGGTTAAGAGGTGAAATAATCGTAAGAACTGTGCAAGTGTCCAAAATTGTTAGGATATTTGGCTGGAAAGAAACCAACACACCAAAGATCCAAGGAGATTTGAGATGGTTTGGAATATGATTCTATCCTTTACTTTTATTTGGTTCAAGAATATTGCCTCTAAAATTTTGAATTATATTAACAACATTATGATTCCTAACGGGACATACTTCTTTAAACTTTCCACAGTTCTTTTAAGATTTAACACACCCTTGTAATATTCCATTTATCAGCATTATACAAAAAGCTTATAATAATAGGGAGGGTTTCCCAACTCTGTAAAACGTAACAAATAACAATAACCAAGATCTTGTCAAATTACTATTGATAAACCACACGTTAATTAATATTGAGAATCATACCATCATCACAGAATCCATGTCTGTCTCCTGATCAGAATTTATCATGTCAAAAGAAGCTTGATCATCATCACTGAGTCCAGAATTACGGCGGTCATTCACTTCATTTGTGTAACCATTGTCTAACATCATACCATCGGATTCATCATCAACATCGGAATCCTCATCATCCGTGTCCCCTATTTCCCAAGCTCCCTGTGTATTTTGACAAAATCAAAGGCAAACATGAGATGCTGAGAAGTGTAAAATTTCGAACATGCAGAATCGAAGGGGGAAAAAACCTGGTAATCAGAAGTGCCATGAGCAAGTGCTCTTTTCCTCAAAGTCTTTTCTTTCTGATTTCTATCTGCCTCAACTCTGTCTGCCTCAGTTGGCCAAGTCTGAGGGGAAAAAACAAATTAACAGTCTTCAAACAAACTATAAATATAATTCACGTAGTAGAATGAGATTTTGTCCAAGAAATAGCTTTATTAGATCAAGATGGGAGAATGTAAGAACTAACACCTACCCTGTCATTGATTAGTACATCACAAATTTAATACAATTCATAAACTACAATTAAAAAAGAATAACTTAGGCCATGTTTGATAACCATTAACCATTTGGTTTTTCTTTTTTTGGTTTTTGAAATTTAAGCTTACTTTTACTCAAATTTCCTACAATGTGCTCCATCTTTCCGACCTACAATGCATCCGTCTTTCCTTAAGAAAGTATGTGAATGCTAACCAATTTTCACCAACAAAAACAAGATTTTGAAAGCTTCTTTTGTTTGTTTCAAAATGTTTGTTTGGTTTCTACAAATATAGGTAAGATGTAGGTATCCAAGTAAAAAAAAAACATATGATAAGCTAGTTGTATTAGGCTTAAATTTCAAAACCAAAAACTAAAAACAAAATGGTTCTCAAACGGGGCCTTAGAAATTAGGAACTACAAGTAAAAATAACGAGAATATCAAGATGAACATTCCATCTGTCAAGTTAATATCTTTTTAATATTTACATGAATCTTTTCACATCATGAAATTAACACCCACTGACCACCATGTCGGCCTTGTCATTCTCAAGGTAGAAGAAATAGCAAGGGAAATTAAGATTAGTATGTCAAACAAACAGCCCCGAATGATCGGATGTCCCAAATGGAACAGGGAAATTAAGATTAGTAAACTATGCATGAAAAAAATCTATATTAAAAAAGAATACCTGTTCACCAGAAAGAGGATCGGGATCGTTCTCAACAACCAAAGGCTCTTGGTCTGATGGCTCCATCAGGCGAATAACCTACATGTCATCAAAGGTGTAAGTTGTAACTTAAAATGCATAATAACTTAAGGAGCAAGTGCCAATCATTATATGCAAACATAAAATATTACTTAAAACTTAACTTGAGATAAAATGTCAAATAAAATGTGCACTGTATAACCTATGAGAGAAGGGAATTCCACGTTTCCAACCACAATTAATACTTCTCCATCCAACTTAACAATGAAACTAGTACGTAAGAAAAAAAAAACAGGAGACAAATATATTAACATTAATGAAAAAATAGTCAGAACCATTTATGAAAGACGAACAGGTGATCATGTTGGTTTGTATTGCTGTCTGCAGAAGACAAAAGAAACCCCTCTCTATACTAAGTTTTTATGACTCCTCTCCACTCAATTCCTACTTCTACCAATAATAAGGGTCCCTCGACAATTTAGTAACCACAGGAAGAATAGTTAAAAAGTTCAAACGGTTTAAATTTTAGTAAACAAGAATATCAATGAGGAATCCAATAACATAATTGGATAAAAAAAACTCAAAAAAAACAACTCAGAATGAGTACCACAGAAGAACGAACAGCGAGAGAAGAAAATGTCACTCATGCAAAGACAGTTATTTTTTAAGAAATCAAGCTTCAATTGAGAGAAACAAAAGAACATACAAGAGAAACCAAAAAAAATCAATGCAATGATTATGTTCATTACCTCCATGTCGTGAGTATCCATGGCATCTTCGATTCTTGTATTCAATGGAACTGGATCTTTGAGAACTTCAATTTTTGAAAGCTGGAAATCTCCTGCTCCAGCTACATGAACCTTACGAAAAGAAAGGCAAGTATTAACAACACTAAATATCTACCTACCTGAAGCAAGAAAAATGGAAAAACATAGGACTCAACCAGCTGATTCACAGAGAGACTTCGAGCACGTAGATAACCAGTCAGGAGGAGGGTACATTTTCCAGGAGTACAATTATCAGCTACCATATCAATCTACAAGAATACCAAATAATTAGCAAATAATAACCTAACCAACAGGTGTTTCTTTATAGAGTAAAAAGAAAATAGTGTTAGTCTATGAATATATTTTTTTTGAGATTACAACAATTGGAGGGTGGGGGAGACTCGAACTTATGACCTCTAGGTCATTAGGTGTACATTGATACAGCTTGAGCTACTGCTTTATTGGCGTTAGTCTATGAATATATTAAAATACACATATGTAAGAACCTTCTGAGACATCAAGTAAGGCCTTTGGTTTCTCCAATGAGGAACAGTGAGCCTTTGCTCCTTAAAAAGCCACATAAACTGCAAGTATGAATCATGAAAATAATTAATTGGGCACTAAAAGGTGTGTAAATGAGTAACCTAAACAAACAACCAACACGATTTACCTTGTGTAATTCATCTTTAGTATCTGCGGGATAAAACTTACAATCCTCGGGAAATTCAGAAGTAATGCTAGAAATACACATTTTTTTTAAATCGTTTCTTTTCTTTATATCGGTGGGTAGGTCCTGCAAGAAAATAAAATTAGCTTCAACTATACATGCAAAGGATTTTTCTCCTTTTATATTAAAAGTATCAAAAGGTAATAACATGATACATACTCGGATAAACACTGCAGTACTCGGTAAGCCTAGAGATCTTAATAGGGAAAGGCATTCATTTCCAAACGAATCAATATAGAGAGATGTGCTTCCTTCAATATAATAGCTCGCAGAGGCCACAAAAGCAATTAGGTCAGCTACCTACAAATTAATAGGTACATAGCCAATTAAAAAACGAGTGATCAAAACTTAAAACTTGGTGAACAAAGAAAATAACAAAAGTTTAAAAATGCATGCGAAATTAGAACCTTGGCCATCTCCATACATGATTGCAAATCACCATAGGGTGCTTTCAGTACCTACACCATAAAAATTTTAACAAGGTGAAAGCAAACATAAGAATTGTTTGGCTACAACTTCAAAATTAAAGAAAAACAAATTAAAATCACTAAACAATATTTTAGGGAAATTATACCGGATGAGCTCTCCTCACAACAAAATAATTACCAATGTAGGAAAATTTTAAAGTATTTGCATCGATAGTAATTAATATGTTTTAATACTATATTTTAAATACTCAATAATACTTGTATTATATATTATAAATACTCATTAATACTATTATTATAAGAAAGTAGGTGACAACACTCGTTAATAGTAATACCAATACTATATTTGCTAATTTTTTTAAAAGTGCCCATATTTGCAATTATAGATTGGACTAGTCTTGTAAATTTCCTTTTTTTTTTAACTATAATCACATAGATACAACTTACTGTTGCCCGCAGCTTGTACTCTGAAGAAGCAACCGTGGACGACGAAGCTCCAGGAGCTAATAGAGACAAAAGATCCTCAGCAAGTGGGTTCAGGTGTACGGAGGCAGATAGCCCAAAAAGAACCTGTGGGGGAAAATAATCACACTAATCAGCAACCATAAAAAAAATTCAATTGATGCTATTGATATTGTAACTACTCACTATGACTCTGGGAGCACTCCTTGATCCACTGGATGATCTTTTTTCCTGTAAAACAGCTGCCTTTTTCTGGTCTCGAATCTGCAACAAGAGAATTCAGTAATTATTAAAATAAAGAAGCAAGCATGAGAATTCAGCTGAGTTATGAAGTACCATCTTATTGCGCTGAAGACGAGCAGCCCGAGCTCCCTTAGCAACATTGTTCTTTGAAATTTTGGATTTTTCTAATGGCCGAAAACTCAAATTAGAAACCAAAAGTGAGGGTTGAGGAGTCTTTGATGAACAAAAATAAAATGTGAATATATGCAGTGCACCTTTGACAGAGGTTTTGTGTTGTTGTCGTGTTGCCTTGGATGAGAAGCGTGATTTATGGGGTTTATTGACCTGAGACCGATTGCCCCCCATGCTAACAACTGTAAAATTCAAAATAATACAGAATAATGAAATCTGCAGAGATAGCTCTCAATCGATTCACATCGTAATTTGAATCGCATTTCGCCCGAATCGGACGTTTTCAGAGTTAAAAACAAACGATTCAAAAACAAAATCATACCTTTTTCACGATCGAAGAGTCGTCGAAGATGAACAGCACAGAAAATAGGTTTCAAAGAACAAGAACGAGCAGCAGAGAAAGAGATGAAGAGACTGAGAAAGGGGCGGCTGTGCAGTCTGCAGAGAAGAGAACTTAGGGCTTTTTGTTTACCTTTTACTCAAATTCAAAATGTCTTTTTCTATTCAATTTACCAAAATTTAATTACAAATTTATAATAATTAATGGAAAGGATATCCATTTTTATTTTAAAACAACAATATCAACAATAATATATTGCTATTCATATTTTATGAAAATTTTAAATAGAACGTAGAATTAAACATTTCTATATGTGATTTCAAAAAAAATCATTTTTTATATCTACCTATTTTGAAATTAGGTCAATTGATTATTTATATTTATATGTATATAAATATGAAATTAATAATTATTTATAAATATGGAACTTATGATACACGATATATTAAATTTGAATTTCGATACACATTTCGTTTCACGATTTGATCAACTGTGGATGACAAAGCTGGAGTGGCTAATAGTGATAAAAGATCTTCGGCAAGTGGGTTCAGATTTATTAGTTTCTCAATATAAAACCAAATCGAATCGGTCTAACTCGATTTTCTATAATTTCAGACCGATCCAATATGCTTCTTAAAAACCGATCTGAACTAATGGATCGGTTCGGTTTAGTCGTTTTTTGTTTTTTATTTCACCCCTATTTATTATTATTGTTGGGGAGCCAAAACGTGAATGAATGATTAAATTTAAATAAAATCCTAATTTTTTGGAGTTGGTTATTGTAAAGTTTTGTAGAAAATAATAATAATAATAATTAAAATAGAAATGATTTATATCTTTAAAAATATTATCAAAATCAATTAATAATGTCAATAATTGCAGCAGTTTTTCTATACATTTTCAACGTAAACATTAAAAGAAAATAAAATATGTGAATAAAAAAACAAACTATTAAATTATATTGTCAATTATTATAATGTGGATAAAAAATAGAAGCATGTTATATTTCCCATACAAAGTTTAAAGAAAAAATCAAATTTTTTTTACATAGAGCCATTCTTTTGCTAAAAATTATTTATAAAAATATATTTAATAATCATTTTTCATTTATATATAATTCATTCAATCATTATATGACAAATGTTTAAAACTTAATTAAGATTTATTTTTTTTTTTTTTTAGTACAAGTTGGGAGAAGGGATTACAAATACCGATTCCAGGGATCGAACCGTGACGCTGGTGTTGAACTGGTTGTTCTTGATTTGCTAATACGGATTCATTCATAAGTAGTGTATGAAGTCAAAATGTTAGACAATTAACATAAGTGATTGTATGATTAAAAAAAAGAGTGAAGTTGAAATTTAAAGTAAAGGGTAATCATCTTCTTTAGCGATTGGAGATATGGAGGCATAGATGAAGATTAGAATAGATTACCGGTGATTGCAAACAGCAGCTATGACGGAGACTGGGAGCCAAGAAGAAGCTGGCGCGGCGGAACAGTGAGACCAGTGGAGGATGAAAGATTGCCATTAGGTTTCTTATTTTACTTTTATGGCCTTTTTACGGAAAAAAAAAATGTTTTTTTACTAGACTAAGCTGAATGGAAAAAATATTTTACGTGCCCACATTTTAAAATTTTAGTAAAAGTAGTCCGACATTAAAATTAAGGAAAATCCTTTTAACAGCCGGTTCATCATTTCATTTTGTGTGTGTATTTTTGGAGGGTTTTCTTTAAAAAAAAAAAAAAGAAAATTTTATGGAAAGTTTTTTTTAGGACTAATTTTATGGAAAGTTTAATTATAAATTTAAGAAAATTTTTAAATTGACTATAATTATTAATACATTCTAATACTATTATTATTTTTAATCAATTTTAATATTATATTATAAATACTCATTAATATTAATACTAATTATTAATTGAGAAATTATAATTGATGACCTATTTTAACAAACTAGAATTTTAGCACGTTCTCAAAAAAAATAAAAAACTAGAATTTTAGCACGGCATTGCACGTGATAATTTTTTAAATAATAAATTATATATATTTAATAAAATATGTAAGTATATATATATATATATTTATAATTATAAATCGTTTCTTACATTTTTGTACTAAATTTAAATCATCAAATAATCATTTCAATATAATATTGAATTTTATAACTATTTTTTCACGTTAATTAAATTTTTTTAAATTCACATTTATGTTAAAAAATAATTAATATTTTATTTTGAGCTTAAAAAATAATAGGTATTTTTTTTTAAATAATAATAAAATTTATGACATTAAAATTAAATTTTATCTTTAATTTTTAAAAATCGATACTCTTTAGTTTTTTTCTCAATTTATCTATTAATAGACCAATTACTATTGAATTATAAAACTTATAAGAGTTATATCATAATTATAATTATAAATATAAATAAGCTAAATATATTTATTAGTATACATCTATGAACTTACCTTTAAGTTTAAATGATAATTTTATCATTCTTCAAAAAAAAATTCCACATCAACAAAAGATCTATACAAAAATTATTGCAACAATAGAAAAGTTAGATGAAGGTTGTAAATAATCCAACAAAAAGATAACTAAATTTTTTTTATTATAAAAAAAAAAAAAAAAAAAACCAAGAAAGATAGTACCAAGCAAAGAAAAAGTTTCAAATGTGTTTCTAAACAAAATATAGAGAACTATATATATATATATGTATATATATATATATATAGTAATAGTAGGAAATTATTGTTACCAAACTTTTGTGAAGAATTCATGTAGCCTCAATCTTCAAACATTTTTTTCAAGATCTCCAAGTCTTTTTTTGAAAGGTAACAATTATGCAAAAAAAGATCCTACAAAAATTATTGCAACAAAAGAAAAATTAGATGAAAGTTAAGGAAAATAATCCAACAAAAATAAGATAAATTATTATAAAACAAAAAAAACAAAGAAAAGTAAATTCAAGCAAATAGAAACTGTTATTGTAAACAAAATGTAGAGAACTATTTATAGGATTGGAAAATTCAATTTATTATTTTAATTATAATATAAAATGTCAAAAAATCTATGAGATTTGGTAAAAATATCTTATTTTCTAGGCTATAAAGATGATGAAAATTTAAATGATATTGAAAATATTTTCATTTGATTCTTGAAATATCTTATCTTTTAACTTAGTCATAAAATCTATGAGATTTGATAAAAATATCTTATCTTCTACGGATGAAAATCTAAATGATATTGTAAATATTTTCTACATTATTTGCATTTAATTTTTTTTTATATTCCAATAAATGACATGTTTGTAATTTAGAATATGACTTAAGGATTAAAATCGTCCAAAAATAATTTTTCCCTTAAGCCACACTTTAAGGTAGTATAAAGGTAGTATAATGTAATGAAAATTTAAATGATATTGTAAATATTTTCTACATTATTTGCATTTAATTTTTTTTTTATATTCCAATAAATGACATGTTTGTAATTTAGAATATGACTTAAGGGGTAAAATCGTCCAAAAATGATTTTCTCTTAAGCCACACTTTAAGGTAGTATGATATGATATGATAATTACAAATGTAGTTAGATTTTAAAATATTTGCATTTATAGTCATAAATACATGTCAATACATTATTTATTATAGTTATTAATACAATATTTTGTATTATTAATGCATTATTATGTATTATTAATATAATATTATATGTTATTAATATAGTATTGTGTATTAATACAGTATTATGTATTATTAATATCGTATTAATATTAGTACATATGACTATGATTGCTAAATGTTTTTCAAATTGATCATATTTGCAATTATTTTATGAATGTGGCTAATCTTTAAGTTTTCCTAATTAATATTGTATTATAAATACTCATTACTACTAGTACTAATTATTAATATTGTATTATAAATACTCATCAATACTAATATTAATTATTAATATTGTATTATAAATACTATTATTAATCTTGTATTATAAATAAATACAAGTTTCAAATTAATAAGGGTATTGATTATTATTGGTTTTGTACTATAGATCATGTTATTTATAAGTACAATAATTTTTTTAAGAGAAATTGTATTGATGAACTTTTCTCATAAATATGTGCAAATTCTAAATTATTTGAATCTATAATAATTTAATACTGTATTATAAATATTCATTAGTAGTTAATACATTTTAATCGTATTATAAATATTCATTAATAATTAGTATGTTTTAATACTTTATTTTAAATACTCATTAATATCAATAATATAATGTGTAAAAAAAATCAATACTACAAGAAAATATGACTATACCTATTAATATGAATGAGTACATTTTTTAATTATCTTATCTTGTGTAACACCCTAGTTTCTAAAATCATTTAAGTGTTTTTATTAAAAAAAATTTTATAATATTATTTTTAAGTATAGTTAGTGTTTTATTGAATAGGCTAATAAATCTCAAACTAATTATATTATTTAATGCTCCATGACATGTAAGCTATGAGTCACATTATAAGTTATTTAGAAATTTATAGTAATAAAAGCTAAAATGCAAAAGTTATTTGCATTTGGGCTTGGGAAGGAGTAAAAATAAATAGGGAATTAAATAGCGCATCGAGCAGGAATCAAACCAGGGGCGTGTCATGTGCTAAGCGGAGGGCTCAGCCAGCCGAGCCACCGCGCGCGTTTGTTATCTTAATCGCGCGATCTAATATATAAGCTTGTCTTCGTGCGTCGGTTTAAAACAGAGCCGGCCGAAGCTCCTTCTCCATTTTCTTCTTCTTCCTTCTCCTTTCTTCCTCGACCGATCCGAGCTCCCTCTCGCGATTTCTCTCTCGCCGACCTCGATTCGACCGAGTTCCTTTCTCCAATTCGAAGTCGTTTTCCATCCCCGAGCAGCAGGTAAGCTTCTTCTTCCTCCTTTCCTTCAAAAATCCGATCTTCTTTCCCCTGGTTCCGATTTCGTTTTGCCGGCCGTGGGAGTGAGGAGATTCGTGTGGTTTTTGTGCAGATGGTGTAGGGGAAGTGGTCCAGCTTCAATTCGCGCGTCGAATCTTCCCCAATCGCCCGGAATCGAGCTCGTTTCCTCCGATTCTCTGTTCGCCCCTGTTCGCCCGTCGCCGCGCGCGCAGACGGTAGCGCGCTCCGCCGAGCCACGCCGCAGCGCTTCCTGTGCGCTGGGCGCTTCCTCGCGCCGGCTCGCGTCGCGTCGCGCCGCCGCGCCAGTAAAGCCTCGCGCGCTTCGCCCGCACGCCCTCGTGTCGCTCGCGCGCGCCGTCGCGCTCGGCCAGCGCCCTCGCGCGCGCGTGCAGCACTCAATACGCGCCCAGCTCGCCCATTTCTGCGCCCAATGCGCCAACAAATTTCTCGTTCGCTGCCGTTCGTGCAATCGGCCCGTTCGTGCGTTAAATGCTGTGCCTCGTGAGTTGCTCCCGAGCCGAGCCTCGTTTATTTTATTATATTTAGGCCTATTGTGTGATTTTTGTTGTGATTGATAGGTTCTCGGTAGCTAGTTCGGGTTCGTTTCGCCGTTTAGGTTTTCGTGTCAAATCGTCCCCCACCAAGGTAAGGATTTCTTCTACCGGAGTTGTGTGGACCTGCGATATTATATGTGATTGCCGATTGATTGCTTGTTTGTGTGTATTGACATATGTAGCTAGGTTCTCTAATCTGAATTCCCGATTAGCATGATTTTTCCGATTCAATTCTCATGTTAATCCATGCTAGGTCGTTCCTCTCTAGCATGCTCGTGATCTGCTCCTTGCTTCGTAGTATCATGCTAGGCTCGTTTTATTCTTATTGAGCACGTATTGGATTTTATGGAATTGTTTGTTTGTTTGCTAGGCGAGTTAGAATTGCGGTAGATAGCATCATCCGGCCCGATGCATAAAGAACCTTGCATCCATGGCGGGGACGTCGAGCAAGTCATTCCATCCACGGACCCCGTGAGGATTAGCTAACCCAAGCGGTAGGCCCCGCAATCTTGGGTGAGGGTGGCGATCGTTAAATGCCCCAACGGTCGGGATGATGACTTGGCATTACCTCGTCCCCCGCAGCCGGCATGTCCTCAGCATGTTTGGCAGTAGCCCCTGATTGCCACCTGTTAAGGCAAGGGCGGCTTCCTAGTGTAAGCCTACCACGACCGTTCCTTGGCCCCAGGTGCGGTGGTTCAGGCTGACATAGTTTACGTGTCCAGGTCTCACACCCCTATGTTAGTGACACCGATCCAAAGATTTAGTTAGGCGTGGTGACTGGATATGGGCAAATGCCTCGCACTCCAAGAACCCCATAGTTCTGCAGTAGCACGCGGTGCATGCTTACGCTCATTGCAGCGCCGACTAGAGTGCTCCTCGGGATTGTGAGCCAGTGTATCTTTCGTCGACAGTAGACAGGCTGAGGCCGGGACTTGTTTCTCGTATAGGGCGACTTATATATTGGACTGTGTGGTGATATTATTCCGGACTAAGACCCTAAGCTGGCATCCGAGGCCAAAGTGTGGGCTAAGCTATGTGCTCTATTCAGTGTTTATATTCATAGCTTGCATACGCTCATCGAGATGACCATGTATATCGTATTGTACCCCGGTTGGGGATTCTTCTTGAGTAATTCGTTACTCACCCCATCGTGTGGTTTTTCCACGTGTAACCAAGTTGCGAGACAAGATGGTGAAGGAGGAGCTGTGATCATGGGGCTCAATCATCAAACTCGATTTTGTGTTATGACTCTTTATGTTTTATTTTCCCTGAATGCATGTAGCGGCACACGAGAGCCCTAGGATGTTTTCTCGATATATGTTGTGGATTCCAACATTATTATATTTAGACATGTTTTGAATGATTTTAAGAAATCTCTGATCGGAGTGTACTTTGGAAATGTATTTATCTTGGAACAGGTGCTTGGAAACAGGGACAGGTTCCAGGGAAATTGTTTAGTTTTTAAAGGGGTTATTTTGAATGTTTTGTTTTAATTGGAATCCGAAATCATGTCTGTTTAAATGTCCTTTATTTTGATTGCATGCATTGGGGTAAGGGCCCATTTAGTGCCCCATTCGGGTCGGTCCCTTACAGTTGGTATCAGAGCTTAGAGTCATAAATTATGTAGTATGACCTGTTGTTGTAGGTCGTTTTCCCATGATCACTAGCACTCCGGCTCCATCAGTGTGCGCTAAGTTTACTATTTGTTGTAGAAAAAGGGTTAAGAATTTACAATACCTGTCATCTAGTGTATGCCTTGTATAGTGTTGTGGAGCGGAGACGAGCAGGTTCTGACTCGTTATTGGTTTGGGTTTAGAGCGCCATCATGCCAACTTCCCGCAGTGTGTGATGTATGTTGTGGCTTGTTGTGGTATCCAGGTAGGTTCGGATGGCCTGGGACATCGTTCCAGAGGGAGGTAGAGATTGTCTCCCATAGGCCAACTGTGGCCCAATTGATGGTTTTCCCCTAGTGAGAGGGTGGAGGTGCTTTGCCTTGGAATGCCACTCCAAGAGAGAAGGTAGCTGTGGTTGTGCTGATGTGGATGTTGGTGGAGCAGGTCCCCGTGTGGACTAGCCTAGGTAGCTCAAGTGCTGATCTTGAGCCTTGTTAGATTATTTGGTTGCCCAGAGAGTGGTTGCAAAGCTGGTAGCCTTCGGGAGGTTGATGAGGCATCTTTGTGTTTCTGTGAAGTGTGGTTGTTGTTGTGGCCAGATGGCGGAACCACAGTGAGTTAAGGGTGCAAAGCGGTGTTCCCTTCTTTGATCCGTTGGTGGTTTCCTCAGTTGTGTGATAGAATTGAACACTCTTCTTTTGGTAAGCCCTAGAGTAGGGCTAGCTGCTGCATGATGAGAGAGCCGGCCAGAGTTTGTTGAGCATCATGTGGAGATGCAAGAGTAGGTTGTGAGCCTTTAGCTCGATGAGATGCCTTAGGCATGGTTGTTGGAGTTGAGCCCTTGTATGCCTAGCCAGAGTTCGTGTCACTTGAGGTGTGACCTTGTTGGCCCCGTTGTAGTAAGATGTGGATTTGGTAGTAGTGGCACTTGAGGTGCATTGGTTGGTGTGCCACTTTGGCACTAAATCTGGTTCAGGCCTGAGTTTGGCATGGGCATAGCAGATGGTTCTATGCCGTTCGGAGTTTAGCGTACTCCTTTAGCCTTGGATCCATTTATGGTAGTTGCACCTGTGTAGGTCGTGCAAAAAGGGCTAGTTCAGTGGTAATCGAAAGACTTCAAGCGAAAGGATGTTCGAGAGGAGGCAGAGCCTTTTCCCAATGTTACTAGAGGTTGAGTAAGTCAAGCAGGTTGGCGGTTGGTAAGTGTTAGTGCGCGTGCATCTCACGCTAGTGTTAAGGCCAAGAGATCTCTGTGGTTGGTAGTGCGGTCAACTACCTTCGGGTGCCTAAACCTCAAGAGAGTTGAGCATCGTAGAAGCAAGTTGGGTCCAGCTGAGGGACCATGAGTTGGATGTCTATAAGGTGAGTAGGATGCCTTGTGAGAGGAATGGGATGCCTTGTGAGAGGAATGGGATGCCTTATGGGTAAGCACCCTTGGT
Source organism: Sicyos edulis (assembly GCA_036507275.1). Taxonomy (NCBI): domain Eukaryota; kingdom Viridiplantae; phylum Streptophyta; class Magnoliopsida; order Cucurbitales; family Cucurbitaceae; genus Sicyos; species Sicyos edulis. Next base: position 25,187,385 of record CM071854.1, on the reverse strand, counting down.
AGAGGCATGGCGTAAAGTAAGTTTGGTTTGGCCTGGTTATGCTTTGGTAGAGCAAGGTTGCCACAGCTTCGAGCATCGTGCGGAGATGGAACTTTGAGTGTTCCGTTGATTGGTTGTATCTCTGCCAGGAGCTAGTGTTGTTTTTGGGAGAAAAGCATTTGTTAATCTTGGATCTCTAGAGGAAGGTTGGGAGGTTGTAAGGCTTTAGTGAGGTGGTAAGGATACCATGCTCGTAGTGTCAGGTTGTTGCTTGGGTAAGATTTGTTAAGTGGACCTAAGCTTGGTTGGCGGATCTTCTTGTTGATCGTCATGACTAAGAGAGTTGTTCGGATCCTTCCTTGGGTAGGAGTTATGTTGTGGTTGAGGTCTGAGTAGGAGGATGACGCATTCGGTAGCGTTGGTCCTCTTGGTTCCCAAGGAGTTGGAGTTGGCCACATGATGGTTGTGTTCTTTGGAAAATGGAGTTGTTGTTTGTTCAGGCAGTTGGCTGTAGGCCGTTAGTTGGCAGTGGATGTCGAAGGTTGCCGGAGAACCCTAGGTTGTGGGGAGCCTCTCTAGAGCTCAATCAGGCCCTGATAGTGAGTTTCAGTTGGCAAGTTGAAGTCGTGTAGTTTGTAGCCTCGGGGGAATTGCTGGCAGTCTTGGTAGCCTAACAAGTTAAATTTGTTTGGAGAAGAGTCCGGATTGGTTCCGGTATGGTGACAAGTTGATGCTTGGTGTTAACCAAGGTGTGGATTGGAATTGCTAGAAGTCAGTTTTGCTCGTGGGGCGAATGGTTCGTGCCCTGTTGGTTGTCTTCTGCTTTCTGGAAAGTTGAGAGTTGCCCGTTGGTATTTGGAGGTTCAGTCAGTGTGGTGAACCCCTGTTGCTACCCCGTGAGATTTTGATCTTGTGCTTTAGTAAAGCAAGACAGTGAGAGTAGGTAGAGCTCTCTGTCCTTCGGTGGTTTGCTCGTAGGAGCTGTTTCTTCCTAGGTTTGGCAGGTTACTACCGTCGGTTTGTTAAGGACTTTTCCGCCATAGCCTCGCCCCTCACTCGTCTGACGAGGAAGGGTGTCGAGTTTGTTTGAGACGGTAGGTGTGATGAGAGCTTTGCCAGGCTCAAGCGCAGCTTGACTTCAAAGACCAGATGATTGGCAGATCCGGAGGAACAGGTGGTTTCGTGGTTTACAAATGATGCTTCCAAGTTCGGGTTGGGTTGTATGTTGATGCAAAGACGGAAGGTCATTGCTTATGCTTCCCGTCACCAAGCCATATGAGCGAACTATCCAACTCATGATATGGAATTGGCGTGATGGTGTTTGCATTGAAGATTTGGAGGCATTACCGTATGGTGAGCGGATCCAGATGTTTACCGATCACCGTGAGCCTCAAGTATCTGCTTACTCGAAAAGAGTGAATATGAGGCGAGGAGATGGTTAGAGTTAGTAAAAGATTATGATCGCGAGATTCTGTACCATTCGGGTAAAGCCAATGTTGTAGCCGATGCCCTGAGTAGGAAGACGTCGCACTCCGCGGTGTTGTTGAGCTCCCAGCCCAGATTACGAAGAGAGTTCGAGCGGGCTGAGATTGCGGTGTTGTTAGGTGAGGTTACTGCCAGAGTGGCTCAGTTGACAGTCCAGCCATCGATTAGACAGCGGATTATTGATAGTCAACTGAGTGACCCCGCACTTAAAAGATTATTTGACAGAGTTAGTGATGATGGAGATTTTGACTTTGTATATTCACCAGACAGTGGGCTGACGTACAGAGGCCGGTTGTGTGTTCCGGATGTTGCAGGATTGCGAACAGAGTTGCTCTCAGAGGCCCACAGTTCTCCGTTTGCTTGGCACCCCGGGGGTACCAAGATGTATCAGGATCTTAAGCAGACATTTTGGTGGATGGGTATGAAAAGAGATGTGGCGGAGTTCGTTAGTCGATGTCTCACTTGTCAGCAAGTGAAGGCACCTGGCAGAGACCAATGTAGGTTTGTTGCGGCACGAAAGTGTACCTCGGTGGAAATGGGAAGAGATCTCCATAGACTTTATTTACGGCTTGCCGAGGACTCCGAGGAAGTTCTCTCAGATTTGGGTGATAGTTGATCGATTGACTAAGAGCGCACACTTCATTCCCGGTAGAGACACTTATACCGTGGAACAGTGGGCGCAGTTGTTTTTGGAGCAGATCATTCGCTATCACGGTGTGCCTGTGAGGATCGTATCTGTATCTGATGGAGTTTGCATATAACAACAGTTATCAGTCGACTATTCAGATGGCTCCATTCGAGGCTTTGTATGGCAAGCGTTGCCGATCTCCTGTGTTCTGGGAAGAGGTTGGTGATAGGCAGGTTTTGGGGCCCGAAAGTTGCGATTGACCAATGGTGCCGTGCGTAAGATTAGAGCCCGCATGTTGACAAAATTTCGCGCGACATGAAGAGTTATGCCGATGTTCGGCGTCGGGATTTGGAGTTTGAGGTTGGTCAACATGTTTTCTTGAAGGTCGCACCGATGCGAGGTGTTTTGAGGTTTGGCAAGCGTGGAAAGCTGAGTCCCCGTTTTGTTGGCCGTTTGAGATTCTGAGAGGATCGACAAGGTTGCTTATCGATTAGCCCTTCCTCCGTCGTTGTCAGTAGTGCACAGTGTTTTTCATGTTTCGATGTTGAGACAGTTTGTGCCGGATTCCATCGCACATTGTTTCAATCTTAATTGACTTTCGAGGACGAAAGTCTTATAAGGGGGGAGTATTGTAACGGCCCGAAAATTTCATCCCGGTCTTCCCGGGAGGCCCAGGGGCATTTTGGTAATTTTGGGTCGGGCCGGTTTTGAAGTTGAAAATTGCCGGAATAATTATGAGTCAATTTGAATAGGATCGGGATTTTTGGTGAAGGCATTTGGGCTTGGGAAGGAGTAAAAATAAATAGGGAATTAAATAACGCGTCGAGCAGGAATCGAACCAGGGGCGTGTCATGTGCTAGGCGGAGGGATCAGCCAGCCGAGCCACCGCAGATCTGGTCTCGCAATCGCGAACGAAGCTCTCTAACTCCGTGAATCTGAGAAGGAAGGAGTTGGTTTTAGGTGGTAGTGGTTGTAAGGGACCGACCCGAATGGGGCACTAAATGGGCCCTTACCCCAATGCATGCAATCAAAATAAAGGACATTTAAACAGACATGATTTCGGATTCCAATTAAAACAAAACATTCAAAATAACCCCTTTAAAAACTAAACAATTTCCCCTACACTGGCCCTCTGTTTCCAAGCACTGTTCCAAGATAAATACATTTCCAAAGTACACTCCGATCAGAGATTTCTTAAAATCATTCAAAACATGTCTAAATATAATAATGCTGGAATCCACAACATATTCAGAAAACATCCTAGGGCTTCGTGCCCGGCTACATGCATTCAGGGGAAAATAAAACATAAAGAGTCATAACACAAAATCAGAGTTTGATGATTGAGCCCCATGATCACAGCTCCTCCTTCACCATCTTGTCTCGCACTTGGTTACCCGTGGAAAAACCACGAGTGAAGGGTGAGTAACGAATTACTCAAGAAGAATCCCCAACCGGGTACAATACGATATACATGGTCATCTCGATGAGCGTATGCAAGCTATGAATATATACACGTAATAGAGCACATAGCTTAGCCCACACTTGGGCCTCGGATGCCACTTAGGGTCTTAGTCCGAATAATATCACCACACACCCAATATATAAGTCGCCTATACAAGAAACAAGTCCCGGCCTCACCGCTCTCACTCGTCGACGAAAGGTACACTGGCTCACAATCCCGAGGAGCTCTCCATCGGCGCCGCAATGAGCGTAAGCATGCACCGCGTGCTCACTCGCAGACTATGGGGGTTGTCGGTCCGAGGCAAGCCGCCCATATCCAAATACCACGCCTAACTAAATCTTTGGATCGGTGTCACCGACATAGGGGTGTGAGACTCGACACGTAAACTATGTCACCAACCACCGCACTTTGGGGCCAAGGAACGGTCGTGGTAGGCTTACACCAGAAGCCGCCCTTGCCTTAACAGTGGCAATCGGGGGCTCTTGCCAAACATGCCGAGGACATGCCACCGCCGGGGACGAGGCAATGCCAAGTCATCATCCCGACCGTTGGGGCATTTAACGATCTGCCACCCTCACCCAAGATTGCGGGGCCTACCGCTTGTTAGCTAATCCCTCACGGGTCCGGGGATCTAATGACTTGCTCGACGTCCCCGCCATGGATGCAAGGTTCTTTATGCATCGGGCCCGGATGATGCTATCTACCCGCAATTCTAACTCGCCTAGCAAACAACAAACAATTCCATAAAATCCAATACGTGCTCAATAAGAATACAACGAGCCTAGCATGATACTACGAAGCAAGGAATGATACACGAGCATGCTAGAGAGGAACAACCTAGCATGGATTAACATGAGAATTGAATCGGAAAAATCATGCTAATCGGGAATTCAGATTAGAGAACCTAGCTACATATGTCAATACACACAAACAAGCAATCAATCAGCAATCACATATAATATCGCAGGGTCCACACAACTCCGGTAAGAAATCCTTACCTTGGTCGGGGACGATTTAACACGAACACCTAAACGGCGAACGAACCCGAACTAGCTACCGAGAACCTATCAATCACAACAAAAATCACACAATAGGCCTAAATATAATAAAATAAACGAGGCTCAGCTCGGGAGCAACTCACGAGGCACGATTTAACGCACGAACGGGCGATTGCAGACGAACGGGGCAAAGAACGGTTGGTCATGCGCGCTGGGCGCAGAATGGGCGAGCTGGCGCGCTGGTGGAGCGCGCGCTGCGCGCGCGAGGCGCGCTGGCTGAGCGCGACGGGCGCGCGGGCGACACAGGGGCGTGCGGGCGAGCGGCGCGAGGCTCGGCTGGGCGCTGGCGATGCGACGCGACACGGAGCTGGCGAGGACACGCGCGAGGGCACGAGGCGATGCGCGGCGTGGCTCGGCGGAGCGCTCTGCTTCTGCACGCGGCGACGGGCGAACAAGGGCGAACAGAGAATCGGAGGAAACGAGCTCGATTCCGGGCGATTGGGGAAGATTCGACGCGCGAATTGAAGCTGGACCACTTCCCCTACACCATCTGCACAAAAACCACACGAATCTCCTCACTCCCACGGCCGGCAGAACGAAATCAGAACCAGGGGAAAGAAGATCAGATTTTTGAAGGAAAGGAGGAAGAAGAAGCTTACCTGCTGCTCGGGGATGGAAAACGACTTCGAATTGGAGAAAGGAACTCGGTCGAATCGAGGTCGGCGAGAGAGAAATCGCGAGAGGGAGCTCGGATCGGTCGAGGAAGAAAAGAGAAGGAAGAAGAAGAAAATGGAGAAGGAGCTTCGGCCGGCTCTGTTTTAAACCGACGCATGAAGACAAGCTTATATATTAGATCGCGCGATTAAGATAACAAATGCTCGCGGATTCGAGAGCTTCGAAACACGGTAAGATTTGTTGGTTTTCATGGAGTTTTCCAGCGAGAGGGTTTTGAAACCCGTTTCTTCTTTTGTAGTTTACAGGAGCTAGAGGAGTCTGTCTGCAAATCCGAGACCTGTTCCGTGACCCTGAGCTCGAGACCTTTCCAACTAGGTATGACCCGTCCCATTCCATGATGACGCGCTGCCGCCAGCCACCACGCGCCGTTGCCGCCGCCATGCTCCGGCGAGGCATTTCCGAGTAGTACTTTCCCCTCGTTCCCATGATATTAACCCCCTTTGTGGCTTGTTTAGATTGTCCATAACGAACGCTCGACGTTGTTTTGTGTTTAGGTGCTCTCGGGTTTCATCGTTTTGGGTCGCCGTTTAGCTCGTGGGTTCCCATGGTATTTCGGTCGAGTCGCTGGAAAGGTAACGAGCTTCATTATGATTCGGGTTTTGTGGTTTAAAGCATGTGAATAGTGGCATGATAGAAATACAAGAATTGATTGTTGGATGACTTGGTGCATGTATTCTTTGGTGTTGTTATTCATTGTTTGAACCTATTTTCTACTCGTGGTAGCATGAGATCGTGTATAGCTCGTAAATGGTTAAATCTCTGTTGTTGTGTATCTTGTGATCGTATCATCATTTCTCGATTGTATCTCTGCTCGTATATGTGATGAACTGCTTATCGGTTAAACATGTTGATTGATTGAATTGCCTTGGGTTTGTGCATGTTCTATGTTGTTGACTCCATCCTTGTTTGATAACTCTCAAGAATTGAGAGTTAAAGTAGCTTAATTAAGATATTTTTAATAGAAATCAAAGTAATTTTTGTAAGAAATTTCGCTCTTTGCAGACTCAAACCGCACATAAGCGAACATCTGGACAGAAGTCTGACAAACGCGAAGGCGAACATAAGTAGTGAAATAGAACGAATACGAGTAAAAATGTGCTTATCTTTAAAAGAAGAATTGATACTTGTATTCTTGTGCAGGATAGCCCAGCAACAGGAGCAATCAATGAAGAAGGAGCTCGTGCTTGCGACACACCAGCGAAATGGAAGCCTGACAGATTATGGAAGAAGCAAACCTACGTTGGCTCGAGCGAAGATCTGCGAAGCATCTAGCCTAGATCAACTAAAATATCTCTCAGAAAGGACGCGTGGCAGCAATCGGTTCCCTAAAGTTAATCTTGGTCGTTCATCTTGTCGGCCTTAATACACCTGACAAATCAGAGATCAGAGTAACCTTTGGCAGAGAGAATATCATAGTAGCTTTTTGCAAGATCGAATCGTAGAGTAGAGAGGAAAAGAGAATCCGGTTGGGAGTGCTATACAAGGGGCAAACTCCATCAATTTCAGTGTCGAACCTTCTTCCAGCAGTTTTCTCTCTAAGTTTTAGAAATTCCATCATATTTTCGACCAACTTTGTTCCTTAGTAGTTTTCAGTCGTCGAAGCAGTTTTTTCGGGCTTAGTGTAGTGTTCATTATTTCTGTGCTTCAAACTTTTAGCGTTTTTGTTTACCTTCATCTCTTGGTGTTGGTGAATCTTATTTACATCTGAAGCATGTTTTTCGTATTTTCTTTCGTCTTAAGCAAAGTTCTCCGCGATAATGAATCGCTAAAGCTGTTGTCGGAAGGTTAAAGGTAGGGGTGTTCACATTTTATCCGAAAATCGAACCGACCGACCAAAACCGACCGAATCAAGGTCGGTCGGTCAGTTTTTTGATAAGGTAGGTCGGAGTCGGTTAAATTAAATAATTAACCGACGGTCGGTCGGAGAATTTTCTAAAAAAATTAAGTTATAAGAGTAAATCCATGGTTTCCAAATGAAAAATATTTAGATTTTTTTAAAAAAAAACCTTAACCGACCGACCCGACCGACCATCGGTCGGAATTCTCGATTCAAAATTTAACCTTCCGACAACAGCGAAATTCATCGTTTTTTTTCGCGGGGATGGGGATTGGGATTCACCGAGGGGAATTGGCGGGGATCGGGTTCCCCACGGTGAAAAATTCATCGTTTTATTTTTATTTTTTCCTTTTCTAATCTTAAGTTTTATAAATATTTTTTTTAATAATATTTTTAAATAGTTAATTTTTCATGAAAAATATACATTAATTTCAACTAGATAACTAATTATGTTAAAAATATGCATTTCTACAAAAAAAATACTATAACTAAAGATTAAATTAGTAAAAAGAGGGGGAAATTTATTTTTAAAATTAAAAAAGTAAAAATAAAATGTAAACATGGCGGGATCGGGGAAACGGGGATGGGGAATACATTTCCCATCCCCGTCCCCGTTTAGGTTGCGGGAATTTTTTCATCCCTACTCACTCCCCCATTCACAGCCTAAACGGGGATTCACCGCCTCGAGGTGGGTCCCCACGAAAAAAATGGACATCTCTATGTACATTTAAATGCATGGTTACGAAAACATTCACATTTAATATGAAGGGACCTTCCACTTCTTTAGTTTTTTTGTAACCATTTTTTTCTATTTAAGTGGTAGTAAGAGTTAGACTAAATAATAATGAAATTTTCACCCACTATAACATATATAAAGAGTCGTTACAAAATTGCTGTTATAAATAAATATAAATGTTATTATTTCATCTTTTCAATTTCACTTACTACAAAATTAACAATTATAATCTCTTCAAGTTCTGTAACCACAACTTCTCAAAAAAAAAAAAAAAAAGTTCTATAACCACAAAAGTAAATGAATCAAAGTTTACATTTCTATTCCTATAAATAGCTACATATTTTTGAAATGTATCTAAGCAAAAATGAATTTATTTCGTAAGTCAATTTCATTGACATATTTGAGGTACGTGCAAAACTTCAATATTGATTTACATCTTTCTTTCTTTTTTCTTTTTACTTGCATTTAAATATGTATTCCAATTTTTTTGAAAGTTTTGTGCATCTTATAGTATTTGTTATATCATATTTTTGTTTTATAATTGTTAATTTTAATCTTATTTTAATCTATTCTTAATTATACATTAATAAAAAATTATAGGTGTTATGAGACTATGTTAGTACGAGATTTGAAATCTTTCCGTCGATCCACTCGAAAATTTGAAAGTATGTTGGAGACTTTAGTCATTTTGAAGGCTATTGTAGTAGAGATCTTAAAACCCATAAACGAATGCCTTTGAGGTAACGAAGTTAATCACAATCCTTTGTAAGGCCTTAGAGAGAATGTGCATGATGGTAAATAGATTGTTCGACTTTGATTTTTTCCACTCTCCAAGAAAGACCAACAATTTCGCTCAATACTTAACAAGATGGGCGACGATTTTCATTCAATGTATTTATTTCCTAATTTTTAAGGATATAATTGAGTGATTTTTTTTGTATTTTGTAAATATAAATTATTGTCATGACTAATTAGTTGCTCTCATTTGAAGAACCTTTTTTGGTGTAGTTGGGTGAGTGATTTCTCACGTGCATAGTTAATTTCACAAAAAAAAAAAGTTACTAAGGCTCTGTTTGATAACCATTTCGTTTTTTATGTTTTGATTATGAAATTTAAGCCTATTTCTATTCAAATTTCCTACCATGTGCTTCATCTTCCTACAATGTATCCATCTTTCCTTAAGAAAGCACGAGAATACTAACCAAATTTCAAAAACATAAACAAGTTTTTGGAAGCTACTTTTTTTTGTTTACCAATTTTGGTTTTGTTTATTAAAATATAGGCAAGATGTAGATATCCAAATAAGTAAAAAGATATAGTAAGGTAGTTGTTGTAGGCTTAAATTTCATAAACAAAAAACGAAAAACAAAATAATTATCAAACGGGGCCTAAATTAACTCTTTACTTTTTACATTTAAGAAGAGACAATCAATTTTTATAAATACCAATCTTATCAAATTTTGTGATACTATAATATACAAGATCTTCTATTTCCCTTTCCTTAAATAGTTTCATACATAAATTGATAGTTACATATAAGTGAAAAATTAGTTTTATTTGAGGAAATTATTTACTTTTAAGTTTAAATTGTGCTTATAAAATTGTATAATAATGGACTTTTATTTTCAAAATTGATTCCATTTAAATTATTTTAGGATACAGTACTTTTTTTTTTTTTAATTTCATTTATGTTCTCAATTATAACTTTATTACTTATAGCAAACACATGCAAAAACATACTTTTTTACCTAAAGCAACAAATCAATACACACATTTTGCTAATATATTAAAGAAAGAGGATTTTACATGAATAGCAAAAAAGACCAAAAAAATGCCATGAATATCAGTTTTTTGAAAATATTTCAAATATAGCAGAAAAATGGGGCGCCTCTTGTAAAATGTCTAAAATGTCCTTCTATCAATTTTTAGTTAGATAACATTCAATCAGTTTCAGCTGATAGCCTTTAATCAATTTTCAGTTGATAGCTTTTAATCAGTTTCAACCGATAGCCTTCAATCAATTTTCAGCTAATAGCCTTCAATCAATTTTCAGCTAATAACCTTCAATCAATTTTCAATTAATAACTTTCAATCACTATGCCTTTAGTCAATACATTTATGTTCATGTTTCAAGTTCAATCACTATGTAACAATGTCTTTAAGTATACTATGTCTTTACGGATTTTAGTTATTTTCATATTTATGTTTAATCATTATGTAACTTTTAAAAGCAATTGATTTCTATCACTTAAAAAATTGATTGATTTCTATAAGCTGAACTGATTAACTTTTATTGACTTCTATCAGTTGAACCCATAAAATTCAATCTAAATAGATTTAGCAAATGATGTTTTCAAATTAATTCCTTTGGGATATAATCTTCTACTTTTAACCATAATTTACAGGTATCTTCAATCACTATGTAACTTAAAATATAGATTGATTTATATCACTTAAAAAACTGATTCACTTCTAAAAATTGATGGACTTATATGTTGAATTCATAGAATTCAATCTAAATTTTCAACTGATAGTTTTCAATCAATTTTTAATTGATAGTCTTCAATCAACTTTAGCTGATAGTTTTCAATCAGTTTTTAGCTGATAGTCTTGAATCAATTTTCAACCGATTGCCTTCTATCAATTCTCAACTGATTGCATTCAATCAATTTTCAATTGTTGACCTTCAATTAGTTTTAGTTAATAGCCTTCGGTTTTCAATCGATAACCTTCAATTAGTTTTTAGTTGATAGTCTTCAATTAGTTTACTAATAGATTCAATTAGTTCGTGGATACTTCAATCAGTTGACTCCAATGCCATTTTTCTCCTCTTCTCCAGCCAACCTCTCCTCATTCTGATCATCTGCTCCTACAACTTGATCGTCGAGCAACCTTTAACTTCAACTTAAAAAATCATAGTCAACGAAAGATAACCAACCAGTCAACAAGCCTCCACCCCGTAATGAACAAGAAGTACTAGAGAGGCGGCTACGTTGGTGGCAGCCGGTGAAGCCGAACTTGATCGGAGCGTGCAACCATCGTTCGAGAAGTAATTGACAAAAATTGATATGAAGGCTAGGCAAGATTTGTTGTCTTTGAAAAATGAATTTGTGAAATTAAACTGGTTCCAATCGTTCAACGATAGTGAGGATTTGGTTGCCGGAATTAATCGAAGTCCAATTTAGGCGAGATTTAAAAAATGGATAGAATGCGTATTTTTTTTTATAAATAATAACTATTAATACTTGAAAGTTTAATACTTGCAAGTTCATGAAAATTGAGAATCTATATAAAAAAGAACATGAAAGAAGACAATAAAAGTACACGAAGCGAAGCAAGTAAGAAAAAGAAAAGAAAAAAAAATGTAAACGAAACTCTTGGAAATATAAAAAGAAGAAGAGGAAGAATTAAGAAAAATCTACATTAAAAAAGGGCTTTTTTCATAAATAGACTCTATTTAAAAAGTATTCGCAAATATATGCATCTTCAAAAATATTAGCAAAATTAGAATTTATTTTAATATCTTATAAATTCCGAAATTAACGAATTACAACACTACCCTTAATTTATTGGTTTTTCATTTGGGAAAGGAAATTTTAAAAAAGAAAATCCTATCTCACATTCCAAACTAGAAACTGCCAATTTAGGGTGCATTAATTGTAGAATACTAGAAACCGACAATTTAGGGTGCATTAATTATGGAAAACCGTAAATTGCCAATTTATGGTGCATTAATTGTTTAACGCAAGTGGCGACAGTACATTCTTAGAGTTAGAGTTGTCATTTACATACAATATGGTTAGTAATGTATATGTACAATATAGTTAGTAATTTACATGTTATTTGATTCTGGTAATTTTGTTCATAAATATTGAACGTTCAATTTTGTTGATTGAAATCAGAACCCGTATGATAACCACACAATACTTAAATAACTTGGTATATACGGTACACTCATAATATATCATGTATCATACTGTATTTTAAAACTTTATGTTTTTTTTTAAATGTTTAATTTGCTGATATGGATACTTGTAATGTAATTTAATATGTTTGCAACAACGAACAAGTAATTTTAAATGTATAAATTTTTTAATGTACAATACCGTATAGTAAAACGTTTGGAAATAACATACGTAATATTTATGAATTGATAGAGACTCATAGTGTTGGAGAAAACTTCACACAAAATTACTATTTAAAGTGAGATCAGTAGTAAACAAAAATGATCTTATGAGTTACAAAATTGAAATTGAAAGTGTTTGGCATAAAAAAAAGACTGTAATGTAAAATCATCATTGGGTGAATGCATTCCTCAATATTTATGCAACGTTCTTCAGCTACTTCATGATTATGGTACATCTTCATTTTCATCCCACTGACCACTACGTCCAATAGGGATTGAGATGCTTGTTTAACCTATAAGGAAATGTTGTATAGTATTACAAAAATGTTCAAACAATACTATCTTATATTATAAGTCGTATAATATACATGTATATAAACAATACCGTATTACATAATAGAAATGTAATGGATAGTAATATGAGTATGAAAAATGTATTAGACATGAATAAAATGAATAATAAACCATAAATGTACTGTAAAGTTATACAAAGATGTATAATAAAATATATAGAGTTTTGTATAGTTTATACGGTAATATAATAGTACATGACAAACTAGTGTATTAATGATATTATACAAATGGAATGATTGATGAACATATAAGGAGAAGATGTACAGTATAACTAACATAAAAACACAGTATGAACATACAATATATACTCAATTATACAACTTTGCAGATATGTGTACATAGTCAATTATACCAGAATATGAGAATCAAAGTACGAAAAAACTACTGTTCTACATATGATTTGATTGCATTTCTAAACATGATTTTTGACATTTTAAAGACTGAAATATAAATAAATTAAATGTAGAGAAATGACAGAGTAGGAGTAAAACATATCATACTCTATATGGCAAACAACAGTATTAATTGTATTATACAAATGGAATGATTGATAAACCTATAAGGAGAAGATGTACAGTATAACTAACCTAAAAACACCGTATGAACATACAATATTGTAAGGGACCGACCCGAATGGGGCACTAAATGGGCCCTTACCCCAATGCATGCATTCAAAGTAAAGGATATTTAAAACAGACATGATTTCGGATTCCAATTAAAACAAAACATTCAAAATAATCCCTTTAAAAACTAGACATTTTCCACAAAACTCATCCTGTTTCCAAAGCACTGCTCCAAGATAAATACATTTCCAAAGTTTACTCGATCGAGATTTACTAAAAGCCATTCAAAACTTGTTCGGATACAACATGCTGGAATCCACAAATATTTACAAACATCCTAGGGCTTCGTGTCTGCTACATGCATTCGGAGAAAACAAAAACACGAGAGTCATAATACAAAAATCGAGTTGGAAGATCGGGCCCCATGATCACAGCTCCTCCTTCGTGCATCCTGGTCACAAGACCACGATTACCTGTGGAAAACCACGAATAAGGGTGAGTAACGAATTACTCAAGAAGAATCCCCAACCGGGGTACAATACGATATACATGGTCATCTCGATGAGCGTATGCAAGCTATGAATATAACACAGAATAGAGCACATAGCTTAGCCCACACTTGGGCCTCGGATGCCAACTCGGTGGCTTAGTCCGGAAAAATATCATCATACAGTCCAATACATGAGTCGCCCTATACGAGAAACAAGTCCCGGCCTCACCGTCTCATCGTCGACGAAAGGTACACTGCTCAAGATCCCGAGGAGCTCTCCGTCGGCACGTAAGTAATGAGCGTAAACATGCACCGCGTGCTACTGCAGACCATGGGGGGTGCCGGGTCTAGAGGCAAGCTGCCCATGTCCAGTCACCACGCCTAACTAAATCTTTGGATCGGTGTCACTGACATAGGGGTGTGAGACCTGGACACGTAAACTATGTCACCAAACCACCGCACTTTGAGGCTAAGGGAACGGGTCGTGGTAGGCTTACACCAGAAGCCGCCTACCTTAACAGTGGCAATCGGGGGCTACGGCCGAACACGCCGAGGACGTGCCGACTATCGAGGACAAGGCAATGCCAAGTCATCATCCCGACGGTTGGGGCATTTAACGATACGCCACCCTCACCCAAGATTGCGGGGCCTACCGCTCGGGTTAGCAAATCCCTCACGGGGTCCGGGACGGAATGACTTGCTCGACGTCCCCGCCATGGATGCAAGGTACTTTATGCATCGGGCCCGATGATGCTATCTACCGCAACTCTAACTCGCCCTTAGCAAACAAAGAAACAATTCCATAAAATCCAATACGTGCTCAATAAGAATACAACGAGCCTAACATGATACTACGAAGCAAGGAATGATACGAGCATGCCGTAAAGGAACAACCTAGCATGGATTAACATGAGAATTAACCAAGAAATCATGCTAACCGAATTCAGATTGAAGGACCTAGCTACACATGTCAATAATCACAAACAAGCAATCAATCAACAATCACATATAATATCGCAGGTCCACACAACCCCGTAAGAAATCCTTACCTTGGTCGGGGGCGGTTTGGCACGAAATCCTAAGTCGTGAACAATCTCGATCTAGCTACCGGAACCTATCAATCAACACAAAAATCACACAATAGGCCTAAATATAATAAAACAAACAAGGCTCACTGGAGCAACTCACGAGGCACGACGAAACGCACGAACGAGCCGATTGCACGAACGGGCAGCAATAGGGCTTCTTTGCGCGCTTGGGCGCGAGGTGGCGGGCGCGTGGCGCGGCGCGCTGCAGCGCGCGGGCGCTGGGCTGCGCGCGGAGGTGCAGGGCGAACAGGGCGCCGCGACACGGCTCGGCACAGAGGGCGGCGCGACACGGGCTGGCGAGCGCGGCGTGGCTCGATGGCGGGCACGCGACAAGCGTCTCGGGCGCTTACGCGCGCGGCGGCGAAGCCGGGCGAGCTTCCGAGCGCGAATAGGGGGCGAACACGAACTGGCGCGACGGAGGAGAACGAGCTCGAATTCGGCCGATAGGGGAGGATTCGACGATCGATTTATGGATGAACGAACTTCCCTACTCCACCACACAAAAACCACCCAAATATTTCACCTCGGCACGGCCGGAAAAATGGAAATAAAAAAACAGGGAAAGAAATGGATTCGGAGGAGAAGGAAAAGAGAAGAGAAGAGAAAGGAAAGCTTACCGGAGGGAGACGAGCGGCGAGGGAGCTCCGGCGAGTCGAGGTCGGCGTGGGGGAAGGAGAATTCGCGAGAAAAGCCCAGTCGGTCGGTCGGTGAAGAACCGAGAGGAAGAAGAAGAAGAAATGGGGCGGCTCGGGGCGAGCCGCCTTTTAAAAAAAAAAACAGGGACGAGCAGACTTATATAATAGAATGCGCGTTTAGATTAACAAACGCGCACGGTGGCTCGTCTGGCTGTGCCCTCTGCCTAGCATGCGACACGGCCGTGGTTCGATTCCTTCTCGACGCGCTATTTAATTCCCTATTTATTTTTGCTCCTTCCCAAGCCCAAACGCCTTCACCAAAAATCCCAATTCTTTTCAAATTGACTCATAATTATTCCGGCAAATTTAATTTCAAAACCGGCCCTGTCGGCCCGACCCAAAATTACCAAAATGCCCCTGGGCCTCCCGGGAAGACCGAGATGAAATTTTCCGGGCCGTTACAAATATATACTCAATTGTACAGTTTTGTAGATGTGTATACAATCAATTATATCAGAATATGGAAATCAAAGAACGAAGAAACTACTGTACATATGATTTTACTGCAATTCTAAACATGATTTTTGACATTCTAAATACTAAAATATAAATAAATTAAATGTAGAGAAATGACAAAGTAGGAGTAAAACATATCATACTCTACATGGCAAACAAAGTATTAATGGTATTATACAAATGGAATGATTGATGAACCTATAAGAAGAAGATGTACAGTATAACTAACCTAAAAACACTGTATGAACATACGGTATATACTCAATTGTACAGTTTTGTAGATGTGTATACAATCAATTATACCAGAATATGGAAATCAAAGTACGAAAAAACTACTGTTCTACATATGATTTTACTGCATTTCTAAACATGACTTTTGACATTCTAGATATTGAAATTTAAATGAGTTAAATGTACAGAAATAATAGAATAGGAATAAAACATACCATACTAAACCATCTAAAACATATCGGATCACGATTATACTAGAACGAGTAGCAACCTACTAATGGTGATGGATAAGGAACAAAAACGTAATACAAATACGGTGAAAAATGAAAATTATTGAGAAGAGATAACTAAAGACGTATGATTATACCGTCCGATCAGAACTTTGTGGTCGACGACAATTTATGTGGTGACCGAAATGTGAAAAGAAAGATTTAATGGAGCTGGAGAAACGAAAAATGGAGGAATGGAGAATGGAAGAAGAAAAGTGAAACGAAAATGGAATAGAAAGAAAGATAAGAGATAAATGAGAAAAAGAATTAAATCTCATTGCATTAAAAGAGTTGATAATTATATATGGTATGTTTTAAAAGGATGGAAAGTATGCAAAATGAGGCATTTAATTCGAAAATTTAATATTAAATATGAGAAAGGGCAAAATGGTATTAAGGAAAAATTAATAATTACGATTTTTTATAAAAAAATTAACTTTGCAAAAAAAAACTTGGTCGTCTATATTTGTAAATACTTTTTCAATGTGGTATAGTTACTACAATTTCCCTTAAAAAAAGAAGGGGGGAGATGCAACGGAAGGGAGGTTGAAGGATATAATTGGATTTTTTTTTAAAGCAACCAAAATGTGCTATACATGAAATATTTTAACAAAAGTGCTATAATTAAAATACAAGGTCCAAAAGTTGCTATGAGGTGTAAATTCTCTTAAAGAAGCATAATTTTCATACCAATTTATTCATAAAATATTTTTTTAAATGGTGAAACGGTAAATATAATAAAAGTTTTATTGAAAACTATTAATTTAAAAAGTAATGAAATTCATTATCTTATATATGAGGAAATACATTTTTTGGCTAAAAAAATAACATATATATGTTATTAATTTAATTTAATATAATTTAATTAAAATTTAGATTTTTTTTAGTACAGTTAAAATTTAGATTTAATTGATATTATTTGGATTTAAAATAAAAATGAATTTATGTTTAAAGAAAATACATGTGCAAAACACGTATAAAATTTCTAGTTTTTTAAAGTGATTAATTGTTTTTAAGATTTGACTAGTATTATTGTTTTACTTTGTATAAATACCAAACTAGTATTGTATTTATGACTACGATATCTTTTGTATTCATATATATATATATATATATATTTATCAGACATATAAATTTAACTCATCAAAATTTATATTTATTAATTATTTAGCAATAATTACATGAATATACCATTTTTTTTGGAGTACATAATATAGCATATTAAATGATCATGATTCCAATAACATACTTTGTTAAAATACAGTATTAAAATCTTAACAATCCTAAACATCAATATTATCAACATAATAATTTCAATAAGACATTTTGTTTCCTAAATTTCTTATGTGATACTGTGGGTAGGTGGTGAATTTTTGCAGACCACCTTGACAAGAAGAAAAAAAATATTGGACATAAAAAAAGTAATTTTTTGCTGGAAAATTGGGGGTAAAATAGTACCTATGTGAAGTATTAGTTAAATAATAAATAAATGTAGATGCGATTCTTTTAAATTTTGAAGAGATTTGTAAATATTTTGTTAGAAATGACTGTTCACTATAATTTCCTAAAAAAGAATTACACGCGTGTTAAAAAAACAAAAATAGCTAAAGAAGTCTAAAGGAAATTTGTTTTATAATAAAATTAGATAAATATCCTCCCTTATAAGTCAACCTTCATTAAAATAGAAAATCACTTTTCAACTTTCATTTCCAATCTAAAGTTTCTTACAAATCTCCCCCCAATTGTAGGGCTTTAAGTAACGATTTTTTTTTATATATAAAAATAAAAGAAAAAAAAGATTTTGTTAATGATAATTATTTTGATTTTGCCAAAAACAAAATCTAAAATCTTCCAATTGTGTATTAATAAATAAATATGCGATCAAAAGAAGAAGTTACGTAATGTATTAATAATTCTAAAATATATTAATATTGTAATTGTTGGGTAAGTATAAATACCTTATAAATAATCGAGGGTTAGTGGCGCAGTTGATTATCTTGTCTGATGTTAATCCATTTCAATTCCACAGTCACGAGTTTGAGTCCGAAAATCGGTATTTGACTCTCATATTATTTGAGAGTAGTTGTGCCCTCTATATAAGGTTTGTTAGTCTCCCTTCCCCCACTATGTACTAAAAAAAAACCTTATAAATATATATTTTGTTAAGAATTATTAATGTCGTAATTATAATTAAGATGTCTTATATTTATGTGTATTTATTTTACAAATAAGTATTAATTCATCATATTTTATATTTATTTGTATTGTTTATTGATTATTTGACAAAAATTTAATGATAAATACAAGTATATCTAATTTATATAGCTTAGAAATTAAATGAAACTAAACAACATGAATAACATTGTCTGAACTGTCATTAATACGTATTAATACTCTTTCACGATGTTTCATAAAATTTATTTATATATTAATACTCGTTTTAATATAGTATTATTATTTATATGGGAAAATGCTCTTCTTACAAAATAATTTGTATGTAGACAAATTTTAAAATATTTGCACTCATAGTCATTAATACGTTTTAAAACACCATTATAAATATACATTAATACAGTATAAGAGAAATTGTATTAGTGTGCTATTCTCACAAAATAATTACAATGTAGACAAATTTTAAAATATTTTCACACACAATCATTAATACATTTTTTACTCCATTATAAATACACATTAATATGGTATTATGTATTATTAATACGAGATTATGTATTATTAATACAATTTTAATACTCCACTATTATTCATAGAGTAGGAAGGAAATTGATCAATATGCTCTTCTTACAAAATGACTATAAATGTAGACAAATTTTAAAATATTTACGTCTATAGTCATTAATACAATTTAAATATTTCATTATAAATTCGCATTACTACAATATTATAATTAATAAAATTGACAATGGTAGCTATTTTTTTTTAAAAAATGACAACATTTCTATTTATTTTCTAAATTTGACTAATTTTATAAGTTTCTCAATTTATAAATTGTTGTTATTAATACTAAATGCATTGTACGTTGTTGGTTGCGATATCGACACACCACAATTAAAGAAAGAGAAATTGTGATGGATAACCACTTTTAGAAAAATAATTATAGATATAATCACATTTTAAAGTATTTGCAAATCTATTTTTTGTTTTAAATTTAATTAATAATACTTTTCAATAATACCTATTATACCCTCCCTTTCCTTTTACCACTATCTTGCGCCCATTTGCTTTACGATTTCTTTTTCCAAATTGCCTTCATACGACTGAGCTGTCTATGATAGCCACGTGGCCGAACTTTCAATTTTTTTAAAAAAACTTTTTATCATATTTTCCAGCATAAATAGAACTACTGTATTATATTTGTATTTATATTTTAAAAAGATAAATATTGTATTTATATTTTAAAAAGATACTATAAAAAAACAAATACTATACTTATATTTAAAAAAGATAAATATTGTATTTATATTTAAACAAAAAAAAGATAAATATTGTATTTATAACAAATAATATAACTATTAAAACTATATTTATACATGAGATTATCCTAAAAAAAAAAATATACATGAGACTTCTTGTAACACCCCAAAAACTAGGTTTGAGATTACACCTTAGCAATAACAGCTAAAAACTTGAGAACCTGAAACTCAGGTCTGAATCTCTAGTCCAACCATCAACGTGTATAGCTCTAGGATCACAACAAAGTCTCGTCAACTCAATCGCAAAACAAAACTTGTCAGAGAAAAACATCATAGCAAAGGTGAGTATAAACATACAAAGTAAGTAGCTTCTCAATACGATAAACCACCTTTAATTAGTGGAACCAAAAAGGTCACAACTACCAAATCCCAAAACTGAATTACGGATAAGGGAACACACAAACTTCTAATGTCAAACACAAGCCAATCATGTCTCTAAGTACCCTTAGCCCTAACTACTAGAGTTAGAGGCCAAAATCATGATTTGTATACTCAACATCTCACCACTACAACACACCTACTTCTGACCATATTTATTAACATGCATAAGATATACACCCACAAGGGTGTAGTTGGCTACCCTCTAAACTTTAGTATATAACATTGAGAACGTTTGTACATGCATCTATAAATCACACTATTCATGTACCAACTGAAAACTAGCCCAGAAATATGACATCACACAAAGAGAGACCAAGTTTGAAAACTGATAAGGATTGACCTCTCCAAACTGGGCGGCGATTCTAGAAAGAGTGACCCTACTTCACACATGCTAAGTAGATAAAGTTAGTAATCGATCACCTCTAGACCATCACACTTCTTGTCAGCCTTTGAACTCATATTTAGGGACTGAACCTAGCTTTAGGATTCAAACTCGACCCTTCTCGTCCCTAACGATCTCATGCATCTGCTACAACTAGAATTACACTTTCAAAAACACCCCCCTTTCTTTACTTTAACTTCACATGTCGTGAGCTACTTAAGTCACATCTTGTGACCAAAATAAAAATACATTATCATGACTAGTAAGGCTTCTTGACCTATTTGAATTCAATATTCAATGTCGATCTACTTCTTCATCCACTTACTCTCCTCCCAGTCTCCACTCAAGTCGAGTTAAGAGACTACCCAACTGTCCTATCTTATAAATGCTCAACCTATACTTACAAAGTTATAATTAACAAGTAAACATGTGATAAGCTAAGGCTAACTCGCTTAGGTCGTTCTATACCTCTGAAGCCACTTGGGAGCGGGAGGATGAGATGAGATTGCAGTATCCCGAGCTGTTCCAATCTTAAGTGACTTTCGAGGACGAAAGTCTTATAAGGGGGGAATATTGTAACGGCCCGGAAATTTCATCCCGATCTTCCTGGGAGGCCCAGGGGCATTTTGGTAATTTTGGTCGGGCCGGCAGGGCCGGTTTTGTATTTGTTGAATGCCGGAAAAATTATGAGTCGATTTGAATGAGATCGGGAATTTTGGTGAAGACATTTGGCTTGGAAAAAGGTAAAAATAAATAGGGAATTAAATAGCGCGTTGAGTGAGATTCGAGCCAGGGCCGCATAGGAAGATAGGCAAGCGTCGCTGCCAATCGAGCCACTGAGCCCTCTTGTGCTTCTAAACGCGCCAGCATCTATATAAACTTGTTCGGCTGAGTTTTGGTTTAAAAGGAAAAATTCCGCCCCAGCTTCCTTCTTCATTTCTTCTCTTCTCCTTCGTCTTCGCGATCCTTCCCTTCGACCGACCAGGGCGTTTTCGCGTTTTGCTCCCTCGCCGACTCCAATTTGCCGGAGCTCTCTCGCCGATCGTTCCTCCGGTAAGCTTCCTTTTCTTCTTCTTCTTCTTCTTCTTCTTTTTCTCCCCCAATTCCGTCACCCCTGCTCCAATTTCGAGTGTTCCGGCCGAGTCGAAGTAATTTGTGTGTGTGCGATGTTCTGTGCAGCTAGCCGAGATGGATTCATCCGTGTAGAAGCTCCATCGTCGCAGGAATCGCGCCATCTCGCCGAGATCGTCGCTCCCCTGCTTCGCGCGAAGCAGTCGCAGTCGCCGAGCTCGCGTCGCGTGGCGCCACCCGCCGAGCCTCGCCGCACACCGAACCGTGCCAGCGCGCGCGTCCTCGCCCAGCACCGTGTCGCGTCGCTTCACCAGCGCCCCAGCCGAGCCTCTCCGTGTCGCCCTCGCTGCCGCGCGCCCGCGCGCGGCAGCCACGCCAAAACCCGCCAACCCGGCCAGTTCTTTGCCCGTTCGTGCTGTCGGCCCGTTCGCGCGTTAAATCGCACCTCGTGAGTTGCTCCCGAGCTGAACCTTGTTTGTTTTATTATATTAAGGCCTATTGTGTGATTTTTGTTGTGATTGATAGGTTCTCGGTAGCTAGTTCGGGTTCGTTCGCCATTTAGGTTTTCGTGTCAAATCGTCCCTGGGCAAGGTAAGGATTTCTTACCGGAGTTGTGTGGACCCTGCGATATTATGTGATTGCTGATTGATTGCTTGTTTGTGTTTATTGACATGTGTAGCTAGGTATTCTATTCTGAATTCCCGATTAGCATGATTTTTCCTGCTTTAATTCTCATGTTAATCCATGCTAGGTTGTTCCTTTCTAGCATGCTCGTGATCTGCTTCCTTTGCTTCGTAGTATCATGCTAGGCTCGTTGTATTCTTATTGAGCACGTATTGGATTTTATGGATTTGTTTGTTGATTGCTAGGGCGAGTTAGAATTGCGGGTAGATAGCATCATCCGGGCTGATGCATAAAGTACCTTGCATCCATGGCGGGGACGCCGAGCAAGTCATTCCGCCCCACGGACCCGTGAGGGATTAGCTAACCCAAAGCGGTAGGCCCCGCAATCTTGGGTGAGGGTGGCGGATCGTTAAATGCCCCAACCGTCGGGATGATGACTTGGCATTGCCTCATCCCCGCGATCGGCACGTCCTCGGCGTGTTCGGCCGTAGCCCCGATTGCCACTGTTAAGGCAAGGACGACTTCCCGTGTGTAAGCCTACCACGACCGCCTTTGGCCCCATGTGCGGTGGTTCAGTGACACATAGTTTACGTGTCCGTGTCTCACACCCTATGTCGCTGACACGATCTAAAGATTTAGTTAGGCGTGGTGGATCGACATGGGCGGCTTTGCCTCTGGACCCGACACCCCCATGGTTCGCAGAGCACGCGGTGCATGTTTACGCTCATTACAACCACGACCGAGAGCTCCTTGGGATCTTGAGCCAGTGTACCTTTCGTCGACAGAGAGAGAGCGCCGAGGCCGGGACTTGTTTCTCGTATAGGCGACTTATATATTGGACCGTGTGGTGATATTATTCCGGACTAAGATCCTAAGCTAGCATCCGAGGCCCAAGTGTGGGCTAAGCTATGTGCTCTATTCTGTGTGTTTATATTCATAGCTTGCATACGCTCATCGAGATGACCATGTATATCGTATTGTACCCCGGTTGGGGATTCTTCTTGAGTAATTCGTTACTCACCCTTGCATCGTGGTTTTTCCACAGTAACCAAGTTGCGAGAGACAGATGGTGAAGGAGGAGCTGTGATCATGGGGCCCAGATCTTCCAACTCGATTTTTGTATTATGACTCTTTATGTTTTGTTTCCCAATGCATGTATGCATTGAGCACACGAGCCCTAGGATGTTTTGTAAATATTTGTGGATTTCAAATTTTGTATCCGAATGTGTTTTGAATGGTTTTTAGTAAATCTCGATCGAGAGTAAACTTTGGAAATGTATTTATCTTGGAACAGTGCTTGGAAACAGGGGGAGTTTCCAGTGAAATTGTCTAGTTTTTAAAGGGGTTATTTTGAATGTTTTGTTTTATTTGGAATCAAAATCATGTCTGCTTAAATGTCCTTTACTTTGAATGCATGCATTGGGGTAAGAGCCCATTTAGTGCCCCATTCGGCCTGGTCCCTTACAGCTTGGTATCGAGCTCGAGTCATAAATTCTCGTAGTATGACTCGTTGTTGTTGTAGGTCGCTTTTCCATGATCACTAGCACTCTAATGATCATCAGTACGCCTAAGTTTACAATTTGTTGTAGAAAAAGGGTTAAGAATTTACAATACACACGTCATCTAGTGTATGCCTTGTGTAGTGTTGTGGAGCGGAGACGAGCGGTGTTCGACTCGTTATTGGTTTGGGTGTAAATCGCCAAAGATGCCGCTTACTGCGCGCTAAGAGGACGCCAAGAGGAGGCCGAGGTGTCGATCGGATCTCGACCTCGCAGGACATCGTCCCAAGCCGAGATCGATAGCATTCCGCCTCGTAGCTCCCCTGTTGAGCCCGAGTAGGCGTTGAGGCGATCAGGCGCCGCTGAGATCGCTCTGGAGCGAGAACTTGCTAATTCTATGAGGTCTATGGTGGTCGACCTATTGAGTGGCGGAGGGCAAAGACCTGTGCTTTGTTGGCGGCGTGCGGGAAGAGTCCCGAGCTCGGATCTAGCAAATGACTCGTTTGATTCAAAGAGGTGCAAAGAAGACTCCGACTCCCGCAGAGCCAAAACTTTGTGGCGAGGTGGCGTAAGGTGCCGATGAGCTTGGTAAATGGTTGAAGGATTTCGTAAAATGGAACCCCGATAAGTTTGATGCCACGGTGATGCTTTAGCAAAGAAATAGATGGATTGCCCATTTGGAGTACACCTTCCCGATTATGGTGTGCCCCGATGTCACAGAGGCCGAGGTGTGCGACCCATGTGTTAGGGGCGTAGCTAGATGGTGGTGGGAGTCCACCTTGAGTGAGAGACCACCGGGTCTCCACCCGCTACCCGGGAGTTCTTCAAGTCGAATTTAAGGCCAAGTACATTAGTGATGAGGCTCAAGAGAAGATGGTAGCGCTTTTCCGTAATCAAGCGGGTTACGATTCTATAGAGGAGTACGAGAGGAAGTTTTCTGAGTATGGTTATTTTGCTCCACACTGTGATAGCAACCCCCGAGTTGAAAATTCGGAAGTTCATTTCTCGTCCGAGGCGGGTGTGTGTCTCGGGATGTCGTGGCACGTGCCCTCGACACTTATGCTAGAGCTGTTCAGCTAGCCACTATTTACAACGGGAAGTATCCTGTTGAGCGGACTGTCGCCGCTCCTGTGCAGCGTCATGTCCCAAATGAGTGGGGCGTAAGAGGAGGTTTGAGTTCGCAGGAGGCGGCCAAAGATCGCCAAGTACACCCAAAGACCGGATCGGCGTGAGATACCGCCCGATTTCACCTCGCGCCAGAGGGGCGGTCCTAGGCAGACTCCTACCTGTGCCACTTGTGGAAGAGTCCACTTCGGAGCTTGTCAGACCGGGCCCAAGCGGTGTTTCCGTTGTGGAAGAGAGGGTCATACGATCCGTTCTTGTGATCATCCACCATGGCGATCCAAAATGCAAAGAATAAAGCAGATGGGCGGGTGTTCGCTACGAACCGTCAGGAGGCCGAGCGTGTAGATGCCGCAGTGGCAGGTACGCTTCTTGTTTTGGATCATTGTGCATTTGTCTTGTTTGACTCTGGTTCTACGCACTCGTTTGTATCTGTATTGTTTGATGAGCATGCTAGGTTGAGATTAGAGCCTCTAGGTTTTGAATTATCTGTTGCAACTCCTTCGGGAGTTAATATGTTAGCAAAAGATAAGGTTAAGGATGGCCGGATCGAGATATCCGGAGAGTTGCTGGTAGCTACGCTCATAGTTCTACCCATGAGTGGTTTCGATGTGATTCTTGGTATGGAGTGGTTAGCCGCTAACCATGCATTGATTGACTGCCACCGGAAGGAAGTAGTGTTCAGGCCGTTGGGTCGGCCCAGCTTCAAGTTTCGTGGAGTTCAGGGTGGAGTTTGCCCGTCAGCTGTGAAAGCTCGTCGTTTGCTAGCTCATGGAGCTTGGGGCTACCTAGCCAAATTGTCCAGAGAGAGCCGTCCCTCACTGACTATTGATCAAGTGCCGGTTGTGCGGGAGTTTGCTGATGTGTTTTCTGAGGAGTTACCGGGGTTGCCCCCGAAGAGAGAGGTTGACTTCACAATTGAGCTCGAGCCAGGGACCCTCCCTATCTCGAAGGCTCCGTGATCGTATGGCGCCACCGAGTTAAAGGCGAAGGTTCGATTCACGGGAGATGTTAGATCGAGGGTTCATCCGTCCGAGTGTGTCCTCGTGGGAAGCACCAGTGTTGTTTGTGAAGAAAAAGGATGGTTTGATACGCCTATGCATTGACTATCGTGAGCTTAATAAGGTGACAGTGAAGAGTAAGTATCCGTTGCCCCGTATCGATGATTTGTTCGATCAGCTTCAGGAGCTTCCGTGTTCTCCAAGATAGATTTGAGATCCGGGTATCACCATTCTGCGGATTAGGACGCCGACATTCCTAAGACAAATGTTCGAGTGTCTAGATATGGGCACTACGAGTTTGGGGTCATGTCGTTTGGGTTGACGAATGCACCAGCGGCGTTCATGGACATGATGGATAGGGTGTTCAAAGCATTTTTGGACAAACTTCCATCATCGTGTTCATTGACGATATTCTAATCTATTCAAGGACCGGGGAGGATCATGCGAGCATTTGAGGAAAGTGTTGTACCTTGAGGAAAACCACTTTTATGCGAAGTTTTCCAAATGTGAGTTCGTTGGAACAAGTGGCCTTCCTAGGTCACGTAGTCTCGAGAGATGGTATAGCCGTGGATCCTGCAAAGATTGAGGCCGTGAGTTCGTGGGCCAAGCCGACTTGATTCTGCCATCGAGATACGCAGCTTCCCTAGGTTTGGCGAGTTACTACCGTCGGTTTGTTAAGGACTTTTTCGCCATAGCCTCGCCCCACTCGTTTGACGAGGAAAGGTGTCGAGTTTATTTGGTACACGATCGGTGTGATGAGAGCTTTGCGGACTCAAGCGCAGCTTTGACTTCAAAGACTGATGTTGGCGATCCGGAGGGACGAGGTGGTTTCGTGGTTTCAAATGATGCTTCCAAGTTCGGGTTGGGTTGTGTGTTGATGCAAAGACGGGAAGGTCATTGCTTATGCTTCCGTCACCACCAAGCCATATGAGCGAACTATCCGACTCATGATATGGAGTTGGCGGCAGTGGTGTTTGCAATCAAGATTTGGAGGCATTACCCGTATGGTGAGCGGATTCGATATTTACCGATCACCAGAGCCTCAAGTATCTGCTTTACTCGTAAGGAGCCGAATATGAGGCAGAGGAGATGGTTAGAGTTAGTGAAAGATTATGATCATGAGATTTTGTACCATTCGGGCAAAGCAAATGTTGTAGCCGATGCTTTGAGTAGAAAGACGTCGCACTCGCGGTGTTGTTGAGTTCCCAGCCAGTTACGGAGAGAGTTCGAGCGGGTGAGATTGCGATGTTGTTGGGTGAGGTTCTTTGCCAGAGTGGCTCGGTTGTTGATATCCGACCATCGATTAGACAAATGGATTATTGATAGTCACCGAGTGACCCCGCACTTAAGAAATTGGGTGACGAGTTAGTCTTGATGGAGATTTTGACTTTGTGTATTCACGAGACGG
The DNA here is from genome assembly GCA_036507275.1 of Sicyos edulis. NCBI lineage: Eukaryota > Viridiplantae > Streptophyta > Magnoliopsida > Cucurbitales > Cucurbitaceae > Sicyos > Sicyos edulis. Next base: position 25,160,274 of record CM071854.1, on the reverse strand, counting down.
TGGGCTGACGTCTGAGGCGCGGTTGTGTGTTCCGGATGTTGCGGGATTGCGAACGAGTTGCTCTCGAGGCCCACGATTCTCCGTTTGCTTGGCACCCCCTGGGTACCAAGATGTATCGAGATCTTAAGCGAACATTACGGTGGATGGGTATGAAAAGAGATGTTGCGGAGTTTGTCGGTCGATGTCTCACTTGTCGCCAAGTGAAGGCACCCGGCAGAGACCACCAGGTTTGTTGCGTGGCACCGAGTGTGCCTCGGTGGAAATGGGAAGAGATCTCCATGGACTTTATTTCGGTTTGCCGAGGACTCAGGAAGTTCTCTCAGATTTGGGTGATAGTCGATCGATTGACTAAGAGCGCACACTTCATTCCCTGGTAGAGACACTTATACCGTGGAACGATGGCGCAGATTGTTTTTGGAGCGGATCATTCGTTATCACGGTGTGCTGTGAGGATTGTGTCCGGCCGTGATTCGAGGTTCACTTCTCGTTTCGAAAGCGCTCCGTAAGGGTTTAGGCACCGAGTGCGATTTAAGCCTGACTTTTCACCCTCAAACCGATGGATGCGATCGAGAGGGTGAACCAGATTCTCGAAGATATGTTGAGGGCTTGTGTGTTGGATTTCGGGCGATTGGAACCAGATGTCAGTATCGATGGAGTTTGCATATAACAACGATTATCGATCGGCGATTTATCTGGATGGCTCCATTCGAGGCTTTGTATGGTAAGCGTTGCCGATCTTACGTGTTCGCAGGAAGAGGTTGGTGATAGGCGGGTTTTGGGACCCGAGTTGCTTTGCGATTGACCAATGGTGCCGTCGTAAGATTAGAGCCCGTATGTTGACAAACTTCGGAGCGACGAGAAGAAGAGTTACGCCGATGTTCGGCGTCGGGATTTGGAGTTTGAGGTTGGTCAACATGTATTCCTAAAGATCGCACCGATGCGAGGTGTTTTGAGGTTTGGCAAGCGTGGAAAGCTGAGTCCCCGTTTTGTTGGTCCGTTTGAGATTCTGGAGAGGATCGGCAAGGTTGCTTATCGATTAGCCTTGCCTCCGTCATTGTCGGCAGAGCACAGTGTTTTTCATGTGTCGATGTTGAGGCAGTACGTGCCGGACCCGTCGCACATTGTTGATTTTGAGCCTTTGCAGCTGAATGAAGATTTGAGCTTCGAGGAGAAGCCAGAGGGGATTCTTGCTTTTGAGTCGAAGACACTGCGTGTTCGTGAAATCCGGTTGGTAAAAGTTCAGTGGAGGAGTCAGAGTTCAGAGGAAGCCACTTGGGAGCGGGAGGATGAGATGAGATTGTAGTATCTCGAGCTGTTCCAATCTTAAATGACTTTCGAGGACGAAAGTCTTATAAGTGGGGAATATTGTAACGGCCCGAAAATTTCATCCCGGTCTTCCCGGGAGGCCCAGGGGCATTTTGGTAATTTTGGTCGGGCCGGCAGGGCCGATTTTGTATTTGTTAATTGCCGGAAAAATTATGAGTCGATTTGAATGAGATCGAGAATTTTGGTGAAGACATTTGGGCTTGGAAAAAGGTAAAAATAAATAAGGAATTAAATAGCGCGTCGAGTGAGATTCGAGCCAGGGCCGCGTAGGAAGCTAGGCAAGCGTCGCTGCCAATCGAGCCACTGAGCGCTCTTGTGCTTCTAAACGCGCCAAAGATCTATATAAGCTTGTTCGGTGAGTTTTGGTTTAAAAGGAAAAATTCCGCCCAACTTCCTTTCTTCATTTCTTCTCTTCTCCTTCGTCTTCGCGATCCTTCCTTCGACCACTCCGGGGCGTTTTGCGTTTGCTCCTTCGCCGACTCCAATTCGCGGAGCTCTCTCGCCGATCGTTCCTCCGGTAAGCTTCCTTTTCTTCTTCTTCTTCATCTTCTTTTTCTCCCCCAATTCCGTCACCCCTGCTCCGATTTCGAGTGTTCCACCGAGTCGAGTAATTTGTGTGTGTGCGATGTTTTGTGCAACTAAGCCGAGATGGATTCGTCCGTGTAGAAGCTCCATCGTCGCAGAATCGCGCTCATCTCGCCGAGATCGTCGCTCCTCGCTTCGCTGCAGTGAAACAGAGTCGCCGAGCTCGTGTCTTGCAGGCGACCAATGCCGAGCCTCGCCGCACACCGAACCGTGCAGCGCTGGCGTCCTCGCCCAAAGACTGTCGTCGTCGCTTCACCAGCGCCCAGCCGAGCCTCTCGTGTCGCCGCTTGCGCTTCGCGCGCGCGCGCGCAGCGGCCAGCCGCGCCAGCGCCGACGCCATTCTGCGCCCAGCGCTCCAGCCAACCCCAGTTCTTTGCCCGTTCGTCTGTCGGCCCGTTCGTGCGTTAAATCGCGCGCTCGTGAGTTGCTCCCGAGCTGAGCCTTGTTTGTTTTATTATATTAAGGCCTATTGTGTGATTTTTGTTGTGATTGATAGGTTCTCGGTAGCTAGTTCGGGTTCGTTCGCCATTTAGGTTTTCGTGTCAAATCGTCCCTGGGCAAGGTAAGGATTTCTTACCGGAGTTGTGTGGACCCTGCGATATTATGTGATTGCTGATTGATTGCTTGTTTGTGTTTATTGACATGTGTAGCTAGGTATTCTATTCTGAATTCCCGATTAGCATGATTTTTCCTGTTTAATTCTCATGTTAATCCATGCTAGGTTGTTCCTTTCTAGCATGCTCGTATCTGTTCCTTGCTTCGTAGTATCATGCTAGGCTCGTTGTATTCTTATTGAGCACGTATTGGATTTTATGGATTTGTTTGCTGATTGCTAGGGCAGGTTAGAATTGCAGGTAGATAGCATCATCCGGGCCTGATGCATAAAGTACCTTGCATCCATGGCGTAGACGTCGAGCAAGTCATTCCGCCCCCGGACCCCGTGAGGATTAGCTAACCCAAGCGGTAGGCCCTGCAATCTTGGGTGAGGGTGGCAGACTGTTAAATGCCCCAACCGTCGGGATGATGACTTGGCATTGCCTCATCCCCGGCAGTCGGCACGTCCTCAGCGTGTTCGGCCGTAGCCCCTGATTGCCACCTGTTAAGGCAAGGACGGCTTCCTGGTGTAAGCCTACCACGACCGTTCCTTGGCCCCAGGTGCGGTGGTTCAGGCTGACATAGTTTACGTGTCCAGGTCTCACACCCTATGTCAGTGACACCGATCCAAAGATTTAGTTAGGCGTGGTGGCTCGGACATGGGCAGCTTTGCCTCTGGACCCGACACCCCCATGGTGCTGCGAGAGCACGCGCGCATGTTTACGCTCATTACAACGCCGACCGGAGAGCTCCTCGGGATCTTGAGCCAGTGTACCTTTCGTCGACAGTAGACAGGCTGAGGCCGGGACTTGTTTCTCGTATAGGGCGACTTATATATTGGACTGTGTGATGATATTATTCCGGACTAAGACCCTAAGCTAGCATCCGAGGCCCAAGTGTGGGCTAAGATATGTGCTCTATTTTGTGTTTATATTCATAGCTTGCATACGCTCATCGAGATGACCATGTATATCGTATTGTACCCCGGTTGGGGATTCTTACTGAGTAATTCGTTACTCACCCTTACTGTGGTTTTTCCATAGGTAACCAAGTTGCGAGACAGGATGGCTGAAGGAGGAGTTGTGATCATGGGGCCCAGTCTTCCAACTCTGATTTTTGTATTATGACTCTTTATGTTTTGTTTCCCACAGAATGCATGTGGCACACGAGCCCTAGGATGTTTTGTAAATATTTGTGGATTTCAGCATTTTGTATCTGAACAGGTTTTGAATGGTTTTTAGTAAATCTCTGATCAGAGTAAACTTTGGAAATGTATTTATCTTGGAACAGGTGCTTGGAAACATGGACAGGTTCCAGGGAAATTGTCTAGTTTTTAAAGGGGTTATTTTGAATGTTTTGTTTTATTTGGAATCCGAAATCATGTCTGTTTAAATGTCCTTTACTTTGAATGCATGCATTGGGGTAAGGGCCCATTTAGTGCCCCATTCGGGTCGGTCCCTTACATATCCCCTCTCCCTACTTAACACATGTCAAAAAGTCAATGTTTAACTAATGACTTTGACTTTCTTTGATTTTCTTTTCTTTTAACACCACCTTCTTTTACACTTCCACTGTCTTTTAATATCATTAATCCATATTCACATAAATTAATAAGGATGGAAAAATCCATGTTTATTTATTAATACATGCCACTAGATTTTAGATTTATTTTTTTCCAAAATCAAAATAACTCAATAACAAACAAATAGAATATTCACATAAAATCTTTTACCAAAAAAAAACATAAAATCCTTTTTAAAAAAATATTACTTATGGCAAGAGATTTTCATGGAGAAAATTTTGGGTTGAAAATCGAATTTGAAAAGTACAGACGATTTGCGAAGGTTAATAATGTTCCTTCTTGGTTATAAAAATTGATGGAGGATATTGATGTAATTTCCCTATAAAACAAAATTCATTTTTTAAAGTAGTGGCTTACTTTTGCTAAATGTTTTTAAGATGAACGCGTGTAAATTTTTTTTCCATTTAATTTACTTCCGTAAAAATCCCTTAAAGAAATAATAATTAAAGAGAATGATGACTTGGCAGCTTGGATTTTGCTTAAGCGAAATATCTACTTTGATAAAGCGAAATGTGTGTGATTTCCCAAGAGTGTGCAAGTATACACAGTCGTGTTGTAGCAAGTTTTGATGTAAATAAAAGTCATCTCCACATGGATTAGTGATTAACATTATGCTCAAGCAAAATTAGAGAGTCACATGGTAATGAGGAAAAAATGTTGTGATGGAGCTAAACTAAGTCTGTTAAAGCGAAATAACCTTGCTAAAGCGAAATAACTTTGCTAAAGCAAAATAACTTGGCTAAAGCAAAATAAATGCAAGGAACAAATGACAAAGTAAGCAGATTCCAAGGATGATGAGCTAACTTTAATCGGGTTAAAGGCATCAGAAGGAGACTAGGACTTTTCGGAGTATCATGCTCTAGCGAAATGGCATTATGCTAAGAAGCGAACAACTGATTTCGCTCTAACACAGGCTCTCTCGAGCTCTTATATTTGGCTTTCTCGAGCACTTAGCTGGTCAGGTTCTCTCAAACTAAAACAAACAAGTAAACCAAGCAATCAACACTAGGCGAACCTTATCTTTAAGTGTTGTTTTCAAATGCAAACAAAACCTAATGTTATGACATGCAAGTTCGCTCTATTACTTTTCTCTAAAAAGCGAAATAAAGTTAATACTAATGGCTAGCTAAAACAAAATGTATTTCAAGTTTAACACAACATGCATAAATAGTTTGACATCTTGCTACCTCTTTGCTTAAGCGAAATACTCTTACTCACCTATATCCTTTTGATTATAAACTTAGCTACTCATGATGATAAATATATTCAAAGCAAAGTAAAAATCAAAGTTCATCTTCATTAAATAACAGAATACCAACGTTTACTTACAAAAGTTGTGCTAAAGCAAAACTAGGAACAACTGGAAATGGAAGGTAAAAACAACTAAGTAAACAATGCTAAAGCAAAACTAGAAACAACTAGAAAATTAAGCTAAAATGACTAAGCTAAGCTACGAACTAATGCTAAGAAAATTTGGTCGGAAAGAAAGCATGACGGTGATCTCTCTAAAGAAAAATGGATGACCCGTTTCAATGAAGATGAATGGCTGCTATTTATATTGCTTTTTCTAGCGACAAGGCTCTGACACTCTCTTCTTCACAATCCCTTGTCTTCTTTTGACCACTTCTGACACTCTCTGCTCCATGATCAGTGATTTGGGGGATCTGCGTTACAAACATTGGTTATTATTAGTGTGAATTGATCCCACTACACACAAAGTATACGTGGTCTGCAACAAGTAATAAGTAAATTATCGTTCTCCACAGGGACTGGAAATTATTCGAGGTGATGTCTAGAATTGAAATGTAAATTGCATGAATAAGTTGTGTCGATAGGATTTTGGTCTTGTATGAAAACGAAGTAAATAAACAAGAAACAGTTTTTGCTAAGTTAAGGCTAAACTAGAATACTTATGAATTCAGTAGCAATGCAATAACAAGAAATACGCGGTAAGGGAATCTATCATACTACGACTACAAACTACTGCTTCCACTTTCATTCGGCACCTAGTCCAGATTTCGCTGCGACTAAATGTAATTATGAACCGTGCTAAGTATGTAATAGTTACGCGTTTATTCATAAATTCTTATTTAAAGTGTCATAGCTGTAACACTGCCTATTAAACATGCATGATAGACTTAGATAATTTCCTCTTATGATTTACGATCTATTAGCTCGTGCGGATGGCCGGTCGACACTTACTATTTTAATGAAGTACCTATCTTACATGCTCTAGATTAAACCCTTCCAAACTCCTTGCTACAACATGCTACTAAAATTCACATTCTCCTAGTTTCACCTTAAGAGAATTAGTTCATAATAAAAGCAGGAAACACAATGCAAGATATTGAAAACATCATAGAATTGTATTACTGGAATAAAATGAGTCTAACAATACAAATTAACAAAATAAGCAGAAAAACAGTAAAGTGTAGCTTAGATCGAATCTCTGAATTTCTCTGTGAAGAAGAATAGAGAAAAGATCCAGCTCGTGATTTTCTAATACATCACATCCTTTTATAGAGCTAGGTTGTCGAGTCTCCAAATATCCTAGTATGGTAAGAATCAATTTGTGCGTTATTTTTTCCTTTTTATTTCTTTGCCATATGTGTTTGATTCGTCTAAGGTAGGAATCCCGTAATTTCAGCAATCCGTCTCTTAATTGTCTGGTTAGTCAACTTCACGCTGGCAGATTCTTCCTTCCTTATTTACTTGTAGTGCTACTGGCCTTGATCTTCCTAGCTTAAGTACTCGTGCTTGTGCATCTTGATTCCCCTTGCAGCAATGCTACTCTAGCGTTAATCCTGCGAAACAGAAATGGGCATAAGTTTCTGCGAAACCTATGCTAAATACACTTCTTTGATCTTTTTTTAGCATGATAACCGATATTTAGCATTCAACTCCGCTAATGCGCAAACATTAGCGAATTACACCTTTTTACGCGTAATTTGACTTCGCTGGCGCTTAATATAAATGAAATAATATGAATAATGATCCAAAGTTAGGCTAAAAGCTGACTATATTTTAGAGTCATCAAACCCCCAAACTTGAATCATTGCTCATCCTGAGCGATGCTAATGCTTTTGTAATAACCGCTAAGATAATGTGGATCGTAATGCCACATTTGTTTTTCTCCTGCTAAAAAAAATTGTTCTTTAAGTATCATTGCCTTGGTAAACCAATCTCTTACTCATTCCAAATCATCATTTACTAGGTTTCTAGCAATCTCATCTCAGATCTTCTCATCATTCCCTTAGTCCCAAGTTCACTTTAGATTGGAGACTTCTGTTGTAGTGTAAGTCATTCTTCCTTTATCAGCTAAGTTTTTTCAAAACATTATGTCCATGGCTTATTTGTTCTTGGGTACCTCTGAGTAAATGTTCTGCTAGCCGTTAAAACGGTTTTGTAGCAGTGCTAGCAGAATACTTGGATCACCCACGACTTATTCTCTCGTTTAGCCATTTCTTTTACCCAGAATGTCTTGAGGTTTTTTTTTTGAAAACATTGTACGCATTCGCATATTCTGTTTTTAACACAATGCTAATTAGCATTCTCACCCCCTAACTAAGGCTCATCATTGTCCTCAATGATTGTGAGTTTTAATTTCCCTCAAACTTAAATGTTTCTAAGGTTACTGAAATCCTCACTTTAAGCTCAAACCATCTCCTTCCATGGAATTGATCTAGGTTCTAAGTTCACAAATGTCCGTCCCAAGATTATTTCGCTATTACTTCGCAAATGATGTCTTGGGGCAGAGTAAATATCGGCGTTCCAAAGGCAATGTTTTGAAAATGCATAATTCAAAAGCTGAGATTAAAAAAAATCGACATTGGTCAGAACATTAACTTACCAGTGAGAAAAATGAAATATCTATTATAATTAAGGGAAGCAAATAACAAAAAACAATAAAATAAAAATAAAGATAGGAACAACAGAGACAGAGACTTCTTTTATCACTATTCATCTTCCGAATAGAGTTGTTAGAGTCGGTGGAGGAGACAATGTCTTGGATATCCGGAAGGACAGGTTTGCGGAGTTATGGATCCAGTCGAGTCAGGATGTCAAAGATGTTGTTGTTTCAATTTGCTATGTAGTCCATAAGCTTTTTCAGATTGTTCTCTAGCAGCCAAACGTTGCGCCCAAATTTTTCTCTCATTGTCTTCTTCATCTTCCTTGGTGGCGAGTAGACACATGGGCATGTGTAGAAGGTCCCGCTTCATTTGATAGTACTGCATTTTCATGACCGAACTCAGCCATGAGGCGCTGGATAACACGGTAATGGTTTTCTCCCAATGGTGTCAGTCGAACTCTCTACCGCCTGGTGTTGCTTTCTTTAGCTTCCTCTCTATTTCTACATCGAAACAGGTCCTCTGACGTAGGATTTCATCCACTTCCAATACCTCACTCCTCAACCAACATTGGGGATTTTCCTTCCTGATGCTCTCTGACTTCTTCCTGCTCTACATTAACTGCTGCAACTTCCTCCAAGTTCTCTTGTCATGGTGCAGAGGTCACAACCTTTTCTTCCCAGGAACCATCGAAGACTCCTCTACTACTGCAATATGTTCTTCCATTCTTCCGGTTGGAGAAGTCATTAGTCTTCTCATGGTCAGTTTGGCTTGTGACTGTCCATCGTCACTATGAACGGAGGATGTAGCAGCCAATGGCTCAGGCTCTTGGTTGGGGTCTACTTCCCCTTGATGCTCCATTCTTATTTGCCACATTCTTCGGTAAGTGGTTACAAGTCTTCGCACCATGGTGAAGGTTATGGAAGAATCGTAAGATAGAAATTGTTGGTTGAAAAGAATGCATAAATGGAAAATTTCTTGTAGGGTATTTATCAGTCGAACGAAGGGTATGACGATCGAATTGAAATTGTCGCGCTTATGTCAGGGCGACGATTGGGCTTTTGGCAGTTGTGCACCTTTGCACACCTTTGGATCGAATTTCCTATGATTCTATTTCTCGGTATCCGTCCGTAATTAATGAATGACATGATGGTAATAGAGATTTATAGACTTATTGAAAATTAAAAATTGCAGTGAAAATAGAAAGCGAAAATAAAATAAAACATTAAATTCAAATAATCTTCTAGCATAAGTAGATAGGAAATATTAAAACTTAGCATGTGTGGAGCGAAAATTAAAGGGTACCGATACGCTCTGGCTTCATTAGCATGCTTGCGCGCTCATTCCTCAGTCAATGCGAGTGAAGATATTCCGAGTTGAACATCCTCATTCCAATAATGCTTTAATCTCTAGCCATTGACTGCAAATTCGTTTCCAGTGGCTTCGTTCTTGATCTATACTACTTCTCCAGCTTTTACCTATGTAATATAAAATGGCCCAAACCACTTGGATATAAGCTTCCCTGGAAACAAAAGAAGTCTAGAGTTAAATAATATCACTTGATGTCCAACCTCGAAAGTACGAGGGGTCAGCCGTCGATCATGCCATCTTTTGGTTTTTTCCTTGTATAGCTTTGCATTTTCATACGAAAAGAGTCTATGCTCTTCCAGGTTGAGCAGTTGCATCATCCTTACTGCTCCTGCTTTATGAAGATCTTGATTTAGTCTTTTTAGCGCCCAGAAAGCTTTATGCTCAAGCTCGATTGGTAAGTTACATGCTTTTTCGTACACTATCCTATAAGGTGACATGTTCAACGACGTTTTTAATGTTGTTCTATAAGTCAAGAGTGCATCATCTAACCGCATGGACCAATCCTTTTGGTTAGGTCCCACAACGTTTTCAAGAATACCTTTAATTTTACGATTCAAAATTTCAGCTTGGCCATTGGTTTGCAGGTGATAATGAGTTGTAATGCGATGCTTGATATTATATTTGCGTAACACGTGCGACATTGCTTTGTTTATAAAATGTGTCCCTTCATCACTGATGATTGCTCGTGGCGTTCCAAACCTTGTAAAAATTTTCTGTGAAGGAATCTTATAACAGTTCTGGCATCATTCTTAGGTGTAGCCACTGCTTCGATCCACTTTGACACATAATCAATCGCTACCAAAATATACAAATTTTTGCATGAAGGAGGAAATTGACCCATGAAATCGATTCCCCAGACGTCGAATAATTCGACCTCTAAGATTGAAGTCAGAGGCATTTCTTCCCTATTTCCTATGTTTTCCACTGGCACTTTTCACATGTCTTCGCATAGTGATGCACATCCTTAAATATGCTTGGCCAAAAGTAGCCAGATTGGAAAATCTTTGCTGCAGTTCACACTCCTCCGAAATGTCCTCCATGCAATGATGTGTGGCATGACTCCAGTATTGCATTTTTCTCATGCTTTACTACGCATCGGCTTATTATCCCGTCAGCACATTGCTTATAAAGAAATGGTTCATCCCAGAAATAGAATTTCGCGTCATGGAAGAAGCGTTTTGCTCGTTGTTGTGTCATATGGGATGAAATGTTATTGCTTGCTAAATAATTGGCAATGCCCACAAACCAAGGGGCATTCCTTTCTTCTACTACTGTTTGCGCAAAAAATTTCTCATCAGGAAATGTTTCTGATATGCTGAGCATGGTTATGTCGGGATATGTGATCTTTAGTCATGATAGGTGATCAGCCGCAACATTCTCACATCCTTGATTTCTATGTCAAACTCTTGCAGAAGGATGATCCATCTAATCAGTCTCGGTTTTGCATTAGCCTTGCTCATTAAATATCTTATCGCAGCATGGTTAGTGAACACAGTTACCCTAGATCCGACTAGGTAGGGACGAAATTTTTCTAGAGCGTAGACCACTGCCAGAAACTCTTTCTCTGTGGTTGTATAGTTCTGTTGTGCTTCCATCAAGGTTTTTCTCGCATAGTAAATTAGATGGATAAAATTTTCTCCTTTCTGGCCCAGAATAGCTTCTATTACACGCAGTCACTTACGTCGCACATGAGTTCGAATGGTTTATCCCAATTAGGTATTATCATTATGGGCGTAAAAATCAGAGCCTTTTTTAATTGCTTAAACGCTTGAAGACAACGTGCGTCAAAATTAAAGGTTCGATCAGTTTCTAAGAGCTCGCACATAGGTTTCGCTACTTTTGAAAAATCTTTAATGAATTGCCTGTAAAACCCCGCATGGCCTAAGAAATTGTGCACACCTTTCACGTTTTGCAGTGGCTCCAACTTTTCTATCTCTTCCATTTTTGCTTGATCGACTTCCATTCCTTTCCTAGAGATTCTGTGCCCAAAAACAATTCCTTCCTTTACCATGAAATGACACTTCTCCCAATTGAGCACCAAGTGTGTTTCTTAGCATCGGTTGAGCACTTTCTCTAGGTTTGCTGAACAATTATGGAAGGTGTGTCCAAACACTGTAAAATCATCCATAAAGACTTCCATAACATCTTCGAGCATATCCGAGGAAATAGACATCATACATCTTTGGAAGGTGGCAGGTGCATTACATAATCCAAACGACATTCTTCTGAAGGCGAATGTTCCATAGGGGCAGGTGAACCTAGTTTTATCCTGGTCCTTTGGATCTATCGTAATTTGGTTGTATCTTGTATATTTGTCCAGAAAACAGTAATACTTTTTACCTGAGATGTGAGTTAACATTTGGTCGATATAAGGTAATGGGAAATGATTCTTCCTTGTTGCCTTGTTCAACTTGCAGTAGTCCATATATACTCGCCATCCTGTAATTGTTTGTGTGGCAATTGGCTCATTTTTCTCATTATGAACGATGGTGGTGCCTTCTTTCTTAGGTACGCATTGAATTGGACTAACCCATTGGCTGTGTGATATGGGATAGATGATCCCAACATCTAGCCATTTCAAAATTTCCTTTTTTACTACCTCATTCATGGCAGGGTTTAATCGTCTTTGATGTTCTACTGAAGTCTTGAAATTGTCCTATAGAATGATTTTGTGCATACAAAACGTGAGACTGAGCCTATTAAATCTGCCAGAGTCCAGCCAATTGCCTTTTTGTGCTGTGCGAGGAGTGTTAGTAGCGACTGCTCGTGCTCTGTAGTTAATTGCAAAGATATGAAAAGTGGTAGTGTCTCGTTCTCTCCAAGCTAGGTGTATTTTAATTGATTGGGGAGAGGTTTCAAATCTAGCATAGGAGGTTCGTTTGTCGAGGGCTTTGTTTGTTATGTCCTCCATTACGTTATCCTACAAATCCTCTGTTTCCTCGATATTATCCTTAATAGTTAGCCATTCCTGCTATTGTTTGGTCATGATTGCTTCATCCAGCAGTACTTCCAGATGGCTGATGTCGAAATTATCTTCTAAGTCAGGTTGCTTCATCGAGTCGAATATATTGTACTGAATCTGCTGATCGATCATTCTTAAGGTGATCGTTCCTTCGTAGAAATCTACCAATGTGCGCTCAGTCCTCAAGAATGGTCATCCCAGAATGATTGGAACCTCATGATCTATTTCGTAGTCTAAAATGATAAAATCCGCTGGAAAGACGAACTTGTCGACTTGGACCAATATGTCTTCAATTTTTTCATCAGAACGAGTTATCGACCTATCTGCAAGCTGAATTGGCGGTGGTTGGTCTTGCGTCACCTATTCCGAATGTTTTGTAAATTGATAGGGGCATCAAATTTATGCCAGCACCTAAAAAGCAAAGTGCTCGCCCAATGTGATGACTACCAATTTTGATTGGAATGGTAAACTACCCTGGGCCGACTTCTTTTTTGGGAATTTTATTTTGACTAATCGCACTACATTCCTCATTCAATACTACTACTTGAATTCCTTGAATTTTCCCTTATCCTTAAGTGCGTCCTTCAAGAATTTCATATAGTTCGACATTTATCAAAGCGCATCGACTAGAGGAATGTTAATGTAGATTTGTTTCAAAATATCCGTGAATTTTTCAAAATTTGACTCGTTTCCTTTTCGTTTAAGCCTTCGAGGGTACGACAGTGGTGGTGGTTGGTAAATGGGTAATGGTTTCTTCATGCGCTCTCCTCCCTTTTTGGTTGTGATGACCTCATCAACGTCCTTCAATGGCTCTTTTCTGTTGGTGGTTTAATTGCAGCTTTGTTCCTTGGAAATTCCTGATGTCCTCACTGTCCACCAATGGTTTCTCGATTCATAACTCAACCGCATGAACTTTTTTTTACCACTCTGCCTAGATCCTTCCGTGGCTGACGGTAGTTGTCACAGTGGTCTTGTTTTAAAATCTACTACGATGCAGCTCTAACACCCGAAGTGTTGCTTGCTAGTGATTTCATGCCTAGAGTTCATGCTTCGTGTGCTCAGATAATATTTCGCTAAGAAATTATCGACCATTTGTCTCCAAGTGTAATTACTTGGTAATGTATTTATCCAGTATCTGGCCTTATCCCGTAAGGAATATGAGAACAGAAAAAGTCGTGTATCTTCTAAAGAGACACCAACTTTCAAATGAGCATCAGTAAAAGCTAAAAAATTCCATAAATACTGATCGGATCTTTCGATGAAGTCCTCTAAAAGGTTCATTAATTTTTAGGATGTTATACATATTATTGGTCAATACGGGGCATCTACCTCCACCGTTTAATCTATCCATACCTAAATATGCCAAATAAGTGAAGTCCCTTTGTTGCGTTCGTATGCTCTATCTCTCTCATCTACCTCCTGTGTTGGTGGCAGATTGGGATCTTCATTTGCTCCACATTCTACACCTGCTGCTGGTGGGTTAATCATTCCAAGTTGCTGTTGTGCCATGAGGTCTATCTCATTGTGAGTGTTCCTACTTCGCTCATGTATCCTACTTCGAAGGGTTTGTTCGGGTTCTGGATCAAACAAAAGAGAAACGTTCATGCACTAGTAACTCTGAAATGTTGACAATTGAAACTGTTACTAAAAAAACAAAAAAAAATCCTTTTTTTTTTTATATTCTAAACACTCTTGTCTCAAAAATAAAATTTGCACAGTCCCTGGAAACGTCGCCAAAAACTTGATCTAGTGGATTTGTGTTACAAACGTTGGTTATTATTAGTGTGAATTGATCCCACTACACACAAGTATATGTGGTCTGCAACAAGTAATAAGTAAATTATCGTTCTCCACAGGGATTGGAAAATTATTCGAGGTGATGTCTAGAATTGAAATGTAAATTGCATGAATAAGTTGTGTCGATAGGATTTTGGTCTTGTATGAAAACGAAGTAAATAAACAAGAAACAATTTTTGCTAAGTTAAGGCTAAACTAGAATACTTATGAATTCAGTAGCAATGCAATGACAAGAAATACGCTGTAAGGGAATCTATCATACTACGCCTACAAACTACTGCTTCCACTTTCATTCGACACCTAGCCCAGATTCCGCTGAGACTAAATGTAATTATGAACCGCGCTAAGTATGTAATAGTTACACGTTTATTCATAGACTCTGATTTAAAGTGTCACAGCTGTAACACTGCCTATTAAACATGCATGATTGACTTATATTATTTCCTTTTTTGATTTACGATCTATTAACTCGTGTGGATGGCCGGTCGATACTCACTATTTTAATGAAGTACATATCTTACATGCTCTAGATTAAACCCTTCCAAACTCTTGCTACAAACATGCTACTAAAATTCACATTCTCCTAGATTCACCTTAAGAGAATTAGTTCATAATAAAAACAGAAAACACAATGCAAGATATTGAAACATCATAGAATTGTATTACTGGAATAAAATGAGTCTAACAATATAAATTAACAAAACAAGCAGAAAAACAGTAAAGTGTAGCTTAGATTGAATCTCTGAATTTCTCCGAGAAGAAGAATAGAGAAAAGATCTAGCTCGTGTTTTTCTAATACATCACATCCTTTTATAGAGTTAGGTTGTCGAGTCTCCAAATTTCTCATAATGGTAAGAATCACCGTTGGCCACTGTGTCTATACGTAGTGATGATGGATAGTCACAAGCTGGACCAGCCATGAGAAGGCCAATGACTGCTCCAACTGGAAGAACGGAGCCACGCATTGTAGCGGTAGAAGAGTTTTCAACAGTCCCTAGGGAAGAAAGGGCTGTTACCTCTGCACCACGTCAAGAGAACATGGAAATTTAAGTAGTTATTCAAAGGAGAATGAAGTTAGAGAACATCGAGAATGAAAAGCCCCGGTGTTGGTTGAGGAGCGAGGAATGGGAAGCAAAAGTATTCACGCGTCGGAGGACCTGTTCCAACGAAGAACCAGAGAAGAAGCTGAAGCAAGCAATGCCAAGCAGCAGAGAGTTAGATTGACACCATTGGGAGAAGACCGCGACCGCACAATACAATGCCTCATGGCCGAGTTTGGTCATGAAGATGAAGTGCTGCAAGACAAAGCGGGGCCTTCAACACATCCTCATCTGTCGACCCTGCCACCAAGGAAGATGAAGAAGGCAGTGAGAGAAAATTTTGGAAGCAGCCTTTAGCTGCTAGAAAACAATCTGAAGAAACTTGTGGACTACATGGCAACCCGAGACGAAGTCCTTTTTGACATACTGACTCGGTTGGATCCACAACTCCACAGATCTATCTTCCCTGAGATCCAAGAAATTGTCTCCTCCACTGACTCTGACAGCTCTGATTCAGAAGATGAAGAATAATAAAGGAAGTCTCTGTTTGTGCGTTTTATACTCTTGTTATATGCTTCTATAATAAAAATAGATGTTTTAATTTAACTCGCTGATAAGTTAATGTCCTGAAGAATGCCGATTTTTATTTTTCCCCTTTTTAATTATGCGTTTCAAAAACATTGCTTTAGGATAGCTGATATTTACTATGCTAAAAAACGTCATTTTCGACATGAATAGCGAAAACTCCTTGGGACGGGCACTTGTAAACTTAGAACCTAGATCAATTCTATGGGGGGAGATGATGAGCCTAAATTAGGGGGTGAGAATGCTAATAAGCATTCAAATAGCAACAAAAAAAGAAAAAAAAACCCTTAAGACATTATGGGCAAAAGAAATGGCTAAATGTGCAAATGAGCTATGGGTGATCCAAGTATTCTGCTAGCACTACTACACAACCTTATAGCGGCTAGCAAAACATTTACTCAGAGGTACCCAGAATGAATAAAGCCATGGACAAAATGTTTTGAACAAACTTAGTTAATAAGGAAGGAAGAATGACTTACACTACAACAAAAATCTTCACTCTAGAGTGAACTTGGGACTAAGAGAACGAGGAGAAGATTTGAGGTGGGCTTGCTAGGAACTTAGTGAATAATGATTTGGAATGAGTAAGCGATTGGTTTACCAACACAATGATATTCAAAGAAAATATTTTGAGCAGAAGAAAAAAAAATTGTGGCATTACAATTTACGCTAGCTTAGAGGTTATTACACCAACGTTAGCATCGCTTGGGACAAACAATGATTAAAGTTTGGGGGTTTGATGACTCTAGAATAGAGTCAGCTTTCAGCCTAAATTTGGATCATATTGCGTGTTATTCAATTCATATCAAGCGTCCGCAGGGACAAAAGTGTCCGCTTTAAGGTGTAATTCGCTAATGTTGTGCATTAGCGAAGTTGAATGCTAAATATCGGGTATCATGCAAAATAAAGATTAAAGAAGTGCATATAGCATTAAGTTTGCACTACAAGTAAATAAGGAAGGAAGAATCCGCCAATGAGAAGTTGATTAACCAGACAATTAAGAGATGGATTGCTGAAATTACGGGATGTCTGCCTTAGACAAATCAAACACATATGGTAAGAAATTAAAAGGAGAAATCTTCCTGCAAATTGATTTTCACCATTCTGGAACCTTCGGAGGCTTGATGACATACTTTATAAAAGGGACATGATGTAATTGAGAAGAGGGAGTTAGATCCTTGCCCTATTTTTCTTCTCGGAGAATTTCAGAGAATCGATCTACATTACACTTTACTATTGTTTATTTTATTTGTTTTGTTAAGCCGTATTGTTAGACTTATTTCAATTCAGTGTACAATTCTATGATGTTTGTTACATTGTGCATTGTGTTCTTTATTGTCATTATGAACTAATTTTCATAAGGTGAAACTGGGGGAACGTGAGTTTTAGTAGCATGTTATATGAAGGGATTGGAAGGGTTTAATCTAGAGTATGTAAGATAGGAACTTCATCAAAACAATAATTGTCGAACAGTAGAGATGTTCACGGGGCGGGGCGGGGCTGGGGAATGGCTTCCCCGTCCTCGTCCCCGCCTCTTAATTTAATCCCCATCCCCAGAAAAATCCCCGATTTTTTTTCGGGGATTTGGGCGGGGATTCCCCAGCGGGGATCGGGTCCCTGCGAGGATTTTTTCAATTTTTTTTTTACATTTTTATATATATTTTTGGATAATACTTTTAAATAAGTAGATTTTTTTGAAAATATTTATAAATTTCAGCTATAATGTTAATTATTAAAGAAAAATACTCATATGCATAGGTAATTTCATCAACAAATATATTTTCATTAAAAATAAAAGAGGTAAAGTATAAAAAAAAAAGTAATCGGGGCGGGGAATACATTCCCTGTCCCCGACCCCGATTAGCCACGGGGAATTTTTACCTCCCGTCCCCGACCCTGTTGGGAAAATGGATATCTCTATCGACCAACCATCCACACAAGCTAATAGATTGTAAATCGGAAGAGGAAACGATCTAAGTCTGTCATGCATGTTTAATAGGTAGTGTTGCGGTTGCAACATTTTAAATTGGAGTTTAGGAATAAACACAAAACTATTACATACGTAGTGCGAATTTAATTACACTTAGTCGCAGCGGAATCTGGGTTAAGTGCTGAACAAAAGCAAAAACATTAGTTTGTAAGCGTAGTATGATAGATTCCCTTACCGCATATTTCTTGCTATTTCATGCTGCTGCTCTCACAAGTATCCTAGTTTTTCCTTAATTTATCAAACCTGTTATTTCATTTTCTTGCGAAAACCCAAAATCTTATCAACAACACTTTTCATGCAATTTACTTTCAATTCTAAACATTACCTCAATTTAAATTCCAGTCCCTGTGGAGAATGATAATTTACTTATTACTTGCTACGGACCACGTATACTTGAGTGTCACAGGATCATTTCACGCTAATCATAATGTAATAACCCCACTTTTAGTGTGTTTTAAAACTAAATAAAGGATTGATTGCAATTTTGTGATTATCTCTAAAGGAGGGGCTTTTTTGTCATCCCAACCATGGATATTTAAATGAATTTTTGACATTTGGAATCCCTAGGTTGAAACTACTGTTCATGTTACTATTCACCATCTTCTTCGCCAAGAAGATCGTGTGAAGCTCGCTGGAGTGTGGGTCGGGTTCGATATGGGGTTGTTTGTCAAAGTTGCTTGGGTTCTTCACGAGCAGTGGCGACGTTGCGTTCGTGGTGATTCGAGGTTCGTTGCGAGTTCGACGTTGCAGTCGTGTCTTATTTCGGCGTCGGTTGAGCCAAGCCATCGCGGGTGTGTGCTGAGCCGTAACCGGCATTGTGAGGTTGCGTACGTCGTTGCAGCAGGAGCAGCCGAGAACATCGTTGAAGGTGGGCTCGTGTGTGAGGTGTTGCGCGAATCTCTTCGTCGGTAGGCTTGTGCAGCCGTTCGGGTTGGGTCGAAGTGCCGGGGCTGTGCCGCGAGTTCGAGCATCGTGGTGGGCTGGTTGAGGCTTGTTCGAAGATGTCGTTGAGCTCGCGGTGGGTTTTGCGGCAGCAAGCAGGTTCAAGCTTGCGGTTCCATCACGTGGGTGTTGTCTCGGTAGTAGGTTCAACGTGGGCCTTCGCCATGGTGTGTCGTGAGCGCCATGGAGCAGCCACAAGCTTAGTGCCGTCGTCGTTTAGCCGCCGCTGCCCTTCGCCGGAATGAAGGTAAAGGTCTCATTCTATCTCTTGTTTTGGGTTTTATGCTTAGGTCTCACTCAAATGTAGAAGAAGAAGGGTGTTTGGTTGGTGCCTAAAGTCATTTTAAGATGGAATAGAGTTATTTAAATAAGGAATAAGGACTGTTTGGTTATTAGTGTTGGGATATTTAAATGAAGGATTAAGCATGTTTGTTTGTTGGATTATGGTCATTCAAATGGTGGATTAATGTTGTTTGGTTATAGGTTCTAAGTTATCTAAGTTATGGATAAGTATGTTTGGTTGTTGGTTTATGTGCATTCAAGCTATGGATATGTAGTGTTTGTTTACAAGGTGAAAGCTATTTAAATCAAGTTTAAGGGTTGTTTGGTTGCATGTTTAAAGTTATTTAAATGGTGGATTGTGCTTGTTTGGGTGTGGTTTAAAGCCATTTAAAATTGGACTAAAATCATTTTATTGACTTATTAAGCTTGTTTGGTGTAAGGGACCGACCCGAATGGGGCACTAAATGGGCCCTTACCCCAATGCATGCATTCAAAGTAAAGGACATTAATCAGACAAGATTTCGGATTCCAATTAAAACAAAAACATTCAAAATAACCCCTTTAAAAACTAGACAATTTCCCTGGAACCTGTCCCTGTTTCCAAGCACCTGTTCCAAGATAAATACATTTCCAAAGTTTCCTCTGATCAGAGATTTACTAAAAACCATTCAAAACCTGTTCAGATACAAAATGCTGGAATCCACAAAACATTTACAAAACATCCTAGGGCTCCGTGCCCGGCTACATGCATTCAGGGGAAACAAAACATAAAGAGTCATAATACAAAAATCAGAGTTGGAAGACTGGGCCCCATGATCACAGCTCCTTCTTCAGCCATCCTGTCTCGCAACTTGGTCACCTATGGAAAAACCACAGTAAGGGTGAGTAACGAATTACTCAGTAAGAATCCCCAACCGGGGTACAATACGATATACATGGTCATCTCGATGAGCGTATCTAAGCTATGAATATAAACACAGAATAGAGCACATAGCTTAGCCCACACTTGGGCCTCGGATGCCAATTTAAGGTCTTAGTCCGGAATAATATCACCACACAGTCCAATACATAAGTCGCCCTATACGAGAAACAAGTCCCGGCCTCAGCCTGTCTACTGTCGACGAAAGGTACACTGGCTCAAGATCCCGAGGAGCTCTCCGGTCGGCGCCAGAATGAGCGTAAGCATGCACCGCGTGCTCTTTGCGAACCATGGGGTGCCGGTCTAGAGGCAAGCCGCCCATGTCCAGTCACCACGCCTAACTTATTCTTTGGATCGGTGTCACTGACATAGGGGTGTGAGACCTGGACACGTAAACTATGTCAGCCTGAACCACCGCACCTGAGGCTAAGGAAACGGGTCGTGGTAGGCTTACACCAGGAAGCCGCCCTTACCTTAACAGGTGGCAATCAGGGGCTACGGCCGAACACGGCGAGGACGTGCCGATCGCCGACGGGCGAGGCAATGCCAAGTCATCATCCCGACGGTTGGGGCATTTAACGATCACCACCCTCACCCAAGATTGCGGGGCCTACCGCTTGGTTAGCTAATCCTCACGGGTCCAGGGGACGAAATGACTTGCTCGACGTCCCTGCCATGGATGCAAGGTACTTTATGCATCAGGCCCGGATGATGCTATCTACCTGCAATTCTAACCTGCCCTAGCAAACAACAAACAATTCCATAAAATCCAAGACATGCTCAATAAGAATACAACGAGTCTAGCATGATACTACGAAGCAAGGAACAAATACGAGCATGCTAGAAAGGAACAACCTAGCATGGATTAACATGAGAATTAAATCAGGAAAATCATGCTAATCGGGAATTCAGAATAGAGAACCTAGCTACACATGTCAATAAACACAAACAAGCAATCAATCAACAATCACATAATATATCGCAGGGTCCACACAACTCCGGTAAGAAATCCTTACCTGGCCGGAAGACCTCTAAACACAAGAAACCTAAGCTGCGATCGAACCCGAGCTAGCTAGCGAGAACCTAACAAAAACAACAAAAATCACACAATAGGCCTTAATATAATAAAACAAACAAGGTTCAGCTCGGGAGCAACTCACGAGGCGCGACGAACGCACGAACGGGCCGATTGCACGAACGGGGCTGGTTGGGCGCGCTGGGACGCAGAAATGGGTGTGCTAGGCGCGCTGGGGCGCGAGCTGCGCGCGGACGAACAAGGCGTTGGCGATGCGGCTCGGTCGGTGGCGCGCGCGCGAGGACGGGCGTCTTGCGAGACGAGCGGCATCAAGCGACGCAACGACTTCAGCGATGCGGTGAGCGGCCCGAGGCAAGATTCTGCGCGCTTGCGACCGGCGAGATGATCTGGGCAGAGGACGATCTGGGCAGGGGAGAAGAACGAGCTCGAATTTGAGCGATTGGTGAGGATTAGACGGCCGATTCGCTGATGGCTGGAATCCCCTACACTGGCTGCACGAAAACCACGCAATGCCCTCACTCTCTCGACTAGCAGAACTCAAAATCGGAAACAGGGGAGGGCAGGAAGGAGAAGAAGAAGGAGAAGAAAACGCTCACCTGCTGCTCGGGAAGAGATCGACTTCGAATTTGGAGAAGAAGCTCGGTCGAAATGGAGCTGGAGAAGGAAGAAATCGCAAGGGAAATCGCTGTCGGTCGGAGGAAGAATCGCGAAGGAGAAATGGGGAAGAAGAAGGAGAAGCTCGGCCTTTAAACCAAAAATCGCGTCGAACAGGCTCATATAGAAGATCGCCCGTTTAGAAGCACAAGAGCGCTCAGTGGCTCGATTGGCAGCGCCCCTTACCTAGCTTGCAGCGCGTTCTTGGCTCGAATCTCACTCGACGCGCTATTTAATTCCCTATTTATTTTTACCTTTTTCCAAGCCCAAATGTCTTCACCAAAATTCCCGATCCTATTCAAATAGACTCATAATTTTTCCGGCAATTAACAATTTCATAATCGGCCCGACCCAAAATTACCAAAATGCCCCTGGCCTCCCGGGAAGACCGGGATGAAATTTCTGGGCCGTTACATTTGGCTAGTGGTTTAAAATCATTCGAGTTATGGATCAACAGTTGTTTGGTTCGAGGTTTAAGTACATTTTAAGTATGTGAGTAGGGGTTGTTTGGGTTTAGAGTTTGATGGGTGTTTGCCTCGGGTTAAATAGTGAGTTTGACTCATTGACTTGTTATTAACCAGATTTGACCCGAACCATTTTCTATTCTTTTAGCCGAGTTTGTGAGGCACGTGTATCCGTCGGGTCTCTCTAGGGCACGTTTTTCGAGGTTCTTCCCAGTTTGATGAGTTTGAATTTCTGAATTGGATTTTGATGGTCTAAGGTGCTAGTTTTGACCGGTTGTTCGATTCAGGGCTCGGAGATTGTGTTTGGCTAGTTGGAGCTTCTTGAGGATTCGTGGAGAGCTATTAGTGGTTTGGCCAAGGTAAGAGACCATTTACCCTCTTTTCGAGGAGCTGTGGTTAATACATGTGCTGGTTTACTTGCATGAGTTGATTTGTTTGATTGTAGCATGACCATGTGCATTGTATGTTGCGTTTCATTGTATCGAGATCATATACATTTCATGCTTGTCTTTTGTATGACTAGTGATGCATGAATCATGTATGTATGCCTGATATGGTCGAGTTGCACGTGGTTGCATGATTGTCTTGATATGGACTTGCATATCTGTCCTGATATGGACTTGCATGATGATTGATGCACGGCTTGATGCCTCGTTTGGACTCAAACGAGTCATGAAGACCGGGTAGAGGAGACTAGTAGGTGGGTGTAGACGATGACGTTCTGGCTCACACCCTAGCTTAAGGTGATATTCTCTCGCTCCGCAGGACTTCCGTGGATGGTCGGCCGGCCAGGCTCACGGCCCTGGATGGTTTCTACTAGTAGCCTAGGCTCTCTCCAGGTAGGTGGTATGTGCCTGATATGGTTCCTTGGTGAATGGTGTGGCACCACCTCTCGCTGTGAGTACGGGGCATGTGGCAAGCAGGTTGCTCGACTCATCAGTTCCCTCTGGAGTAGGATGCCAGATTGCTCTCGAGTCAGAGGACTCTTGTGAGCTTTTGGGTCTAGGGTCTACGATCCTTAGACCGCTCTACGTGGTACTCGTCAAGGACGAGGTTTCTTGACCTAGCACCCAGAAGCTTGGGTTTTGTACACCCTTTGGTTATGTTGCTGATCATACTTGTTTGCTAATGTTAGTATTCTTGTGCATGTCTGTCCCCGAGCTGGGGAAGGCTTACTGAGTTTGCGAAAACTCACCCTTTCCACTGTGGAATCCCCACAGGTACTACTAGACTGTACCGAGATGGATGATCGATGGAGCTGGAGATGACCATGGGACCTGCTGCATTACTCTATGTAGAGTCTTTTAATTTATTCTTTCTGCATGAACTATTTAGGGGCATGATTAGTGGAATCTGTTTTACTGAGCTTTTATGTTTTGATTTTTGGGTACCCTATAACTGTTTAATGAATTGATGATTTTACGAACTTGTTCTTCTGAGTTGTTTAAAAGGAGTTTTGTTTTAAATTTACATGTCCGAGATGTCGAGTACTATTTTCATGCATTTATAGTTAAGGACTTAGGTTTAGACCCTTGTTGGGTCGGCTCCTTACACATAACCACTTTTGTAACACAGGTCTCAGTGTCCCTATAGGACACACGATGTCAACCACCTATCTCGACTAGAAAATAAGCAACCTAACATGACAATGCTCAACTTCTCAAAAAAATTCCCAGATGAGAAAGTAATTGAACTAAACCTAGTAGAAGAAAGGAATTCTCCTTGGTTTGCCGACATTGCCAACTATCTAGCAAGCCACGTCATCCCAACCAATCTTACAAGACAACAAGCAAAACGTTCTTTCATGAAGCGAGATTTTATTTCTGGGATGAACCATTTCTGAGAAAAATGTAATACTAGATTCGTGCCACGCATCGCCATATGGAGGACATTTTGGAGGAATGCGCACCGCAGAAAAAAGTTTCAAATTTGTCTACTTTTGGCCAAACATATTTAAGGATGCACATCACTATGCAAAGACATGTGATACGTGCCAAAGGAAAGGAAACATTGGAGAAAGGGATTAAATGTTGTTGACTTCACTCTTGAAGGTTGAATTATTCGACGTCTGGGGAATTGATTTCATGGGCTCATTTCCTCCTTCTCACAGAAATATGTATATATTGGTAGCGGATGATTATGTGTCAAAATGGATAAAAGCGATTGCAACACCTTCGAATAATGCTAAAACAATTATTAGATTCCTTCATAGGAACATTTTTACAAGGTTTGGAACTGCACAAGCAATTATCAGTGATGAGGGCACACATTTCATAAACAGAGCGATGTCACACGTGTTACAGAAGTATAATATCAAGCATTGCATCGCCACTTCTTATCATCCGAAGACCAATGGGCAAGCTAAAATCTCAAACCGCGAGATTAAAAGTATCCTTGAGAAAGTTGTTGGACCTAACCAGAAGGATTGGTCCATGCAACTAGATGATTCACTTTGGGCTTACCGAACTGCGTTGAAAACGCCATTAAACATGCGCCATTCAGAATAGTGTATGGGAAAGCATGCCATTTACCGATCGAACTAGAACATAAGGCTTTCTGGGCGCTAAAGAAACTAAATCTTGATCTCTAGAGAGTAGGAGCGGTTAGAATGATGCAATTACTTGATCTAGAAAATCATAGACACCTTTTCTTATGAAAATGCAAAACTATGCAAGGAAAAGATGAAAAAAGGCTGACCCCTCGAACTTTCGAGGTTGGGCAGCAAGTTTTGTTGTTTAACTCTCGACTTCGTTTGTTTCCAGGAAAGCTCAGATCCAAGTGGTCTGGACTATTTCATATTACACAGGTAAAAGTAGGAGGAGCAATCTGGATCAAGAACAAGGCCAACGGGAATGAGTTTGCAGTAAATGGGTAAAGACTTAAGTATTACTTGAATGAGAATATGCAGCGCAGAATATCTTCATTCACATTGGCTGCAGAATAAACGCGTAAGTATATGATTGGAGCCAAAGCGTATCAGTACCCTTTAATTTCCGCTCCATGCATGCTATGTTTAAGTATTTCCTATTTACTTTTACGAGAAGATTATCTGAATTTATTGTTTGTTTATTTTTAATTTTCAATTTCCATTATTTTCTTTGCAATTCTAATTTTCAACAAGTTCAATAAATCTCTATTTATAATCATGGCAACCAATAATTACGGACAGATATCGAGTAGTAGGATCAAAGGAGTTTCGATCCAACGGTGTTTAGAAAGTGCATGATAGCCAAAATATCGATCATCGCCTTGACGCATGCGAAGATTGCATGATTCGATCATCAAACTCTGTCTTTTCAACTGTTAAATACACAAGTCACCTATTTACCCATTCCTTCCAAACCAAAAAGAAAATCTCCTACCTTGCAATTTTAACTAGAAACGTCACCATGGTGTGAAGATTTGTAACAATGTATAGAAGATGGTGGCAGATTAGAATGGAGCAGCAAGGAGAAGTAGACCTCAATCAGGAGCCTGAGCCATTGGCTATTGCATCTGTGCATAGTGAAGACAGAAAGTCACAAGCCCGACCACCCATGCAAAGGCAAGTGACTGCCCAACCGAAAGAATGGAAGAACACACTGTAGTAGTGGATGAGTCATTGACGGTTCCTGAAGGGAAAGAGTTATTACATAAGCACCACATCAAGCGGTGAGGCCTGATAGTCCAGAACCATAAGGATTCCTTGAACGGATCTAGAGGAGATTGACTAGAGAATGAAGGAGAAAGGAAGAAGAAAAAGCGCGAATGCAAGCACCTCAAGACTTGTTGAGGTTGCAGCATTTCGTGCAGAAGAAGAAGGGAGAACGCAATGGAAAGGAAAAACACCGATACTAGATGATCAACGAGTAATTAGAAGAAGAGGAAAGCTTACGCTAGAGGACCTTCTCTAACGTAAAATCAGAGAGGAAGCGGACGAAGCCGAGGCGAGCATTGCCAAATGGCAGAAAGTTCGACTGACACCAATGGGGTGTGATCCTGATGAATTGGATAGCACTATCCAACGCATCATGTTCAAGTTCGCATCTAGACGTGCAAACATGACAGATGAGGCGGAACCTTCTACACATCCCCATGGTCTACCCTCACAGCAAAGATGAAGAAGACAATACGAGAAACATTTGGGCGCAAGCCTCTAGTTGCTAGCAACAACATGAAGAAGCTTTTGGACTACATGACGAAACGAGACAACATAGTCTTTGACATACTGACTCGTTTGGAACAATGACTCTATAGACCTATCCTCTCAGAAATCGAAGACATTGTGTAACGGCCCAGGTTTTTATCCCTGTCTTCCAGGTATGCCCTAGGTGTATTTTGGTAATTTGGTCTGGCCGTCAGGGCCATTTATGTCTTTTTCCAGTTGCTAAAATTATTGGATGGGTTTATGTAGGTTTTTGAGGCTTTGTGGATGGGTTTGAGCAAGGATAGATGCAAAAGTTAAAATAAAGGAAAATTGTGTTGCAGCCGGGGTTCGAGCCAAGGTGGCCTTGTGTGCTAGAGAAGAGCCTTGCCAAGTGAGCCACCAGGTGTTATTGTTACTCTTTCGGCGTCATATCTTAGTTACCCTTGGATCTTTGGAGTTTTGGTGCATTTGTTTAAAAGAAGAGAAAATAGGGTTTTGGGTCTTCTTCTCCAAACTCCATGGCCGCCCAACCTTTTTCTCCCTAGCTCCCAAGCCGAGCTCCTTCTCCCCTTACAGCCCCATAGTTCGTGTGTGTCGTCGTCGGCCGAGCAAAGAAACCAATGCAAAGCCAGGCTAGGCGCCCGATGAGTAGGTCGCCTAGACGCCCAAACAAATTTCAGATCGCGGCCCAGCAACCTGAATCGCCCGACGGCCCCGCCGCCGCGCTAGCCCTCGTCGTGACGCTCGCATCGCTGCTGTCCTCCCACCAATTCCATCGCAGCCGCCCAGATCGCCCGTCGCAGTCGCGCAGGTTGCCCGTCGCAGCTGTCGCGCGCCTGCCGCATCACGTCGGTCACCCGCGCGCGTCCTCGCTCCGCGTCCGCGCCCACGCGCCTGCCTCAGCGCCATCCGCGCGCAGCCCGCCCACCAACGCCTGTCCGCGTGTCAGTCGCGCCGCGTGAGTTGCTCCCGAGCCGAGTCCTATTTATTTTATTATATTTAGGCCTACGGGTTGTGATTATTATTATGTTTGTTAGGTTCTCGTTAGCTAGCTCGGGATCGATCGCAGCTTAGGATTTTGTGTGTAGAATCCTCCCGACCAAGGTAAGGATTTCTTACCGGAGTTGTGTGGGCCCTGCGGTATTATATGTGATTGTTGTTTGTATGTTTGTTTGTGATTACCAGCATGTAAAGTGTTAGGTGCTCTGTTCTGAATTTCCGACTGGCATGATTTCCTATGTTGTTTTCTCATGTTAGTTCATGCTAGGTTGTTCCGTTCTGGCATGCTGATATTCTTTCTTGCTTCGTAGTATCATGCTAGGTTCGTTGTATCTGTTGAGCACGTAATGGATTGTATTGGATTGCTTGCTGTTGATATTATAGTTTAGAGTTCAGGTAGATAGCATCATCCGGGTCGGATGCATAACGTAACTTGCATCCACGACAGGGACGT
The DNA here is from genome assembly GCA_036507275.1 of Sicyos edulis. Lineage (NCBI taxonomy): Eukaryota > Viridiplantae > Streptophyta > Magnoliopsida > Cucurbitales > Cucurbitaceae > Sicyos > Sicyos edulis. Next base: position 25,132,718 of record CM071854.1, on the reverse strand, counting down.
ACGAGACGGTACTCTGTCCTTGATCCCGATAGGGTTTAGCTAACCCTAACGGCTGGCCCTGCAATCTTCGGTGAGGGTGGCAGACTGTTAAATGCCCCAACGGTCGGGATGATGACTTGGCATTGCCTGCGTCCTAGCAGATCGGCACGTCCTCAGCGTGTTCGGCCGTAGCCCTTGATTGCCACCTGTTAGGGCAAGGACGACTTCCTGGTGTAAGCCTACCACGACCGGTTCCTTAGCCTCAGGTGCGGTGGTTCAGGCTGACATAGTTCACGTGTTCAGGTCTCACACCCCTATGTCAGTGACACCGATCCAAAGATTTAGTTAGGCATGGTGACTAGACCTGACTAGACTCGGCACCCCCTAGAGTCTGTAGTAGCATGCGGTGCGCGCTTACGCTCATTACAACGCCGACCGGAGAGCTCCTCGGGATCTTGAGCTAGTGCACCTTTCGATACGACAGTAGACAGGCTGAGGCCGAGACTTGTTTCTCGTATAGGGCGTATTGTGTGGTGGATTATTCCGGACTAAGACCTTGAGTTGGCATCCGAGGTCCAAGTGTGGACTTAAGCTATGTGCTCTATTCTGTGTTTATATTCATAGCTTGCATATCTTTCGGCTAGATGACCATGTATATCGTATTGTACCCCGGTTGGGGATTCTTACTGAGTAATTCGTTACTCACCCTTATTTTGTGGTTTTTCCACAGGTAACCAAGGTGCGAGACAGGATGGCTGAAGGAGGAGCTGTGATCATGGGAACCTGCTGTTGTCTCTGATTTTTATATTATGACTCTTTGCCTTTTTTATTTTCCCTTAATGTATGTAGTCGGGCACGGAGCCCTAGGATGTTTTCTCAATGTTTTTGTGGATTCCAGCATTGTTGTATCTGAGAAGGTTTGAATGATTTTAATAAATCTCTGATCAGAGTAAACTTTTGGAAATGTATTTGTCTTGAAACAGGTGCTTGGAGACAGGGACGAGTTTGATGAATCAGTATTGATTTCAGATTTGAATGCTTGAATGTTTTAATTTTAATTGGAATCCAAATCATATTTGTATATTGTCCTTACTTTGAATGCATGCATTGGGGTAAAGGCCCATTTAGAGCCCCTTTTGGGTCGGGTCTTTACTGATTGGTATCGAGCTCAGAGTCATAGATTCTGTGAGACCGACCTTTTGTTGTAGGTCATTTTCCCCATGATCACGGCACAGACTGGCGGTCATCAGTGCGCCTAAGTTTCTTGCTTTTAGAAAAGGGTTAAGAATTTACAATACCTTTCATCTAGTGTATGCCTTGTTTAGTGTTGTGGAGCGAGACGAAGCGAGTTCTCGACTCGTTGTGGTTTGGAGTCCCGAGCACCATCATGCCAACTTCCCGCAGATGTAAGATGTATGTTGCGGCTTGTCGGGGTATCCAGATAGATTCAGATACCGGCTGGGGACACCGTCCCGCAGAGAGGCGAGAGATTAGACTCCGTAGGCCCTTACGGTGTGGCCAGCAACTGTTGATTTCCCCTAGAGAGAGGGTGGAGGTGTTTTGCCTTGGAGTACCACTCCAGGAGAGGAGTTAGCTTTGGCTTTTGCTAATGTTGATGCTTGTGGAGCAGGTCCTAGAGTGGACTAGCCTGGGTAGTTCAGGTGTGGATCTTGAACCTTAGCAGATTGTTCGATTGCCCAGTGAGTAGCTGCAGAGTTGGTAGCCTTCGAGGAGGTTTATGAGACATCTTTGTTCTCTAGTAAAGTGTTGTTGTTTTGCAGCCAGTAAGTCGGAACCCTGTGGTTAAGGGTGCAGCGAGCAGTGTACCCATCGGACGTGATTCGTTGGTGGTTTCCCCAGTTGTCTGGTAGAGTTGAGCATTCTTCTTATGGTGAGCTCCTAGAGTAGAGCTAGCTGCTGCATGTTGAGAGATCCGGCCAGAGTTTTGTTGAGCATCATGTGGAGATGCAAGAGTAGGCCGTGAGACTTCAGTTAGATGAGATGCCATAGGCATGGTTGTTTGAGTTTGAGCTCTTGTATGCCTAGCCATAGTTTTTGTCACTTGAGGTTGTGACCTTGCTGGCCCAATTTGTAGTAAGATGTGGATTTGTTAGTAGCGGCACTTGAGGTGCATTGGTTGGTGTGCCGCTTTGGCTCTAAGTCTGGTTCAGGCCTGAGTTTGGCATGGGTATAGCAGATGGTTCTATGATTCGTCCGGAGTTCAGTTGCACCTGTTTAGGTCGTGCAAGAGGGCTAGTTCAGTGGTAGTCGAAGGACTACAAGCGAAAGGATGTTCGAGAGGAGCTGGAGCCTCTTCCCAGTGTTACTGGGGGTTGAGTAAGTCAGTAGGTTGACGGTTGGTAAGTGTTGGTGCGCGTGAGTCTCACGCTAGTGTTAAAGCCAAGAGATCTTTGTGGTTGGTAGCGCAGTCAACTACCTTTGAGTGCCTAAATCTGAGGAGAGTTGTGCTTTGTAGAAGCGAGTTTGGTCCAGCCGAGGGACCATGAGTTGGATGCCTATGAGATGAGTTGGATGCTTATGAGATGAGTAGGATGCCTTATGAGAGGAGTTGGACGCCTTATGTGTAAGCACACTTGGTAGAGACTTGGTATAAAGTAAGTTCGGTTTGGCATTGTTATGCTTTAGTAGAGCAAGGTTGCCGCACTTTTCCAGTATCGTGTGGAGATGGAACTTTTGGTGTTCCTTTGGTTGATTGTATCTCTGCGGAAGTTAGTGTTGCCTTTTTGAAAGCACACATTAGTCTTGGATCTCTGAAGGAAGGTTGAGAGTTGTGCACACAAGTGTGTTTTGTGTAGTTCGTTCTGGTGGCGAGAGTTTCTGAACCATGTAGGGTTTGCATTGGAGAACTGGTGCTTAGTTCTTGGAGGAGTTGGACTCCAGATGGATGTTGTAAGGCTTTAACGGAGGTTGTAAGGATACCGTGCTCGTAGTTGGGTTGTTGCTTAGGCAAGTTTGGTTAGGTTGGACCTAAGCTTGGTTGGTGGAACCTCTTGTGGTTCATGGGTGGAGTTCAGATGGTACTGAACAAATGGTGGTTGTAGTGAAGCCGCGTAGTTCATGACCGTAGTTGCTAAGGGTGTTGCTCGGAATCCTTACCCTGGGTGGAAGCTACGATGTGGCTGATGCTTTGAGTAGGAGGATGACACATTCTGAAGCGTTTCTGGTCTTTTTAATTTCGAGGTTCGGAGCGAGCCAAAGATAGTTGTGATCTTTGGAAAAAGAGTTGTTTGTTCAGCAGTTGGTGGTGTTGGACCGTTATCTGACAAGTATGTGTCGAGGGTTGTCGAAGAACCCTAGTTGTGGAGAGCCTCACCAGAGCTCAGTCAGGCCCAGGTAGTGAGTTTCAGTTGGCAAGCCGGAGTCGTGTAGGTTGTAGCCTCGGGTGAGTTGCTGGCAGTCTTGGTAGACTGGCAAGCTAGTGTTTGTTTGGAGTAGAGTCCGGATTGGTTTCGGTGTGGTGGGAAGTTGGTGCTTGGTGTTGACCAAGGTGTGGTTTTTGAGTTGCTAGAAGTTAGCTTTGCTCGTGAGGCCAGTGGTTTGTGCCCTGTTGGTTGTTTTCCTGTTTCCAGGATGTTGAGAGTTTCCCCATTTGGTGTTTGGAGGTGTGTCTTGGCTAGTGTGTGGTTGGAGGTTCAGTCTGTGGTGGACCCCCTATTGTTTCCCCCTGAGACTTAGGTGTTGTTGCTTTAGCTGAGCAAGACAGAGAGATTGTGTGGAGCTCTCTGTCCTTCGGTTGTCCGCTTGTAAGGATTTGTTTCTCCTTGGGAGTTGTCAGGTTATTCCTTGGTCTTGGAATTGGTGGTAGTGGTGCTAGTAGGAGGAAACGTTTGTTGGCTGCTTGGAAGCAGTTGTTTGTCCAAGTTAAGCGAACTCTTGAGTGGTGTTCTGGAGGTTGCAGTAAGGGTTGTTCTTCTCCTATGAGTGTTTGGCCTAGTTGGTTAAGGTTTTTGTGTGTTGGCATGGAAGCTGTTGCACCTTTGTAGTTGAAGAACTCCTTTGTATCAGTTGTGGGTTGAGGTTGCACCACTGTGGTTGGATTAGGGTCATGACCTTTTGAGGGATCCTTGCTGGTTAGTGTGGCTTGTGCTCTGCCAGCCATTATTGGTAATCTGGTTCTTGGTAGTTGGTGTTAACCGAGTAGTGGAGTTCCGTTTATGAAGTTTCGGTGGGAAGGTGCAATAAGCCTAGCTAGAGGGTTAAGCCTGTGTGTGTTATCGTTTGGACCTGTGAGGCGTGTTTCTTATTTGAGGCAAGCTTCGTTCCGTTACTTGCATGGAGGTAAGTTTGGTGGAGGGACCCCTCTGGGGCCCTGTTGATAGCAGGTTGACTTGTCCAGCCAGTGATTTGAGTCGGGCTAGAGTTGAGTGGATTGGCATAGCTATGCAGTTTGTAGTTGTTTGGGCTTCCGAGTTTGTAGCACTCAAGTTGTTGGGTTGTAGGTTCCGTGTGGGAGCTGTCAGTTAGTTGAGGTTGTTGTGTGAGTTAAGATTTTTGGAGGATTGGTTTTAGTAGCTAGAACTCGCACCTCGTTTCGTGTGTAGAGGCCATTTCTTTGGAGTAGAGGCATGTCAGTTTCAGGCTGGAGTTGTTGGCACCGGGGTGTGGCAACAAAGGTTTTCTAGGCGGTGCGTTGATGAACTGTGGTTCTGGAGAGCGTTGTTAAGAGGCTTATGAGCCGAGTGCAGTCCTGTAGTGTTTTCACCCTCTGACCGATGGTCTTTTGGGAGGAGTGAGCCGGATCCTTCAGAACTTGTTGTGAGTTGGTGTTTCCGTGGTTAGGCAGCGGGAGACCAGTGTTGGTTTTATGAGTTTGCCTTGGGTAGCAGTTCCCAGCTGTTAGTTTATATAGTTCCGTTGAGGCATTGTATTGTAAGTGTTGTACGATTCCAGTGTTCTGGGAAAAGGTTGGTGGTCGTCAGTTTTGTTTTGGGTCCTGAGTTGATGCGGTTGGCCAGCAGCGCAGTGCAAAAGTGTAGAGCTCGTTTGTTGTCAGCTCAGAGCAGGCAGAAAAGTTACGCCAATGTTCGGCGTCGAGTATTAGAGTTTGAGGTTAGACAGTGCGTGTTTTTAAGGTTGCACCGATGTGAGGTGTGTTGAGGTTTGGTAAGCGAGGGAAGTGGAGTCCCTGTTTGTTGGATCATTTGAGATTCTCGAGAGGATTGGCAGAGTTGCATATTGGTTAGCCTTTCCTCCGTTGATGTCAGCTGTGCACAGTGTTTTCATGTATCGATGTTGAGGCAGTATGTGCCGGGCCCATCGCTCATTGTAAACTTTGAGCCTTTGCAGCTGATTGAGGGGCTTCGGGGGGGAAGCTTGTAAGTGTTCTGGTCTTTGAGACGAAGACGTTGCGTAATCGTGAGGTCCGTTTGGTAAAAGTTTAGTGGAGGAGTCAGAGTTCAGAGGAGGTCGCTCATGAGCGGGGAAAACGGGTTGAGATTGCGATATCCGTCTTTGTTTTGATCTTAAGGACTTTCGAGGACGAAAGTCATAAAAAGGAGGGAATATTGTAATCGCCGTGTTTTTATCGATCTTTCAGGTATGCCCTAGGGGTATTTTGGTAATTTGGTCGGGCCGTCAGGGCCGTTTATGTCTTTTTCCAGTTGCTAAAATTATTCGATGGGTTTATGTAGGTTTTTGAGGCTTTGTGGATGGGTTTGAGCAAGGATAGATGCAAAAGTTAAAATAAAGGAAAATTGTGTTGCAGCTGGGGTTCGAGCCAAGGTGGCTTTATGTGCTAAAGGAGAGCCTTGCCAAGTGAGCCACCAGGTGTTATTGTTACTCTTTCTGCGTCATATCTTAGTTACCCTTGGATCTTTGGAGTTTTGGTGCATTTGTTTAAAAGAAGAGAAAATAGGGTTTTGGGTCTTCTTCTCCAAACTCCATGGCCGCCCAACCTTTTTCTCCCTAGCTCCCAAGCCGAGCTCCTTCTCCCTTGCAGCCCCGTGAATTCGTGCGTCGTCGTCCCGGCGAGCAGCAAGCAGCCCACCTAGAGCGCCAATTTCACGCTGCGCCAGCGCCAACAACCTTAGGCCGCGGCAAACGCCCGAACGCCTTAGACGGCCCAGCCGCCGCCTCTGTAACGCCCGTGCGCGCCGCGCCGTCGCGGCCGCCCCGCGGTCGCCGTCGCGAGCGCCCGGTCGCCGTCACAAGCGCCAGCGCTTCTGCCGCATCGCCTCGCTTCGCCGCGCGCGCAATCGCTCGCGCGCCGCGCGCACGCCTCAGCGCCATCTGCGCGCGCAACCGCGCCAGCGCTTTTCGGCGTCGTCACGACCTCTGCGCCCACCAGCGCCCACAGCCCATCGCCTCGCCACCAAGCAATTTGCCCGTCAGCGTGTCAGTCACGCGCGCGTGAGTTGCTCCGAGCCGAGTCCTATTTATTTTATTATATTTAGGCCTATGGGTTGTGATTATTATTATGTTTGTTAGGTTCTCGTTAGCTAGCTCGGGATCGATCGCGACTTAGGATTTTGTGTGTAGAAGCCTCCCGACCAAGGTAAGGATTTCTTACCGGAGTTGTGTGGGCCCTGCGGTATTATATGTGATTCTTTGTTTGTATGTTTGTTTGTGATTACCAAAGATGTAAAGTGTTAGGTGCTCTGCTCAATTTTCGATGGCATGATTTCCTATGTTGTTTTCTCATGTTAGTCCATGCTAGGTTGTTCCGTTCGCATCTTTGATATTCTTTCTTGCTTCGTAGTATCATGCTAGGTTCGTTGTATCTGTTGAGCACGTAATGGATTGTATTGGATTGCTTCTTTGTTGATATTATAGTTTAGAGTTCGTGTAGATAGCATCATCCGGCGGATGCATAACGTAACTTTCATCCACGGCGGGGGGACGTGCGAGGCGGTACTCGTCCACTCGATCCCGTTAGGGTTTAGCTAACCCTAACGGCTGGCCCTGCAATCTTGGGTGAGGGTGGTAGACTGTTAAACGCCCCAACGGTCGGAATGATGACTTGGCATTGCCTCGTCCCCGGCAATCGGCACGTCCTCAGCGTGTTCGGCCGTAGCCCTTGATTGCCACCTGTTAGGGCAAGGACGGCTTCCTGGTGTAAGCCTACCACGACCGGTTCCTTAGCCTCAGGTGCGGTGGTTCAGGCTGACATAGTTCACGTGTCTAGGTCTTACATCCCTATGTCAGTGACACCGATCCAGAGATTTAGTTAGGCATGGTGACTGGACGTGGGCAGCTTGCCACTAGACCCGGCACCCCCCAGAGTCTGTAGTAGCATGCGGTGCGCGCTTAAGCTCATTACAGCGTCGACCGGAGAGCTCCTCGAGATCTTGAGCTAGTGCACCTTTCGTATCAACAATAGACAGGCTGAGGCCGGGACTTGTTTCTCGTATAGGGCGTATTGTGTTGTGGATTATTCCGGACTAAGACATTGAGTTAGCATCCGAGGTCCAAGTGTGGACTTAAGCTATGTGCTCTATTCTGTGTTTATATTCATAGCTTGCATATCTTTCGGCTAGATGACCATGTATATCGTATTGTACCCCGGTTGGGGATTCTTACTGAGTAATTCGTTACTCACCCTTATTTTGTGTTTTTTCCACAAGTAACCAAGGTGCGAGACAGGATGGCTGAAGGAGGAGCTGTGATCATGGGAACCTGCTGTTGTCTTTGATTTTTATATTATGACTCTTTGCCTTTTTTATTTCCCCTAAATGCATGTAGTCGGGCACGGAGCCCTAGGATGTTTTCTCAATGTTTTTGTGGATTCTAGCATTGTTGTATCTGAGAAGGTTTGAATGATTTTAATAAATATCTGATAAGAGTAAACTTTTGGAAATGTATTTGTCTTGAAACAGGTGCTTGGAGACAGGGACAGGTTTCAGTAAACTGTATTGATTTCTGTTTGAATGCTGAATGTTTTAATTTTAATTTTAATCCGAAATCATATTTGTATATTGTCCTTACTTTGAATGCATGCATTGGGGTAAAGACCCATTTAGAGCCCCTTTTGGATCGGGTCTTTACACATTGTCTCCTCCACCAACTCTGATAGCTCTGATTTAGAAGATGGAGAGTGAAAAAGGAAGTCCTTGTCCCCACTGATTCTATCTTTCAATTTTTTTCTTTAACTGCTCACTAATTAATATAATCATCCTTTCATTTTTCTCACTGCTTAAGTTTATGTTTTGACCAATGCCGAGTTAGAATCTTGCTTTTTAATTCTGCAATTTCAAAACATTGCCTTAGATACGCTGATATTTAATCTGCCTCGAGACATCATTTGTTAGTCAATAACAAAATCATCTTGGGGCGGACACTTGTGAACTTAGGACATATATCAATTCCACGGGAGGAGACCGATTAGCTCAAAGTATTGATATTCAAAACCTTAAATTCTCTTAAGTTTAGGGGAAATAAAACTCACATTTATTGAGGATAATGAAGACCTTAAATTTGGGGGTGAGAATGATGTGCCTCTATGTGGTACTCTTTTGCTAATAGAATATGCAAATACACATGTTTTTCAAAAAAAAAAAACCCCTCAAGACATTTTTGGTAAAAATGAAACGGCAAGAAGAGCGAATAACCTTGGGTTATCCAAGTATTCTACTAGCATTGCTACAAAACCAATTAGCTGCCAAACATAACATTTTACTCAAAGGAGCCCAAATAAATGAGCCTCGGACAAAATATCTTGAACATATTTAGATGATATGGGTTGAATAATTTACAATAGAGCAGAATTCTGCAAACTAGGATTTAAACGTTGGAGGAGAAGAACTGAGATGAGATTGTTAAAATCCTAGTGAATGATGACTTGGAATGATTAAGTGTTTGGTGTATCAAGGCAATAATACTTAAAGATTAATTTTTTTAGCAAGAGGAAGACATGGCATTGTGATTTGCATTACTTTTAGCGGTTATTACACCTATAATAGCATCGCTCGAGACAAGCAATAATTCAAGTTTGGGGGTTTGATGACTCTAAAATAGAGTCATATTTTAGCCTGACTTCAGATCATTATCTCACGATTATTAATTGAATTTTATTGCAAGCGAGGCAAAATTAGGAATAAAAAGGTGTAATTCGCTAATGCTTACGAATTAGGGGAGTAAAATGCAAAATAACGATTATTTAGCTGAAAACAACAAAAATAGCATGTTTAGCATGGATTTCGCAAAGCTTATGTTGATTTCTATTTTCGCAGGGTTAGCACCATCGGAGTAATGCTATGCAGAGAATCATGACACGCGATTGCGAGAAATTAAAGTTGGAAGACCAAGGCCAAACACACTTCAAGGCCAACGAGAAGTTTACTAACCAGATAAATTAAGAGACAGATTGCTGAAATCACGGGATTCTTAGATTAGACAAAGCAAAACACATTTGGCAAGGATTACAACCAGAAATTTTCACGAAGATTGATTCGAGCCCTTTTGGAATATTCAGAGACTCGATAACCTAGCCCTATAAATAGACTGCTTATGTAATAAATGAGGCTGGATTTTTTCCTTATTCTTTCTTCTAATAGGGAGTTTAGAGTTTTGATCAAGACGACAATTTACTGTTTATTTACTTTATTTTATTTTATTGTTAAACTCATTTTACTTCAGTAATAAATTCTAATATGTTTTCCATATCTCATATTGTGTTTTCTGTTTGTATCATGAACTAATTTCAGTAGGCAAAACTAGGAGAAAATGAATACTAGGATGCGACTCCTACTAAAATAACTAAGCAAATTAATGTATTCTTGGCTTAACTTAGCATTAAGTGTGGCTTCGAATCACTGTGCACAAGTATACGCGGTCAGCATGCAACAAGTAATAAGTAAATTATCGATCTCCATAGGGATTGAAGTCTATAATTATTCTTACTAATTTAAAAGTTGTGTGAATAAATAAAAAGCATGAAATTGATGATTGATTGGGTTTTTCTTCTAAGACTCTAAATAAATAGTAAACTAATGAGCATAGGTGACAAATGCGAATGTAGAAGATGTTGAATATGCAAGAGTAGTAAATAGATCCCACATTTCCATGTCTTAATAAGTGTTTTTTGCATTAGTGATTTATAACTACTCTACTTCCGCAGCAATTACTAGTAACATACTGGGTTTGCCTTCAGTTCCCTATTTCGAGTTTACTGAAGTCATGCGTGGGTAGCTAGGCTACGCATACTTAAGAATTAAATTGCAGGAATATAAAAACTAAGTACCTACAACAACAACATGCATTCTACATACGAATTATCACCATAACCCTTATCTAACAAGACATAGAAAAGATCAATAGATAATAAGGGAAATTTAGATATCTCATTACTAAACATCGAAATAGTTCTACAATATTTTCCTAACGAATAAAATACTAAAAAAAAACAATAGATAGGAATTGGCGGTGGTGAAGTGTGCAGACTCCTTGTCATCAGCTCCTATGGATACAACAGTTCTTGTTCATGTAGACTGGCTTAGCCAACCTACTAGTTCTGGCCACCCTCGCTAACTCTCGATTGCAGCTTCTTTCTTGCCATTTATAGAGTTTCTTTGCTTGGTTAACACGTTCGGGTGAGCTAGAATATCTTCATCAATACATGATTCTTTGATTTTCACTGGGAATTCTTGATTGTTCCTAGCTTGATTGCTTGATTGATTTATTAGTTCTTTCCTTATTGGCTTAGTTTTGCGATTTCCTTCTGACTGCATCGTGCTACATTTCTTGTTCGCATTGATTTGTTCCTCAGCCTCTAAGTTTGGCATTTTCTATATTTGAATCCATCAAACACAGTTTATTCACTTAAAATGCAATGTTGAGCCCATAGAGCGCTAAATGATGAATGCATATGATTTCTAACAATTTTACTTGCATTGAGTCCTTTATAGCTCCATTATTTCCTTTGAAGCTTATAAAAATGCATAATAAGCTAGCTTAAATTATGCTCTATTTGAGAGCTATCATATACAAATGGTTGATCAAACTGAATGAACTTAAGATTCGTGCAACATGCATAATAAGTTCACCCTCTACTACCTCGATGATACAACCAAAACACCCTACTTACCCATATCCTTCCTATTGAAGATTTAACTACTCATAGTGCAAGAAAGAATCAAAGTAAACACAAACACAAATACCATTTGCATTGAATACCAAACATAAAAGTTCTACAATGATTAAGTTGAAAAAGAATAACAAGAAAAGATTAAAAAAAAAACTCTTGATAAAACTGTTGAACGTGAAAATTTTTCGGTGCTGCTAAATCTCTAGTTACAGAATGACAGCGAGCTTCAAATGTAAACAATACTAAGCTATGAAAATAGTATAGAAAACAATGGCTCCTGCGAAAAGAACAGCTTGCCAAAAACTAACAGAATGAAGAAAATTTGGTCGTAACTACGGAGTATTTTGATCTCTCGATTCGACTCTTCAATAGCCAACCCTTAAAATGGTGGAGGAAGTTCGCAATTTATAGGGCTTTCGACAATTTATGCGACCTCTCTGCTCCATGATCCACTACTCTGACTTTTCCCTGCTCCACTATGACATTCCCTACTCCACTATCCGCGTTGTCGACTACATCAGAGTGGTTGTGAAGCGACAGGTGAGATTAAATAGATGAAACTTGGATCTTTGCCACGCATCCTCTGCTTGAGACATTTTTTTGGACATCCCACCCCGCTAAATTCCCTTTTGCTTTAGCGGTGTGGGATGTTTTTCCAGGACTGCTTCGCAAGAATTTTCTTTGCTTGAACGAGCTTTCCTTTATTGATTTTTGCTTCGCTTCCACAGGATTGCTGCAATCAAACTAGAATTATCAGTTCTTTTAAACACTTCACTGAATTTCACACAATCATGCATATTTCGTTGCAGCAAACCTCTAAAATGATATCATAATCAGAAAACTAAAGGATTTTCTACTTATGCTCAAAACATGGTTATAAAGAGAAAATGCACATTGAATTAAAGTAAAATGTAGCGAAGTTTTTACGAAAGCGTATTTTTTTAAGCTACTTAACTCTCACTTCTTGAGAGTTATCACTTTCTATATATAGAAATGATTTGCTTAGCTAGCAAATTTGAGTGAGCTGGAAAATCTTCATGAATACTGGAATCTTCTAATTGCTGCTGGAATTTCTTAATTGACACCGACTTGATTTCTTGATTGATTTCTCGTTTCTTTCCTTGTTGGCGTGATTCTTCGAACGCGACTTCCTCGTGAATCTATTATGTTGCTTTTGCTTCTCAGCGTTCGCATTGGTTCATCCTTCTAGCATGAGAGCTCTGCGTTTCCTGCATTGTAGCAATTTTAGCACAATTTATTCAATATTTATGCTTTAATCACAAAGATGTGCTTTTTATTTGCAAATGACTCGTTATAACTAAACTATTTCTCTTGAACCTTAGAAAAATGCATAATAAAGTAGCCTAAAATATGCTTTATTTTAGGGCTATCACCTGGCCTAGGGACGGGCGTCGTTACCCTTGTTTAAAAAAAAAAAAACTGATTCTAGGACTTAAACAAATGGTACTCACCTCCCATTGGCTTGGGAGGACATTAGTTCATTGCTAAACCATGAACAATTTGTTAATTACAAGATTCAATGGTACTTATTGAGAAAGATGTAATGACATACGTAAAATGAACTTTTTGACCCAATTGTGAATTACGAACAATTTGTGGAAGATCATATAGTAGACGACCAATTATATCGATTGACATAATATATTCTATAGTGCGAGAGAGATTGACACATGTCTTTAGTGGAATAATCATGTTGTCTAATGAACATTAATTGGATCCCAGGTCGCTTAACTTTTAATCAAATGGTCCTTTGGTCCTCTAACTAGCTTAGAGTTACCGATATAGTTATAGGTATAGATAATCAATTTGAATGGTTTAAATTGATTGATTAATATGTTGGACATATTAATTATGAGAAATTTAGTTTAATTTATATGACTAATTAATTATTATATTGGATATATTAATGGATCTAATATTTATGGGATAAATAATTAAAGAGAGAATTAATTAATATATTGGATAAATATTCATTAAGGAGTTAATTAATATATTAGGTATCTTAATTATACATGTTTATTAGATTAATATTTGTTGAAGTTTTTATTAATCTATTATATATATTAAAAATTAATTAATTAATTGATGAATTGCATTGTCTTTTCCATGGACGAGAATGAGGAAAAGAAGTCTACAAATAGAGACCCTAGGTTTTTAGTATTCTCACCCCAATACAACTTGACCAAGCTTCCTCAAGTTTTCTCTCTTTCACATTCATAAAGGCTTCCCACCAAAGCGATTGTTATTGGAATAGAGAATAACCTAGAGGATTACAAGAGCCAATTGAAGAAGTTCCACAGATTTATCCCTTCTAACTGGTGGAGACCGAGAGACAAAGAAACCAGATTGATCATAAGCATCATTGAATGTAATAAGTTACACTTATGATTTTCTAACAGTTCTCAAAGCTGGCTCAGTTTATTTACATTTTTTTAACCTTAAAGGCTCTTTTGTAATTAGTTAAGTTTATATGGTTGCTTTTGTGATTCCATGAAGTTGGGTCAATTATGTAAATAGGGGAAGTTGGCTTGTTGGACAAACTTATGTATTTTCATTTTGATGCTTCTTTCTCTCCATCGCTCATCAGTTTAATTCATCAATCAAAGAAAGATGAGAGAGAGAGAGAGAGAAGAACTTCGGCACCGCCACCCCCATCGCCTTTCATTGCACTCGACACACCACCGCCAACTTCCGCATTTCGAATGCCCATTTGCCGCTGCCCTAGCAGAGCCTCTCGCGATTGTTATTTGATCGTTGCAGCCACAACTCGATCAAGCGCCAGCGCATTTGCCTCTTCGCCATGAGAGCCTCACTGCACACGGTTGCATATAATCGCCACTAGCGATCCACTCACCTTGCCCCGCAATAGGGGTGTACATGGGTTGGGTTGGGTTGGGTTGGAGAGATTTTCAACCCAACCCAACCCAATTAAAGACACAACCCAACCCAACCCATCCCTTATATTTTCGGGTTGGGTTGGGTTGGGTCATCGGGTTCATGAATGCATTATAAATATAAATATTTTCATGTAATTAACCTACACTAGGGTTCAGTTGAATCATCGGGTTCACAATAAAAATCTATAGTAGAAAAAAGAAGTAAAAATTATAGAAATAGTTAAATAAAAATAAAAATAAAAGTCTAGCCATCAAAGGTCCATCATACAATATGCTTTTGTTCAAATAAATTCAAATCCAACACAACAAAGACATAAAAAAGAAGGAATCTTAAGATACAAAATAAAGGGCACAAATAATATAAAACAAAATCCCTTAATTGTCATCCTCGTTCTCAACTTTCAACTTTCATCTTGTTCTTGTTGCTTTTAGGAAGAAAGGGATACACTTTGATCTTGAATCTCTAATTTAGAATAACAGAAGCCGATTCAACATCTAAAAAGCAAATCAAACTAGATGAATGAAAAAGTATACTATTTGATGATTAGAAAATTTTCTATAAAAGTAATTTGATTACCTTACTTAATCTTGTCACACATTTCTAAGTCTTCAATTTGTGGAATAAGATCTATTAATTTTGACTGGCCACGAATCCAATTTTGTGTACATATCAATGCCTCCACTGTTTTAGGAGTCAAAGAGCTCCTAAAAGAATCAAGAATTCTCCCTCCCGTACTAAATGCAGATTCAAAAGCCACAGTTGACATTGGAACAGCTAAAACATCTTGAGCAATGTTGGATAAAATAAGATATTTATGACTATTCCTTTTCCACCAACACAAAATATCAAAATCATCAACAATTTCTTCATTAGGATCAGATAAATACAGATCCAAATCATTCTTCACTTCCAATAACTTCCTCTCTATTCTTCTTCTTTTATACCTTATTGTATTGAACTTTCCTCTTCTTCTCCATCACTACTATCCATGCTAGTAATAAAGTTTGATTGTTGAGAATCACTACTACTAGTACCTTTATCTTTATTAACTCGACCACAAATGTCATTTGATTTGTAGAACTCATACATAAGAATCAAATATGTCTTAACATCATTAGCCATCTTTTTGGCCACATCATCCTCATAAACATTAGAAAAACTATTAGTCTAACTTGTAACCTGGATTGAACACCACGACAAGAAATAAAAAATTATTAATCTTTCAATCGAACCCCAATACTTGTCGTACTTTTTCTTCATATCTAAAGCCATCCGAAAAAAATAGAGTTTTGGTTTCGGCTCCATTTGATTAGGGTATACTGAATAGCATAAAGCTCATGAAAACCGACATTAGAAGTTACATATAATGAACCACTTAATTTTGTAGTCACATCATAAAACGTCTTTAAAAATTTAACAAACACCTTCACATTATCCCAATCTTTGGTTATCCCAATCTTTGGTTTCACCTTCACATTTTGTAGTCACTTAATTTTGGTTTCAGCTCTCAATTTTCTCTTGTTTCGTACAATCTTTAAATTTATCCAGCCTTTTAGGTGATGATCGAACATATCTTACTGCATTGCGAACACTAGCAATTGAGTCGTCCATCTCTTTCAACCCATCATTAACAATCAAGTTTATTATGTGAGCACAACACCTCATGTGTAAGAATTCACCATCTAAGACAATAGATTTCCAACTTCTTAGCCTTCTTTTAATGTAAGCAATAGCCACATCATTAGAGCTTGCGTTATCAACAGTGATGGAAAAATTCTGTCGAATCCCCATTCTAACAAACAACCTTCAATCACCTTTCCAATAGTCTCTCCTTTATGATTAGCAACTTGACAAAAGTTCAAAATCTTTTTATGCAAATTCCATCCATAGTCTATAAAGTGTGTTGTGAGTACCATGTAATCAATATTTTGCAACGAAGTCCAAGTGTCTGTTGTTAGACAAATCCTTTGACAACTCTTACTCATAAATGACTTCAGTTTTTTTTCTCTTCCAAATAAAGTTGAAGCACATCTCTCACAATTGTTACTCTTGATGGAAGGTCAAACTTTGGACATAACACACAACAAAAGTATAGAAACCCCTCATTTTCTACAAACTTGAAGGGCAACTCATCAATGATTATCATCTTAACTAAAGCTAGTTTACATTCTTGTTGACTAAATAATGTAGTCATGAAGTTACAACTAGAATTTCCTCCATTTCCATCATTGGAACTACTAGGAACTAGAGTCAGTGTGGTTTGTCCCTTTACTTGGTCTCTATATGGATACTTTTTGCATACGTTTTTTAAGTGCTTCCATAAAGTACTAGTTCCACAACTTGTAGTATCACAAGCATAATCCTTATCACAATAATTACATTTACACCTAGCTCCCTCATTAACACCAATTTCCATTTTGGTAAAATAATCCCAAACACTAGAAGATGGCTTACAAGGTCTCTTTTTCCTAGAGTTTGCAGGTAAAGGTGGTTTAGAAGACTGACTAGGATTGAAATGTTGAGAAGTTTCATCATTATATCCTTATTCTGATTCAGTTGTAGCATTACTATTATTGTTTTCCATCTATAAAAAAAAATTAAACTAAAATAAATCAATTGAACTTAAAAGTTTAAAACACGTGCATTTGGTATATTGACAAAATATAATCAATTTATAAAACTATAAGAACTTGAAGAGATATAGTAAACGTTGCAGTAAACCTGGAAGTAAAGTGAATATGAATTGTGAAAATATGACACGGAAAACAATAGTAGATAATCTTTCAATATTTTAGTTGTTTTGAAATTCTTATCAACAACCTACCGTTAAAACTCATGAAAAGAGAAAAACTACTGGATTATCAATATCATTATAGCTACTGGATTCTTAACTTTTTTTTAAAAAAACTACTCAACTTTTTCAAATACTTGTATAAAGGATATTTTATATACTTTCAAAAATACATATTACATTAGAAAAAAAAATCACTTGGAGAAAAAAAAATTCAAAACCATGAATCATTAGATTAAAAGAGGGAGGCTGACCTGAAGTCTAAAGTGAGGCGACGGCGTGAGACAACAAGTGCGACAACGTTAGACGGCAAGTGCGACGGGGTGAAATGGCAAGTGCGATGGCGGGGCGGCGACAAAGGTGAGTGCGACTGAGGCAAGGCAATGGAGGAGTGCGACGGAGGAAAGAGTGAAACACAGAGAGGAGAGCAAATTGGAACTAAGGTGTTTTGTCGATAAAATGTGAGCACTCAGTGGCTCGGATGAAAATGCCAAAATGGAACGTGAAATTAGGGCTTCCAATTAATGATGTATATATATTTAAAAAAAAATTAATATAGTTCAGGTTGGGTCGGGTTCAACCAGAACAGAACATACCCAACCCGAACCCTACCCAAAAATTTCGGTTCCAAAAAAACCCAACCCAACCCATCCCTTGTATTTTGGGTTGGGTTGTTCGGGTTATTCGAGTTCTCGGTTCATTTGTACACCCCTATCCCGTAAGCCCTTCGACGATGTTATGCATCTAGTGCTTCGATTGCCTAGCGCACACACTCCTCGCGTGTGTTGCACCGCAACCTGGCGCACCCCACGCATCTCCCTGTAGCGCCCCATGCGTCACTGCAGTAAGCCTCAGGCTCTGCCACCTTAGTTTACATGGTTATTTTAGTTTCCAAGGACATTGGTAAGTTCTGATTCCTAAACTTTCTATTTGTTTAGTTATTATAGAGTTGTGCATGATCAGTTGTATTTTGTAGGTTGTGATTTTACGCTGCTTATATTATTTGGAGCTCTAGCGAGCACTTTTTCTGCATTGTGATCAGGTAAGGACTTCTTGCCTCGGGTTGTATGGACCCTATACATGTTACTTTTGATAGTCTAATGCTAAATGTGTTCTCTATTTGTGTTACATGTTGTTGTGCATTTGCTATGTGATTTTGAAGTAGTATCATGTTAATATAATCTTTGTTGACTGTTAAACATGTTTTCTTGGCCTGAAAATGTGTTTAGTATACAATGATTGTGTAAAGGCCAATGGGGATGCAATGTTGCCAGCTAAAACTAGGGCTGCGAGAGTTTTTCGGCCTCAAGTTGGGGATGCAATAAATCATGCTGCCTCTGATCTGGGGATGAGAGGTCTATTTCTGTAAAGACCCGACCCAAATTAGGGTCCAAACCTAAGTCCTTAACTCTAAATGTATGAAAATAGCATTCGACATTTGGGGCATGTATAATTAAATCTGGTAAAACAATGTTATTGAAATCCACTAAATAACAAGTTTATAAAAACCATAAAATTTGATCAAACTGTCATTGGGACCCAAGAGTCAAAACATAAAAACTCGAGTAAATATGTAGAACTTGTCATGCCCCTAAATAGTTCATGTAGAAGGAATAACTTAAAAAGACTCTACACAAAGTAATGCAGCACGTCCCATGGTCATCTCCAACTTCGTCAATCATTTATCTCGGTACAGTCTAGTCCTATGGGGATTCCACAGTGGAAAGGGTGAGTTTTCTAAAACTCAGTAAGGCTTCCCTAACTCAGGGACAGACATGCACAAGAATACAAACATCAGCAACAAGTATGATCAGCACATAATCGAAGGGTGTACAAAACCTAAGCTCCTGGGTGCTAAGTCGAGAAACCTGGTCCTAGACGAGCACACACAGAGCAATCTAAAGATGGTAGACCCCAAGAACAAAAGCTCGCAAGAGTCCTCTGACTCGAGAGTAATCTGGCATCCTACTCTAGAGGGAACCGGTGAGTCGAGTAACCTGTTGGCCCTCGGCCTCGTACTCACATCGAGAGGTGGTGCCACACCAATCACCAAGGAACCATATCAGGCCCATACCACCTACCTAGAGAGAGCCTAGGCTACTAGTAGAAACCATCCAGGGCCGTGAGCCTGGCCGGTCGACCATCCACGAAAGTCCTGCGGAGTGAGAGAATATCACCTCAAGTTAGAGTGTGAGCCCGAATATCATCATCCACACCCACCTACTAGTCTCCTCTATCCGGTCTTCATGACTCGCTTGGGTTCAAACTAGGCATCAAGCCGTGCATCAAACATCATGCAAGTCCATATCAGGACAAATATGATACCACATGCAACTCGACCATATCAGGCAGACATACATGATTCATGCATCACTAGTCATACAAGAGACAAGCATGAAATGTATATGCTCTCGATGCAATCAAATGCAACATACAATGCACATGGTTATGCTACAATCAGATAAATCAACTAATGCAAGTAAACCGACACATATATTAACCACATGTCCTCGAGAAGGGGGTAAAAGGTCCTTTACCTTGGTCAATCCACTACAACTCCAACTAGCCAAACACAATCTTCGAGTGCTGAAACGAACGAACCGGTTAAAACTAGCACCTTAGACCATCAAAATCTATTATAGAATATTAAATTTATCAAATTGGGAAGAACCTCAAAAAATGTGTCCTAGAGACAATCGGTGGTTACACATGCCTCACGAACTCGGCTTGAAGAACAAAAAATGGTTCGGGTCAAATATGGTCAATAAAATTCAATGATTCAACTCGAGTTTAATGAGTGTTTACTCATTAAACTCGAGTCATACAACCACTAAACCCATAGCCAAACACACCTTAATTCAAAACGTAAATAAATTTACACCTCTTGCCAAACAAGCCTGACCATTAATTAAATATCCATAACTCCATAAACAACATCTTTAATCCATGACTTAAATGATTTTAAACCACTAGCCAAACAAGCTCAATCACATTTTAAATAACTTTAAACTTGAAAACAAACACCATTAACCATCATTTAAATAACATAACCCAACAGCCAAACACATAACATAAACCAGCAGCCAAACAAGCTTATTCTCAACTTAAATAGCTTTAAACCAATAGACAAATAACCTTTAATCCCCATTTAAATAAGCTACACTTGCAACCAAACAAGCTTAAAATTAACTTAAATAATTTCAACCTTGCAAACAAACACTCCATATTCCTTATTTAAATGAACATTAACACAATCCCAAACAAGCTTAAAAACCCATTTAGAATGTCTTAAGACCTCAACCAAAAAACACCCTTCTTCAACCTTTGGATGACCACAAAACAAACCCAACATGAAACCTTTACCAGAGCTTCACCGATGGCAGCTTTGGCTCAGACGGTGGTGCGACACAATTCCGGTGAAGAACCTGTACTGCGACACTCTCTTCTCACGACGACGATGCAGACCCACGCGAACAAGACTCCAAACCCGCGAGCTCTTCAATGAACCCACATGAAGAAAGGTTGCAAGGCTTTATAAACTTGTTTTTTTTGTTTTTGTTAATTTCTTTTGCTGTTAATTTTAGCTAAAAGTAGCAATTTGTTAGCATTTGATTTTTTTCAATTTTGCTGTTTATTTCTCCATAAAGGTAGGACTAGTTTGTCAAATGAGTTGAACTAGTTTTTAGGAAGTGAAGTTAGTGGTAGCTAATTTGTAGCAAGAGTTGTTTCATTTTCACTATATAAAAAACGTGCCTAGTTACAATTTGTAACACACCACAAAAAACAAACTCAATTAGAGTGTCTTTGCTCCTTTTAAAAAAACTCTTACTGCTTTCAATTGGTATCAGACCTACAAGATTAAGGCTTGTTTTCAATCCTGTCTCACCTAGAGAGTGAGCAGTAAAAAAGAGAGCAAAGAGAAAGAGAACAAAAAATTAGAGAGGAATCAAGTGGTGGGAGCCAAAACACCGATGCGATAGAAGATGATGCCTCAAACGAAGTGAGTGTATGGATTCAAGAAAAGAAGGGATCTGTTACACTCAAATACCCGATGTTAACAAGATGCAACTACGCAGCTTAGGCAATTAAAATGGAGGTATTTATGATGGCACAAGGTGTTTGGGAGGCTATTGAATCACCTAAAATAGTAAATAACCGCAAAGATAAGATGGCTTTGGCAGCTATTTATTAAAGTATTGGAGAAGATACGTTGTTACAGTTGGGTGCCAAGAAAACATCCAAGGACATCTGGATCATGTTGAAAAATATGAATCTAGTTGTGGAAAAGGTGAAAGAAGTTAGAACGCAAACCCTATGGCAGGAGTTTGAAGCTTTGAGGATGGGTGATTCAGAAAGTATTGATGAATATTCTGAAAAACTTACCATTATTGTCAATAAATTACGAAGCCTCGACAATACTGTGGATGATATCCAAGTAGTTAAGAAACTTCTAGGATCCACCTCTACAAAGTTTCTTCAAATCACTTCAACGATTGAGGAGTTCAGTGATCTCAAAACAAAATCTATTGATGAGATTATTGGATCACTAAAGGCACATGAAGAAAGGTTGTAGGGCTTTGGAGATAAAGATGAAACCGTTCTCCTCACTTGTGTAGAATGGAAGGGACAAGAGAATGCAAAATCCTCAAAGAAAGAAATGAAGGATCAAGGCAATTCAAGAGGAGGCAGGGGACGGGGTAGTGGAAGAGGGAGAGGTCGTGGGAGAAGTGACTCGCATCGTAGAGATGAAGGAGGTTCACAAACTCAGAAGAAGAAGTTTGACAAATGTAAAATTAAATGTTATAGTTGTTAGCAGATGGGACATTTCACATCAAAGTGTTCCATGAAAGACGAACAACTCAACTTGATAAAGATGCAAAAGGATGAGGAGTCTTCATTGTTAATGATATAGGCGTGTGAAATTAAAACCACACGTGACAAAGAGCATGATTTTGTGATGTTGAATGAGACTATAGTGCCGGCACCAACAAATATTGGAGCAAAAAATTCATGGTGTCTAGATACGGGAGCAAGCAACCACATGTCAGAAAAAAGGAGAGTGTTTCGTGAGCTCGAAAAATCTGTTGTTGGAAAGGTACGTTTCAGTGATAACTCTGTGATAGACATTTGTGGTCGAGGAATAGTGCTCTTCAAATGCAAAACCGATGAGCACTTGATCTTATCACAAGTCTATTACATACCCAAACTCAAAAGCAATATAATAAATTTAGGAGAATTGGACGAGAGTGGAAATAAATTTGTCATAGAGGACAGTGTGATGAAGTCTATGACAGAGCCAAGAGCTTGATTATTATGGTGTCCAGAAAATCCAACAGATTGTATGTAGCAAAGTTGAAGCTTGCGGATCAAGTGTGTTTAATGGAAAATAGCAATAACGATGGTTGGCTATAGCACACGAGGTATGAACACCTGAATTTTCAATCTTTAAAGCAATTAACTGACAAAATAATGGTTGAAGGGTTACCGAAAATCACTCAAGTCAATCAATACGGTAATGAGTGTTTAATTGGAAAGCATCATGGGACTCCTTTTCTGCGAGCAACAACATATTGTGCAAAAGAGCCATTAGATCTCGTCCATGGAGATCTATGTGGACCTATTTCGCCAATTACATATGGAGGTAACAAATATTTTATGCTATTGGTGGATGATTTTTCAAGATTTATGTGGGTGTTTTTGTTGAAAAACAAGAATAAAACACTGATGGTGTTTAAAAAGTTCAAGATCAATGTGGAGGTAGAGAAATGCAAGAAGATTAAGAGCTTTAGAATGGACCGGAGGAGAGTTCATATCTAATGCTTTTAAAGACTA
This sequence comes from Sicyos edulis, assembly GCA_036507275.1. Classification (NCBI taxonomy): domain Eukaryota; kingdom Viridiplantae; phylum Streptophyta; class Magnoliopsida; order Cucurbitales; family Cucurbitaceae; genus Sicyos; species Sicyos edulis. The sequence continues at coordinate 25,110,156 of CM071854.1, read as the reverse complement.
TTGCGTGAATGAAGGCATGAAGAGATTTCTTACTGCGCCATTTTCACCACAAAAAAATGCGTAGTAGAAAGACGTAATCCAACGGTTGTAGAGATGGCTAGATGTATGTTGAAGAGCAAAGAGATGCCTACAAAGTTTTGGGGAGATACTGTCAAAACTACCGTGTATATTTTGAACATATCGCCAACAAAAGGAGTTGTAGATGGTACACCATATCAAGCTTGGTTTGACAAGATACCGAAGGTTCATCACTTTAAAATCTTCAGGTGTCTTGCTCATGCCAAGAATGTATATTCACACCTTCCTAAACTTGCTGATAGAAGTATGAAGACAATTATGTTGGGATATGAAGATGGAACTAAAGCTTACATACTATTGGACCCACAGAAGAACAGAATTATGGTGAGCAAGGATGTGTTGTTCGAAGAGGAGAAGAAGTGGTGTTGGGAAAAATCACAAATAGTGATGATAAGCAAAGAGGAACATTCACTGTTCAAATTTCAGAAAATCAGAGTAGAATAGAGGAGAGGAACATTGAACAAATTGAAGCTGATCCAGATGAAAGACAAAGGGAAAATGCATTTTCAACTTTATCAACAAACTCGTCGACACCATAAAAGTTTAGGACTCTAGAAGATATTTACAGGGAACTGAACGAAGCAGAGGAGGAAGTAGTAGGCCTTTGTTTTCTTTCTGTAGAGGAGCCAACCTCATATGGGGAAGCTGTTAAGAATGAAAATTGGAGGAATTCCATGAAGTCTGAAATTCACTCCATTGAGAAGAATAGAATGTGGGAACTTGCAAATTTTCCAAATAATCATAAAGAAATAGGCATCAAATGGATTTTCAAGTTAAAGAAAAATCTAGATGGAGAGATCGTGAAACATAAGGGGAGACTCATGTCAAAGGGATATGCACAACAATTTAGTGTAGATTACAGTGAAGTATTTGTACCAATGGCCAGGTTAGAAACAGTGAGATTAATTCTAGCCTATGTAGCAATTAATAACTGGGAAGTACATCACATGGATGTGAAGACAACCTTTCTCAATGGCGAGTTAGAAGAAGATGTGTATAAAGCTCAACCAGAAGGTTACATTGACAAAGAAAATCCAAACATGGTATTAAAACTTCGTAAATCCTTGTATGGATTAAACAGGCTTCGAGGGCCTGAAATCTTAAACTTGATCAATGTTTGCAGCCACTTGGTTTTATTAGATTTCCACAAGAACATGCTTTCTACAAGAAAATTAATGGGGTTGAAGCAATGGTAGTCAGTACGTATGTGGATGACTTAATTATAGCTGGTGCAAACAAACAAGTTATAGCTCAGTCCAAGGAAGAGATGCAACAAAAATTTGAGATGAGTGATCTTGGATTATTAAGCTATTACTTGGGTATTGAGGTACAACAAAGCAGTGAGTCAATCACTTTATGCTAGGTCGGATATGCAAGGAAAATTCTAGAGAAGCTAGGAATGGGGGAGTGCAATCCTTGTTCGATTCCCATGGAACCAAGAACGAAGATGAGCAAACATGGAAATGGAGAACCTGTTGACAAAACACTTTATATAAGTGTTATTGGAAGCTTACGTTATCTAGTTAATTCCCGGCCCGATATAGCTTACTCAGTTGGTGTGATGAGTAGATACATGGAGGCACCAACAACTTCACATCTCACAGCAGTAAAACAAATATTGAGGTATGTGAAAGGTACTCTCATTTTTTGTTGTGTTTATAAGAAGAAGCTGTCGAATGTGGAGCTGATAGGTTTTAGCGACAGTGATATGGCTGGGGATATCGACGATAAAAAGTTGACTATTTGGGAGTAAATCCAATATCTGGGTATCGCAGAAGCAGAAGGTGGTGGCTTTGTCATCATGTGAGGTTGAGTATATAGCCGCAACTGTTGGAACGTTGGGAAGGATTTTGAGTAACATCAATCAACTGCAAGTAAAACCAAAGCTTAATGTTGACAACAAGTCAGCTATAGCGCTGAAAAAATATCATGTTTACCATGATCGAAGTAAGCACATCGATACCAGGTTTCATTTTATTCGTCAATGTGTGCAAAGTGAAGCTATTGAACTAGAATATCCGAACACAGATGAACAGTTGGCAGATATTATGACAAAGTCATTAGCGAGACAATAGTTCCTGGAGCTAAGAGAGAAGATTGGCATGAGGAAAGTCAATTCAACATAGTTAAACAAGTTTAAGGGAGTGATTGTTGGTTATAAACTTATTTTGGTTTTTTTGTTAATTTCTTTTGCTCTTAATTTTAGCTAAAAGTAGCAATTTGTTAGCATTTGATTTTTTTAATTTTGCTGTTTATTTCTCCATAAAGATAGGACTAGTTTGTCAAATGAGTTGAACTAGTTTTTAGGAAGTGAAGTTAGTGGTAGCTAATTTGTAACAAGAGTTGTTTCATTTTCACTATATAAAAAGGGTGCCTAGTTACAATTTGTAACACACTACAAAAAACAAACTCAATTAGAGTGTCTTTGCTCATTCTAAAAAAACTCTTACTGATTTCACACGAGACGGAGCTGCTGCCCCTGCGGTCCATTCACGACAACCTCAAACAACGAACCCCCAACCTCGTGAATCGAAGAACTGGCAGCTCTACGACGACATTTACGGCTGAACGGACGCGAACCGGCATCAAACCGACTGCACAGGGACCCATGACGACGAAGATAGTGCACGAACAACCATGAACTCGAACCCATGCTTCTCAGTGACCCACGACGCTCCCACGACGACCAAGTGACGTGCGAATAGCCTTTACATGTAAAACTTCAAACCCACAAGGAAATTCGACGGTGACGGCTTCAATTTCTTGACAACAGGCTTCAAGCGACGGTAGTGCTGGCCAGAAAATCGAACATGGTGGACGGTAGTGAACAGTAAGAAACAACCTAAAGTTGGGGAAGAAGGAACTATTCACTAAATATATTAGGTTTAAAGACATAAATGCCCTTCTAGTTGCACTTAACCACATAAATGCCCTCTCTTTCAAATAGGACCTCAATTTCAATTTATTCTATTTAAACACCACCAAAACGATGGGTTATTACAATTTTGCCTCTAGTCGGGGATGTGAGGGATCATATTCCACCTATAGTGTTCTTGTGTTGTTTACCCACCTTGAGACCTGTTTGAGCTGATAGCCTAAGGGTCCAATCATGTAACGTACTTCATGTCCCAATTATTATGACTTGATGTGGTTGCTACGATTGTTTGTTACTTGTAATGTTCATGACCCACGCATTAAGTACGTCTATACTCACCATTATTGTGGTTTATCCCTCTAGGTAATCATGACTTGTATCGGAACGACTGCTGGATGGAGTTGTTAGGATCATGAAGGACTGGTACATTGTCTTTTCTTTTGTTATTGAGTATTGTTTCAGCATGAACTAATATGCCATAAGATTGTTTTCCATAAGTGGCATTGTGGTTTTAAAATCTTTCAAGAAGCTCATGATTATTTTTTAAAACCATTTTTCACTTATTTTAATTTTTAATACTAAATCATTGAATTTGTTTGACCACTACTGTTTTATAACTATATTTAGTCATGCATGTTAAGGTAATAATCTACGTCTAGGACTATTAGAAGGTCGGGTTCTTATAATTGTCCTTAAAAAGTGATATGTAAGCTCAAATGTTGACTTGGCAATGTGGGGGATCAAGACTTCAATGTAGAACAAAAGAAGTGGCAAGTCTTGTATGGTTTGATGTACTTTGTTAGAGGAGAGGTCTCCCAGAAATAGACAAAGGCGATAAGTACTAAAGGTTTTGAAGTGCACATTGGTTGAAGGGAGCTTTGTTGGGGAGAATTGTTGCTAATTCGTTCGGAACAAAATCTCACACTAGTAAGTTAAGGGGATGATCTAGAGTATATAAGGAGGTGACAACACCTCACCTCCTATATGAGGTCTTTAGGGTGATAACCAGAACACATGTCTGAGGGCTTATGCTCAAAATAGACAATATTATATTAATGTGGAAGTTTGTGGAAGTTCATTGTCCCTAACAATATATTAATATTATTATAATAATAACAATAATAATAATAATAATAACAATAATAATAATAACAATAATAATAATAATAATAATAAAATTTTAAAAAAATGAATATAGGTTGACTTAGGGGTCTACAAAAACCGACAAGCTGAGCAACTCGGACTATCCAACCTAAATCGTAAGGGTTGGATTATAAATTTATTAGAATTAGGTTGAGTTATGATTTTAAAATTTTTGTTGACTTGGGTTATGATTTTATAATTTTCGTTGGGTTGGGTTGGTTTTAGAGCTGACCACTTTTTGGATGGTTCAACCCAACCCAACCCGAATTCAGAATGAGAGAGAATAATTAGTAAGATAGGTTCTTAGCATATTGATAAGGAACATGTACTAATAAGATAGGATACATAGGTTCAAATATAGTATCATGTATCTTTTCTTGATTTGCTTATATATTTATGGGATATGATTTGAGTTGTTTTTATAATAGAAGAGATGAACACAACCCGATAACCCAACTTAACTCAAACTGAAAAATAAGGTTGAGTTGAGTTAGATTATTCTAATGCATAGGGTTGGAGGGATTGGAGGATTGACCAACCCAAAAATTTAGGTTGGTCCAAAAAATTCCTCCAACCTAAATCATATACACCCTTAAATTGACCTAATAATTAAATATAATTTTGATAATTTAAAAGATAACAAGTTTAATTATTGATAAAATTAATTTTATACTAATTTTCTTTTAACAACTAAATATTGTTGGATCAATTGTTGTTCACAAATATAGTGGAAGTGCACATAATCAAATTTGGATACTCATCTATATTTAAAACAAAAATAAAAAATGGATAAATCTTAAAGGAAAATACCAATCACAATAAAACATGCTTGACCAGTCAAAGGCGCATTAAAACCCCCTTTTAAATATGGAAAGAAGATTGGTTTGAATGGGAGTGTTTCCCTTTGACCATTTATCATATTGCTTTAAATAATAAGTAATCTGTAACTGCGAGAGGGCCGACATTAATATCTCTCCTTTGTTTTTTTATATTCTTTTTGAGGTCAACTTTTTTTTTTTAATCATTATCTCTTTTTATTAGTAACTATATATACCGTAATTAAGATATTATCAATCAGAGTTTACTCTATCAAATAAAAAAAAAAAAAAAAAAATCAGAATTTACTCTTGATTTATTAGTTAAATGACATATATTTTTATTTCAGCTAAATTATGTTTACCTTAGTCAAAATTTAATTGATATATTCTTTTTAGTTTAGAAATATTGAGAGAGACTAAATTTTATCGACATCTTGTATAATTTGATAGTTATATTCAAATCTTTTTTCTCCAAATATTATAAAATAAAATAAAATATTTTTGGAGATTTGTAATGAGAGATGAGAATTTTAGACCCTTAATTGAATGTAACTGTTAAGTCTCCATGAACTAAGTCCATTTTAGCCTCAATTTAATTAATTAAAGCATTAGTAATTGAGGTCAAGTTCACCAACCAATCATAAATAAAAAGGAAATTGTTTTGATGAAACACCTCTTTCCCAAAAAAAAAAAGAAAAAAAAGAAATTGCATTCCCTTTTAGAGAAGGACAAGAACACAAAACAAGACACAAGAGATTAGTCGCACACGTCTTTGGGAACAGTCAAAACTACAAATGATAGATAAAAGGTCTATCCATAAGAAATAACTATTATTTTAATTCAACAATAATATTTAAGTTGTGAGGATCGAAAGCTATAATCTTTAAATGGAAAATATATATCAGTTATCATTAAATTACATTTGAAGTAGCATGACGTTTATTTTTCACTCATTTTTCTTTTTCTAAGTTTTAAGAAATAAATAATCTTCACTTTATTTGTATTTTGTACTAAAATTATTTATTATTCATAATGCAAAATAAAATTTCCATTTTGTATTTGGTCAAGTTTATTTTGGCCAATAAAATAGATGGATTAATAACTTCCTCCTTTGGTATATGGTTGAAAAAAAAGCACTATCAATCTTTAAATTTAAAAATCAAAACACAAACCCTGATCGTGAGAAATCAATTTGAAATTTAATTGATATCATAATATAGCCCAATTAGATCGCCAACAAAACAATAATTTAAGCAATATAAATATGTTCATGACTTTGAAATCTTAGAACTAAAAAAAAAAAGAAGATTAGATGAAAGCTCCAACCCTTCTCTCTCCCATTTTAGAGATAGAGGAAAAGAAGAATATATTTACAGAAAAAGAAAAGGGAAAGAAAGAAATAGAAGGTAAATTAGAGGGACTAATTATAAGAAAATAAAAAGAAAAGATTGGATTTAAGATTGAGACTCAAACTTGTAGAACTTATCAACAGCAACAGAAACATCCCAAGTGCAGCTAAGTCCTTTAGGAATAGTGACCAAATCGCCAGCCCCAAACTCAGTGTATTCAGAATCAGCTGATCCTTTTGCATAAGCCTTCACTTTTCCCTTCACCAAATAGCATGTCTCTTCCGCCTCAAATTTCAGTTGGTATTTCCCCGCCGAACACCCCCATCTAACACACGAAAGCTTAAACCGATAGATTAGAGTGTTCTAAATCATATCCCATCGAACACAAAAGTTTAAGTGGATAGATTATTTCAAACAACCCCATGTAAATAAAAGCAGCTAATTATCACCCGATCGAGAGCTCAAAAGCTTAAACTAATAAGTGACAGCATACCCAACCCAAAAGTTTAAATGGATGGATTATAGTGTGTTTGGAACAACCCCATCTAAAAAAGTTAAGCAATTATTATGGAACCGAACTCAAAAGCTTAAATCGATAGACGGAATCGTGGTATACTTACTTTGGCCAGCAGTGGATGTTGAGCTGAGAGAGCTTGGCTTGAGAAGGGTTTCTTTCTACAATGATTCTAAGGTTGTTGGTTGAGTTAGGATTGTTGCTATTTCCCTCTTCATTGGCCATATTCTTCTTTTCCTTTAGGTTACAAAAAGGGTGAGGGGAAATTAAAAGAGAAGGGTGGGATTTATGTGGAGGTATTTATTGAGAGAAAGAGAGACAGAAAGAGAAAGGGAAATAAAAGACAATGAAAGGAAAGGAATCTTATGGTTTTGGATGGAACAAAAATGAGGAGAATGATGAAGTTTGTGAGAGAATTTATAGCGACTCAGATAAGGCCCGGGGTTTTGTTTCTTCTTTTTATTATTTTATTTTTAATGGGGGAAGCATCATAGTGTGTGTGTGTGTTTTTTTTAATTGTTGGTTTGGATTTTATTATTAATAAAATAATTTAACCGAACGATAATTAATTTGTAATTTTAACTCTCTTTTTTTTTTAATTTTTTATATATATTAGTGATGGTACCTTGTGCTCCATCTAACTCTATAATATTTTTGGATGTGAAAGAAATAAGTAGAAAACTAATTTTTAAGTAGATGACTATTATGTAATGAATTCGAGCTTCTTTGACCGCTAGACAACTTTATAATAGGTATTTGTAGTTTTAACTTAAATGTTCTTGTAGGTTCAAATTCACAATTAAAAAATAAACGGGTTTCGAATTTGGGATTTCAATTTAATATACTCTCCAAGTTCAATTAGTAATAAGGAAAGGAGTTCTTATTTTTTTATAAAGATGTTCTTATACTTTTTATCTTTTCAATGTAAAATAAGATGAGCATCTATATTATTATTTAAGGTTATAAATTAAATTGCAATAAAGTCTTCATATTTATGAATATTTTTTTTAGAAATATTTAGAAATTTAACTAATAATCAAATGTTTTCCTTTTTCTAAATTTATACACTTTTCGTAATGTTTACATCTATTATTATTTGTTTTATGTCTTTGGTTTTTTTTTTTTTTTATATATACTTCCTTGATAGGTCAAACATATAACTTGTTTGACCATAATTAAAAGGAACAAATGACTTACGGGGTGTTTGGTGCAGGGATTAGGATTAAGTTAAGAGGTATTAAGTTAAGTTGAGTATTAAGTTAAGCTGGGGATTAAGTTAATCTGTGTTTGGTAAACATATTAAGTTAAGCTGGATTAAGTTAAACTGACTGTTGTTTGGTGCAGAGATTAAGTTAAGCTGAGTATTAAGTTAAGCTGTGTTTGGTACGAAGATTAAGTTAATCTGAGTTTCTAAACTTAATTTTGTTAATTTGAGTTTGCTTTGAATATTATTTTAGTTGTTTCTTTGGCAATATATAAAATGAAATTCATTTTAAATTGTCACAACATAATATTCATTCGATAGCCAAATTATAATTTAGACATAATACATTAAGTATCAGTTCAACCAAATAAGAGATAATAATAAGATCATTCACTTACAAGTAGTACATTATGAAATTGTTTCATTCACTCATTTAATGAGGTTTTCCATTTAGTAAACATTCGTTCCGCGATTAAATCTCGAAAGTATGACCATTCAGTTGAAGATTTGTCCATTATTGCTCTAGTCCGAGCAGCTCCAACATCATCCCCCATTTGTATTTGCCACGTGTACAATATCTTCCATACTATTAAATTTGTTCGATGCTCCATAATCTAAACAAAGAGTAATTTAATTTATTTTTATCAAACTTCAAAATTAATTATAATACTTCTTTTTTATTTTATCAAACTTATATTTTCATGCATTCATAAGAATATTATCTAAGTGCTTATGTTTATTTATTTCTCATTAAAATTTAAAGTGTAGGCAATAATTAAAGGAATTAACATTCCATTTATAATAAAATAGGAAATATGCATTAACGTTCATTGCATAATAAAAAAAGGTAATATAAAGCAAGTCGACTCCGTACAATGAGTAATCGATGGTTGAACAAAAAAAAGCTTTTTCGTCCTTTAATTAAAATTAGAAGTGGGGTCATCTTTTAGGCATCCATCGATGTAAAAAAAGAGATAGATAAGGTCATCATCTGGGTCTGTTCAATAGATAATCGCAGTAGTTGGCCCGATCATTTTCTGGGACTCCAAGAAAAGCAGAAGCTTCGTCGAGATCCTTTAAAAGGATGTTCATCAGTACAACCTGCTGTGAATCGTTAATGGCGGTGATAATTTACGAAGAAGAATTGTAGCGACTTCGGCTCTTGTAGATTTATTATCCTCCTTTGTCACTTGTAGGGTTGTGACAGGTCAATCAACAATCCTCACGATTTGCTCGTACTGCATGTTCATGCCGGCACGCAACACATCAAGCATTTCCTGCTTTTCTGAGACTCTTTTTCTCTTCTCTCCCACAAAAAAGGATGATGGTCTAGCTACTCTACTTGTGGGGGTATTTGGGTCTTCTTCTTCAGCAACAGGAATCTCAGGTATGTAATATTCTTGGGAACCGCCTGCCTCACCGACCTCTGTATTCAAATCTTCTTCTGCAATATCTCTAGCAGACTGAGATATTGACTCGCATGCTCTATCCTTTCCGAAAATATAAGCCAAGTCATCGTAATGTGGAAAAGGCTTGTTGTTGAGACCCTTTGCATTTGGGTGCGCCTGACAATGAAATTAAGAACATACGATTCGTAAATAAATTGAAAGTTTATTTAGTTATATTATAACTATTCTTTAATACCTGAACCCAGTTGTAAAAAACAGTTGGCTCCACTTCAATGCACTTGTATTTATCATTCCAACTGAATCCACTACAAGTATTTCCCAGCATCTCGGCAATAGCTTGGTACTGTCGTTTCAGACTCTTCACTCTAGTATCAATCACAGTGGTAGATGTAATTGGGCATCCAGGTAGCTTTAGGTGCATTAATCGAAGTAGTTCATTATGGTACTTATTCCTAAAAGTACCATTATCTGATCTCCTCCCCCCTTCTTGTTGTAACGACCCGGAAAATTTCATCCCGGTCTTCCCGGGAGGCCTAGGGGAATTTTGGTAATTTTGGGTCGGGCCGACAGGGCCGGTTTTGTAATTGAAAATTGCCGGAATAATTATGAGTCAATTTGAAAGGGATCGAGAATTTTGGTGAAGACATTTGGGCTTGGAAAAAGGTAAAAATAAATAGAGAATTAAATAGCGCGTCGAGTGAGATTCGAGCCAAGGATGTGTCATGTGCTAGGCAAGGGGCGCTGCCAGCCGAGCCACTGGGCGTGTTTGCTAAACTAAGCGCGCGATCTGGTATATATACCGTGCGCAGTGGGATTTTTATATAAAAGCAGAATTTCGCCCGGAAGCTTCCCCATTTCTCTTCTTCTTCTTCGCGATTTTTCCTCCGACCGACTCACTTCTCCCTCGCGATTTCTTTCTCCTTTCCCCTCGACCGACTGCAACTCCTCACCCTCGCCGGAGCTCCCTCGCCGATCGCCCAACACCGGTAAGTTCCTTCTTTCTTCTTCTCCTTCCATTTCATTTCCCCTGTTTTGGTTTCGCCGTTGCCGGCCAAGACGAAGTGAGCTTCTTGTGGATTTTGTGTAGCTAGTGTAGGGGAGTTCGTCCATCAACGAATCGGCCGTCGAATCCTCCCCAATCGCTCGAATTCGCTTCCTCCAATCGCCTGTTCGCCGCCGCTCGCGCGCGCAGACGCCCCACCCGCCGAGCCTCGCCGCGCATCGAACCGTGCCAGCGCGCGCTCCCTCGCCCAAGCGCCGTGTCATCCGCGCCCTTGCATCGCCCGCGCGCCCGTCGCGCACAGCCAGCGCCCTCGCGCGCGCAGCCCGCGCGCCCACGCGCCCAGCAAGCCCTATTGCTGCCCCGTTCGAGCAATCGGCTCGTTCGTGCGTTCGTCGCGCCTCGTGAGTTGCTCCCGAGCTGAGCCTCATTTATTTTATTATATTTAGGCCTATTGTGTGATTTTTGTTGTGATTGATAGGTTCTCGGTAGCTAGTTCGGGTTCGTTCGCAATTTAGGATTTCGTGTCAAATCGTCCCCGACCAAGGTAAGGATTTCTTCTACCGGAGTTGTGTGGACCTGCGATATTATATGCGATTGCTGATTGATTGCTTGTTTATGTTTATTGACATGTATAGCTAGGTACTCAATTCTGAATTCCCGATTAGTATGTTGTTCCTGATTAATTCTCATGTTAATCCATGCTAGGTTGTTCCCTTCTAGCATGCTCGTGATCTGCCCTTGCTTCGTAGTATCATGCTAGGCTCGTTGTATTCTTATTGAGCACGTATTGGATTTTATGGAATTGTTTGTTTGTTTGCTAGGCGAGTTAGAGTTGCGGTAGATAGCATCATCCGGGCCTGATGCATAAAGTACCTTGCATCCATGGCGGGGACGCCGAGCAAGTCATTCCGCCCACTGACCCCGTGAGGGATTAGCTAACCCGAGCGGTAGGCCCCGCAATCTTGGGTGAGGGTGGCGCTTGTTAATGCCCCAACGGTCGGGATGATGACTTGGCATTGCCTCGCCCCGGCAGCCGGCATGTCCTCGGCATGTTTGGCAAGTAGCCCGATTGCCACTGTTAAGGCAAGGACGGCTTCTGGTGTAAGCCTACCACGACCGTTCCTTGGCCCAAAGCGCGGGTTCAGTTGACATAGTTTACGTGTCGGATCTCACACCCCTATGTCGCGACACCGATCCAAAGATTTAGTTAGGCGTGGTGATGGATATGGGCGGCTTGCCTTCGACCGGCAACCCCCATAGTTCTGCAGAGAGCACGCGGTGCATGCTTACGCTCATTACAGCCGCCCGATCGAGAGCTCCTCGTGATTGTGAGCCGGTGTACCTTTCGTCGACGATGAGCAGTGAGGCCGGGACTTGTTTCTCGTATAGGGCGACTCATGTATTGGACTGTGTGATGATACTATTCCGGACTAAGACCCTGAGTTGGCATCCGAGGCCCAAGTGTGGGCTAAGCTATGTGCTCTATTCTGTGTTTATATTCATAGCTTGCATACGCTCATCGAGATGACCATGTATATCGTATTGTACCCCGGTTGGGGATTCTTACTGAGTAATTCGTTACTCACCCTTATTCTATGGTTTTCCACAGGTAATCGTGGTGCGCGACAGGATGCCTGAAGGAGGAGCTGTGATCATGGGGCCCAGTCTTCCAACTCTGATTATTGTATTATGACTCTTGTGTGTTGTGTTTTCCCCTGAATGCATGTAGCCGGGCACGGAGCCCTAGGATGTTTTGTAAATATTTGTCGATTCCAGCATTTTGTATCTGAACAGGTTTTGAATGGCTTTTAGTAAATCTCTGATCAGAGTAAACTTTGGAAATGTATTTATCTTGGAACAGGTGCTTGGAAACAGGGGGCGATTCCGTGGAAATTGTCTAGTTTTTAAAGGGGTTATTTTGAATGTTTTTGTTTTAATTGGAATCAAATCATGTTTGTTTAAATGTCCTTTACTTTGAATGCATGCATTGGGATAAGGGCCCATTTAGTGCCCCATTCGGCCGGTCCCTTACAGCTTGGTATCGAGCTCGAGTCATAAATTCGTAGTAGTATGACTGTTGTTGTAGGTCGTTTTCCCATGATCACTAGCACTCAGGCAGGTCATCAGTACGCCTAAGTTTACTATTTGTTGTTAAAAAAGGGTTAAAAATTTACAATACCTGTCATCTAGTGTATGCCTTGTGTAGTATTGTGGAGCGGAGACGAGCAGGTTCTGACTCGTTATTGGTTTGGGTGTAGATCGCCAACATGCCAGTTACCCGCGCCGGAAGAGGACGCCCGAGAGGAGGCCGAGGTGTCAGGATCGGATCTGACACCGCAGGGACATCGTCCCAAGCTGAGACTGATAGCATTTCGCCTGTAGCTCCCCCTGTTGAGCCCAAAGTAGACATTGAGGCGACTGTGCGCCGTGAGACTGCTCCTGGAGCAGAATTTGATAATTCTATGAGGTCTATGGTGGTCGACCTGTTGAGTGGCGGAGGCGAGACCGAGCTTTGTTGGCGTATGCAGCGGGAAGAGTCCCGAGCTCGGATCGAGCAAAATGACTCGTTTGGTTCAAAGAGGCGCAAAGAAGACTTTTGACCTCGCAAGAGCCAGCAGCCTTTGAGGCAGAAGTGGAGGAAGGTGCCGATGAGCTTGGTAAATGGTTGAAGGATTTCGTAAAATGGAACCCTGATAAGTTTGACGCCACAGGTGATGCTTTAGCAGCAGCCAGATGGATTGCCCATTTGGAGTACACCTTCCTGATTATGGTGTGCCCCGATGTGCAGAGGCCGAGGTGTGCAACTCATGTGTTAGGGGGCGTAGCTAGATGGTGGTGGGAGTCCACCCTGAGTGAGAGACCAGCTGGGTCTCCACCTGCTACCTGGGAGTTCTTCAAGACAGAATTTAAAGCCAAGTACATTAGCGATGAGGCTCAAGAGAAAATGGTAGCGCTTTTCCAGAATCTGCAGCAGGGTTCTGATTCTATAGAGGAGTATGAGAGGAAGTTTTCGGAGTATGGCTATTTTTCTCCGCAGCTGATAGCAACCCTTGAGTTGAAAATTCGGAAGTTCATTTCTGGTCTGAGGCAGGGTGTGTCTCAGGATGTCAGGGCTCTGGCCCCTATCACTTATGCTAAAGCTGTTCAGCTGGCCACTATTTACAATGGAAAGTATCCTGTTGAGCGGACTGGCGCCGCTCAGGCAGGCGTCTGTCCCAGTAGTAGTAGGGCGAGAGAGGAGGTTTGAGTTCGAGGAGGCGGCCAGTCGCGCCAAGGGCGATTCGAACCAGGATCGGCGTAGGATTCTGCCCGATTCCAGCCTCGCCCAGAGGCGGTCCTAGGCAGATTCCCGCCTGTGTCACTTGTGGAAGAGTCCACTTCGGAGCTTGTCAGACCGGGCCCAGCGGTGTTTCCGATGTGGAAAGGAGGGGCATATGATCCGTTCTTGTGATCAGCCAGGCTATGGCGATTCGGCTGTCGCAGCAGCAGCGAGCGGGGCGGGTGTTCGCTCTGAACCGTCGAGGCCGAACGTGCAGATGCCGCAGCGATGGCGTAGTGCGCTTCTTGTTTTGGATCATTGTGCATTTGTCTTGTTTAACTCTGGTTCTACGCACTCGTTTGTATCTGTTTTGTTTGCTGAGCATGATAGGTTGAGATTAGAGCCTCTAGGTTTTGAATTGTCTGTTGCAACTCCTTCGGGAGTTAATATGTTAGCAAAAGATAAGGTTAAGGATGGCCGGATCGAGATATCCGGGAATTCTTTGGTAGCTACGCTCATAGTTCTACCCATGAGTGGTTTCGATGTGATTCTTGGTATGGAGTGGTTAGCCGCTAACCACGCATTGATTGACTGCCACCGGAAGGAAGTAGTGTTCAGGCCGCCGGGTCGGCCCAGCTTCAAGTTTCGTGGAGTTCAGGGTGGAGTTTGCCCGCCGATGGTGTCAACTGTGAAATCTCGTCGTTTGCTAGCTCATGGAGCTTGGGGCTACCTAGCCAAATTGTCCGGAGAGAGCCGTCCCTCACTGACTATTGATCAAGTGCCGGTTGTGCGAGAGTTTGCTGATGTGTTTCCTGAGGAGTTACCGGGGTTGCCCCCGAAGAGAGAGGTTGACTTCACAATTGAGCTCGAGCCAGGGATCCTCCCTATCTCGAAGGCTCCGTATCGTATGGCGCCAGCCGAGCTAAAGGAACTAAAGGTTCAGCTGCAGGAGATGTTAGATCGAGGATTCATTCGTCCGAGTGTGTCCCCATGGGGAGCGCCAGTGTTGTTTGTGAAGAAAAAGGATGGTTCGATGCGCCTATGCATTGACTATCGTGAGCTTAATAAGGTGACAGTGAAGAATAAGTATCCGTTGCCCCGTATCGATGATTTGTTCTATCAGCTTCAGGGAGCTTTCGTGTTCTCCAAGATAGATTTGAGATCCGGGTATCATCAGTTGCGGATTAGGGACGCCGACATTCCTAAGACAGCGTTCAGGTCTAGATATGGGCACTACGAGTTTGGGGTCATGTCGTTTGGGTTGACGAATGCACCAGCAGCGTTCATGGACATGATGGATAGGGTGTTCAAAGCATTTTTGGACAGCTTCGTCATCGTGTTCATTGACGATATTATGATCTATTCACTGACCATGGAGGAGCATGCAGAACATTTGAGACAAGTGTTGGCAGCCTTGAGGGAAAACCAGCTTTATGCGAAGTTTTCCAAATGTGAGTTCTGGTTGGAACAAGTGGCCTTCTTAGGTCATGTAGTCTCGAGAGATGGTATAGCTGTGGATCCTGCAAAGATTGAGGCCGTGAGTTCGTGGGCTAGGCCGACTTGATTCTGAGATATACGCGGCTTCACGGGCTGACAGTTACTACCGTCGGTTTGTTAAGGACTTTTTTGCCATAGCCTCGTCCCTCACTCATCTGACGAGGAAGGGTGTCGAGTTTGTTTGGGACGGTAGGTGTGATGAGAGCTTTGCCCGGCTCAAGCGCGATTTTGACTTCAAAGACTGATGTTGGCGATCCGGAGGGGACAGTGGTTTCGTGGTTTCTGATGATGCTTCCAAGTTCGGGTTGGGGTGTGTGTTGATGCGTAGACGGGAAGGTCATTGCTTATGCTTCCCGTCACCGGAAGCCATATGAGCGAGAACTATCCGACTCATGATATGGAGTTGGCGCGATGGTCTTTGCAATCGAAAATTTGGAGGCATTACCTGTATGGTGAGCAGATCCAGATGTTTACCGATCACCAGAGCCTCAAGTATCTGTTTACTCAGAAGGAGCTGAATATGAGACAGAGGAGATGGTTAGAGTTAGTGAAAGATTATGACTCCGAGATTCTGTACCATCCGGGTAAAGCCAATGTTGTAGTCGATGCTCTGAGTAGGAAGACGTCGCACTCCGCGGTGTTGTTGAGTTCCCAGCCCAGATTACGGAGAGAGTTCGAGCGGGCTGAGATTGCAGTGTTGTTGGGTGAGGTTCTTGCCAGAGTGGCTCGATTGGATATCCGACCATCGATTAGACAAATGGATTGTTGATAGTCAGCTGAGTGACCCCGCACTTAAAAGATTATTTGACAGAGTTAGTGCTGATGGAGATTTTGATTTTGTGTATTCACCAGACAGTGGGCTGACGTACAAAGGTCGGTTGTGTGTGTTCGGATGTCGCGAGATTGCGAGCGAGTTGCTCTCGAGAGGCCCACGATTCTCCGTTTGCTTGACACCCCGGGTACCAAGATGTATCGAGATCTTAAGCGGACATTACGGTGGATGGGTATGAAAAGAGATGTGGCGGAGTTCGTCGATCGATGTCTCACTTGTCGGCAAGTGAAGGCACCAGCAGAGACCACCCGCCAGTTTATTGCGCGGCCATGAGTGTACCTTAGTGGAAATGGGAAGAGATCTCCATGGACTTTATTTCTGGGTTGCCGAGGACTCCGAGGAAGTTCTCTAAGATTTGGGTGATAGTCGATCGATTGACTAAGAGCGCACACTTCATTCCCTAGTAGAGACACTTATACCGTGGAACAAAGGCGCGATTGTTTTTGGAGCGAGATCATTCGCTATCACGGTGTGCCTGTGAGGATCGTATCTGACTGTGATTCGAGGTTCACTTCTCGTTTCTGGAGAGCGCTCCAGAAGGGTTTAGGCACTGAGTGCAGCTTCAAAGATGACTTTTCACCCTCGATCCGATGGACAGGTGAGAGGGTGAACCAGATTCTCGAAGATATGTTGAGGGCTTGTGTGTTGGATTTCCCGGGCAGTTGGGACCAGTATCTGTATCTGATGGAGTTTGCATATAACAACAGTTATCAGTCGACGATTCACTTTCCTATCTATCTATCTATCTATATATATATTGATAGAGATTAAACTTTTCAAAATAAGTTAATTTTAATACTTAAACATGAATGTCGTTTGAAACCAATTTTATAAATTCGATTTTAATATTAAATTATATAAATTTCAAATATCAATTTATGTAAGCATAATTTAATTATTCAAAATGATGTCTTCAAAGTACACTAATCCTAAACTAATTTCAAATACTCAATTGTCTTTGGAAAATGATAATTCATGTGATCAAATTCAGCCTACGGTTAAAGTAGAAAGAGGAAAAGTTGAAAATGAAATGCTTTATGGTTTAGTTGCAACACATGCTAATGAGGTTAGTAGGGAATTAGATTGTAAGTTCTTATTTTCTTGTATCCCTTCTACTATTGTAAAACCTACTCTTAATGATGTACATATTGATGTGTGTGTGTAAAGACCCGACCCAAAAGGGGCTCTAAATGGGCCTTTACCCCAATGCATGTATTCAAAATAAAAGACATTATGAAAATAAATATCGGATTCCAAGTAAAAACAGAAACGTTCAACAATCAAAACAATTTACTCTAAAACCTGTCCTTGTTTCCAAGCACCTGTTTCAGGATAAATACATTTCTAAAAGCATACTCTGATAAGAGATTTATTTAAACCATTCAAACCTTCCACAAGTACAACTATGCTAGAATCCATAAAACATAAGAAAACATCCTAGCACTCCGTGCCCGTCTACATGCATTCAGGGGAAATAACAAAAGTCAAGAGCCATGATATAATAAAATGGTCAGAGATGACAGCAGGGCTCATGATCATAGCTCATCCTTCAGCCATCCTGTCTCGCTCCTTGGTTACCTGTGGAAACCACAAAATAAGGGTGAGTAACGAGTTACTCAGTAAGAATCCCCAACCGGGGTACAATACGATGCACATGGTCATCCAAATGAGTGTATGCAAGCTATGATCATAAACACAGAATAGAGCACATAGCTGGAGTCCACACTTGGACCTCGGATGCCAACTCAGGGTCTTAGTCCGGAATTAACTACCATAACCACACAGATCGCCCTATACGAGAAACAAGTCCCGCCTCACCTATCTACTTATCGAATGAAAGGTGCACTAGCTCAAGATCCCGAGGAGCTCTCCGGTCGACGCTGTAATGAGCGTAAGCATGCACCGCGTGCTTCTACAGACTATGGGGGGGTGCCGGGTCTAGTGGCAAGCTGGCCATATCCGGATACCACGCCTAACTAAATCTCTGGATCGGTGTCACTGACATAGGGGTGTGAGACCTGGACACGTGAACTATGTCAGCCTGTACCACCGCACCTGAGGCTAAAGAACGGGTCGTGGTAGGCTTACACCAGGAAGCCGTCCTTACCTTAACAGGTGGCAATCAAGGGCTATTGCCGAACACGCTGAGGACGTGCCGGCTGCCGGGGACTAGGCATTGCCAAGTCATCATCCCGACCGTTGGGGCATCGCTTAGACTACCACCCTCACCCAAGATTGCAGGGCCTACCGGTTGGGATAGCTAATCCCTCACGGGGTCCAAGGACGGAGAACTGGCTCGAACGTCCTTGCCATGGATGCAAGATACTTTATGCATCAGGCCTGGATGATGCTATCTACCTGAATTCTAACCTGCCTTAACAATCAGCAAACAATCCAATACGTGCTCGAAAGAATACAGCAGACCTAGCATGGTACTACAGAACAAGAATGAATATGAGCATGCCAGAAAGGAACAACCTAGCATGGACTAACATGAAAGAGCAACATACGAAGTCATGCCAGTCAGGAATTCAGAACAGAGTACCTAAACTATACATGCTGATAATCACAAACAAAACATACAACATCAATCACATAAAACATCGCAGGGTCCACACAACCCCGGTAAGAAATCCTTACCTTGGTCGGAAGACTTCTACACACAAATTCCTAAGCTGCGAACACTTCCGAGCTAGCTATCGAGAACCTACAAACATAGTAACAATCATAACCATAGCCCTAAAAATATAATAAAACAGCAGGCTCGGTTCAGGAGCACTCACACGGCACGACGACACGAGGCTGGGCACTACTGGCGGGCTGATGCAGCTGGACTGGGCGCTGGGCAGGCGCTGGGGCGCGGCTGCGCGCTGAGCAGGCGCTGGGGCACGGCACGGGCGCGCGGCGCTGGGCGTGCGATGCAGACACGGGCGAGCGACACGGCGCTGGCGAGGGCGCGCGGGCGCTGGGCGTGCGAGGCGGACGCGGGCGAGCTACTCGACACGGGCGAAGACGCGCGGGCGCGATCTGGCGTCTGGCTCGCGAGCGACCTGGGGGACCTGCTGCGATGGCGATCTGGGTGATGGGCTGGCTGATGCGACGAGCTCGGCTGCTGGGCTTCCCTCGGCTGGCTGCGAGCAATGGAGAGGCTAGGCGACCGCACTGGCGTGCGGTAGGGGCTGCGACGGCGACGAGCGTTGGCGCGGGGGAGGGCTGCGACGGCAGATCTGGCGCGACCTGGGCGTCTGCTCGTGCGGATCTGACGATCGCCGCTTTGCTCGGATCTGGCGCTCGCTCGGCGGTAGGCGGAACTGGACACCGCAACAAACACACACACACACACAAGCTCTCCTTCTTACCTTCGGCCAGCAAGAACACCCAAACGAGAAGATGAAGAGGATGAAGACTTGACCGGAATGATGATGGAATCTCTAGCTGCAAGGGGATGAAGAAATCGGCAAGGAGAGCTTGGGAGAAAGCTTGGGCGGGCACAAGATTTTGGAGAAGAAGATATGGCAAAACCTATTTTCTTTTCATTTAACCAAATGAACCAAAACTCCAAAATCCAAGGCTAACCATAAAATGATACGGACAGAGCAACAAGAGCACCTAATGGCTCAATTGGCACACATCCCCAAAAGCTTTCCAGGAGACCAGGGTTCAAACCCCAGCTGCAGCACAATTTTCCTTTCTTTTTACTTTTGCATCAAACATTGCTCAAACCCTTCCACGAAGCCTCACAAACCTACATAAATCCATCCAATATTTTTAGCAACTAGAAAGGACATAAATGACCCTGACGGCCCGACAAATTACCAAAATACCCCTTGGGCATACTTGGAAGACTGGGATGAAAACCTGGGCCGTTACAATATTCCCTCCTTTTTATGACTTTCGTCCTCGAAAGTCCTTAAGACTGGAACAGCTCAGGATAATGCAATCTCATCTCGCCTTCCCGCTCCCAAGTGGCTTCCTCGGAACTCTGACTCCTCCACTGAACCTTTACCAACCGAATCTCGCGGTTACGCAACGTCTTTGTCTCAAATGCAAGGATCCCCACTGGCTTCTCCTCGAAGCTCAAATCCTCATTCAGCTGCAAAGGCTCAAAGTCCACAATGTGCGACGGGTCCGGTACATACTGCCTCAACATCGATACATGAAAAACACCGTGCACTGCTGACAACGACGGAGGTAGGGCTAACCGATAAGCAACTCTGCCAATCCTCTCCAGAATCTCAAACGGCTCGACAAAACGGGGACCGAACTTCCTCGCTTACCAAACCTCAAAACACCACGCATTGGAGCAACCTTTAGGAACACATGCCGCCAACCTCAAACTCCAAATCTCGGCGCCGAACATCGGCGTAACTTTTCTCTGCTGCTCGAGCCACAACATACGAGCTCTAATCTTTTGCACCGCTCCATTAGTCAACTACAAACTTCTGGACCCAAAACTCGCCTATCACCAACCTCTTCCCGAACACGGGGGACCGACAACGCTTGCCATACAAGGCCTCGAATGGAGCCATCTCGAATCGTCGATCGATAATCGTTGTTATAGGCAAACTCCATCGAATCATGTATATCATCGTCTCAATCGCCGGGAAGTCCAACACACAAGCCCTCAACATATCCTCGAGAATCTGGTTCACCCTCTCGATCCGCCCATCCGTCTGAGAGGTGAAAAGTCATGCTAAAATCGCACTCGATGCCTAAACCTTTCTGGGCGCCCTCGAGAATCGAGAAGTGAACCGCGAATCACGGTGCGACACAATCCTCACAGGCACACCATGGTAACGAATGATCTGCTCCAAAAACAATCTGCGCCTTTGTTCCACGGTATATAAGTGTCTCTACCGGAATGAAGTGTGCGCTCTTGGTCAACCGATCGACTATCACCCGGATCTGAGTGAACTTCCTCGAGTCCTTGGCAAACCAAGAATAAAGTCCATGGAGATCTCTTCCCATTTCCATCGAGGCACACTCAATGGTGCAACAAACCAGGTGGCCTCTGCACAGGTGCCTTCACTTGTCGACAAGTGAGACACCGGTGACACAAAATCGCCACATCTCTCTTCATTCCCATCCACCGAAAGGTCCGCGCTGAGGTCCTGATACATTTTGGTAACCCGGGGTGCCAAGCAAATGGGGAATCAGGGCCTCGAGAGCAACTCGCTCGCAATCCTGCAATGTCCGGAACACACAACCGCCTCTATAAGTCAACCCACCGCATGGTGAATATACGAAGTCAAAGTCTCTGTCAAGACTAGCTCACAAACCAATCTCTTAAGTGCGGGGTCACTCAATTGGCTATCAATAATCCATTTGTATAATCGATGGTGAGCGAATCATCAATCGAGCTACCACAGCGCGGTAACCTCACCTAACAACACGGCAACCTCGGCCCGCTCGAACTCTTTCCGCAATCCTGGCTGGGAACTCAACAACGCCGTGGAGTGCGACGTCTTCCTACTCAAAGCATCAGCCACTACATTGGCTTTACCGGATGGTACAAAATCTCGCAGCCATAATCCTTTACCAACTCTAACCATCTCCTCTGCCTCATATTCAACTCCTTTTGAGTAAACAGATACTTGAGGCTCGGTGGTCGATAAACATCTGGATCCGCTCACCATACAGTAATGCCTCCAAATCTTCAATTGCAAACACCACTGCTGCAACTCCATATCATGAGTCGGGTAGTTCTGCTCATACGGCTTCAATCGACGGAAGCATAGGCAATGACCTTTCCGTGCTGCATCAACACACAACCCAACCCAAACTTGGAAGCATCATCAGAAACCACAAAACCGCTTTCGCCTCTCCGGATCGCCAACACCGTCTTGAAGTCAAATCAGCGCTTGAGCCTAGCAAAGCTCTCATCACACCTCTCGTCCCAAACAAACTCGACACCCTTCCTCGTCGACGCAGTGAGGGGCGAGGCTATAGCGGAAAAGTCCTTAACGAACCAACGATAGTAACTCGCCAAACCTGTAAAGTCGCTTATCTCGGCAATCGGTTGGCTTGGCCCACGAACTCATGGCCTCAATCTTCGCGGAGTCCACGGCTATACCATCTCTCGAAACCACGTGACCTAGGAAGGCCACCTGCTCCAACCAAAACTCACACTTGGAAAACTTCGCATAAAGCTGATTTTCCCTCAAAGCTGCCAATACTCGCCTCAAATGCTCTGCATGGTCTTCCTTAGACCTCGAATAAATTAGAATATCGTCAATGAACACGATGACGAAGCTGTCCAAAAATGATTTGAACACCCTATCCATCATGTCCATAAACGCGGCTGGGGCATTAGTCAATCCAAACAACATGACCACAAACTCATAGTGACCATATCTAGACCTGAAAGCTGTCTTAGGAATGTCGGCATCCCTGATCCGCAACTGATGGTAACCGGATCTCAAATCTATCTTGGAGAACACGGAAGCTCCCTGAAGCTGATCAAACAAGTCATCAATACGGGGCAACGGGTACTTATTCTTCACTGTCGCCTTATTAAGCTCGCGATAATCAATACATAAGCGCATAGAACCATCCTTCTTTTTCACAAATAGAACCGGTGCCCCCCACGGGGACACAATCGGACGGATGAACCCTCGATCTAACATCTCCTGCAACTGAATCTTCAGTTCCTTTAACTCCGCTGGCGCCATGCGATACGGAGCCTTCGAGATAGGGAGGGTCCTTGGCTCGAGCTCAATAGTGAAGTCAACCTCTCTCTCGGGGGCAACCCCGTAACTCCTCAGAAACACATCCGCGAACTCCTCGCACGACCGCACTGATCAACGATCGGCAAGGGACGGCTCTCCACAGACAACTTGGCTAGGTAACCCCAAGCTCCATGAGCTAGCAAACGACGAGCTTTCACAGCTCACACCATTGGCGGGCAGACTCCACCTTGGGCTCCACGAAACTTAAAACTAGGCCGACCAGGTGGCCTGAACACCACTTCTTTCCGGTGGCAGTCAATCAACGCGTGGTTAGCAACTAACCACTCCATACCAAGGATCACATCAAAACCACTCATAGGCAGAACTATGAGTGTGGCTACAAGCAACTCTCCGGATATCTCGATCCGGCCATCCTTAACCTTATCTCTAGCTAACATACTAACTCCCGAAGAAGTTGCAACAGATAACTCAAAACCTAGAGGCTCTAGTCTCAACTTAGCATGCTCAGCAAACAACATAGATACAAATGAATGCGTAGAACCAGAATCAAACAAAACAAATGCGCAGTGATCTAAAACAAGAAGCGTACCTGCCACCGCGGCATCTGTACGCTCGGCCTCCTGAAGGGTCGTAGCAAACACCCGACCTGCTTGCTGCTGCTACTGCCGAGGACGAAACGGATCATATGCCCCTCTTTACCACAACGAAAACACACTCTGGGCCCTGTCTGGAAAGCTCCAGTGTGGGTCCTCCCGCAATAAGCACAAGCGGGAACCTGCCTGGGACCGCCCTGCTGGCGAGGCTGAAAACGGTTCGGGGCCCAATGCTGATCCCGGTTTTGGAACTGCCCTTGGCGACGCTGGCCGCCACCCCCTAAACTCAAACTTCCTCTTCTGCCCCACTGCAGCTGGAACAGGACGCTGAACCAGAGCGGCGACAACCCGCTCAACAGGATACTTCCCATTATAAATGGTGGCTAGCTGCACTGCTCTAGCATAAGTGTCAGGGGCCTGTGCCACATCTTAAGACACACCCTGTTTCAAACCAGCAATAAACTTTCGAATTTTTAACTCAGGGGTAGCTATCAACTTAGGAGCAAAATACCCATACTCAGAAAACTTTCTCTCATACTCCTCTATGGAATCAGAACCCTGCTTCAGATTCTGAAAAAGCTCTACCATCTTTTCCTGGGCCTCATCACTAATATATTTGACCCTGAACTCAGACTTAAAGAACTCTCAGGTGGCAGGTGGAGACCCAGCTGGCCTCTCACTCAGGGTGGACTCCCACCACCATCTAGCAGTGCCTCCTAGTGCATGGGCTGCACACCTCGGTCTCTGGATATCAGGGCACACCATGATCAGGAAGGTGTACTCCATATGGGCAACCCAACGGGCTGCTGCTAACGCATCCCCAGTGGCATCAAACTTCTCCGGCTGCCACTTCACAAAGTCCTTTAACCATCTACCAAGCTCCACCGCACCCTCTGCTACATCCGCCTCGGGGGCTACTTGCTCTGAGGAGCTGGGTGCTTCTTTGCTACCTCTTTGAAACATGCGGGTCACCGCTCGATCTGGGATCGGGACTCTTCCCGCTGCCCAGCGCGCCAACAAGGCACAGGTCTCGCCCTCTGGTCACTCGGCATGCGACCATAAAAGCCCTCATAAAACAGCCAACTCTGCTCCGGGAGCGATCTCACGGCGCTCGATCGCCTCAACGCCTACTCTAGGCGCGACAGGGGAGCTCTTGGCGGAATGCCACTGATCTCGGCTTGGGACGATGTCCCTGCGATGTCGACCGATCCTGGTACCTCGTCCCCGCTCTCGGACGTCCTCTCCTGACACGGGGTGACAGCATCTTTGGCGATCTACACCCAAACCAACAACGAGTCAGAACCTGCTGGTCCCCGCTCTACAAAACTAAGCAAGGCATACACTAGATAAAAGGTATTGTAAATTCTTAACCCCTTTTCTAAAACAGTAAACTTAAGCGTGCACGATGGTGTCTGAGTCTTGATGATCATGGGAAAAACGACCTACAACAAAAGGTCACCCTCTCAGAATCTATGACTCGAGCTCGATACCAATCAGAAAGACCCGACCCAAAAGGGGCTCTAAATGGGCCTTTACCCCAATGCATGTATTCAAAATAAAAGACATTATGAAAATAAATATCGGATTCCAAGTAAAAACAGAAACGTTCAACAATCAAAACAATTTACTCTAAAACCTGTCCCTGTTTCCAAGCACTGCTTTGTGGATAAATACATTTCTAAAAGCATACTCGATCGAGAGATTTATTTAAACCATTCAAACCTTCCACAAGTACAACTATGCTGGAATCCATAAAACATAAGAAAACATCCTAGGGCTCTGTGCCCGTCTACATGCATTCAGGGGAAATAACAAAAGTCAAGAGTCATGATATAATAAAATGGTCAGAGATGACAGCAGGGCCCATGATCATAGCTCATCCTTCAGCCATCCTGTCTCGCTCCTTGGTTACTTGTGGAAACCACAAAATAAGGGTGAGTAACGTGTTACTCAGTAAGAGTCCTCAACCGGGGTACAATACGATGCCCATGGTCATCCAGATGAGTGTATTCAAGCTATGATCATAAACACAGAATAGAGCACATAGCTGGAGTCCACACTTGGACCTCGGATGCCAACTCAGGGTCTTAGTCCGAAATTAACTACCATAACCACACAGATCGCCCTATACGAGAAACAAGTCCCGACCTCAACCTATCTATTGTCGAATGAAAGGTGCACTAGCTCAAGATCCCGAGGAGCTCTCCGGTCGACGCTGTAATGAGCGTAAGCATGCACCGCGTGCTTCTACAGACTATGGGGGGGTGCCGGGTCTAGTGGCAAGCTGCCCATATCCGGATACCACGCCTAACTAAATCTCTGGATCGGTGTCACTGACATAGGGGTGTGAGACCTGGACACGTGAACTATGTCGGCTGTACCACGGCACACGAGGCTAAGGAACGGGTCGTGGTAGGCTTACACCGGAAGCCGCCCTTACCTTAACAGTGGCAATCAAGGGCTCTTTGCGAACACGCTGAGGACGTGCCGGCTGCAGGGACTAGGCATTGCCAAGTCATCATCCCGACCGTTGGGGCATCGCTTAGACTACCACCCTCACCCAAGATTGCAGGGCCTACCGGTTGGGATAGCTAATCCCTCACGGGGTCCAAGGACGGAGAACTGTCTCGAACGTCCTTGCCATGGATGCAAGATACTTTATGCATCATGCCCGATGATTGCTATCTACCTGAATTCTAACCTGCCTTAACAATCAAGAAACAATCCAATACGTGCTCGAAAGAATACACAGCAGACCTAGCATGGTACTACGAGAACAAGAATGAATATGAGCATGCGAGCGGAACAACCTAGCATGGACTAACATGAAAGAGCAACATACGAAGTCATGCCATCGAGAATTGAGCAGTACCTAAACTATACATGCGATAATCACAAACAAAACATACAACATCAATCACATAAAACATCGCAGGGTCCACACAACCCCGGTAAGAAATCCTTACCTTGGTCGAAAGACTTCTACACACAAATTCCTAAGTTGCGAACACTTCCGAGCTAGCTATCGAGAACCTACAAACATAGTAACAATCATAATCATAGCCCTAAAAATATAATAAAACAGCAGGCTGGGCTCGAGAGCACTCACACGGCACGACGACGACACGAGGTCCGGGCATCGCTTTGGTGATCTGTGTGGGATCTGGCGCTGGCAGCGCTGGGCGCGCCTGCTGCGAGCAGCGCTGCGGCACGGGCACGCAGGCGGCGCGCGCGCGCTGGGCGTCTGATGATGTAAACACGGCGAAGCGAGCGACTTCGGGCGCGGGCGGCGCGCGGCGCTGGGTGTCTGTGAGCGGACGACGCAGCGAGCCGCCGACACGGGCGGCGCGCGCGGGCGCGATCTGGCGTCTGGCTCGCGAGCGACCAGGGCGACCTGCTGCGATGGTGATCTGGGCGATGGGCTGGCTGATGCGACGAGCTCGGCTGCTGGGCTTCCCTCGGCTGGCTGCGCGCGATGGAGAGGCTGGGCGATCGGACTGGCGTGCGGCAGGGGCTGCGACGGCGACGAGCGTTGGCGCGCCGGAGGGCTGCGACGCCAGATCTAGCGTGACCTGGGCGTCTGCTCGTGCGGATCTGGATGGCTGCTGCTCGGATTTGGGCGTCTGGCTCGGCAGCTGGGCAGACCTGGACAGCCTGCAACAAACACACACACACACAAGCTCTCCTTCTTACCTTCGGCCAGCAAGAACACCCAAACGAGAAGATGAAGAGGATGAAGACTTACCCGGAATGATGATGGAATCTCTAGCTGCAAGGGGATGAAGAAATCGGCAAGGAGAGCTTATGAGAAAGCTTGGCCGGCCACAAGATTTTGGAGAAGAAGATATGGCAAAACGTATTTTCTTTTCATTTAACCAAATGCACCAAAACTTCAAAATCCAAGGCTAACCATAAAATGATACGGACAGAGCAACAAGAGCACCTAATGGTTCAATTGGCACACATCCCCACAAGCTTTCCAGAAGACCCGAGTTCAAACCATAGCTGCAGCCCAATTTTCCTTTCTTTTTACTTTTGCATCAAACATTGCTCAAACCCTTCCACGAAGCCTCACAAACCTACATAAATCCATCCAATATTTTTAGCAACTAGAAAGGACATAAATGACCCTGACGGCCCGACAAATTACCAAAATACCCCTTGGGCATACCTGGAAGACTGGGATGAAAACCTGGGCCGTTACAATATTCCCTCCTTTTTATGACTTTCGTCCTCGAAAGTCCTTAAGACTGGAACAGCTCAGGATAATGCAATCTCATCTCGCTTTCCCGCTCCCAAGTGGCTTCCTCGGAACTCTGACTCCTCCACTGAACCTTTACCAACCGAATCTCGCGGTTACGCAACGTCTTTGTCTCAAATGCAAGGATCCCCACTGGCTTCTCCTCGAAGCTCAAATCCTCATTCAGGTGCAAAGGCTCAAAGTCCACAATGTGCGACGGGTCCGGTACATACTGCCTCAACATCGATACATGAAAACACCGCACTGTGACGACAACGACGGATGTAGGGCTAACCGATAAGCAACTCTGCCAATCCTCTCCAGAATCTCAAACGGCCCGACAAAACGGGGACTCAACTTCCCTCGCTTACCAAACCTCAAAACACCACGCATTGGAGTAACCTTTAGGAACACATGCTGGCCAACCTCAAACTCCAAATCTCGACGCCGAACATCGGCGTAACTTTTCTGCCTGCTCTGAGCCGTCAACATACGAGCTCTAATCTTTTACCTTTGCTCCATTAGTCAATCTGCAGCAACTCGGGACCCAAAACTCGCCTATCACCAACCTCTTCCCGAAACACGGGGGACCGACAAACGCTTGCCATACAAGGCCTCGAATGGAGCCATCTGAATCGTCGATCGATAATCGTTGTTATAGGCAAACTCCATCGAGATCTGAATCTTTGTCCCAATCGCCGGAAGTCCAACACACAAGCCCTCAACATATCCTCGAGAATCTGGTTCACCCTCTCGATGCCGCCCATCTGTGCGAGGGTGAAAAGTCAGTCTTTGGCGCACTCGAGTGCCTAAACCTTTCTGGAGCGCCCTCTAGAATCGAGAAGTGAACCGCGAATCACGGTCTGACACAATTCTCACAGGCACACCATGGTAACGAATGATCTGCTCCAAAAACAACTGCGCCCACTGTTCCACGGTATAAGTGTCTCTACCGGGAATGGAGTGTGCGCTCTTGGTCAACCGATCGACTATCACCCAGATCTGAGTGAACTTCCTCGAGTCCTTGGCAAACCAGCAATAAAGTCCATGAAGATCTCTTCCCATTTCCACTGAGGCACACTCAGTAGGCGCGCAACAAACCACCGCCTCTCTGCACGGTGCCTTCACTTACTTGACAAGTGAGACACCTACCGACAAACTCTGCCACATCTCTCTTCATTCCCATCCACCGGAAGGTCCGCTTGAGGTCCTGATACATTTTGGTACCCCGGGTGCCAAGCAAATGGGGAATCAGGGGGCCTCGAGAGCAACTCGCTCGCAATCCTGCAATGTCCGGAACACACAACCGGCCTCTATAAGTCAACCCATGTCGTTCGTGAATATACGAAGTCAAAGTCTCCGTCAAGACTAACTCTGTCAACCAATCTCTTAAGTGCGGGTCACTCAATTGGCTATCAATAATCCGCATCTAATCGATGGTCGAATCATCCAATGAGCTACTACGGCGGTAACCTCACCTAACAACACGGCAACCTCGGCCCGCTCAAACTCTTTCCGCAATTCTTGCTGGGAACTCAACAACGCCGCGGAGTGCGACGTCTTCCTACTCAAAGCATCAGCCACTACATTGGCTTTACCCGGATGGTACAAAATCTCGCAGTCATAATCCTTTACCAACTCTAACCATCTCCTCTGCCTCATATTCAACTCCTTCTGAGTAAACAGATACTTGAGGCTCTGGTGGTCGGTAAACATCTGGATCCGCTCACCATACAGGTAATGCCTCCAAATCTTCAGTGCAAACACCACTGCTGCCAACTCCATATCATGAGTCGGGTAGTTCTGCTCATACGGCTTCAACTGACGGGAAGCATAGGCAATGACCTTTCCGTGCTGCATCAACACACAACCCAACCCAAACTTGGAAGCATCACTGTAAACCACAAAACCGCCTGTCCCCTCCGGATCGCCAACATCGTCTTGAAGTCAAATCTGCAGCTTGAGCACAGCAAAGCTCTCATCACACCTCTTCGTCCCAAACAAACTCGACACCCTTCCTCGTCGGACGAGTGAGGGGCGAGGCTATAGCGAAAAAGTCCTTAACGAACCGACGGTAGTAACTCGCCAAACCTGAGAAGGCTGCGTATCTCGCAAGCAATCGAAGTTGGCTTGGCCCACGAACTCACGGCCTCAATCTTCGCGGAGTCCACGGCTATACCATCTCTCGAAACCACGTGACCTAGGAAGGCCACCTGCTCCAACCAAAACTCACACTTGGAAAACTTCGCATAAAGCTGATTTTCCCTCAAAGCTGCCAATACTCGCCTCAAATGCTCTGCATGGTCTTCCTTATTCCTCGAATAAATTAGAATATCGTCAATGAACACGATGACGAAGCTGTCCAAAAATGATTTGAACACCCTATCCATCATGTCCATAAACGCGGCTGGGGCATTAGTCAATCCAAACGACATGACCACAAACTCATAGTGACCATATCTAGACCTGAAAGCTGTCTTAGGAATGTCGGCATCCCTGATCCGCAACTGATGGTAATCGGATCTCAAATCTATCTTGGAGAACACGGAAGCTCCCTGAAGCTGATCAAACAAGTCATCAATACGGGGCAACGAGTACTTATTCTTCACTGTCACCTTATTAAGCTCGCGATAATCAATACATAAGCGCATAGAACCATCCTTCTTTTTCACAAACAGAACCAGGTGCCCCCACGAGGACACACTCGGACGGATGAACCCTCGATCTAACATCTCCCTGCAGAATCGAATCTTGATTCCTTTAACTCTGCTGGCGCCATGCGATCACGGAGCCTTCGAGACGAGGAGGGTCCTCGGCTCGAGCTCAATAGTGAAGTCAACCTCTCTCTTGGGGGCAACCCGTAACTCCTCGAGAAACACATCCGCGAACTCCTGCGCACGACCAGGCACACGATCAACGATCGGCAAGGGGCGGCTCTCCACGCATAACAACTTGGCTAGGTAACCCCAAGCTCCATGAGCTAGCAAACGACGAGCTTTCACGGCTCACACCATTGGCGGCGGAGACTCCACCTTGGGCTCCACGAAACTTAAAACTAGGCCGACCAGGTGGCCTGAACACCACTTCTTTCCGGTGGCAGTCAATCAACGCGTGGTTAGCAGCTAACCACTCCATACCAAGGATCACATCAAAACCACTCATAGGCAGAACTATGAGTGTGGCTACAAGCAACTCTCCGGATATCTCGATCCGGCCATCCTTAACCTTATCTCTAGCTAACATACTAACTCCCAAGGAGTTGCAAACAGATAACTCAAAACCTAGAGGCTCTAGTCTCAACTTAGCATGCTCAGCAAACAACACAGATACAAATGAATGCGTAGAACCAGAATCAAACAAAACAAATGCGCAGTGATCTAAAACAAGAAGCGTAATCGCCACGCGCGCATCATGCGCTCGGCCTCTGACGGGTCGTAGCAAACACCCGACCTCTGCTGCTGCTGCTACTGGCCGAGGATGCGAAACGGATCATATGCCCCTCTTTACCACAATGAAAACACACTCTGGGCCATGTCTGGAAAGCTCCAGTGTGGGTCCTCCCGCAAGAAGCACAAGCGGGAACCTGCCTGGGACCACCCTGCTGACGAGGCTGAAAACGGTTTGGGGCCCTATGCTGATCCCGGTTTTGGAACTGCCCTTGGCGACGCTGGCCGCCACCCCTAAACTCAAACTTCCTCTTCTGCCCCACTACAGATGGAACAGACGCCCCGAACCGAGCGGCGACAACCCGCTCAACAGGATACTTCCCATTATAAATGGTGGCTAGTTGCCTTTGCTCTAGCATAAGTGTCGGGGGCTGTGCCACATCTGAGACACACCTGTCTCAAACCAAAGAATAAACTTTCGAATTTTTAACTCGGGGTAGCTATCAACCGAGGAGCAAAATACCCATACTCGAAAAAACTTTCTCTCATACTCCTCTATGGAATCGAACCTGCTTGATTCTCAAAAGCTCTACCATCTTTTCCGGGCCTCATCACTAATATATTTGACCTTGAACTCGGACTTAAAGAACTCCCGGTGTGGCGGTGGAGACCCAGTGGCCTCTCACTCGGGGGTGGACTCCCACCACCATCTAGCAATGCCTCCTAGTGCATGGGCCGCACACCTCGGTCTCTGGATATCGGGGCACACCATGATCGGAAGGTGTACTCCATATGGGCAATCCAGCGGGCTCTTGCTAACGCATCCCCGCTGGCATCAAACTTCTCACGCCGCACTTCACAAAGTCCTTTAACCATCTACCAAGCTCCACCGCACCACTCTGCTACATCCGCCTCGGGGGCTACTTGCTCCTAAGGAGGCGGGGTCTTCTTTGCGCCCTCTTTGAAACATGCGGGTCACCGCTCGATCTGGATCGGGACTATTCCCGCTGCCAGCGCCAACAAGGCACTCGGTCTCGCCTCTGGTCACTCAAAGATGCGACCATAAAAGCCCTCATAGAAGCGAGCCAACTCTGCTCCGAGGAGCGATCTCCGCGGCGCTCGATCGCCTCAACGCCTACTCTAGGCGCGGCGGGAGAGCTGCGGCGAGAATGCCACGGTCTCGGCTTGGGGCGATGTCCTGCGATGTCGAACGATCCTCGGTACCTCGTCCCCGCTCTCGGACGTCCTCTCGGCACGACGGTGACGAGCATCTTTGGCGATCTACACCCAAACCAACAACGAGTCGAACACGCTCGTCCCCGCTCTACAACACTAAGCAAGGCATACACTAGATAAAAGGTATTGTAAATTCTTATCCCCTTTTCTAAAACAGTAAACTTAAGCGTGCACTGATGACCATCCGAGTCTTGATGATCATGGGAAAAACGACCTACAACAAAAGGTCGACCTCTGAATCTATGACTCGAGCTCGATACCAATCAGAAAGACCCACCCCAAAGGGGCTCTAAATGGGCCTTTACTGGATTCCAAGTAAAAACAGAAACGTTCAACAATCAAAACAATTTACTCTAAAACTCGTCCTGTTTCCAAGCACTGTTTCGTGATAAATACATTTCTAAAAGCATACTCGATCGTAGATTTATTTAAACCATTCAAACCTTCCACAAGTACAACTATCTTGGAATCCATAAAACATAGGAAAACATCCTAGGGCTCCGTGCCTGTCTACATGCATTCATGGGAAATAACAAAAGTCAAGAGTCATGATATAATAAAATGGTCAGAGATGACAGCAGGGCCCATGATCATAGCTCATCCTTCAGCCATCCTGTCTCGCTCCTTGGTTACCTGTGGAAACCACAAAATAAGGGTGAGTAACGAGTTACTCAAGGTAAGAATCCCCAACCGGGGTACAATACGATGCACATGGTCATCCGGATGAGTGTATGCAAGCTATGATCATAAACACGAGAATAGAGCACATAGTTGAGTCCACACTTGGACCTCGGATGCCAACTCGTGGTCTTAGTCCGGAATTAACTACCATAACCACACAGATCGCCCTATACGAGAAACAAGTCCCGGCCTCAGCCTATCTACTGTCGAATGAAAGGTGCACTAGCTCAAGATCCCGAGGAGCTCTCCGGTCGACGCTGTAATGAGCGTAAGCATGCACCGCGTGCTTCTACAGCACTATGGGGTGTGCCGAGTCTAGTGGCAAGTCGCCCATATCCGGATACCACGCCTAACTAAATCTCTCGGATCGGTGTCACCGACATAAGGGTGTGAGACTGGACACGTGAACTATGTCGGCTGTACCACCGCACCGAGGCTAAGGAACGGTGCGTGGTAGGCTTACACCGAGAGCCGTCCTTACCTTAATAGGTGGCAATCAAGGGCTCTTGCCCAACACGCCGAGGACGTGCCACCGCCGGGGACTAGGCATTGCCAAGTCATCATCCCGACCGTTGGGGCATCGCTTAGACTACCACCCTCACCCAAGATTGTAGGGCCTACCGGTTGGGATA
This sequence comes from Sicyos edulis, assembly GCA_036507275.1. NCBI lineage: Eukaryota > Viridiplantae > Streptophyta > Magnoliopsida > Cucurbitales > Cucurbitaceae > Sicyos > Sicyos edulis. The sequence goes on along the minus strand of CM071854.1, from coordinate 25,076,718 downwards.
GCTAATCCCTCACGGGGTCCAAGGACGGAGAACTGTCTCGAACGTCCTTGACATGGATGCAAGATACTTTATGCATCGGGCCCGGATGATGCTATCTACACGAATTCTAACTCCGCCTTAACAATCAAAGCAAACAATCCAATACGTGCTCGAAAGAATACAACGGACCTAGCATGGTACTCTGAACAAGAATGAATATGAGCATGCGAACGGAACAACCTAGCATGGACTAACATGAAAGAGCAACATACGAAGTCATGCCAGTCAGGAATTCAGAACAGAGTACCTAAACTATACATGCTGATAATCACAAACAAAACATACAACATCAATCACATAAAACATCGCAGGTCCACACAACCCCGTAAGAAATCCTTACCTTGGTGGAAGACTTCTACACACAAATTCCTAAGCTGCGAACACTTCCGAGCTAGCTATCGAGAACCTACAAACATAGTAACAATCATAACCATAGCCCTAAAAATATAATAAAACAGCAAGCTCAGCTCGGGAGCACTCACACGGCACGACGACACGAGGCCGAGCACTTCTTGTGGTGGGTCCGATTCACCGGATCGGCGCTGGGCGCGGCTGCTACGAGCAAGTCTTTGGGGCACGCACGCGCGCGCGCGCAGCGCTGGGCGTCACGATCTGACACGGAGGCGGCGACACGGCGCTGGAGAGGGCGCGCGGGCGCTGGCGTCTGAGGCGACGCGGGCGAGCTTCGACACGCGGCGGCGCGCGGGCGCGATCTGGCGCGTCTGCTCGCGGCGACGACACAGGCGACTGCTTTGTGATGGCGATCTGGGCGATGGGCTGGTTGATGCGACGAGCTCGGCTGCTGGGCTTCCCTCGGCTGGCTGCGCGTGATGGAGAGGCTGGGCGATCGGACTGGCGTGCGGCAGGGGCTGCGACGGCGACGAGCGTTGGCGCGCGGGAGGGCTGCGACGGCAGATCTGGCGCGCGACACAGGCGTCTGCTCGTCGCGGATCTGGATGGCTCTTTGCTCGGATCCGGGCGTCGCTCGGCGGTTAGGCGGACTGACAGCCTGCAACAAACACACACACACACAAGCTCTCCTTCTTACCTTCGGCCAGCAAGAACACCCAAACGAGAAGATGAAGAGGATGGAGACTTACCCGGAATGATGATGGAATCTCTAGCTGCAAGGGGATAAGAAATCGGCAAGGAGAGCTTGGGAGAAAGCTTGGGCGGCCACAAGATTTTGGAGAAGAAGATATGGCAAAACCTATTTTCTTTTCATTTAACCAAATGCACCAAAACTCCAAAATCCAAGGCTAACCATAAAATGATACGGACAGAGCAACAAGAGCACCTAATGGCTCAATTGGCACACATCCCCACAAGCTTTCCAAGAGACTCGGGTTCAAACCCTAGCTGCAGCACAATTTTACTTTCTTTTTACTTTTGCATCAAACATTGCTCAAACCCTTCCACGAAGCCTCACAAACCTACATAAATCCATCCAATATTTTTAGCAACTAGAAATGACATAAATGACCCTGACGGCCCGACAAATTACCAAAATACCCCTTGGGCATACCTGGAAGACTGGGATGAAAACCTGGGCCTTTACAGTGTGAGTTACGGGAAAAGGCACAAAAGGCCACGACAAAAGCAAATGAATTTATGGAAAAACAATCTTGTGAGAAAGTGAGTGTGAGAGATAAGCATGAGATTAGTTTATGGCCTATACAAAAAAATGAGAGAATAGCCAATATTGAGAGCTTGTGTGAAAAAGTCAATGAGGTTAAATCTATTTTGTTTTCAAAGCAAAATATTTGTAGACTTTTATATAAAGGAACTTGCTATCTAACGGGCGAGCTCAAACCATGTTTCTATAGTGTTTCTTTTGAGTTTTTGCAGAAGGCAAATGAGCTTATTCAACAAATTGAATTGAAGTTTCCTTCCAAAGTAATGAATGAAAACATGCACAATGCCAACTTGTTTATTATGATGAAATACTCCAAATTTGCTTCCAAATTCATCCATGGCAGTAAGCATAAAGTGTTCAAAAAAGGACATAAAGATTTTGATTTGAGGACAAATCCTTTTAAAGAAAGGGGGGATGATATGAATTCAACTACCAATTTATTGCATGCACATGAAGGAGCAATTACAAGAAGAAGGAAAAGAAGATTCCAAGAGGATTATAACAATTACATGGCAGAATTTTAAATAAAGAAATTTCTAGATTTCTTATTTTGGGACTTTTTGATTTCAATGCTTGCCAACCATGCTCATTATTGCAAGGGACCTTCTAGAAGAGTTGGTTGAGTGTATTTAAAGCATATCTACCCTTTTGTCTAGCATTTAAGCCATGCAATTTACTTTTGGCTTCTTATGTCTTATTTTCTACAAAATGCATTTAATAGCTTTTTGAGTTCTTTTGTATTCCAAAGCATGCACGAAGTTTTTGCCTTTAAAATGGCTTGTAATACATCATTTTGGAGAGATTTCATGAATGAAAAACTTGTGTTTTCTTAGACCCCATTTGGTGTTGTCTTTCTTTCAAATCTTGCTTTAGGTTTGAAGTTAAATCAATTCATTGGATTAGTCTTGATCAAACTAATTCTGGAGTGAGTTGTCTTAGGATCTAAGAGTGACCATTTTAGATTTTGAGTGTGATCTAAGTTAGCTATCATTGTGAGCTTTTGCAAGGATCCTAGAAGGACCTCTAGCTTTGTAAAATTCAAGCAAGGATCGGCGCTTATCATTTGGTATCAGAGAATTTGGTCATTCCTTGGCCGGCTCTAGAGGTAAACTATCTTTTCAACATGTCACATAATGAACACAATTCAACACATGTACCGGGTTTCAGTACCGTTCTTGAAGCTCTTAAAGATATGTTGGAAATGATGAGAGAAGATATGGAAGAACGACGAGCACATCGCAAAATGATGTCTTCAAAGTACACTAATCCTAAACCAATTTCAAATACTCAATTGTCTTTGGAAAATGATAATTCATGTGATCAAATTCAGCCTACGGTTAAAGTAGAAAGAGGAAAAGTTGAAAATGAAATGCTTTATGGTTTAGTTGCAACACATGCTAATGAGGTTAGTAGGGAATTAGATTGTAAGTTCTTATTTTCTTGTATCCCTTCTACTATTGTAAAACCTACTCTTAATGATGTACATATTGATGTGTGTGTGAGTTACGGGAAAAGGCACAAAAGGCCACGACAAAAGCAAATGAATTTATGGAAAAAAAATCTTGTGAGAAAGTGAGTGTGAGAGATAAGCATGAGATTAGTTTATGGCCTATACAAAAAAATGAGAGAAAAGCCAATATTGAGAGCTTGTGTGAAAAAGCCAATGAGGTTAAATCTATTTTGTTTTCAAAGCAAAATATTTGTAGACTTTTATATAAAGGAACTTGCTATCTAACGGGCGAGCTCAAACCATGTTTCTATAGTGATTCTTTTGAGTTTTTGCAGAAGGCAAATGAGCTTATTCAACAAATTGAATTGAAGTTTCCTTCCAAAGTAATGAATGAAAACATGGACAATGCCAACTTGTTTATTATGATGAAATACTCCAAATTTGCTTCCAAATTCATCCATGGCAGTAAGCATAAAGTGTTCAAAAAAGGACATAAAGATTTTGATTTGAGGACAAATCCTTTTAAAGAAAGGGGGGATGATATGAATTCAACTACCAACTTATTGCATGCACATGAAGGAGCAATTACAAGAAGAAGGAAAAGAAGATTCCAAGAGGATTATAACAATTACATGGCAGAATTTTAAATAAAGAAATTTCTAGATTTCTTATTTTGGGACTTTTTGATTTCAATGCTTGCCAACCATGCTCATTATTGCAAGGGACCTTCTAGAAGAGTTGGTTGAGTGTATTTAAAGCATATCTACCCTTTTGTCTAGCATTTAAGCCATGCAATTTACTTTTGGCTTCTTATGTCTTATTTTCTACAAAATGCATTTAATAGCTTTTTGAGTTCTTTTGTATTCCAAGGCATGCACGAAGTTTTTGCCTTTAAAATGGCTTGTAATACATCATTTTGGAGAGATTTCATGAATGAAAAACTTGTGTTTTCTTAGACCCCATTTGGTGTTGTCTTTCTTTCAAATCTTGCTTTAGGTTTGAAGTTAAATCAATTCATTGGATTAGTCTTGATCAAACTAATTCAGAGTGAGTTGTCTTAGGATCTAAGAGTGACCATTTTAGATTTTGAGTGTGATCTAAGTTAGCTATCATTGTGAGCTTTTGCAAGGATCCTAGAAGGACCTCTAGCTTTGTAAAATTCAAGCAAGGATCGGCGCTTATCATTTGGTATCAGAGAATTTGGTCATTCCTTGGCCGGCTCTAGAGGTAAACTATCTTTTCAACATGTCACATAATGAACACAATTCAACACATGTACCGGGGTTTTGATCCGTTCTTGAAGCTCTTAAAGATATGTTGGAAATGATGAGAGAAGATATGGAAGAACGCAGCGAGCACATCGCAAAATGATGTCTTCAAAGTACACTAATCCTAAACCAATTTCAAATACTCAATTGTCTTTGGAAAATGATAATTCATGTGATCAAATTCAGCCTACGGTTAAAGTAGAAAGAGGAAAAGTTGAAAATGAAATGCTTTATGGTTTAGTTGCAACACATGCTAATGAGGTTAGTAGGGAATTAGATTGTAAGTTCTTATTTTCTTGTATCCCTTCTACTATTGTAAAACCTACTCTTAATGATGTACATATTGATGTGTGTGAGTTACGGGAAAAGGCACAAAAGGCCACGACAAAAGCAAATGAATTTATGGAAAAAAAATCTTGTGAGAAAGTGAGTGTGAGAGATAAGCATGAGATTAGTTTATGGCCTATACAAAAAAATGAGAGAAAAGCCAATATTGAGAGCTTGTGTGAAAAAGCCAATGAGGTTAAATCTATTTTGTTTTCAAAGCAAAATATTTGTAGACTTTTATATAAAGGAACTTGCTATCTAACGGGCGAGCTCAAACCATGTTTTTATAGTGTTTCTTTTGAGTTTTTGCAGAAGGCAAATGAGCTTGTTCAACATATTGAATTGAAGTTTCCTTCCAAAGTAATGAATGAAAACATGCACAATGCCAACTTGTTTATTATGATGAAATACTCCAAATTTGCTTCCAAATTCATCCATGGCAGTAAACATAAAGTGTTCAAAAAAGGACATAAAGATTTTGATTTGAGGACAAATCCTTTTAAAGAAAGGGGGGATGATATGAATTTAACTACCAACTTATTGCATGCACATGAAGGAGCAATTACAAGAAGAAGGAAAAGAAGATTCCAAGAGGATTATAACAATTACATGACAGAATTTTAAATAAAGAAATTTCTATATTTCTTATTTTGGGACTTTTTGATTTCAATGCTTGCCAACCATGCTCATTATTGCAAGGGACCTTCTAGAAGAGTTGAGACTTTTTAGGGGAAACAATTCGACAACTCAAATAACCAAACTAATTCAACCTAATTTAATGAGTTGGATTTGAATTGAATTAAAAATATTTTTGGATTGAATTCGATTCAAATTAATGAAATTTTTATAAGTTAAGTTGGGTCAAGAGCTAACTTGAATTGATTATTAAATTGATTATTATTTTTTTGTATCTATAATATAATTATATTGGCATAAATTTATTTTATTTAATTTTTATTTTCAGATGTTTTGTTTTTAATACTCCTTAAAACATTTTTAAGTCTTTGATAAAAATATAGCATCAATATGTTATCTTTGGTTGGTTTCAATTATGTCAAGTAGAGTTATATCATCTATTTTGTTGTTTTAATTATTTATTTATCTTATAAAAATCAAATATATTTGTTGTTATATTTTATAGTTGAAATGTTTTGTATGAAACATGAATCAGTAAATGGTTGAAGATTGTATTTTATTTATGTAATGTATATGACTAATTTGATGAAAGATAGTTATGAATTAACGTGATGGTCCAACCCAAATTTTTTTTGATAAAATTAGATGGTCTCTTTAATTAAATTTAGTTAGATTGGAAAAGTGATCCACCTCAATTGTTTAGTCAATCCAAGGGAGGCCAACTTGTATACACCACTACTTACTTTTTGTCCTTTTTATATTATAGTATATTTATTTATTTATGAAGCTATTATTTGTCTGGTAATTATCCATTTGGTTGTCTTTTGTCGGGAGTGATGTAAATATGTGAAATCTGTTTTACTGGGTCAAAGCATTGACCTGATTCTGTTGGACACGTGGTGGGGAGTAATAAAAAATAAAATATGGATGTTTGACCCAAAGTTCTTACAAGTATATCAGGTCTTTTTCCATCTGCTTCTCGCCGCCAATCATTTGATGCCATGTCATATTAGGACCCAATTCTCCATCTTCCTCCCACCTGCGTTCTCTCTCTCCATTTTCATTTTCTTTTTTAACTTATTATTTTGATTTTTTTTTTTTTTTAAAGAATGTGTTTTATTTCTTTTATATAAATTTTAATATTCAAATCTTTCAGGATAGGAATCTAAAAAAAAATTCGTTCAAGATAGGATCATATGTTTATATCTAAATCAAGTAATTATATAATCATAATTCATACGTTTTGAGGTCCAAGATTATCAACATGTGCTTTTAAGATGATATTTCTTGAGTTTAAGGAATTTTGATATTATATTAGATGGATGAAATTTCAACTTAAAATTAATTGGACCAACAACACAGTTGCATCAAAGTGTATCCTTATGACCAAAAGGTCATGAGTTTGAATCTATAATTGTACTTAAATAAAAAAAAATTAATAATTAAAAAATTGAATTGGAGTACACATCTGTACACACAAACCAATAATTAAAAAATTTAATTGGAGTATACACTTGTACACTACATCAAATTAATCCACTTCTTCATGTTAACTAGGCCGTGTGTGTTTAATGAATTGGAAGGTTTAAAAAATGTTTAAGTAATTATTTGAGGCATAATTTTGTTGCTCTATTGCAATAAGTGAACTTCACTCCAGACATGTCATCACAACCAACCCAAAAGATAAAAGGGAGAGAAATATATAGTTTAGGAATAAGAAAATTTTGTTATTTTTATGTTACTTCTATTGTGTTAACTTTAGGTTTAGTTAAAGGACAATTTTAAAACTTAATTGATAGTAGAAGAATTAAAATTAGACATCCGAGTTAAAAGAAAGATCAAAATTTGACTAAAACCAGAAACTTACCATTATACCACTTACCATTATACCATTATGACATGTATGGTCCCCATTTGTTGCAGACTTTCGCATAGTCTTCACCATCACACTATCACAGCAACACCCTTTTGCTCGCCGGCACAGTCTCGACTTTGAATTTTGAATTCAAATGAGGCATGAAATCTGGATGGAGTGTCTCGGCCAACCATCTTGGAGATGAGGAATGAGTGAGCAATTATTTTTTTTAGGTTTCACAATTGAAATTAGTGGAGCACAACTATTAAAATCGAAACACAGAAAGATTGATAACACTTTTTTTTTAAGATCCTCAAATTTAAAAGATTGTGCTTTATATTTAGGATTTATTTTGAATATAAAAAGATATTTTAAATACAAAGATTTTTTAACCCCAATAATACTCCTCAAATTAAGGTGGAAGATTGACATAACAATAATTATTTATTAAATATTAGAGATATAAAATAAATAAAGGGCAATTTGGGGATTGAAATATTATCTCACTTCCCTAAAATTTATTTTAAACAAAAGTTTTAAATTAAAAATATTGTAGACATAATCTCAATAAATTTGGGAAATCTAGACATTTACTAGTATTTCCCATTAAGAAAAGTCACTCGACTTTTGTTATGTGAAAAGCCCATTTATGGTTTGTTTAAAATAAAGGAAAAAAGGAGCATTAAAAGATATTTAAAAAAAAGAAAAGAAAAATTAACCCTAAATCCCTTCTTTCTCTTCTTCTTCTTCTTTCTCACATCCACCCTACTGCCACCGTCGACGAACCACCGTGCCACTACCGCCGTGTTCCACCATCGCAGATGTAAGACCCGACTCTAAAACAGGCCTAAACTCGGCTCTTACTTAACATGCATGAATTTAAAACCATTTAAGTAGATGTAAAACATGAAAGGAACTCAATCATTTTATAAGGAAAGGTAAACAGTCCAAAACAATAAGTATAAGCCAATACAGTTTGAACCTCTGGCCAGAAATGATTAAAAACAGGTTTCAAGCATAAATGGTAAAAAGAAGCGGGAACTCAGTTCCTGACTAAGGGCTTAAACAAAAGTTAATAAATAAGAAAGTTGGATATCGGACTCCCATGATCCATTAGCTCCTCTGCTAGCCATCCCGGTGCTGTCCCAAGTTACCTGGTGGAAAACTACAGAAATAAGGGTGAGTACAAAGGCACTCAGTAAGAATTCCCAGCCGGGGTATAGCACGTAAACAACACATATTCTAGCATCGTAGCATATATGCAATACAGCTTACCAACCAGTTGCAGAAGTTTGAGTTATCAACATAACTCCCAATCCTCGAGAGTCTCTAACCCTCAGCTAGGTGATTAGCTCTCTAAATGATCCTAGACTCTTGGGAAAGTACCCAAGTGTCTGGCTCTAAACAGGAACGAAAAGGTGTACTGACGACATTAGCCCAAGGGAGCCGTTCTCTCGGCATCTAATGTGTGTGCACTGCATACTGCTGCAAATAGGGTAAATGTAGGCCTGCACAAACTACACCAATCCAGAAACGTATGCCTAAATAGACTGGAAATGGAGTCCACTGATCCACAGCCGGTGGGAGGCCTTCGACACCCAACTATGGCAGCCTGTTCACACCAGCGCCTGAAGCTAAAAGTTGTCCCAAGGTAGGCTTACACCAAGGAAAGGATCTCTGTAACAGCCCAGTTTCCTATTCCAGTTTTCGAGGTGCCTTCGGGTCAAGATTCGGTTGTTTGGTTGGGTTTTAGAGCCGTTTGGCCCCTTGGGGGTATTTTGGTCTTTTGGCTCTTCGGGCAGGATTTGTGGTTTTCTGGGCTTCGTGGTAGCTCCTGCCTTTGTCGAGGCTTGTTTGTTGGTGGCTGCGAGTCCCGTGGTGTTTGGGCTAGTCGGTTGGATGCTCGGTTGTGGTTTGGGCTTTGGTAAAGTGTTGGTTGGTTGTGTGTTTCCTTTGGGATTCAAGCTCGGGCCCTTAGTGTTGCTTTGGGAGTTGGATTTAAGTGAGTTTGATTTATTGGAAAAGATTGCTTCGGTCGGGTCTCAAAGGAGGAAGCCGGGAAATGGGATTTTTGAGGTTGTTAAGTGGATAAGGATGGAAATGGAATTAAAATCCCATTTTTTTCCCTTTTTCCCATTTTTCCTTTTTATTTCCTTTTTTTTCTTTTATTTTTCCCCAAATTCATTTTCTCTCTCTCTCTCTCTCTCTCTCTCTCTCTCTCTCTCTCCCCGAGCCCCCCACCTAGCCCGACCCAGCCCCCTTGGCTCGCTTGACCCGGCCGTGCGTGCGGCCCAAGCCCGCTCTCGCTAGCCCACCCCAGTAGCTCGCGTCGTGCAGCGCCTAGCGCGCGCCTCCCCCCCCCCCGGCAGCAGCGCCCACGGACCGGCCGCGTCGCAGCGGTCGCGTCGCCCGGCCGCGTGCCTGCCTCGCCCTCGCCCAGGTCGTCGCGTCGCCAGCCCGAGCTTGCCCTGCCCTCGAGCCGCGTCGCCCTGTGCCGAGCCCAGCTAGATCGCGTGTCCCCGAGCCCAGATCGCGTGTCGCGCGCCCTCGTCCTGTAGCTTGCCGAGCCGCGCCGCGCCAAGCGCCCCGCGCCAAGGCTCCGCCAAGGCCAATTTTTTTTGCCTGGCGTCGTCTGCGGCCGACTCGTTCGCGTGTCAGCCGCGCCTCGTGAGTTGCTCCCGAGCCGAGCCCTGTTTATTTTAGTGTATTTAGGGCTATTTATGTTTATTGATGTGTTTGTTTGGCTCGTTATAGGTTGCTCGGGTTCGATCACAGTTATTTTATTGTGTGTTGTTGCCTTCCGACCAGGTAAGGATTTCTTACCGGAGTTGTGTGGGCCCTACGATATTTTCATGATTATGCCTTGCTTGTTTGCTTGTTTGTTATGAGCATGATAATAATAGAGCGACTTTGATTGATTTACGCTAGCATGTTTGCTTGATATTACATGTTAGTGCCATGCTAGGTTTGTTCTCACGGCAGATGCTTGTGATTCTGCTTAAGCTCGTAGTATCATGCTAGGTAGTGTGATTGATGTCGGTCTTTGCTTGCTAGCCAGGAATCATTGCTTTTTCTCTGTACTCTTAGATAGAGTTGTAGGGTTTGTCATCATCCAGAGGCTGAGCGGACATAGCGTACTTTGTCCCAGTAGCTTAGGTCGGGAGTAAAGTGTGCGAAGCATAACGTATCTTGCTACCCCCGACCAGCCGGTTGTGGAATTAGCTACCCACTTCGGCATAGCCTAGTTTGTAGCCTGCTAGAGCGGAACCCTGCCATCGGTGTAAGCCTTCCCTGGCCGGTTCTTAGCTTCAGGTCAGTGGATCATGCTGCACAGATGAGCGCCGAGGGCCTCGCGCTACTGTGATCAATGACACCGCTTCCGAGTCATAGGCATGTGCACCTGGCCCGCGTAGTTTGCCCTTAGGCCCCCGCATTTATGCCGGTTCCAGAGGAGCATGCGGTGTGCGCACACGCGTTAGTTGCCGGTTCGGAGAGCTCCCCCGGGCTAATGTCGTGAGTACACCATTCCTTCCGTTAGAGCCTGACTTCGGGTACTCTCCCGTAAGTCCAGTTTAGTGCAAGGGCAAGGAGGCCCTTGAGGACATTCCAGGATCGGTCAGTGTATCCAATCCCAGCTAGGCCGAAAGTAGGAGACTTCCGATGACTCCAGATCTTGTTTTATGAGCTCGTTGAGCCATGATCTGTGTTGGTAGCTGTTTGCTTGCATGCTTTGGTACTAGATGACCCGATTATATCGTATTGTACCCCCGGTTGGGGATTCTTCTTGAGTAATTCGTTACTCACCCTTATTTCTGTGGTTTTTCCACGGGTAACCATGGTGCGAGACAGGATGGTTTGGAGAGGAGCTGTGATCATGGAAAACCCGTTGTTCAACTCTCGAGTTTTATGTTTATGATTTAAATGCTCTCTGAATGCATGTAGTTGGGCACGGAGCCCTAGGGTGTTTTCTCAATGTATTTCCTGATTCTAGCATTGTTGTAAATCTTGTATGTTTTAAATAAATCTCTTATCGAGAGTAAGTTTTGGAAATGTATTTGTCTTGGAGCAGTGCTTGGAAAAGCAGGGGGCGGGTTTCAGGAAATTAAATGGATGTTTTATGTTTTAGTTTTTACTTAGAATCCAAACACCGTCTTGCAAATTTTACGTAGATTTGTATGCATGCATTGAGGTAACGGCCTATTTAGAACCCCATTCGGTCGAGTCGTTCTGAGTTGGTATCGAGCTCGAGTCATAGATTCTGTAGTAGACTGACCTTTGTTGTAGGTCGTTTTTCCATGATCATCGGCACTCAAGGCGGTCATCAGTGCGCCTAAGTTTCTTGTTTTAAAGAAAGGGGTAAGAATTTACAATACTTTTCATCTAGTGTATGCCTTGTGTAGAGTTGTGGAGCGGAGAGACGAGCGGTTCTCGACTCGTTGTTGGTTTGGGCTTAGAGAGCCATCATGCCAACTTTCATGAGTCACGAGCATTGTTTAGCGACTTGTTGAGGTATCCGAGATAGTTTCGGATGCCCCGGGGCGTCATCCCCAGGGAGGTAGAGCTTAGACTCCCATTGGCCATTTGTGGCCTAGTTCTTTGCTTTTCCCTAGTGAGAGGGTGGAGGTGCTTTGTGCGGATCGCCAAAGATGTTGATCGCACCCGCAGGAGCGGGGCGCTTGGCATGTCCGACCGAGGAGTTGGGCCGATCTTGATGATGTTGAGGCGCGTCCGGTCGTTTAGACCCGTTGGCGAGTTGGCCCACCGCGATTGAGTTGCCTAGAGGAGGGGGTAGAGGCTAGCTAGCGGCGCCTCAGTGAGACTCCTTGAGCGAGTGTGCTCCAGCCATGAGAGATTGGATGGCGGTCTTTAGCTATCGAGAGCGAGACCCAGCGCGATTTGTAGCGCGTAGTGAGGAGTCTCGGGCACAGATAGCCCAGCTGACAGAGTTTGTTTCAGCATTTCCCCCCAGAAGCTCTTGTAGCCCCGGAGGTTCCCGGGAGGGCATGATCAGCAGGTTTATGCCGATGAGAATGCTTGTGGAGCAGGTCCCCGTGTGGACTAGCCTGGGTAGCTCAAGTGTTGATCTTGAGCCTTAGCAGATTGTTGATTGCCCAGTGAGTAGCTGCAGAGTTGGCAGACTTCGAGGAGATTGTTGAGGCATTTTTGTGCTCCCATAAAGTGTTGTTTGTTTTAGTAAGTCCTGCTGCAAGTAGTAAAGCAGTTGGCCAGGTTTGAGTTTAGCATCCGTCTGTGGGATGCCCTGCTGTTTAGAGGCCGAGGTGTGCCGTTCTGTCTTTATTTGGTACAGCGATTGGTGGTAGTAGTCCCTTGTGAGAGGTGGACTAGCAGAGTCTCCACCAGTCGCCCGATTTATTGGCAAGTTGTCGTGTTAGTGGCTTGAGGCAGATGTAGAGACATATTTGCCCCTTTGTAAGCCTGCTGTTGTTTAACAGCCCAGTTTCCTCAGATTTTTGGTAGAGTTGAGCACTCTTCCTTGGTGAGCTCCTAGAGTGGAGCTAGCTGCTGCTTGTTGAGAGATCCGGCCAGAGTTTTGTTGAGCATCATGTGGAGATGCTAGTGTAGGCCGTGAGCCTTTGGTTTGATGAGATGCCATAGGCATGGCTGTTTGAGTTGAGCCCTCGTATGCCTAGCCAGAGTTGTTGTCACTTGAGGTAGCGACCTTGTTGGCCCCATCTGTAGTAAGATGTGGATTTGGTAGTAGTAGCACTTGAGGTGCATTGGTTGGTGTGCCACTTTGGCACTAAGTCTGGTTCAGGCTTGAGTTTGGCTTGGGCATAGCAGATGGTCCTATGCCGTTCGGAGTTCAGCGTACTCCTTTAGCCTTGGATCCGTTTATGGCGATTTGCTGTGCTTTAGTCGTGTCAGAGGGCTAGTTCAGTGGTAGTCGATGGACTACAAGAGAAAGGATGCTCGAGAGGAGCCGGAGCCTCTTCCCAGTGTTTCTGGAGGTTGAGTAAGTCAGCAGGTTGTCGGTTGGCAAGTGTTGGTGCGCGTGAGTCTTGCGCTAGTGTTAAGGCCAAGAGTTTCTTTGTAGTTGGTAGTGTGGTCAACTACCTTCGAGGGCCTTATCTGAGGAGAGTTGAGCATCGAAGATGCGAGTTTGGTCCAGCAGAGGGACCCTGAGTTGGATGCTCATGAGATGAGCTGGATGCCTATGAGGCGAGTTGGATGCCATGAGGCGAGTTGGATGCTTTTGAGGCGAGAGGAGCTGATGCCTTGCGAGAGGTTTTGGATGCCTTATGGGTAAGCACCCTTGGTAGAGGCTTGGTATAAAGTGAGTTCGGTGTGGCATGGTTATGCCTTGGTAAAGCAAGGTTGCCTCAGCTTTGAGCATCGTGTGGAGATGGAACTTTTGGTGTTCCATCGGTTGGAGTTCGATTGGAAACCCGAACAAGTGCGATAATAGCAAAGCCGCGCAGTTTCTGTTCGCCTTGGCTAAGAGAGTTGTTTGGATCCTTTCCTTGGGTAGTCGCCTTGTTGAGGCTGATGTTTGAGTAGGAGGACGACGCATTCGGTAGCGTTTCGGGTCCTCTGTGTTCCCAAGGAGTTGGACTTGGCCAGCATGGTTGAGATGCTGGGGAGAGTTGTGCCTGTTCAGGCAGTTGGTTGTTAGCTCGTTTGTCGACCGTGTGTGTCGAGGGTGATCGGAGGATCCCTAGGTTGTGGAGAGCTTCTCTAGAGCTCAGTCAGGCCCAGCTAGTGAGTTTCAGTTGGCTAGCTGGAGGCGTGTAGTTTGTAGCCTCGGTTGAGTTGCTAGCAGTCTTGGTAGACTAGCTAGCTAGTGTTTGTTTGGAGTAAAGTCCGGATTGGTTCTGGTGCGGTGGCTAGTTGATGCTTGGTGTTGACCAAGGAGTGGTTCGTGCCCTGTTGGTGGCTTTCCTGTTTCCAGGATGTTGAGTTGCCCCGTTTGGCATTTGGAGGTTCAGTCTGAGATGGACCCCTGTTGTTGCCCTGTGAGATGTAGATGTTGTTGCTCTAGTGGAGCAAGACAGTGAGCGTATGTGGAGCTCTCTGTCCTTCGGATGTCTGCTTGTAAGAGCCGTTTCCTTCTGGGAGTTGTCAGATTTCTCCCGTAGCCATGAGTTGATGGTAGAGGTGCTAGCTAGAAGGAAAAGTTTGTTGGCTGCTTGGAAGCAGTTGGTTGTCCAGTTAGGTGGACTCTTGGATGGTGTTCTAGAGGCTGCAGTAAGGGTTGTTTTGCCTCTTGTGAGTGTTGGGCCAAGGTTTGGTCCTCTTGTTGTTTCGAGAGCTAGTTCGGTTCTAGCTGGAGGGCGTTGCCCTGAGGTCTTGTTCCTAGTCAGGAAGTTTGGGAGTTGACCCCTCCCTCGGCAGTTGAGTAAGTTTTGTTAGTTCCGGATGGGTGATCCGATTGGTTGAGTTTTCCCTTGGTTGTTGCTTCCAAGAGAGTTGGTTGCTGTCGCCTTGGAGTTGAGCTAGTCAGCGAGCGTGTGTGAGTTCGCTGCCCTTCAGGAGTTTGCTTGCTGGGAAAGTCGTTTCCCGTTTGGCAGGAGTCATCTTAGCTCCTGAGTTGTGTAGTTGGTCAGAGTAGCGCAAATGGATCACCCCAATGAGAGGGTCCCTGCTTTGTGTTGTTAGCAAGCAAGAGTTGTTTGTCCCCGCAAGGGCGGTGGCCTGCCAGTAAGAGTTGTTTCTGGCAAGTTGTTGGTTCTTTGGGGATTGAAGATTTCCCTTCCCCCTAGTCTCGGTGGTGGTTGAGTTGCTCCCTGGATGTCAGCCTCGAGTGTTAGCTTCTGAGGTAGTCTTGCGGATTCGTGTGGCTCAGGATCCGTAAGCTTTGAGGTTGTTGATATCCGTTTTCCTTGCGAGGTTTCGGGAGTGGAGCTTCTGGTTGAGAGTTGAGTAGTAGCTTGGGGGCGAGCGTTGCTCGTTATAAGTTTGGGTTGAGTTCTGCTGAGCAAGCCCTTCTCGGGCTTTGCTCCTTGTTGCTGTGCGCTCGCTGTTGGCGTAGCAGAGCCGTTTGAGTGAGTCGGCATGGAGGTGTCGTGGCTATGGTTGGTAAAGCCGTTGAGCTATTTTCCTCAAGGTGTTGTGCCGTTGAGCTGCGTGATGGTTTAGTCCTTGCAGCCTGAGTTTTCCTTGAGAGGAATTTTGGTGGTTTCCTGGCCTGGCAGTATTTTTTCTTTGGCCAGTTGCTAGTAGGTTTGCATGGAAAAGTTTGTTTTCGGCCGTTGAGAGGCTGCAGTTTGTTGGCTTGGCCGAGTTGAGCCTATGCCTGGCCCTTGTCTTTTAGAGGTGGCCGTAGCTGAAGTTTCAGCTCGTGTGTGTGTTGTAGGCCGTTTGGTTTTCTGGAACCTAGGAGGTTCAGTTGTTTGGCCAGTTTGTTGTTGGGTTGAGGCTGCACGTTAGCAGCTGTGAGCTTCCAGAGGAGTTCGCTAGTGCGTGGCATTGAGTTTCAGAGCTTATGGCTCGTCCTCGAGTTTGCTGAGAGTAGCACCGTTTTAGAGTTGGTGCGAGTTGAGGACGTGGTTTGCCGTCTTTTTCCTTTGGAGTTCAGCGTATGCCCAGTATGGATGGCATTGTGGCCTTGAGTTTTTGAGAACCCAAGAGGGTTTGGTTCTCGTAGAGGGCTAGTGTTGTTGGCCGAGAAGTTCGGTTGCATTTGGATCGGTGGAGTTTTCTGGAGTCATTTCGTCTTAGGACTTTCGAGGACGAAAGTCTTAAAAGGAGGGAGTATTGTAACAGCCCGCTTTCTATTCCAGCTTGAGGTGCCTTCGGTCAAGATTCGGTTGTTTGGTTGGGTTTTAGAGCCGTTTGGCCCCTTGGGGGTATTTTGGTCTTTTGGCTCTTCGGGCAGGATTTGTGGTTTTCTAGGCTTCGTGGTAGCTCCTGCCTTTGTCGAGGCTTGTTTGTTGGTGGCTGCGAGTCCCGTGGTGTTTCGGCTAGTCGGTTGGATGCTCGGTTGTGGTTTGGGCTTTGGTAAAGTGTTAGTTGGTTGTGTGTTTCCTTTGGGATTCGAGCACGGGCCCTTAATGTTGCTTTGGGAGTTGGATTTAAGTGAGTTTGATTTATTGAAAAAGATTGCTTCGGTCGGGTCTCGAAGGAGGAAGCCGGGAAATGGGATTTTTGAGGTTGTTAAGTGGATAAGGATGGAAATGGAATTAAAATCCCATTTTTTTCCCTTTTTCCCATTTTTCCTTTTTATTTCCTTTTTTTTCTTTTATTTTTCCCCAAATTCATTTTTTTTTCTCTCTCTCTCTCTCTCTCCCCGAGCCCCCCACCTAGCCCGACCCAGCCCCCTTGGCTCGCCCAACCCCAGCCCGTGCAGCCCAAGCCCAGCCCGAGCTAGCCCAGCCCCGAGTCGCCCGCGCCGTGCCAGCGCCCTCATGCGCCCTCGCCCTCGCCCAACCCAGCGTCGCCAGCCCCAGCCCGAGCGTCGCACAGTGCCGTCGCCCAGCCCGCGTGCCCTCGCCCTCGCCTAGGTCGTCGCGTCGCCAGCCCGAGCTCGCCCTGCCCTCGAGCCGCGTCGCCCTGTGCCGAGCCCAGCTAGATCGTGCGTCCCCGCGCCCATGTCGCGCGCCCTCACCCTGTAGCTTGTCGAGCGCGCGCGCCCCGAACCAACCGAGCGCAGCGCCGCGCCCCAGCGCGCCAGCCCGGCCCCTTTGGTCGCCTAGCCGTCTGGCAAACTTCGTTCGCGTGTCAGCCGCGCCTCGTGAGTTGCTCCCGAGTCGAGCCCTATTTATTTTAGTGTATTTAGGGCTATTTATGTTTATTGATGTGTTTGTTTGGCTCGTTATAGGTTGCTCGGGTTCGATCGCAGTTATTTTATTGTGTGTTGTTGCCTTCCGACCAGGTAAGGATTTCTTACCAGAGTTGTGTGGGCCTGCGATATTTTCATGATTATGCCTTGCTTGTTTGCTTTGTTATTATGAGCATGATAATAATAGAAGCGACTTTGATTGATTTCTCGCTAGCATGTTTGCTTGATATTACATGTTAGTGCCATGCTAGGTTTGTTCTCGGCATGCTTGTGATTCTGCTTAAGCTCGTAGTATCATGCTAGGTAGTGTGATTGATGTCGGTCTTTGCTTGCTAGCCGAGAATCATTGTTTTTCTCTGTACTCTTAGATAGAGTTGTAGGCTTTGTCGTCATCCAGAGGCTGAGCGAACATAACATACTTTGTCCCAGTAGCTCAGGTCGGGAGTAAAGTGTGCGAAGCATAACGTATCTTGCTACCCCCGACCACCGGTAGGTTGTGGAATTAGCTACCCACTTCGCATAGCCTAGTTTGTAGCGTGCTGAGCGGAACCACGCCATCGGTGTAAGCTCGCCTGGCCGGTTCTTAGCTTCAGTCGGTGGATCATCTTTTGCCGCATGATGAGCGCCGAGGGGCCTCACGCTCTCGCGATCGGTGACACCGCTTCCGAGTCATAGGCATGTGCACTGCGCGCGCGTAGTTTGCCCTTAGGCCCCGCATTTACGCCCGATTCTGAGGAGAGCATGCGGTGTGCGCGCACACGCGTTAGTTGCCGGTTCGGAGAGCTCCCCCGGGCTAATGTTGTGAGTACACCATTCCTTCCGTTAGAGCCTGACTTCGGGTACTCTCTCGTAAGTCCAGTTTAGTGCAAGGGCAAGGAGGCTGTAAGAACCCGACCCAAAACACGGTCCTAAACCTAGGTTCTCACTCAGCACGCAAGTTAAATACTTCATCAAGCGGTTTAGTGCTCATATTTAAAACCTTTCAAAACATTTAAAAGCGGGGACACTTAAAACATAAACAACAACCTTCATTTAAGCAAACCAACAAAGTAAAACAAGCCTGGCCAGTGTTTATGAAATCATACAATACAATTTAAACAACTGTTAAAAACATCCCCCTAGGACTCCTGTCCGACTACATGCTGAACAAATTATGCAAACAATAAAAGACAGAGTGCCGCGGCTCCCATGATCAATCGGCTCCCTCACTTCGCTAGCCGTCCGGTCTTTGTCCCAAGTTACCCGGTGGAAAACCACGAAAATAAGGGTGAGTATAAACATACTCGATAAGAATCTCCAACCGGGGTACAATACGATACATCAATCATCCGGCACCCTAGTATACATGCAAACGATTACCAACACGGATCATAGCTCAACGAGCTTACAAGCGCGAATCTGGAATCCTCGAAGTCTCCTACTTCCGGCCTAATGATTGGCTCTCATAACCAATCCGGGACATCTCAGAGGTCTTTCTCCTCGGCCAATTGATCGACTCAAAAAACCGATCCCAAAGATGTCCGACACCCTCGAGGTCTTTCTCCCTCGACCATATGATCGCCTCAAAAGCCAATCCCAATGGGTGTCCTCAAGGGCCTCTTACCATCGCTAACAAATCTAGACTATCGGGAGAGTACCCAAAGTCTGGCTCTAAACTGGAAGGAACGGGTGTACTCACGAACATTAGCCCGGGGGAGCTCTCCGAACCAGCGACTAACGCGTGTGCGCGCACACCGCATGCTGCTGCAACCGGCGTAAATGTGGGGGCCTAAGTACAAACTACGCGGGCCAACGCATGCCTAAAAACTCGGAAACGGTGTCACCGAACACGATGAGTGCGAGGCCCTCGGCACTCATCCGTGCGGCTGTACCACCGACTGACTAGCTAAGAACCGCCAAGGCGAGCTTGCACCTTTGGCGGGGTTTCGCTCTAGCGAGCTACAAACTAGGCTTATGCCGATGTGGTAGCTAAATCCACATCGGCCGCCGGGGGAAGCAATGTACGTTATGCTTCGCTCTACTCCCGACCGGTGGGGACAAAGTACGTTATGTCCGCTCTCAGCCTCTGGATGATGACAAACTCTACTATACTAGCTAAGAGTACAAAATAACTGATTCCTGGCTAGACATACATATCAACATCAATCACACATAACTTAGCATGATACTACGAACTTAAAGCAGGAATCTCAAGCATGCTGGAAGAACAATCCTAGCATGACACTAACATGTACAAACAGGCAAACATGCTAGCAAGAATGCAATCACAAGTCATCCCTATCCACTAATCATGTTCATAGAAGTAAACATGCATATAAGGCACAATCAAGAAAGCATCGCAGGGTCCACACAACCACGGTAAGAAATCCTTACCTAGAAACAAGTGGAAGATAGCTGTCACGAATCAAAATAAGACCCTCGAGCTTTATAACGAACCCGAGCAACCTAGGCATTTAATAAAAATATCCTAATTAAATAACAACAGCCAATCAACTTAGGGTCCAAAAGAGTGGAGGCTCGAGAATTACCAACCGAGAAGGTACAAGGTCTCGGCCCCAACAATTTTGACAAAACAGGCTCTCGGCGGCAAGAGGGCGGCGGGGCGTGCAGTACGGGCGGAGCAGATCGGGCGCCGTGTGGCGCTGCTGAACACTGCCGCGCAGCAGGGGACCGGTCTTTGGCGCTTGGCAGGGACAGCGCGCGCGACGGCGCCGCGACACGATCGTGCAGCGCGCAGACAGCATGGCCCAGCGCGGCGCGCGAGAAGCAGACGGAGACGCCCGACGCGGCGCTGGCGACGGGGTCATGTCGCGACGCGCTATCAAGGCGTCTGCGCGCGTCTGGCGACGGCCGTCTTCGGCCGCGACAGCGTCTGGCCGCTTCGTTGGGGCGATGGCTGATGGTCGGGCGATCAATGGGGCATGGCGGGCGGTCGCTGCTGGGGCTGGTGGCTCGGGGCGGCTCGGTGCGGCTCGGTTGGGTTTCTTGGCGAGGTCGGCAAAGAGAGAGAGAGAGAGAGAAAGAGAGAGAGAGAGAGAGAGAGAGAGAGAGAGAGAGAGAGAGAGGTAAAACAAGGGGAATGAGATTTTCTTGATTTTCTTTTCTTTTCCTATTTTAAATAGTTCTTGGTGACCTAAATCTTTTCCCCGGGCTTCCTCCTTCGAGTCTCGGCTGAAGCAACCTTTTCTCCTTATTAAAACTCATTTAAACCAAGCTCCCAAATCACCATCAAGGGCAAGGGTTCAAATCCCAATGGAAGCACTTAAATTAACAATAATTTTGTTAATTACCAAATCACCTCCAAACTTCCAACCAACTAGCCCGAACTTCTTGGGTCCTGCAACCAACAACAATCAAGCCTCGACAAGGGCGGAGTTAGTTACCCGAATCTGAAAATCCACAAAACCCTGACCGGGGGAAAAAAGACCAAAATACCCCTAAGGGTTAAAATAGCTCTAACGGCCCATCCGAACATCCGAAAAATGAACCGAAAACACCTGGGAAACCGAAATAGAAAACTGGGCCGTTACAGAGGCCCTTGAGGACATTCTAGGGATCAATGTATTCCCCCCGAGTGACAGATACCTCGATGATGTCTAGGATTGGTCAGTGTATCCAATTCCAGCTAGGCCGGAAGTAGGAGACCTCCGATGACTCCAGATCTTGTTTTATGAGCTCGTTGAGCCATGATCTGTGTTGGTAGCTGTTTGCTTGCATGCTTTGGTACTAGATGACTGATTATATCGTATTGTACCCCGGTTGGGGATTCTTACTGAGTAATTCGTTACTCACCCTTATTTCTGTGGTTTTTCCACAGGTAACCATGGTGCGAGACAGGATGGCTGGAGGAGAAGCTGTGATCATGGAAAACCCGTTGTTCAACTCTGAGTTTTATGTTTATGATTTAAATGCTCTCTGAATGCATGTAGTTGGGCACGGAGCCCTAGGGTGTTTTCTGAATGTATTTCCGGATTCTAGCATTGTTGTAAAGCTTGTATGTTTTAAATAAATCTCTTATCAGAGTAAGTTTTGGAAATGTATTTGTCTTGGAACAGGTGCTTGGAAACAGGGACAGGTTTCAGGAAATTAAATGGATGTTTTATGTTTTAGTTTTTACTTAGAATCCGAACACCATCTTGCAAATTTTCTATAGATTTGTATGCATGCATTGAGGTAACGACCTATTTAGAACCCCATTCGGGTCGGGTCGTTACAATCTCGATGTAGCAGGCTACATACTAGGCTTATGTCGAAGTGGTAGCTACTCCACACATGAATATTGGGGGCAGAAATCTATCCTTGCTGGCCCCGACCTGGTGGAGACAACATACGTCGTGTCCGCTCTCAGCCTTTAGATGATGAAAAACCTAACTGAAACTATGCTAAGAGTTTGACTCGTGTTTGCGAAATCGTGAGAACTGTTTGATTATAGAGGTTTGATAATTTATGTTCGCCTAAGCGAAGGTTGTATGATGATTACGAAAAGTGAAGATTTCCTCAGAATGTGCAAGTGTACACAGTCGTGTTAGTAGCAAGTTTTAAAGTAAGATAGTCTCCTCAGGGAATTGTAAGTTATTCGTTAGCACGGTCAAGTACGAGTCAAGAAAACTAAAAAGGAATAAATTTAGGGTTTATGAGAGTTTTACTGTGCAATTATTAAGTTATAGACATCAGAATTCACAAGTTTTCTTCGCTAAACTCAACAGTAGGCGATTCCACTTAACCGCTTTATTCTCTTGAAGTTGTCGTCTTTAATGGAACCCACACCTTAGTACTTCTTATCTCTAAGTAAGAACGAATTGCAAGTGCTAAATTAGCAAAACCTAAAGCAATTATACAAGTTGTTTAACCTATTATCTCGAACATGTTAAACTAGGATAGCTACTCATGTTCAACATTGTTACGCAATAAAGAAATGTAATGAAAACTTTCACAAATAAGCAAATTCCAATTAATTAGTAAATAACAAGAACTACAACTTCTAGTTTAGCGACAACGAAATAAAGAAATAACTTAAAAATAATTAACCAAGTGAAACAGCCCAGCTTGACATGAAAATCCACTTATGAACCTTGCACTTCTCCGGCAGCTCTCGCTCACCTTCTTGTCCGATCTTCGTTGTACGCCGGATTCTTCACTTATCCAAAATTTTATCTCCAAAAAAATCTCTCTCCAAAATAATTCCCCTATTTTCCTCTGATCTGAGTGCCTTTATAAAGGTCTATCATTGCGTCCAGGTTTATCGCTGGTTTTCCCACGATCTATCATTTTTTCTCTTTTCCCGATCGCGACGTGTGTTTGTGGCTTGATCGATTCTGTGGTGTTCACCGAGGCATCCAATTTGTCTTAAGTTTCCTTGATGCAGTATATTCGCTCTCGTGTTCGCTGTAAAGACATGCTAAAGAAAAAATATCAGAACGTTCATAAGCTTGTTAGAATAATACTCTTAAGTTCTTGCTCCGGATCGCGACTTGTCTTTTCGTGGTCGCCCATGCTGAACCGCAAACTTATCTGCCTGCGTAAATTATACTCTTCCGTTTATATTCCTAAGTCAGCAACTCTCGCTTACTTCAGAGAGTTATCAACTCGTTTAGTTCATAACAGATCACAACATGCTTGACAGTAAATACGAGAAAATCTTACTCTCAAACAGTCAGGATATCACATCAACCTATCCACTAAGACATGCTAGTCAAATAGTAAAATAGGAAGCATATACAACACTATTAATGTATATTCACGCAGGGTTTACACAACCACGACAAGAAATCTTTACCTGAAATAAAATAGAACAAATATACTTTGCTCCTTGAGTTGTAGATAACCAACCACATACGAATAATTAACCTAGATAAATATTAATAATAATTAATAAAATAGCCTAGATAAAGCAGCAAGGAACCAAAGGACTTAGGATTTACACAAAACGCGAGAATCGGAGGCTCAACACGCAAAGCCTCGGCTGCCGCAAGGACATGGTGTGCGGACGCAGCAGGGCGAGGTGACTGGCATGTGTGGCTGGGCACGACAAGGGCGTCTGCGTAGAGGCTCGATGACATGAGGTTGCGGCACGGCACGATCGAAGCAAAGCGGCTGTGCATGTGGGGCATGTCTGTGCGCGGAGACGGGATGACATCGTGGGTACTCTCCGATCGGGTGTGTGGCTGGGCGAGGCTATGATTGGGCTATCCAGGGTTGTGCGGCAGCAATGGCTTAGGGCTACGATTAAGCTATGCGGGGCTGTGCGGCAACGATGGCTCGGGGCTGCAATGGCGGGGGCGATCCGGGCGTGAGCGTGGGCATGTGCGGCTCGATGCAGCAAGGTGAGGTTGATCACTGATGGCTCGGGGGAAGAGAACATGAATCGATGGAGAGGAGAAAGGAGAAAAAGAAATCAATGGTTTCTTTCTCCTTGGCCTGATCGATAAAAACATAACCCCTTTTCCTTTTTATTTCTTTTTTTTCTTTTCTTTTAATTAACCAAAACAAGTCATTCTTTCTTTAAAATGCAAAACTTACCCTCAAGCACCTGAAAATGCAAAAACAACCCTAATTTCAATAAAATGCAAGAAAGACCATGAAGCTCAATAATTTAGCAAATCTACCCTAGGGGTTAAATTACCAACATGCCCCTCAAAGCTAAAACTGCAATTACGACCCAACGAAATAACCGAATTAAATAGGAAACATATATGGGGAACTTGGATGAAAACTAGGGTTGTTACAGCAGATCTCGTAGACAACCACTCTATCAGGAAGTAGAGCCGTCTTGTGTGCGCCCTCCGCGCAGATGAGCTGCGAGTCCCTCATAGTGAGCGTCCTGCTCATGCACCACCGACCCAGTAGGGCTCCACCTTGCTTTAGCCATACACAAGCCATTGTTTGCATCTCCTCACACCCACACGAGTCTAACAGTAGATGATTCCCTCCCTAGCCGCACGCAATACACCGCCATCGACGCCTATCCGTACCTCGCTACTAGGGGTCTTCGTTTCGTGTTGTGTTCGAGTTGATTGGTTAGTTTTGGTAAGAATTTAGACTCGATACTATTTATTACTGATTTTCGATGTGGGTGGGTTGTTTGACTAGGCGTATTTGTTTGGGTTTTATTGTTGAATTGGAGTTGTTTAATAGGTTCAATTGTGGCATTCTCTTCGCTATTGAGTTCTATTTGATCTGCTTTCGAGCCTCTCCATTGTGGATAACCGTGTTAAGTTCGAGTTTGGTAACTTTTTCTTAAGCTTAGTTGGAAGTGGATTTCATTATTGGTGGAGTTCAATGTCGTTGTTAAGTGTGGTTTTAAGTGGCTGATTATTGGTAATAAATTGATAGGTTGTGTTGTTAAGCATTTTTTTTTTCTGTTAAAGTTCGAGGAATGCATTCGGTGTCACTTTTTAGGTTTGGTTGTGTGGACCTTGCACATGGATAAAATCATCGTGTTGCTAGTGCGTATTGATGTGTGTTTGTATGTCTCCTTGTTATATGTTTGTTCTATATGTTATGTTTCGGGATTATGGGGTCCCGGGGTTCCACTATGTACATGTTTTAATATTGCATTAATTATTAGTTTATTCTATATGCTTAAGTACCTCGGGATTATGAGGTCCTGGGGTACATCTTGTATGTAATTTTATAAATATAATTTTCTTATAAGCATGCTAGGATTATGGGATTCTTTGTAACAACCCAGTTTCCTATTCCATTTTTCGAGGTGCCTTCGGGTCAAGATTCGGTTGTTGGTTGGGTCATTAGAGCGGTTTTGACCCTTGGGGGTATTTTGGTCTTTTGGCTCTCCGGGCAGGATTTGTGGTTTTCAGGGCTTCGAGGTAGCTCCTGCCTTTGTCGAGGCTTGTTTGTTGGTGGCTGCGAGTCCCGTGGTGTTTGGGCTAGTCGGTTGGATGCTCGGTTGTGGTTTGGGCTTTGGGCAAAGTGTTGGTTGGTTGGGTGTTTCCTTTGGGATTCGAGCCCGAGCCCTTAGTGTTGCTTTGGGAGTTGGATTTAAGTGAGTTTTATTTATTGGATTAGATTGCTTTGGTCGGGTCTCGAAGGAGGAAGCCGGGAAATGGGATTTTGAGGTTTTAAGTGGATAAGGTTGGATTTTGGATAAAATCCCTTTTTCCTTTTTATTTTCCCATTTTCCTTTTCTTTTCCAAATACATTTTCTTTTCTTTTATTTTTTTCCCAAATCTATTTTCTCTCTCTCTCTCACTCTCTCTCTATCTCTCTCTCTCTCTCTCTCTCCCAGCTCCCCCACCTAGCCCCCCTTTGCTCGCCCATTGCCTTAAGCGGCTGCCACTTTCCCTTGGTCGCCGCGCACACAGTGGTGCCGTCGCCCGGCCACGCGCCATCGCGCATTGTCGCCCTCCCCCTGCTCGTGTCGCCATAGCTCACCCAAGTCGTCGCGTCGCCAGACCGAGCTCGCCAAGCTCGTGTCCGTCCGCGCTCGAGTCACCCAACCTCGAGCCGCGTCGCCCTGTGCCGAGCCCAGCTCGTTCGCGCGTCCCAGCGCCCGTGTCGCGCGTCCCTGCTCCAGTGTCGAGCGCCCCCGCGTCGTGTCGCTTGCGCCCGTGCGCCGTCTCTGTCTTGAGCCGTGCGCGCGCGCCGCCGCCAACCGAGCAGCGCCGCGCAAGCCAACATGCGTCGCCAGCAGCGCTCATCGCGCAGCTGTGTGCCCAGCGCCCCAGCGAGCCCCCCTGCGCCCCAGCGTGCCCAGCCAGCCCCAGCTGCTACCTAGCCCGTGCAGCCGGCTAGTTCGCGTGTCAGCCGCGCCTCGTGAGTTGCTCCCGAGTCGAGCCCTGTTTATTTTAGTGTATTTAGGGTTATTTTATGATTATTGATGTGTTTGTTTGGCTGGTTATAGGTTGCTCGGGTTCGATCGCAGTTATTTTTATTGTGTGTTGTTGCCTTCCGACCAGGTAAGGATTTCTTATCGGAGTTGTGTGGGCCCTGCGATATTTTTCATGATATGCCTTGCTTGTTTACTGACTGTTATGAGCATGATAATAATAGAGCAGCTTTGATTGATTTCTTGCTAGCATGTTTGCTTAATTTTACATGTTAGTGCCATGCTAGGTTTGTTCTGCCAGCATGCTTGTGATTCCTGCTTAAGCTCGTAGTATCATGCTAGGTTAGTGTGATTGATGTCGGTCTTTGTTTGCTAGCCCGGAATCATTGCTTTTTACTCTGTACTCTTAGATAGAGTTGTAGGGTTTGTCATCATCCAGAGGCTGAGCGGACATAACGTACTTTGTCCCCAGTAGCTCAGGTCGGGAGTAAAGTGTGCGCAGCATAACGTATCTTGCTACCTCCCCGACCCGCCGGTTGTGGACTTAGCTACCCACTTCGGCACAACCTAGTTTGTAGCCTGCTAGAGCGGAACCCTGCCATCGGTGTAAGCCTGCCCTGGCCGGTTCTTAGCTTCAGGTCGGTGGATCATGCTGCACAGATGAGCGCCGAGGGCCTCGCGCTCTCGTGTGATCGGTGACACCGCTTAGAGTCATAGGCATGTGCACTGCCCGCGTAGTTTGCCTTTAGGCCCCGCATTTACGCCGGTTGCGAGGAGGAGCATGCGGTGTGCGCGCGCACACGCCAGCGTTAGTTGCTTGCCTTCGGAGAGCTCCCGGGCTAATGTCGTGAGTACACCATTCCTTCCGTTAGAGCGACTTGGGTACTCTCCGTAAGTCCAGTTAGTGCAAGGGCAAGGAGGCCCTTGAGGACATTCTAGGGATCGGTGTATTCCCCCGAGTGACGATACCTCGGTGATGTCGAGATTGGTCGATGTATCCAATCCCAAATAGGCGGAAGAAAGAGACTTCCGATGACTCCAGATCTTGTTTTATGAGCTCGTTGAGCTATGATCCATGTTGGTAGCCGTTTGCTTGCATGCTTTGGTACTAGATGACTGATTATATCGTATTGTACCCCGGTTGGGGATTCTTACTGAGTAATTCGTTACTCACCCTTATTTCTGTGGTTTTTCCACAAGTATCCATGGTGCGAGACAAGATGGCTGGAGGAGGAGCTGTGATCATGGAAAACCCGTTGTTCAACTCTGAGTCTTATGTTTATGTTATGATTTAAATGTTCTCTGAATGCATGTAGTTGGGCATGGAGCCCTAGGGTGTTTTCTGAATGTATTTCCGGATTCTAGCATTGTTGTAAAGTTTGTATGTTTTAAATGAATCTCTGATCAGAGTAAGTTTTGTAAATGTATTTGACTTGGAACAGGTGCTTGGAAACAGGGACAGGTTCAAGGAATTGATGTTGATTTTAAATGGATGTTTTATGTTTTAGTTTTTACTTAGAATCCGAACACCGTCTTGCAAATTTTCTGTAGATTTGTAATGCATGCATTGAGGTAACGGCCTAGTTAGAACCCGTTTCGGGTCGGGTCGTTACATTCTTGCATGTTGTTACTTCAGTTGCTCGTTTTTTGCTTCTCTTGGTATGTGTGTGAGAGGGTGATGACGTGTGTTAGTATGTAGCTAGTCTTGATAATGTAATGAGTAGTATCTTGTTAGGGTGACTATATAAGAGTATTGAGCATGTTTGGTGATCTATTAGGAATGAGCTGTAAGCATTTGTAATGGAACTCTTAGTTGTCATCATTTAGAGGTTGTAGAGACATGACATACTGTTGTCTCACTAGGTCGGTGTCGTTAAGGATTTTAATGTCGCACCCGATAGCCGGGATGTGTTAAAATACATTGCCCCGATGATGCCTCGTTTGTAGCCCTATAGGTGGGCCCTAATCATAGTGTACACCTGCTATGAAAGGGTTTTAGCTTAGGACAATCGGTGCGATTCCGCTACTAATGTATTGAACAATAATTAATTCTAAGCTAACTTATGCTAAGTACACTCGGAATGACTTACGCGTAAGTATACATGGTTGGGAATTGTAGCAAGTAATAAGTATATAATTTATCGATCCCACAGAGATTGATGTCAAGCTAATACCACTCAAGTATGAGTCATGCGGAAAATAAAAAGCATATGTTGTTGAGTTGGATAGTTTTTGTTGTTTTGATAAAATAATTAAAGAATAGGAATAAAATACTAATGCATGCAATGAGTAATACTAACTAAATAATCCTAGAAGATGCTAAAAGCGCAGACTAGCCAAAGAATGTCTTACTTCCCTAACTATTGTTACTTTCATAACTAATGATTTATGGGTGAACTAGCTTCCACTGCGAACACCATATAGCACAAGGCGACGTAAGTAATAGTAAGGTTATTCTTAACTCCCTAAATGTCGAACAGTCATTCATGCAACCCAAAGTAGCGTACTGGGTCAACTTGTGGTTCCTTTTCCGATTCTCCACAAGGTACATACGTGGGTAGCTAATCGACGCATATATATATATAAACATTCAGCAGTGTAACATTTAGTGACGTATACTTTTAACACAATTTAATCATAAGTAGCTAACATGCACTCCTATAGAGCAATCATAGCAATAAACACAATACAGAATTTTAAACCATACGATTTTATTACGACTATGAAATGTTTAAATACTACAACTAATCCTAATAAAAACAGTAAAATGGAATTGGCACGGCTGAAAGTGTGTAATCAGTCAGTCACCTTGTCATCAGCTCCCACAACACCACCAACTGCTCATCTGAAGTAGACTCAAGCTTTTGGCTTTAGTTACCCGATCGGCTCATGGCCAACCAAGCAGCACGATAATTTCTGCTCCTTGCTTTGGTATTTATAGGGTTGAGTTTCATGATCCGCAAATAGAGGTGAGCTGTTAGAATCTTCATAAATGCAAAATTCCATGATTGTCGTCGAGATTTATTTGATTGTCGCCGCCTTGATTTTGCGATTGATTTTGTGATTCTTTCCTTGTAGATGAAACTTTGTCAGAACGTAGTTCCTTCTTGAGTTATGCGTCTTCGCGCAATCTGGTCATCTTTCGCTTTGTTGTCTTCCATGCAATGCTGCGCAAAATCCTGTTGAAAAACATCAATTAGACATAATTTCTCTGCAATTCATGCTAAAACGTGAATGCATGCTTCTGATGCTACTTTATGAATGCATGCAGATTTTCTAAGTTATTTCTCCGTATTTCTTCTAGGAATGCGCATATTCTTTACTTTAATTCTAAAATAATGCAAACTAAGCAGCCTAAAATATGCACTCATTGAGAGTTATCTGTAAAGACCCGACCCAAAAAGGGCTCTAAATAGGCCTTTACCCCAATGCATGCATTCAAAGTAAAGGACAATATGCAAATAATTTTCGGATTCCCAATTAAAACAAAACAATCAAGGTTCAATCGAAAATAAAGATAGTTTGTTTTGAAACACATCCCCTGTCTCCAAGCACTGTTTCAAGGCAAATACATTTCCAAAACGTACACTCTGATCAGAGATTTCTTAAAACATTTGAAACATCCTCAAATTCAATAAAGCGAGAATCCACGAAAACATTCGAAAAACATCCTAGGGCTCGTGTGCCCACTACATGCATTCGGGGAAAATAAAAGACAAGAGTCATAGAAATAAAAAGTCGAGAGACGACAAGCAGTTCCCATGATCACAGCTCCTCCTTTAGCCATCTGTCTCGCACCTTGGTTACTGTGGAAAACCACAAAATAAGGGTAAGTAACGAATTACTCAAGAAGAATCCCCAACCGGAATACAATACGATGCACATGGTCATCTAGATGAGTGTATGCAAGCTATGAATATAAACACGAGAATAGAGCACATAGCTTAAGTCCACACTTGGACCTCGGATGCCAACTCGGGGTCTTAGTCCGGAGATAAATCACCACACAATACGCCCTATACGAAAAACGAGTCCCGCCTCGGCTTGTCTCATCGCGATACGAAAGGTGCACTAGCTCAAGATCCGGAGGAGCTCTCGGTCGTATTGTGTAATGGCGTAAGCGCGCCGCAGCGTGCTCTGCGAACTATGGGGTGTCGGGTCTAGTGGCAAGCTTTGCCCATGTCCGATCCACCACGCCTAACTAAATCTCTCGGATCGGTGTCAGCGACATAGGGTGTGAGACACGGACACGTGAACTATGTCGGCTGAACCACCGCACTGAGGCTAAGGAACCGGTCGTGGTAGGCTTACACCAGAAGCGGTCCTTGCCCTAACAGTGGCAATCAAGGCTACGGCCGAACACGCCGAGGACGTGCCGATCGCCGGGGACGAGCGATGCCAAGTCATCATCCCGACCGTTGGGGCATTTAACGATCTGCCACCCTCACCCAAGATTGCGGGGCCTACTGGTGGGTTAGCTAAACCCTAACGGGGTCGGGGACGAGTACTACCTCGTATGTCCTGCCATGGATGCAAGATACTTTATGCATCGGGCCGGATGATGCTACCTACCTACACTCTAACCTATCATATCAATAACATACAATCCAATACAATCCAAAACGTGCTCAACAGATACAACGAACCTAGCATGGTACTATGAAGCAAGAATGAGATAAGAGCATGCGAGCGGAACAACCTAGCATGGACTAACATGAGAGAACAACATACGAAGTCATGCTAGTCGAGGAATTGAAACGAGCACCTAAACTATACATGCTTTGATAATCACAAACAAACATACAAACAACAATCACATAGAACATCGCAGGTCCACACAACTCCGGTAAGAAATCCTTACAGCGGGGCAACTACACACAAAAACCTAAGATGCGATCGAACCCGAGCTAGCTACGAGAACCTAACAAAAACAATGATAACCACAATCCATACGCCTAAATATAATAAAATAAACAAGGCTCGGCTCGGAAGCAACTCACGCGCTCACCGACACGCGACGCGGGCGGCGGCGACGGCGGGGCTGCTGCTTTGCGCGCGAGATGGCGCGCGGCGCTGGCGTTAACGTGCACGGCCCCGGCGCGGATGGGAGCGCCGACACGCACGCCTTTGGCGCAGAGCGTGCGCGCGACAGGCGACACGCTGCAGCGCGCACAGGACGACGACAGCGGCGTGGGCGTGGCGCGCATGAGCGAGCGGAGCTCTCTCGGGCGCGGCGGCGCGACGAGCGCGGGCGAGCAACGCGAGCGGCGGGTGCGCGATAGCGCGCGGCGACGGCGCGCGCGGCTTTGGTGCGTCACGACGGCCTCTTTGGCGCTGGGGCGGCTGCGGCGGCTGGGCGCTGGGGCTGCGTCTTCTTTGGGCGCTGGGCGTCTGGGCGACTTCTTCTTTGGCCCCTGAGAAGAGGTGCGATCGATCTGGGTGGCTGCTCGGCCAGGGCTACTCGGTGGGTTTGCTTGGTGGCCGGAGCGACACTCGAGCGACTCTCGGGAGAAGACTCATGCAAGATGGCTAGAGAGAAGAGGGTTGGGCGGCCATAGGTGGGTTTGGAGAATAAAACACAAAAACCTAATTTCCTTTCATTTAATCAAATGCACCAAAACCCAAGAACTCAAGGCTAACCAAGATATCTTTGCGGAGAGAGTAACAAAAACACTGTGGCTCAACCGCCACACCACCCACCTGACTTCTCAGACCACCTGGGTTCGAAACCCACCAAACACACTTTTAACTCCTAATTTTCCTTTTGCATCTCCCCATGCCCAAACACATCCACAAAGCCTCAAAAACTTACATAAATCCATCCAATAATTTTAGCAACTGGAAAAGACATAAACGGCCCTGACGGCCCGACCAAATTACCAAAATACCCCTAGGGCATACCTGGAAGACCGGGATGAAAACCTGGGCCGTTACATTATCACACTCCCAAACTTACATCATTGCTTGTCCTTAATTAATGCTTATCTGCTTAGGATGCTTATTTTAGTTAATTCAGCATTTCTACCCTTTTTCCAGTCTACTTTCGTGATTCTTAACACACATCTTATTTCTAGTGAGAAACTTCATTCTCCTTGCAGTTTTCAAACTTTCCAAAAGATTCAGTTTAAGACTTAAAATCTTCTTTATCATGACTGAAAAATTACCTTTCAACACAAGTACTCCATAATGTTCAACCTATTGTGTTGCAATCGCGTCTAGTTCAAAGTTTGCCCAACTTACTCTTTGAAGGTATATGTTCCGATCCTTGTGCCTTTTGAGGATTTTAGTTATGTTTTTCGCATTCCTTGCATGTTGCACTCATAAATACTAAATTACATAGTTCTTAGCGTAAATCATTTGAGCATCAAACAATTTCGCTTAGAAAAAGAATTACAAGCTTACGCTAACGTAGACAGCGGAATACTTAAGGTATCCTTGGGCTCATACGCCAGTAACGACCTTCTTATTTTTGCCAGAGTAGGTTGATGGTTTTTTTTTTAAAGTTTAAAAATCAGGCTGCCCTCACCCCCAAACTTAAAATCTTCATTGTCCTCAATGAAGGTGAGGCTTAGTTCCCTCAAACTTAGCTATTGACGCGATTGTTCTACGCTATTGTGAGTTTCTTTGGCTTCCTTGCAAAGTTTTGGTGTTTTCTATCATTTATGATAGAGATTATTCTAACGCTAGGTTTGAATCTGAGGGAACTTAAGAATTCTACAAATTGAACTAATGTTTATGCAAGATCTAATTGTTGTGATAATAAGCACTTACTAGACTTCCAAAAGAAAAGGAACTACTGGATTAAAGAAAATAGCATAAGAGTTAAGATAAATTGCGTCCTAAATGCATGATCCTAATAAAGCTTCTAATCATGAAATGCATGCAAAAGGAAATAAAATGTAGAAAGCATAATAAAAGAGAACGAGACTTCCATCTACTTTGCTGCTCTGCCTCTTTACTTTCCCTTCTTGAGATATTTCTCCATAGCTTCCTCGAGTTTTGTTATTCTCTCTTCTAGATTGGCCGTTGTTGTTGCGTCCTTGCTTCCTTTTCTTTCCTTCTCTATGCTTTTTATTGATGGGAACACACTCAAGGTTTTATCGTATGGATGCGAGTGGATCCCTTAGTATGCACACAGGTGAGTAATCGCAAATGTGTAGTACATGTAGTTGTGCTCTTCACTAGAGCATTTTTGCACTTGTGTTTCCAAAAGTTTTCCCAAATTTATGCATAGGCCAAGCTTTATTGCTACTAGTAGTATAGCTTGATATT
Organism: Sicyos edulis; assembly: GCA_036507275.1. Taxonomy (NCBI): domain Eukaryota; kingdom Viridiplantae; phylum Streptophyta; class Magnoliopsida; order Cucurbitales; family Cucurbitaceae; genus Sicyos; species Sicyos edulis. Next base: position 25,043,711 of record CM071854.1, on the reverse strand, counting down.
TTCAGATTAGCTCTCTATTCGCTGATGGTAGGAGTGCGGTATTTATATCTTCAACCATTCTTGAGGTCTTCTCGAATCATCTGTCTTTGTATCGATGGTTGGCCATTTCGATAATTGCTCCTGACCCACCTCTTGACACTCCTTTGGTTCTCTGTCGTGATTGTGGTATGTCTAGAGACTCTTGACTCTTGCTAATCTTTTTAACAGACATCTTTCGGGTTGAAGTTGTTTTTAAGAGAGTATCGATTTTGGAAGTACGAAAGTTGAATGAAAATGTCGTGATCGGTTCTCCTCATACCGAGTTTATATAGAGGTCGAGTACTAATTGAATCCTCATGCAAGGAAAGTAATCAATTCATAAGGGTAGTATTTAAAATTATTCGGTCAAATTCCTTCCTAAATGTAAAACGATAAAAATGGAAATTGCAAATATAGAAATACTTCATAAAATTATGAAATCAAATAAAATAAAATATTCCTAATTAAAGCAAATAAATATTGTGCACAAAGTCAAAGATATCTGATTTTCGCATTCCAAGAATGTTGCTGAGCAAATTTGGGCAGAATCTTTGCGCTAATTTCGTCCGGCATAGTTCATCCATATTTTGGCTATATTATAATTTCTGGGGCGATGCCATCTTTAGTCGCCTTCTCCTATCTTTCTTCTCAATGCGCCTTTATGCGTAGACGTCCTATCAAACACAGCGCTGATAGGATGTAGCTATTTATGCGATAGCTCGGTTGAATTGCCCACGTGTCGCTGCTTTGACAAATCAATTCCTACGATGCATGCTTCGTAGTTAACGAGAAAAACTCAAGTACCATTGATTGTAGATTGAGATTTTCAACGTTGTACTTTTCTTCCTGTAGATGGGTAGAGTACACCTCTCCCCTTTCGGGTTCATGTGTTCTTGCATCCCCTGAATCTATAGGTTCATCACCATTTATGCCCTTATGTTGGCAGGTTTCACCTTCAGTTATATTTTCAATATCGACCTTGGAGCTTTCTTCGTTGTTCTCCATAACATACTCTGCTTTGTCCACTTCTGAAGCTGTTGGGGTAGCAAATCTTGCCCAAGCTTCTTCTTATTCCTTGTATCGTTGTTCCTGCTATCTTTCTATTTCTGCTTCAAGCTATTGTTCCCTGGCCTCTTGTGCTCTTGCTATTGTGGCTGCTCGAAAATCCTCCCATGAGAGTTCCTTCTCATAGAGCAAATCCATTGCTACAGCTTTGTTAATTACATCAGCCTCTTGATATGACGATTCTGCTTGCCTACTGCTCGCTGCACAGGTTTTTACTGGTTCTTGCAGAAAGTGCTGGTTCACGTTATGAGGCTACTGAGGTTCTTATATGATACCATTTTCCCTCAACCACTGCGTTCCTTTTAACTACTCTTCTTCCTTTAGAGTCATGTCCTTTGGAGACTGCCCAAGATTATACATGTGATTCCTAGGTTCATGACTCCTAGTATCTCATGTATATCCTCTGTTGTTGTGATCTCCTAGTGGATCGAACTGTTGTTGATAGAGGCTGCTATGGTTCTCCTAATAGTGCGACTGAAAATCTTCACTCAAACGAAGATGTGATATGTCAATCTCCTCTACATAGCCTTTGTTGTTAAAATTTGTATGATGGTTGCATAATGTAGTACTATGCCCATTGTTGATTTGTAAACTGATTAGGCTCCATTGAATAATTGTGGTGATAAGTTACTTTGGGACTCTGTTTCCCTTTTGATCAAATTGGTTGGGACTTCACGTTTCCCTGAAATAAAAAAGAATTCAATCTTTAGGCAACCAAGAACTACTCTTTCCTAAGTATATTAATTATAAATAATCAATCCCCGGCAACGGCGCCAAAAACTTGATCGGTGCTATTCCGCTGCTAATATATTGAATAGTAATTAATTATAAGTTAACTTATGCTAAGTACACTCGGAACCACTAACACGCAAATATACGCGGTCGAGAATTATAGCAAGTAATAAGTTATAAATTTATCGATCCCAAGAGATGGATGTCTAAAGCTAATACCACGTAAGTCAGAGTCATGCGAAAAATAAAAAGCATATGTTGTTGAGTTGGATGGTTTTTGTTGTTTTGCTAAAATAATTAAAGTACATGAGTAAAATACTAATGCACACAATGAGTAATGCTAACTAAATAATCCCAGAAGATGTTAAAAGAGTTGACTAGCCAACAAATGACTTATTTCCTTAACTATTGTTACTTCTGTAACTAATGATTTATGGGTGAACCAGCTTCCGCTGTGAACACCATACTTAGCACAGGGCGACGTAAGCAGTAATGAGGTTATTCCTAACTCCCTAAATGCCGAACAGTCATTCATGCAACCTAAAGTAGCGTACTAGGTTAACTTGTGGTTCCTCTTCCGATTCTCCACAAGGTACATCTGTGGGTAGCTAATCAACGCATATATATATATATATAAGCATTCAACAGTGTAACATTCAGTGACCTACACTCTTAACACAATTTAATCATAAGTTGCTAACATGCACTCCTATAACGCAATCATAGCAATAAACACATATAGAAGTTTAAACCAGGCGATTTTATTACGACTATGAAATGTTTAAATACTACAACTAATCCTAATAAAAACAGTAAAATGGAATTGGTACGGGTAAAAGTGTGTAGTCCTCTTGTCATCAGCTCCCACAACACCACCAATTGCTCATCTGAAGTAGACTCAAGCTTTGGCTTTAGTTACCCAATCTGTTCATGGCCAATCAACCAGCTCAATGATTTCTGCTCCTTGCTTTGGTATTTATAGGGTTGAGTTTCATGATCCGCAAGTAGAGGTGAGCTGTTCGAATCTTCATAAATGCAAAATTCTATGATTGTCCTCGGGATTTATTTGATTTTCTCCGCCTTGATTTCGTGATTGATTTTCTGATTCTTTCCTTGTAGATGAAACTTTGTCCGAACGTATTTCCTTCTTGAGTTCTGCGTCTTCACGCGATCTGGTCATCTTTCGCATAGTGTCTTCCCTGCGATGTTGTGCGAAATCCTGCTAAAAAGCATTAATTAGGCACAATTTCTTTACGATTCATGCTAAAACGCTGATCTATGCTTTCGATTCTACTTTATGAATGCATGCTGATTTTCTAAGTTATTTCTCCATATTTCTTCTAGGAACGCACATATTCTTTACTTTAATTCTAAAATAATTAAACTAAGCAGCCGAAAATTTGCTCTCTTTGAGAGTTATTAAGGCCTCTAGGATCATGACTCAGTGGACACCTTTCTTCGAGTCGTTTGGCATGTCAACCTAGACAAGGTCAGTATTGTGTAGGCCTACACCTAACTGGTTTTCAGCACCATGCAGTGTGTATGCGTACACGCACTAAGTGTCGGGTAGATGGCTCATCTAGACTCGTGTCATCAGTACAACCATAGCTAGTAATTAATTCAAAGTCAACTTATGCTAAGTGTAACTCGAAATCACTTACACTCAAGTATACACGGTCAGATTGTAAGGACCCGACCCGAATGGGGCACTAAATGGGCCCTTACCCCAATGCATGCATTCAAAGTAAAGGACACTAAACAGACATGATTTCGGATTCCAATTAAAAACAAAACATTCAAAACAATCCCTTTAAAAACTAGACAATTTCCCTGGAACCTGTCCCTGTTTCCAAGCACCTGATCCAAGATAAATACATTTCCAAAGTATACTCCGATCAGAGATTTCTTAAAATCATTCAAAACATGTCTAGATACAATAATGCTGGAATCCACAAAATATTTAGAAAACATCCTAGGGCTCCGTGCCCGGCTATATGCATTCAGGGGAAAATAAAACATAAAGAGTCATAATACAAAATCAGAGTTTGATGACTGGGCCCCATGATCACAGCTCCTCCTTCAGCCATCCTGTCTCGCAACTCGGTTACCTGTGGAAAAACCACAATAATAATGGTGAGTAACGAATTACTTAGTAAGAATCCCCAACCGGGGTACAATACGATATACATGGTCATCTCGATGAGCGTATGCAAGCTATGAGTATAAACACAGAATAGAGCACATAGCTTAGCCCACACTTGGGCCTCGGATGCCAACTTAGGGTCTTAGTCCGGAATAATATCCACCACACAGTCCATCACACAAGTCGCCCTATACGAGAAACAAGTCCCGGCCTCGGCTTCATCTGTCGACGAAAGGTACACTCGGCTCACAATCCCGAGGAGCTCTCGATCGCGCTGTAATGAGCGTAAGCATGCATCGCGTGCTCTGCGAACTATGAAGGTCTGCCGGGTCTAGAGGCAAGCGGCCCATGTCCAGTCACCACGCCTAACTAATTCTTTGGATCGGTGTCACTGACATAAGGGTGTGAGACCGGGACACGTAAACTATGTCAGCCTGAACCACCGCACCTGGGGCCAAGGAACGGTCGTGGTAGGCTTACACCAGGAAGTCGTCCTTGCCTTAACAGGTGGCAATCAGGGGCTACTGCCAAACATGCTGAGGACATGCCGGCTGCCGGGGACGAGGCAATGCCAAGTCATCATCCCGACCGTTGGGGCATTTAACAGTCTGCCACCCTCACCCAAGATTGCAGGGCCTACCGGTAGGGTTAGCTAATCCCTCACGGGGTCCAGGGACGGAGAACTGTCTCGACGTCCCTGCCATGGATGCAAGGTACTTTATGCATCAGGCCCGGATGATGCTATCTACCTGCAACTCTAACCTGCCTTAACAATCAGCAAACAATTCCATAAAATCCAATACGTGCTCAATAATAATACAACGAGCCTAGCATGATACTACGAAACAAGAACAAATACGAGCATGCCAGAGGAAACAACCTAGCATGGATTAACATGAGAAATAACCAGGAAAATCATGCTAATCGGGAATTCAGAATAGAGTACCTAGCTACACATGTCAATAAACACAAACAAGCAATCAATCAGCAATCACATATAATATCGCAGGGTCCACACAACTCCGGTAAGAAATCCTTACCTTGGTCGGGGACGATTTGACACGAAATCCTAAGTTGCGAACGAACCCGAACTAGTTACCGAGAACCTATCAATCACAACAAAAATCACACAATAGGCCTAAATACAATAAAATAAATAGGGCTCAGCTCGGGAGCAACTCACGAGGCGCGACGAACGCACGAACGAGCCAATTGTACGAACGGGGCAGCAATAGAGCTAGCTGGGCGCACAGGGGCGCGGCTACGCGCGGACGAGCAGAGCGTTAGCGATGCGGCTCGGCTGGGCGAGTGCGCAGGCACACGACACAGACGCGGATCGAGGCGAGGATGCACGGCAGGCTGGGCTGCGACAGCGCACGCGACACAGCGCAGGGGCAAGTTTCTGCGCGAGAACAGGGGCGAACAGGGCGATCTGGGCGTTGGAGAAGGACGAGCTCAAATTCGAGCGATTGGAGAAGATTCTACGAGCGATTTGTTGATGGAGAACTCCCTTACACTAGTTGCACAACATCCATACCTCAAATTACCTCGACTCGGCCGGAAATGGCAAAGGCCGGGGACGATTTGACACGAAATCCTAAGTTGCGAACGAACCCGAACTAGTTACCGAGAACCTATCAATCACAACAAAAATTACACAATAGGCCTAAATACAATAAAATAAATAGGGCTCAGCTCGGGAGCAACTCACGAGGCGCGACGAACGCACGAACGAGCCGATTGCACGAACGGGGCATCAATAGGGCTAGCTGGGCGCGTGGGCGCACACGCTGGCTGGCGGCCGGGCGCGCGCAGCATGTAGCGAGCAGCGAGCGTGCAATCTTTGCTCGGTGGGCAGCACGCTGCGAGCACACCTGCGTGAAGACGCGGATCGGGGCGAGGATGCACGGCAGTACGGGTCGCAACAGCGCGCCGCGCGACACGCGCAAGCGCAAGGCCACCTCTTGCGCGCGAACGAGGGGCGCGAGCAGGCGATCTGGGCGTTTTTGAAGAACGAGCTCAAATTCGAGCGATTGGAGAAGATTCGACGAGCGATTTGTTGATGGAGAACTCCCCTTCACTAGCTGCACAACATCCATACCTCATATTACCTCAACTCGGCCGGAAATGGCAAAGCCCGAAACAGGGGAGAAGAAATCGGATTTTGAAGGAGAGGAAGAAGAAGAACTTACCAGCTGCTCGGAGGGAGATTGACTTCGAATTTGGGTGAGGAACTCGGCCGGAATGGAGCTGGAGGAGGAAGAAATCGCGAAGGAAGAAGAATAAATGGGGAAGAAGAAGGCTCGGGCGAAATTCTGCTTTTAAACCAAAACTCAACCGAACAGGCTTATATAAATGTTGGCGCAATTAGATTAACAAGATCGCTCAGTGGCTCGATTGGCAGTGACACTTGCCTAGCTTCCCACGCAACCCTGGCTCGAATCTCACTCGACGCACTATTTAATTCCCTATTTATTTCCACATTCTACCAAGCCCAAATACCTTCACCAAACTTCCCGATCCCATTCAAATCATCACATAATTTTTCTTCCACTGAACTTTTACCAAACGAATCTCACGGTTACGCAATGTCTTTGTCTCAAAGGCAAGAATCCCCACTGGCTTCTCCTCGAAGCTCAAATCCTCATTCAGCTGCAAAGGCTCAAAATCCACGATGTGTGACGGGTCCGGCACGTACTATCTCAACATCGAAACATGGAAAACACTGTGTACCGCTGACAACGACGGAGGCAAGGCTAATCGATAAGCAACCTTGCCGATCCTCTCCAGAATCTCAAACGGACCAACAAAATGGGGACTCAGCTTTCCACGCTTGCCAAACCTCAAACTCCAAATCCCGACGCCGAACATCGGCGTAACTCTTCTATCTGCTCTGAGCTGTCAACATACGAGCTTTAATCTTCTGCACGGCACCATTAGTCAACTGCAGCAACTCGGGACCCAAAACCTGCCGTCACCAACCTCTTCCCGAACCACGGGAGATCGCAAACGCTTACCATACAAAGCCTCGAATGGAGCCATCCAGATCGTCGATCGATAATCGTTGTTATATGCAAACTCCATCGAATCAGTGTCTGGTCCCAAGCGCCGGAAGTCCAACACCCAAGCCCTCAACATATCCTCGAGAATCTGATTCACCCTCTCAGTCTGTCCATCGGTTTGAGGGTGAAAAGCTGTGCTAAAACTGCACTCAGTGCCTAAACACTTCTGGAGCGCTCTCCAGAAACGAGAAGTGAACCTCGAATCACGGTCAAATACAATCCTCACAGGCACACCGTGATAACGAATGATCTGCTCCAAAAATAACTGCGCCCACTGTTCCACGGTATAAGTGTCTCCACCGAGAATGAAGTGTGCGCTCTTAGTCAATCGATCGAATATCACCCAAATCTGAGAGAACTTCCTCGGAGTCCTCGGCAAACCAGAAATAAAGTCCATGGAGATCTCTTCCCATTTCCACTGGTGCACACACAGCGGCTGCAATAACCGGCTAGCAAACTCTGCAACATCTCTTTTCATACCCATCCACCAGAATGTCTGCTTAAGATCCTGATACATCTTGGTACCCCCGGGGTGCCAAGAAAATGGAGAACTGTGGGCCTCAGAGAGCAACTCTGCTCGCAATCCGGCCACATCCGGAACACACAACCGGCCTCTGTACGTCAGCCCACTGTCTGGTGGATATACAAGGTCAAAATCTCCATCAGCACTAACTCTGTCAACCAATCAAGGCATCCGCTGCCCGATCGATGGCTGAACTGACAACTGAGCTACTCTGGCAGTAACCTCACCCAACAACACTGCAACCTCAGCCCGCTCGAACTCTCGCTGCAAACCGGGCTGGGAACTCAACAACACCGCGGAGTGCGACGTCTTCCTACTCAAGGCATCAGCTACATCATTGGCTTTACCCGGATGGTACAAAATCTCGCAGTCATAATCTTTTACCAACTCTAACAATCTCCTCTGCCTCATATTCAACTCTTTCTGAGTAAACAGATACTTGAGGCTCTGGTGATCGGTAAACATCTGAATCCACTCACTTAACAGGTAATGCCTCCAAATCTTCAGTGCAAACACCACTGCTGCCAACTCCATATCATGAGTCGGGTAGTTCTGCTCATATGGCTTCAGCTGGCGGGAAGCATAAGCAATGACCTTCCCGTGCTGCATCAACACACAACCTAACCCGAACTTGGAAGCATCACTGTAAAGCATAACCATGCCAAACTGAACTTACTTTATACCATGCCTCTACCAAGGTTGCTTACCCATAAGGCATCCAACTCCTCTCACAAGGCATCCTACTCACCTCATAGGCATCCAACTCATGGTCCCTCAACTGGACCCAAACTTGCTTCTACGATGCTCAACTCTCCTCAGATTTAGGCACTCGAAGGTAGTTGACCGCACTACCAACCACAAAGATCTCTTGGCCTTAACACTAGCGTGAGATGCACGCGCACTAACACTAACCAACCGTCAACCTGCTGACTTACTCAACCTCCAGTAACACTGGGAAGAGGCTCCGGCTCCTCTCGAACAACCTTTTGCTTGTAGTCCTTCGACCACCACTGAACTAGCTCTCTTGCACGACCTAAACAGGTGCAACTACCACAACGAATCCAAGGCTAAGGGAGTGCGCTGAACTCCGGACGGCATAGAATCATCTGCTATTCCCATGCCAAACTCAGGCCTGAACCAGACTTAGTGCCAAAGCAGCACACCAACCATTGCACCTCAAGCCACTACTACCAAATCCACATCTTACTACAAACGGGGCCAACAAGGTCACAACCTCAAGTGACACGAACTCTGGCTAGGCATACAAGGGCTCAACTCCAACAACCATGCCTAAGGCATCTCATCACGCTGAAGGCTCACAGCCTACTCCTGCATCCCCACATGATGCTCAACAAATTCTGGCCGACTCTCTCATCATGCAGTAGCTAGCACTACTCTAGGGGCTTTCCAAAAGAAGAGTGTTCCACTCTACCAAACAACTGAGGAAACCACCAACGGATCCAGCCCGAAGGGAACACTGCTTGTTGCACCCTTAACCACAGGGTTCCGGCTTACTACCTATAACCAACAACACTTTACAGGAGCACAAAGATGTCTCATCAATCTCCTCGAAGGCTACCAACTCTGCAGCCACTCTCTCTGGGCAATCAACAATCTACTAAGGCTCAAGATCAACACTTGAGCTACCCAGGCTAGTCCACACGGGGACCTGCTCCACAAACATCCACATCAGCACAACCATAGCTAACTCCTCTCTTGGAGTGGCATTCCAAGGCAAAGCACCTCCACCCTCTCACTAGGGGAAACCATCAATCCCAGGCCACAGTTGGCCTATGGGAGTCCAATCTCTACCTCCCTCAGGAACGATGTCCCAGGGCATCCGAATCTATCTGGATACCACAACAAGCCACAACATACATCACACACTACGGGAAGTTGGTATGATGGCGCTCTAAACCCAAACCAATAACGAGTCAGAACCTGCCCGTCTCCGCTCTACAACACTACACAAGGCATGCACTAGATGTCAGGTATTGTAAAATCTTAACCCCTTTTTCTACAACAAATAGTAAACTTAGGCGTACCTGATGACTGTCGGAGTGCTGGTGATCATGGGAAAACGACCTACAACAAAAGGTCCATCTACAGAATCTATGACTCGAGCTCGATACCAACCAGTAAGGACCCGACCAGATGGGGCACTAAATGGGCCCTTACCCCAATGCATGCATACAAAGTAAAGGACACTAAACAGACATGATTTCGGATTCCAATTAAAAACAAAACATTCAAAACAATCCCTTTAAAAACTAGACAATTTCCCTACAACCTGTCTCTGTTTCCAAGCACCTGATCCAAGATAAATACATTTCCAAAGTATACTCCGATCATTCAAAACATGTCTAGATACAATAATGCTGGAATCCACAAAATATTTAGAAAACATCCTAGGGCGCTGTGCCCGGCTATATGCATTTAGGGGAAAATAAAACATAAAGAGTCATAACACAAAATCAGAGTTTGATGACTGGGCCCCATGATCACAGCTCCTTCTTCAGCCATCCTGTCTGGCAACTCGGTTACCTGTGGAAAAACCACAATAATAAGGGTGAGTAACGAATTACTCAGTAAGAATCCCCAACCGGGGTACAATACGATATACATGGTCATCTCGATGAGCGTATGCAAGCTATGAGTATAAACACAGAATAGAGCACATAGCTTAGCCCACACTTGGGCCTCGGATGCCAACTTAGGGTCTTAGTCCGGAATAATATCCACCACACAGTCCATCACACAAGTCGCCCTATACGAGAAACAAGTCCCGGCCTTAGCTTCTCTCTCACATCGCCGAAAAAGGTACACCGGCTCACAATCCCGATGAGCTCTCGATCATGTATTTGTAATGAGCGTAAGCATGCACCGCGTGCTCTCTGCGAACTATGAAGGTGTGTCGGGTCTAGAGGCAAGCCGCCCATGTCCAGATCACCACGCCTAACTAATTCTTTGGATCGGTGTCAGCGACATAAGGGTGTGAGACACGGACACGTAAACTATGTCAGCCTGAACCACCGCACCTGGGCTAAGGAATGGGTCGTGGTAGGCTTACACTAGAAAGTCGTCCTTGCCTTAACAGGTGGCAATCAGAGGCTACTGCCAAACATGCTGAGGACATGCCGCCGGCCGCCGGGGGCAGGCAATGCCAAGTCATCATCCCGACCGTTGGGGCATTTAACGATCCGCCACCCTCACCCAAGATTGCGGGGCCTACCGGTGGGGTTAGCTAATCCCTCACGGGGTCGGGGGGAGAAGCGTCTCGGCGTCCCCGCCATGGATGCAAGGTACTTTATGCATCGGGCCCGATGATGCTATCTACACCGCAACTCTAACTCGCCTTAACAATCGACAAACAATTCCATAAAATCCAATACGTGCTCAATAAGAATACAACGAGCCTAGCATGATACTACGAAACAAGAACAAATACGAGCATGCCAGAGGAAACAACCTAGCATGGATTAACATGAGAAATAACCAGGAAAATCATGCTAATCGGGAATTCAGAATAGAGTACCTAGCTACACATGTCAATAAACACAAACAAGCAATCAATCAGCAATCACATATAATATCGCAGGGTCCACACAACTCCGGTAAGAAATCCTTACCTTGGTCGGGGACGATTTGACACGAAATCCTAAGTTGCGAACGAACCCGAACTAGTTACCGAGAACCTATCAATCACAACAAAAATTACACAATAGGCCTAAATACAATAAAATAAATAGGGCTCGGCTCGAGCAACTCACGGGCGCGACGCCACGCATTTAACGAGCCGATTGCACGAACGGGGCATCAATAGGGCTAGGCTGGCGCGTGGCGCCATTGTGGTCGGGCAGGGCGCGGTTGCTTGCGAGACGAGCGAGCGTTAGCAATCTTTGCTCGGTGGGCACGCGCGCGCGCACACACACGGCGTGAAGCGCGATCGGGGCGAGGATGCACGCGGTGGGGCAACGCAACCGCGCGCGACACGGCGCGCAGGGCCGCCTGCTACGCGAACGAGGGACGAGCAGGCGATCCGTCTGGGCGTTTTTTAAGAACGATCTCAAATTCGAGCGATTGGAGAAGATTCGACGAGCGATTTGTTGATGGAGAACTCCCCTTCACTAGCTGCACAACATCCATACCTCATATTACCTCAACTCGGCCGGAAATGGCAAAGCCTGAAACAGGGGAGAAGAAATCGGATTTTGAAGGAGAGGAAGAAGAAGAACTTACCAGCTGCTCGGAGGGAGATTGACTTCGAATTTGGGTGAGGAACTCGGCCGGAATGGAGCTGGAGGAGGAAGAAATCGCGAAGGAAGAAGAATAAATGGGGAAGAAGAAGGCTCGGGCGAAATTCTGCTTTTAAACCAAAACTCAACCGAACAGGCTTATATAAATGTCGGTGCAATTAGATTAACAAGATCGCTCAGTGGCTCGATTGGCAGTGACACTTGCCTAGCTTCCCACGCGACCCTGGCTCGAATCTCACTCGACGCGCTATTTAATTCCCTATTTATTTCCACATTCTACCAAGCCCAAATACCTTCACCAAACTTCCCGATCCCATTCAAATCATCACATAATTTTTCCGGCAATTAGAAAAGACATAACCGGCCCGGTCGGCCCGACCAAATTACCAAAATGCCCCTAGGCAACCCGTGAAGACCGGGATGAAATTTCCGAGCCGTTACAATATTCCCCCCTTATAAGACTTTTGTCCTCGAAAGTCCCTTTAGACTGCAACAGCTCGGGATAATGCAATCTCATCTCATCCTCCCGCTCCCAAGTGGCTTCTTCTGAACTCTGACTCTTCCACTGAACTTTTACCAAACGAATCTCACGGTTACGCAATGTCTTTGTCTCAAAGGCAAGAATCCCCACTGGCTTCTCCTCGAAGCTCAAATCCTCATTCAGCTGCAAAGGCTCAAAATCCACGATGTGTGACGGGTCCGGCACGTACTATCTCAACATCGAAACATGGAAAACACTGTGTCTGCGTGACGACAACGACGGAGGCAAGGCTAATCGATAAGCAACCTTGCCGATCCTCTCCAGAATCTCAAACGGACCAACAAAATGGGGACTCAGCTTTCCACGCTTGCCAAACCTCAAACTCCAAATCCCGACGCCGAACATCGGCGTAACTCTTCTATCTACTCTGAGCTGTCAACATACGAGCTCTAATCTTCTGCACGGCACCATTAGTCAACTGCAGCAACTCGGGACCCAAAACCTGCCGTCACCAACCTCTTCCCAGAACACAGGAGATCAGCAACGCTTACCATACAAAGCCTCGAATGGAGCCATCTCAGATCGTCGATCGATAATCGTTATTATATGCAAACTCCATCGAATCACAGTCATGGTCCCAATCGCCGGGAAGTCCAACACACAAGCCCTCAACATATCCTCAAGAATCTGATTCACCCTCTCAGTCTGTCCATCGGTTTGAGGGTGAAAAGCTGTGCTAAAACTGCACTCAGTGCCTAAACACTTCTGGAGCGCTCTCCAGAAACGAGAAGTGAACCTCGAATCACGGTCAAATACAATCCTCACAGGCACACCGTGATAACGAATGATCTGCTCCAAAAACAACTGCGCTCACTGTTCCACGGTATAAGTGTCTCCACCGAGAATGAAGTGTGCGCTCTTAGTCAATCGATCGAATATCACCCAAATCTGAGAGAACTTCCTCGGAGTCCTCGGCAAACCAGAAATAAAGTCCATGGAGATCTCTTCCCATTTCCACTGGTGCACACACAGCGGCTGCAATAACCGGCTGGCAAACTCTGCAACATCTCTTTTCATACCCATCCACCAGAATGTCTGCTTAAGATCCTGATACATCTTGGTACCCCCGGGGTGCCAAGTAAATGGAGAACTGTGGGCCTCAGAGAGCAACTCTGCTCGCAATCCGGCCACATCCGGAACACACAACCGGCCTCTGTACGTCAGCCCACTGTCTGGTGGATATACAAGGTCAAAATCTCCATCAGCACTAACTCTGTCAACCAATCTTTTAAAGGCGGGGTCACTCAGCTGGCTATTGATAATCCGCTGCCCGATCGATGGCTGAACTGACAACTGAGCTACTCTGGCAGTAACCTCACCCAACAACACTGCACCCTCAGCCCGCTCGAACTCTCGCTGCAAACCGGGCTGGGAACTCAACAACACCGCGGAGTGCGACGTCTTCCTACTCAAGGCATCAGCTACAACATTGGCTTTACCCGGATGGTACAAAATCTCGCAGTCATAATCTTTTACCAACTCTAACCATCTCCTCTGCCTCATATTCAACTCTTTCTGAGTAAACAGATACTTGAGGCTCTGGTGATCGGTAAACATCTGAATCCACTCACTTAACAGGTAATGCCTCCAAATCTTCAGTGCAAACACCACTGCTGCCAACTCCATATCATGAGTCGGGTAGTTCTGCTCATATGGCTTCAAATGGCGGGAAGCATAAGCAATGACCTTCCGTCTTTGCATCAACACACAACCTAACCCGAACTTGGAAGCATCACTGTAAAGCATAACCATGCCAAACTGAACTTACTTTATACCATGCCTCTACCAAGGGTGCTTACCCATAAGGCATCCAACTCCTCTCACAAGGCATCCTACTCACCTCATAGGCATCCAACTCATGGTCCCTCAACTGGACCCAAACTTGCTTCTCGATGCTCAACTCTCCTCGGTTTTAGGCACTCGAAGGTAGTTGACCGCACTACCAACCACAAAGATCTCTTGGCCTTAACACTAGCGTGAGATGCACGCGCACTAACACTTACCAACCGTCAACCTCGACTTACTCAACCTCCAAACCATCGGGAAGAGGCTCGGCTCCTCTCGAACTACCTTTCGCTTGTAGTCCTTCGACCACCACTGAACTAGCTCTCTTACACGACCTAAACAGGTGCAACTACCACAACGAATCCAAGGCTAAGGGAGTGCGCTGAACTCCGGACGGCATAGAATCATCTGCTATTCCCATGCCAAACTCAGGCCTGAACCAGACTTAGTGCCAAAGCAGCACACCAACCATTGCACCTCAAGCCACTACTACCAAATCCACATCTTACTACAAACGGGGCCAACAAGGTCACAACCTCAAGTGACACGAACTCTGGCTAGGCATACAAGGGCTCAACTCCAACAACCATGCCTAAGGCATCTCATCACGCTGAAGGCTCACAGCCTACTCCTGCATCCCCACATGATGCTCAACAAATTATGGCCGACTCTCTCATCATGCAGCAGCTAGCCCTACTCTAGGGGCTTTCCAAAAGAAGAGTGTTCCACTCTACCAAACAACTGAGGAAACCACCAACGGATCCAGTCCGAAGGGAACACTGCTTGTTGCACCCTTAACCACAGGGTTCCGGCTTACTACCTATAACCAACAACACTTTACAGGAGCACAAAGATGTCTCATCAATCTCCTCGAAGGCTACCAACTCTGCAGCCACTCTCTCTGGCAATCAACAATCTACTAAGGCTCAAGATCAACACTTGAGCTACCCAGGCTAGTCCACACGGGGACCTGCTCCACAAACATCCACATCAGCACAACCATAGCTAACTCCTCTCTTGGAGTGGCATTCCAAGGCAAAGCACCTCCACCCTCTCACTAGGGGAAAACCATCAACTGGGCCACAGTTGGCCTATGGGAGTCCAATCTCTACCTCCCTCAGGAACGATGTCCCAGGGCATCCGAATCTATCTGGATACCACAACAAGCCACAACATACATCACACACTACGGGAAGTTGGTATGATGGCGCTCTAAACCCAAACCAATAACGAGTCAGAACCTGCCCGTCTCCGCTCTCCAACACTACACAAGGCATGCACTAGATGTCAGGTATTGTAAAATCTTAACCCCTTTTTCTACAACAAATAGTAAACTTAGGCGTACCTGATGACTGTCGGAGTGCTGGTGATCATGGGAAAACGACCTACAACAAAAGGTCAATCTACAGAATCTATGACTCGAGCTCGATACCAAGCGTAAGGACCCGGCCGAATGGGGCACTAAATGGGCCCTTACCCCAATGCATGCATACAAAGTAAAGGACACTAAACAGACATGATTTCGGATTCCAATTAAAAACAAAACATTCAAAACAATCCCTTTAAAAACTAGACAATTTCCCTACAACCTGTCCCTGTTTCCAAGCACCTGATCCAAGATAAATACATTTCCAAAGTATACTCCGATCATTCAAAACATGTCTAGATACAATAATGCTGGAATCCACAAAATATTTAGAAAACATTTTAGGGCTCCGTGCCCGGCTATATGCATTTAGGGGAAAATAAAACATAAAGAGTCATAACACAAAATCAGAGTTTGATGACTGGGCCTCATGATCACAGCTCCTTCTTCAGCCATCCTGTCTGACAACTCGGTTACTTGTGGAAAAACCACAATAATAAGGGTGAGTAACGAATTACTCAGTAAGAATCCCCAACCGGGGTATTTGTCGATATACATGGTCATCTCGATGAGCGTATGCAAGCTATGAGTATAAACACAGAATAGAGCACATAGCTTAGCCCACACTTGGGCCTCGGATGCCAACTTAGGGTCTTAGTCCGGAATAATATCCACCACACAGTCAATCACACAAGTCGCCCTATACGAGAAACAAGTCCCGGCCTCAGCCTGTCTACTGTCGACGAAAGGTACACTGGCTCACAATCCCGAGGAGCTCCCACGATCGTACCAGTAATGAGCGTAAGCATGCACCGCGTGCTCTGCGAACTATGGGGGTGTGTCGGGTCTAGAGGCAAGCTGCCCATGTCCAGTCACCACGCCTAACTAATTCTTTGGATCGGTGTCACTGACATAAGGGTGTGAGACCTGGACACGTAAACTATGTCAGCCTGAACCACCGCACCTGGGGCTAAGGAATGGGTCGTGGTAGGCTTACACTAGAAAGTCGTCCTTGCCTTAACAGGTGGCAATCAGGGGCTACTGCCAAACATGCTGAGGACATGCCGGCTACCGGGGACGAGGCAATGCCAAGTCATCATCCCGACCGTTGGGGCATTTAACAGTCTGCCACCCTCTCCCAAGATTGCAGGGCCTACCGGTAGGGTTAGCTAATCCTCACGGGGTCCGGGGCGGAGAACTGCTCTCGACGTCCACGCCATGGATGCAAGGTACTTTATGCATCAGGCCCGGATGATGCTATCTACCTGCAACTCTAACCTGCCTTAACAATCAGCAAACAATTCCATAAAATCCAATACGTGCTCAATAAGAATACAACGAGCCTAGCATGATACTACGAAACAAGAACAAATACGAGCATGCTAGAGGAAACAACCTAGCATGGATTAACATGAGAAATAACCAGGAAAATCATGCTAATCGGGAATTCAGAATAGAGTACCTAGCTACACATGTCAATAAACACAAACAAGCAATCAATCAGCAATCACATATAATATCGCAGGGTTCACACAACTCCGGTAAGAAATCCTTACCTTGGTCGGGGACGATTTGACACGAAATCCTAAGTTGCGAACGAACCCGAACTAGTTACCGAGAACCTATCAATCACAACAAAAATCACACAATAGGCCTAAATACAATAAAATAAATAGGGCTCAGCTCGGGAGCAACTCACGAGGCGCGACGAACGCACGAACGAGCCGATTGCACGAACGGGGCATCAATAGGCTAGGCTGGCGCGGCGGGCGCGGCTGCATGCATGACAGCAGAGCGTTAGCAATCTTTGCTCGACCGGCGGGCGCCGCAGCGCGCAGACGCGGATCGGGGCGAGGATGCACGGCGGGCTGGGCTGCAACAGCGCACGCGACACGGCGCAAGGGCCAGCTTCTGCGCGCGAACAGGGGCGAACAGGGCGATCTGGGCGTTTTTGAAGAACGATCTCAAATTCGAGCGATTGGAGAAGATTCGACGAGCGATTTGTTGATGGAGAACTCCCCTTCACTAGCTGCACAACATCCATACCTCAAATTACCTCAACTCGGCCGGAAATGGCAAAGCCCGAAACAGGGGAGAAGAAATCGGATTTTGAAGGAGAGGAAGAAGAAGAACTTACCAGCTGCTCCGAGGGAGATTGACTTCGAATTTGGGTGAGGAACTCGGCCGAAATGGAGCTGGAGGTGGAAAAAATCGCGATGGAAAAGTGAGTC
Source organism: Sicyos edulis (assembly GCA_036507275.1). Lineage (NCBI taxonomy): Eukaryota > Viridiplantae > Streptophyta > Magnoliopsida > Cucurbitales > Cucurbitaceae > Sicyos > Sicyos edulis. Next base: position 25,025,989 of record CM071854.1, on the reverse strand, counting down.
GGTCGGAGGAGAATTTCGCGAAGGAAGAAGAAGAAATGGGGAAGAAGAAGGCTCGGGCGAAATTCTGCTTTTAAACCAAAATTCAACCGAACAGGCTTATATAAATGTTGGCGCGATTAGATTAACAAGAGTGCTCAGTGGCTCGTTTGGCAGCGACACTCGCCTAGCTTCCCACGCGACCTTGGCTCGAATCTCACTCGACGCGCTATTTAATTTCCTATTTATTTCCACATTCTACCAAGCCCAAATACCTTCACCAAACATCCCGATCCCATTCAAATCATCACATAATTTTTCTAGCAATTAGAAAAGACATAACCGGCCCGGTCGGCCGGGCCCGACCAAATTACCGGGCCGGGCCCGACCAAAATGCCCCTGGGCAACCTGGGAAGACCGGGATGAAATTTCCGGGCCGTTATACAGATATTGCAGCAAGTAATATGTAATATAAATTTATCAATTCCACATGGATTGATGTCTAGAGCTAAAATTATTAGGATAAGAGTTATGTAGAAAAGTAAAGCATGAGTTGGATAAGTTGTTGCGATTTTTTAAAAAAATGAATGCTTAGATAAATATGATGCTAAGACTAAAATAAATATGATGCAATGAGTAAAGATAACTAACAATCCTAGAAGATACTACATGCGCGGGCTAGTCAAAGAGAGTATTGCTTCCCTAACAAATAAGTACTTCGCAGGTAATGATTTATGGCAAAGCTAGCTTCCGCTGCGAACTCCATACTAGTTATAGGGTGACGAAGGTGTTAGTAAGGTTATTCCTAACACTTTAAGTAGTGAAAAGACTTCCACACAACCTAACATAGCATACTAGATCAACATGCAGTTCCTTCTTTCGATTCACCACAAGGTATATGCGTGGGTAGCTAATCAATGCGCGCGCGCACACACACACACACACACACACACACACACATATATATATATAATAACATGAAATAGTGTAAAACACAATGACCTACACTCCAAACATACTTTTATTCATGAATAATTAACAAAAACATCTATAGCGCAATCATAGAAATAAACATAAGGTAGAGGTTAAATCAGACGATTTTATTGCAAATATAAAATGTTTATAACTACAAGTGTAACGGCCCAGTTTTCTATTCCGGTTCTCGAGGTGCTTCCGGTTTAGATTTAGTGGTTCGGTTGGGCCGTTAGAGCTGTTTTGACCCATAGGGGTATTTTGGTCTTTTGTTCCCCGGGCAGGATTTGTGGATTTTCAGGGCTTCGAGGTAGCTCCTGCCCTTGTCGAGGTTTGTTTGTTGGTGGCTGCGAGTCCCGAGATGTTTGGGCTATTTGTTTGGGAGTTCGGTTGTGATTTGGGTTTTGGGCAAAGTGATGGTTGTTTGGGTGTTTCTTTTGGGATTCGAGTCTGGGCCCTTAGTGTTGATTTGGGAGGTTGTTTTAAGTGAGGATATTGATTGGAAAAGGTTTCTTCAGTCGGGTCTCGAAGGAGGAAGCCGGCAAATGGGATTTAAGGATTTTAAGGACTTTTAGAATTTGGAAAATTGGATAAGTTTGGATTTAATATTGGATAAGGATAAAAGAAAAAGATTAAATCCCATTTTTCCTTTTTATTTCCCATTTTTCCCCAAAATCCCCAAAATTCCCATTTATCCCTTTTCTCTCTCTCTCTCCCTGAGCCCCCACCTCCCAGCCCGACCCCAGCCCCCAGCTCGCCCATCACGCCCGAGCCAGCCCGAGCCCAGCCGTGCACAGCTCGCCCAGGTCGCGCCGAGCCCAGCCCCAGCTCGTCCAGCCTGCCCGATCGCGTCGCGCAGCGTGGCCCAGATCCGCCTCGCCCAGGCCGTCCCTCAGCCACCTCGCCCTGGTCCGTGTCGCCCGGTGCGCCTTTCGCTTGGCCGAGCCACGCGTCGTCGCGTCGCCGCACACGCCAAGATGTCGTGCCAGCCCAAGCGCCCTGTAGCTCGTCGCGACGCGTCGCCCCGCTCGCGCCATCCTCTTGAGCCGCGTTGCCGCCGCGCCGCCACCGAAGTCGAGCCGCGCGCCGCGCGCCCCTTGTCGCCCACCGCGCCACGCGCCGCAGCTCCACGCCCCAGCGCCCCTACGCCTGCGCCCCAGCCTGCCCTGTTGTGTGCTGGTTGGCTCGAGCCTTGTGGCTTCTCGGATGGTATTTCCCGAGTCTTTTCTTCGTTGGGCCCTCATTTGTTGGCTGCTGGTTATGGATTTAATTGGGGTGTTTTATGTATTTGATTTGGGTGCTTTATTTGATGTTTAGGCTGTTCGGGTTCGATTAGAGGCTCGAGGATCGCTCGTTGATTTGTAATTATTATTGTTTTCTATTTGTTCCAGGTAAGGATTTCTTACCGTGGTTGTGTGGACCCTGCGATATTATCACGATATGCCTTGTATGCTTGTTTACTGTTATAAGCATGATAGTGATAGGCAGCTTTGATTGATTTCTTGCTAGCATGTTTGCCCGATTGTACATGTTAGTGCCATGCTAGGATTGTTCTTCCAGCATGCTTATGATTCCTGCTTAAGTTCGTAGTATCATGCTAGGTAAATGTGATCGGTGTCGGTCATTGCTTGCTAGCCAGGAATCATTTATTTGCTATGTACTCTTAGATAGAGTTGTAGGGTTTGTCATCATCCAGAGGCTGAGAGCGGACATAACGTACTTTGTCCCCACCGGTCAAAGTAAAGCGAAGCATTGCTTCAGGGGTTGAGAGCGGACATAACGTACTTTGTCCCCAGTGGTCGAAAATAGAGCAAAGCATAACGTACATTGCTTTTTCTCCCCCCTCCCGGCAGCCAATGAGACTTCGCTACCTCATTGGCGCATGCCTAGTTTGTAGCCTGCTAGAGCGGAACCCTGCCAACGGTGTAAGCCTACCTTGGTCGGTTCTTAGCTTCAGGTCGGTGGCTCAGGTTGCACAGATGAGTGCCGAGGGCCTCGCGCTACTGTGATCAGTGACACCGCTTCTGAGTCATAGGCATGCGTACCTGGCCCGCGTAGTTTTCCCTTAGGCCCCCGCATTTACGCCGGTTGCAGCAGCATGCGGTGTGCGCGCACACGCGTTAGTCACCGGTTCGGAGAGCTCCCCCGGGCTAATGTCGTGAGTACACCATTCCTTTCCGTTAGAGCCAGACTTCGGGAACTCTCCCGTAAGTCCAGATTAGCAAGGGCAAGGAGGCCCTTGAGCACATCTTTGGGATCAGTTCTTGAGCTGAGCAATCCCCCGAGTGAAAGATACCTCGGTGATGTCCCAGGATTGGTCAGGGTAACCAATCATTAGGCCGGAAGTAGGAGACTTCCGATGGCTCCAGATCTTGTATTATGAGCTCGTTGAGCTATGATCTGTGTTGATAGTTGTTTGCTTGCATGTTGAGGTGCTAGATGATTGATGTATCGTATTGTACCCCGGTTGGGGATTCTTACTGAGTATGTTTATACTCACCCTTATTTATCTTTCAGGTAACTTGGGACAACACCGGATGGCTAGCGGAGGGAGCTGATTGATCATGGGGAGCCGCCGACACTCTGTCATTTATTATTGCATTGTTTATTCAGCATGTAGATGAACAGGAGTCCTAGGGGAACATTGTTTAAATGTTGTTTAAATTGTATTGTATATTTTTATAAATACTGGCCAGGTTGTTTTACTTCGTTGGATTGTTTAAATGAAAACTGTTGGTTATGTTTTAAGGGTTCCTCCTTCTCATATGTTTTGAAAGGTTTTTAAATATGAGCACTAAACCGCTTGATATCATATTTAACTTGCATGCTGAGTAAGAACCCCGGTTTAGGGCCATGTTTTGGGTCGGGTTCGTCACAACAAGCTACTCCTAATAAAACAGTCAATTGGAATTGGTGCAATTGAAGATGTTTAGTCCCCTTGTCATCGACTCCTACGAACACCAGCATTTGTTTCTCTCCATGATTGACTTTATAACCAACCAACCAACTCACCTTTCTCGACTCCTTGATTTGATATTTATAGAGTTGATTTACTTGGCCGAAAAGTTGAGATGAGCTGTGAAATCTCCATCAATGCAGGTGTTCACACGAGAGTTTCAAAAATAAACAGAAATGAGACATGTATAAATGAATTTGAATCTTTATTGATTTGATTTTGTGCGAGTGTAAAATCTCAAAGATTTATCCTCTGAATCTTTCTCTCTAGATGTGGATTTTAAAGATGTTGATCTGAGGGCTTGTGAGCTTGTTCTTAGACGAAAGATGATTGAATTTTCAGTATGTTGGTGAAGAGACGAACAGTTTGAGGAAGCCTTTTTCGTTGAGGGTTCTGAATTCTGAATCTTGATCTCTGAATTCTCTGACTTGCTCATTGATCTTGAAGGCTTGAGGATTTGGATGGTTGAATGCTCTGAGTTTTGAATTGCTAAAAGCTATGGAATTTCTGAGTTTTCTGTTTGTAGTTCTCAATTCAGGTCCAGGTCTTTTGCAAATGAGGGAGAACTCTCTATTTATAGAGTACTCATGGGCTTGTGAACTTGGGCTTCATGGCCTTTTGGGCTTAAACCCTCGTCTTGGGCCTCATTGTAACAGCCCAAGTTTTCCTTCCAATTCTCTAGGTACGTTTGGTTGGTTCAGTTAGTTTGTTGGGCTGTTAGGGCTTCTTGAGGCTCTAGGGGCATTTTAGTCATTTGGGCTCTCGGGGATATTTTGGTAATTTCTAGCCTTGTCTTGAGTTAATAAAATTATCTTGGTGCTTGAACCAGGTTTGGGAGTTGTGTGGAGGAGTTTGGAGCTTGCCCGGGTTTAAACAGAAATTCTTTTTAAAAAGTGTTGGAGTTGGGACTCGAAGGGGGAACCTCATTTGACACTTGTCAAATGGAGGGATTTTTTAGGATTTTAAAATAAGAAAATCAGCATTTTCTCCTTCCCTTCCCCAACTCTAGCCGACCACCTCACCTCCCTCTCTCTTTGTCTTCTTCTTTTCCTCTTTTGGCCGACCAAGCAATTCCCCAACTCCATTGTTGTTCCAAGCTAGTTGCATCTTCCATTTTCTCTTGCTAGTGTAGATCCGAGTGGCTTCTTCTTCTCCATTGTGTTGGATCTAGCCAAGCTCAAGATCTCCATCTTCAATCCTCTATTGCCGAGACCTCAAGGTAGGTGTTTATTTGGTTTTGATTGCTTGAAGAGTAGATCTAGCCGAGAGACACCATTGTTGGGTGTTGTGTGTTCTAACCAAGCTCTTCATTGTTGTTTTTGCATAGCCTAGCCGAGATCCCTCTTGCCCTTGCAACACCTCCTTGGCCGAGATCCTTAAGGTGAGTGCGCTTGTATCTTCTCTCTCTTTTTGTTGTTCAAATGATTGGAGTTTGGTTCACTCAAGTGTTCTTCTTGTTTGTGTAAGTTGAAGCCTAGCTGAAATCTCAAGCTTGTGGTGTGTTGCCGAGACCTCTTGTGTTCTTTCCTTGGCCGAGACTACAAGGTGAGTTGGTGTGATGTTGATGTTTGAATTTTGCCCTAAATCCCCTTGGTGGCCGAGAGCACAATGTGGAGGGGTTTGGCTTGTGTGTTGTGTGTAGGTAAAACTAACCTATGCTTGGTGTTGTGTTGTTTGTCCTAGCCGAGAGTGAAGAGGGAAGAACTTGAAATTCTCTTGTGTGTTGTTGGACTTCCTTGGCCGAGACCACCCTTGGAGGTTGAGGTCTTGCTCGGGTTTCGGTAAAGCCCTAATTCTTGGTTGTTTGGTTGCTTGGATTGTTGTGAATTGGTTGTAACTTGTTGTTCTGTGATTAGGATAGCTTGTGTGTTGTTCTACAGCTTAAGGATTACCTCTGGGTTTGGATTCTACTGTTGACAGGTAAGGGTTCCTTGTCGGGGTTGTGTGGTCCCTGCGCACTGCATTGATATCTCCTAGTTGTATGTTTATATATTGAACTGTTGGTGGATAGGCTTCTGCAGGTTGTTTGAAAAATAAATTGCTAGTGTTAGGTTTTCTTGTAGGTACCCTAGAGGATGTTTGTTCTTGAGCATGCTTATTCTGTTTATCTCTTGTTGCTTGTGATCTGAATTGTATGTTGTGAATGCTTTGCTGAATATGTATGTTAAACCTGTTGTTGTTAGGTTCCCTGATTTGTTGCTAGGGTGCTGGCATGTAGATTCTTGTTTTCTACCATTGTTCTCTCTTGTTTATTGACTACCTATCTTGTATGCATTTATTCTAGTATCCTGGATTTGTTGATGATATACTCTGTAGACCTAGGATGCTTAATGTGTTAGAGTCCTTAGGTAGTCCCGAGTGACAGTCGAGTTGCGTGCTGGCTCGGTTTGCTCAGGACTGCCCAGTGTGTTGTAGTCCAGAACTAGCCCAGTGTGTGTTGTCCCTTGTTGTCCCAGGGTATGCTGACCAGATTCATGATTGGCCTAGTGTGTTGCTGATCCCAGGTTAGCCCAGTGTGTTGCTGCCCGTGTTACTCCAAGACTAGCCCAGTGTGTTGTTGTCCCCTGTTAGCCCAGTGTGTTGCTAATCAGATTGAGCAGAACTGCCCAGTGAGTTGCAGTTCAGGGCTGCCCAGTATGTTACAGCCCAGGACTAGCCCAGTGTGTTGTTGTCCTTAGTTAGCCCAGTGTGTGCTAACCTTGTTTGCTATACTATTATGGCTTTGAGATTACTTGAGTAGTTCTCCTATTAGTTAGCCTAGTGTGTGCTAACCCTGTCAAGCTGTGAGCTTAGACCTTGTTAATGATATCCTGCTGTTGTTTGTGTTAGACTGCCATGTTGTAAGTTGTTGCTTGTGTGCTAGGATGTTAGAGGATTTTTTGTGCGTATTGTACCCCGGTTGGGGGATTCTTACTGAGTGCTTTTGTACTCACCCTTTCTGTGGTTTTCTCCACCAGGTAACTTGGCACAACATCGAGGTGGCTAGAAGAGAAGCTAATGGGTCATGGGAAAGGCCGCTTCATTGTTTGAGTCTTTTTTTTTATTTGTTAGAAGTGTCTTTGAACTTGAAACATTGTTATTGGGGATTTTGTATTTGTTTTTATGAACTCTGGCCAGAGGCTTGTTTTACTGTTTTCCTTGTGAACACAAAGAAGTTTTGATTTCAGTGATTTAATAAAGATGTTTGAAATATTCAGTTCATTACCTGCTTTACTGAGTTATCATCTTAAAGTAAAGACTATTTAGGACCATTTAGTGTCGGGTCTTTACACTCATGGATCTTTAGGCTTGACCATTAGGCTGGAGACCCATGTGTGTTCGAATGTTCATTGGGCTTGAGTTTTGTGGATCTTCGAGCTCAATATATGGGCTTAGACTTAACTTAATATGGACCTAAACCCTAACCCCTAAACTAAATGACTTTTAACCTAATTAATATCTTGGGAAAATTATGTGTTTGTATTTTACCTAATATTTAATTAGATATATTTATAAATGATGTGACAATTTCTAATTGGCCTAAATTTCTTAGTCAACAAGTGCCCTTTTTTAGTTTTATTCACGAATATGTGTGGATGAATCTCGAAAAAGTTTGTTTGAAATTGACATAAGCCTTTTTATTCTGAACGTCAACTTCTTGATGTGCTAATTTAATCGAAGATATGAATTTGCCTCATAACTTTAATGTGTTTTTTTTTGTTAATACATTTGTTATGTCAATGAATCAATTTTTTTTTTTTCGAATTTTGATTAAAAAAAAGGATTATTCTTGCTTGTCATAAGATTTTGATTTGAAATTAACGTAGGATTTATTGACTACATAATTTCAAATTTGGGGACTCGAAAGAGTAGGCTTTAATTTTTTATGACTTGAAATTACACCAAATTCTATTTCGATATTAGTCCCAATTTGAGTGTGGAACATATATTGGAATCCGTGATGTAATTGATTTGAATATCCATGAAATTTTAATTGGATTAAAAATGATGCTTTATTAAAATTGTATTTCAATGAAGTTCACCATCGTCATCTTGATTTATGGCGGCGCTCTTATGAAACCCTAATTTGCACGAACGTTGAAGATGGAAATAATACGATTTAACTATAAAATTGTATTACGCATAACATGAATAATAATATTGTATGACAATGTACAATACATGAATACATTTTATTTATTATAATACCTAAATTATATTGTTCGTGAATTCTCATATATCATGTGTGTATCCATTTATATTAAACCCTAAATTTACATGGGTGTAGACAATATAATTAATATGTATTGTTAATAATCATATTAATAATCTTATCAAAACAATACCGTATAGGCCAATTAAAGAAAGTATCAAAGCAGTACCGTATTGTATTACATTACAACAATCTATGTTTGTAATGTTAAATTCTTATGAAATCCATTTACCCAATAAAGTTTTTTCTGAATAGTCCTATTGTTTTAATAAATATTGTATTAACTTCCATTGGTTCAATGATAACTCTCAAATAGAGTATATTTTAGTTGTAGTTCTAGTTGTTAATAATACCTCATTTTGATACCCGAACGTGAAATAAAGAATAGTAATACAGTTTGATAAATACCGACAATCCGATAGTTTATTTTAATACACTTTATTTCCTCAAATTCATACATGTGAACTTAATACTCACATATCTATACAGTATATACAGTCTGGTACATTAATGCCTCATGTTTCAATACCTTGAAATAAAATCCAAAGGGAATAATGATTGTACATGACTTTATCATCGCTTGTTGACAGAAAAGTATCCTCTTGCCCTATTTTCCTACAGTATTTCAAGACATCCCAGTTGTTCATACTTCTCCTCTAGTCTTACTTATGTCAACCTTTGTAAGGGACCGACCCGAATGGGGCACTAAATGGGCTCTTATCCCAATGCATTCATTCAAAGTAAAGGACATTTACACAGACATGATTTCGGATTCCAATTAAAACAAAAACATCCAAAATAACCCCTTTAAAAACTAGACAATTTCCCTGGAACCTGTCCCTGTTTCCAAGCACCTGTTCCAAGATAAATACATTTCCAAAGTTTACTCTGATCAGAGATTTACTAAAAACCATTCAAAACTCATGTTCGGATACAAAATGCTGAATCCACAAATATTTACAAAACATCCTAGGGCTTCGTGCCCTGCTACATGCATTCAGGGAAAACAAAACATAAAGAGTCATAATACAAAAATCGAGTTGGAAAGATCGGGCCCCATGATCACAGCTCCTCCTTCGCATCCCGTCGCGCACCACAATTACACCTGGAAAACCACACAGAATAAGGGTGAGTAACGAATTACTCAAGAAGAATCCCCAACCGGGTACAATACGATATACATGGTCATCTCGATGAGAGTATGCAAGCTATGAATATAAACACGAGAATAGAGCACATAGCTTAGCCCACACTTGGGCCTCGGATGCCACTTAGGGTCTTAGTCCGAATAATATCACCACACGGTCCAATATATAAGTCGCCTATATACGAGAAACAAGTCCCGGCCTCGGCTTACTCGCCGGCCGAAAGGTACACCGCTCACAATCCCGAGGAGCTCTCCGGTCGGCGTTGTAATGAGCGTAAGCATGCACCGCGTGCTCTGCGCAGACTATGGGGGTGCTGGGTCTAGAGGCAAGCCGCCCATGTCCATCCACCACGCCTAACTAAATCTTTGGATCGGTGTCACCGACATAGGGTGTGAGACTGGACACGTAAACTATGTCGGCTGAACCACCGCACCGGGCCAAGGAACGGTCGTGGTAGGCTTACACCAGAAGTCGTCCCCGCCTTAACAGTGGCAATCGGGGGCTCTTGCCAAACATGTTGAGGACATGCCGGCTGTCGGGGACGAGGCAATGCCAAGTCATCATCCCGACCGTTGGGGCATTAACAACTGCCACCCTCACCCAAGATTGCAGGGCCTACCGCTTGGGTTAGCTAATCCCTCACGGGGTCCAGGGACGGAATGACTTGCTCGACGTCCCCGCCATGGATGCAAGGTACTTTATGCATCGGGCCCGATGATGCTATCTACCCGCAATTCTAACTCGCTTCTAGCAACAAAAACAATTCCATAAAATCCAATACGTGCTCAATAAGAATACAACGAGCCTAGCATGATACTACGAAGCAAGGAACAGATACGAGCATGCTAGAAGGGAACAACCTAGCATGGATTAACATGAGAATTAATCAGGAACAACATGCTAATCGGGAATTCAGAATTGAGTACCTAGCTATACATGTCAATAAACACAAATAAGCAATCAATCAGCAATCGCATAATACATCGCAGGGTCCACACAACTCCGGTAAGAAATCCTTACCTTGGTCGGGGACAATTTGACACGAAATCCTAAGCGGCGAACGAACCCGAACTAGCTACCGAGAACCTATCAATCACAACAAAAATCACACAATAGGCCTAAATATAATAAAATAAACGAGGCTCAGCTCGGGAGCAACTCACGAGGCGCGACGAACGCACGAACGGGCCGATTGCACGAACGGGGCAGCAACGGGGCTGGCTGGGCGAGCTGGGGCGCAGAAATGGGCGCGTGGGCGCGCTGGGGCGCGAGCTGCGCGCGAACGAACAGGGCGTTGGGCGCGGACGCGGGCGCGCGAGCGGCGTCTGAGCGAAGCGGGCGAGCGCGTGTGACACGGCCGGGAGAGGTGCACGCGGCGCGAGGCGCGCGCGCGGCTCGGCGGCAGATGCTGGCTCTGTTTCTGCGCGCGAGCGCGGCGGCGGAGAAACTGAAATCGAGCGATCCACGGGGATTCGACGAGCGATTCTTGGATGGCGAACTCCCCTACACTAGCTGCACAAAACCCATACCTCAAATCGCCTCGACTCGGCCGGAAAACAAAATCGAAACCAGGGAGAAAGAAATCGTATTTTTGAAGGAAAGGAGGAAGAAGAAGCTTACCTGCTGCTCGGGGATGGAAAAACGACTTCGAATTGGAGACGAAGCTTGGTCGAACAGAGCTGGAGAAGGAAGAAATCGCAAGGAAATCGCCGGTCGGTCGAAGGGAATCCGCGAAGAAGAAGAAGAGGAAATAGGGAAGGAGCTTCGGCCGACTCTGTTTTTATACCAACCGCCTTCGAAAACACGCATATGTATTAGATCGCGCGATTAAAATAACAAACACGCCCGGTGGCTCGATTGGCAGCGCCCCCTGCCTAGCACGCGACACGTCCTTGGCTCGAATCTCACTCGTCGCGCTATTTAATTCCCTATTTATTTCCACATTCTTCCAAGCCCAAATGCCTTCACCAAAATTCTCGATCCCATTCAAATCGACTCATAATGTTTCCAGCAATTTACAATTTCAAAACCGGCCCGACCCAAAATTACAAAAATGCCCCTGGGCCTCCCGGGAAGACCGGGATGAAATTTCTGGGCCGTTACAACATTGTTCCCTTTTTGTCATTCCATCGTGGTTTTGGTTTTACCTTCTGATGATTTTTTTTTGTCACGATCTGAAGCACTCGATGAACTTGATGTCTTAAAATAATCTAGTTAGTAAATAAACAGTATAACATAAACAAAACATCCATACATTACACATAACCATACTATTTACACCCTAATGAAAGAATACACTAATTCAACTAAACCAACAAAAGACTAAGAATTTTCAAACAATCACTAAACAACTACAATCCAAATAGAATGAATAGTGGAAGACTATCAAAATTACAACATTACCGTACATGCAAGTTAATACCGTACAATACCCCTCATAACAATTGTACACTTCTGTTTACAGGCTCTCAAACTAGAAATCGATAGTAGTAATAATTTCAGGACTATAATAAAGTTTTGTGATAAGTTCCAAATAATTATATTTATTGAATCAAATTTTCTATATTTGGATTAAATATTGTGATTAATTATGAGAATTATGACTTGTTTAATCTATGTGATGAATTTCTAAAATAATAGTTATATGGTTTTTTTTTTTTTTTTGAAAGCAAGTTATATGGTTTTAATTCTAGATTTTTAGTGTGAATTTAGAATAAAATAAAATAGGAAAAAATATATTGATAAAAAAAAAAGTGGTGTCTGCCACTTTAAAATTGAAAAGGAAATAGATTTCTTCAATTGGGCTTAAGCCCTATACATTAGGAGTAGAATTCTAACCTATTTTTAATTTTTATATATATGTGAACGCAAAATTGAAAAGAAGGAAGCAGCCACTGGAGAGTTAAATGGAAAATCAAAAGAAAGCTGTAGATTTGGAAGGGTCTGACTTGTGTTTTAAATTTGGCTTGATTTTAGTTTCTTTATTTAATTGTTTTTCTTTTATGTTCAGTTAGTTTTTATTCCAATCCAAGGTTAGTTTTAATTAATTGTAGTTTTGTGAGGCTTGGACCAAATAGAATTTTCTTTCAATTCAAATATTATTTGTTTCTTGTTTTTATTCTTGATTTATTATTAACAAATTTAATTGATGCCTTAGTTTGTTATTAATTAATTCATGCTTTATATGATTTTATAATAAATTATTGTTTCGAATGATTGTAAATTGTAGCAAAGAGGTTGGTTCATGTGTGTGTGATTGTGGCTTTTCCAAATTACATGGCTTGCATGATAGGCCCTAAGGAAACAAATAAACGAAATTAATTAATTTTGTAGTCGTCTCGGTTAGTTAATTTTGGTTTAGTCATACTCATAAATTTTAATGCTATTATTTAATTGATATGGAATGTTATCATGCCCAATTGATTAGGTAATAAGATTTGGTTTTGATGCTGGGTCGGAGTCTATATAGTGGGAGAACAATTATCTATTGTGGTTTTTCCAAGTAGGTAGACTAATTCTTTGAACCTAAGAAAATTAAATATTTTTTGTAGCCTATGATCAAAATTACAGTTGGATTAAACTTAAACCCTTAAATTGGAAGTTTTCGTAAATTATTTATTTTATTTATTTTTATTGCTTTAATTAGAATTTTATTCAAACACCAAAACCCCCTTTTTATTTGTTTTTAAACATTGAGAAATTAATTCATAGCTTCTGGTTCCACTATTTCTACAAGTTAGAGTTAGTAATCAGTATTTATTTTGGTGGGCTTCAACAACCCGACCAAATTTGGCGCCGTTGCAGGGAAGCTTAATTTAGTTTTTCATTGTTTTATTTTTATTTTTACTTTTAGTTTCTTTTTTATTTTTATTTTAAAAAATTGAAAAAAATTATGGCTGGAAATTTTCAACAATATTGGACTAGAGATTATGGAGTTGTTCTTCAGGATAATGGTATAAGAGATCTTAAAAGTCAAATTTCAAGTTTAACTACTTTGGTTCATCAAATAGATGTAGAGAGAATGCAACAAAATTTCAGACAATGCAACACTATTGGAGGATTTCATAGCAATTATCAAATGAGCTATGGGGTATTATGATGATTACAATCATGGTTGGAGGGATCACCAAAATTTCGGCTATGGAAATCAAAGAGAACAATGAAATCAATACTTTGAGGACTTCACTATACCATATCAGGCTCCAATAGAAACTCAGACTTCAAGCTCAGGTATGTCTTTAGATGATATGTTTATGACTTTAGCTAACAATACTCGTCAATTTCAACAGAATGTTTCTCAATTTCAACAAGATACTCATCAGTTTCAATAAGAAACCAGAGCTAGGATGGAGAGTTTAGGTAGCCAAATTGTTGAATTAACCAATTCAGTAAGAAAATTGGAGACTTTACAAGAGCAACAATTTGTTCATACCATTGATGTAGAAAGTTTTGATCTGGTAAAATATATTGATAGTGAAGATGAGTTGCAAAATTTCGAGCCATATCAAAATCAGGTATGTGAATAGAAGAAAATGAACTAAGTGAAGAGGAAATTGAGGTAATAAAGTGTGATGCTGAAAAGTCTAGCCTTATTTTAATTTTAGAAAATCTTCCTAAAAAAGAAGGGACCGAAGAAAACTGAAGAATTTTATGTACCCTGATAAATTTTGAAGTTGTCGAGCACAACGACGTTAAATGATTGTGCTTATTGGGAGGCAACCCAATATTTTTTCTTACTTTTTTATTTTCATTATTTTAGTCTTTATTTCTTGTTTTTTTTTATTTGTTCGTTTATTTGTTTTTTTTTTTTTTGGTATTTTCTCATTTTTCTTTTCGTGCAGGGCATTAATTTTCAATAAGCATGACCAATAACTCTCTCAACACCAAAAACTATCTAGTTCAAGTTGTTCACAAATCTAAGGAGTTCACTTTCCTTATCTTTTTATTGTTTTGTGAACATTGTGCTTAATTAGTTATACATTGGGGACATTGTACAGTTTAGGTGTGGGGGAGGTTGAGATTATATTTAGCATGCTTTAATTCATACATATTGATTTTTCTTTTGAAACCTTGATTCTTTTTTAATATCTTCGAATATCATGTAAGTAAGGAATGCATCATTAGTTTGAATTTTGTGACATGATAGAGATGAGCATGATTAGAGTTTTCTTTAAAAAATTTATGATGGTGTCTCATTAATTTATTAATTGAAAATGTGCCAGACTTGATGCAATTTACCTATTCTAGTGAGATTTTGAGCCTATGAGCAACTCATATATTTTGCTCGATTTATTTCTTGTTGAGTGATATCAACTTAGTGTGCTTATTCTAGAACTTGCTTGTGAATGCATTTTGAGACCACAATTTTGTATTGATGTTTTAATATGATAAGGGCAATTAGGATTAACCACTTTTTGGCTTTTAAAATTCCCACCTATGAATTTTTCCCATTAGTTAGCAACTTTGAGCCTATTCTTCTTCTTTTTTTCTTAATAATAGCACATCATATTTAGCCTTAGATCATCTTATTTGTTAGCCTCAACCGTTTTGCACTTTTGTCAAGACAAGAGGAAAATGTTGTATGGTAGCTAATGGTTGAGAAGGAAATTAAATAAATTGAAAAAAAGAGTGGAGGAAAGTGAGAAAAAAAAAGAGAGAAGGCAAAACGTAAAAAAAATTGAAAGAAAAAAAGAATGCCTTCAAATAAAAATAGTTCAAAAAAAAAAAATACAAATTGTGGAGAAAAGTTTGTCAGCAAAAATTGAGTTATTATGGTTTCTCCAAGGTTCCTAGTGCAAGTATTAAGGGTTCTGAATAAATTTTATCTTGAGTAGTGTGTTTTATGCTTTTTATACAGCATTGCTATCATGCAATATTAACTCTTGGTCTTGATTATGAAACACCTAAATTTTCCTTCTATCCTACCCTTACCCCTAAGCCCCATTACAACATTTGTAAAGTCCCTTTGATTTTTGCATTCAATTCATTTATTGTGGTGGAGATTTGATTCGCTTGCAAGCCTATGGTAATAACATGCTATGATTTGATTTTGAGTGAAAAAAAAAATACCCTAAATATTTTGAGAGTATTGAGTTAAACCATGTGACGGTGTTCAGTCTTGTTGCATTTGATTTTGATGAATTAGTAAGATGCTTGAGTTTTATACAAAATGTATCCTATGAAATGCTCATCCTTTTGGTTATGATTGAAATTCAACTAGGATGTGTGATTGACTTTATTGATATTCTTTGATATTAAGATAGATAAAAAGAGAGTAGAAAGAACAGTTGATATGATGAGTTAGATATGCTTGAGGACAAGCATAAATTAAGTATGGGGTAATTTGATAAGTTCCAAATAATTATATTTATTGAATCAAATTTTCTATATTTGGATTAAATATTGTGATTAATTATGAGAATTATGCCTTGTTTAATCTATGTGATGAATTTCCAAAATAATAGTTATATGGTTTTAATTCTAGATTTTTAGTGTGAATTTAGAATAAAATAAAATAGGAAAAAAATATATTGATAAAAAAAAAAAAAAGTGGCGTCTGCCACTTTAAAATTGAAAAGGAAATAGATTTCTTCAATTGAGCTTAAGCCCAATACATTAGGAGTATAATTCTAACCTATTTTCAATTCTTATATATATGTGAATGCAAAATTGAAAAGAAGGAAGCAGCCGCTTGGAGAGTTAAACGGAAAATCAAAAGAAAGCTGTAGATTTGGATTTTAGTTTCTTTATTTAATTGTTTTTCTTTCATGTTCAGTTAGTTTTTATTCCAATCTAAGGTTAGTGTAATTTAATTGTAGTTTTGTGAGGTTTGGACCAAATAGAATTTTCTTTCGATTCAAATATTATTTGTTTCTTGTTTATTCTTGATTGATTATTAACAAATTGAATTGACTCCTAGTTTGTTATTAATTAATTAATTCATGCTATACATGATTTTGTGATAAATTATTGTTTCGAATGATTGTAAATTGTAGCAAAGGGGTTGGCTCATGTGTGTGCGCTTGTGGCTTTTCCAAATGACATGGCTTGCATGATAGGCCCTAGGGAAACAAATAAACGAAATTAATTAATTTTGTAGTCGTCTCGGTTAGTTAATTTTGGTTTAGTCATTCTCATAAATTTTAATGTTATTATTTAATTGATATGAAATGCTATCGTGTCCAATTGATTAGGTAATAAGATTTGGTTTTGATACTGGGTCCGAGTCTATATAGTAAGAGAACAATTATCTATTGTTGCTTTTCCAAGTAGGTAGACTAATTCTTTGAACCTAAGAAAATTAAATATTTTTTGTAGCCTATGATCAAAATTACAGTTGGATTAAACTAAACCCTTGAATTGCAAGTTTTCGTAAATTATTTATTTTATTTATTTTTATTGCTTTAATTAGAATTTTATTCAAACACCAAAACCTCCTTTTTATTTGTTTTTAAACATTGAGAAATTAATTCATAGCTTCTTTGGGATTCGACCTGGTTCCACTATTTCTACAAGTTAGAGTTAGTAATCAGTATTTATTTTGGTGGGCTTCGACAACCCGACCATTCTGTTTAAAACCATAACCACAAATCGAAGAACCAAACGAATTAAACTCGAAAATTAAACTCATACAATGTTGATTATTACAAAACCTCGAAGCTAACCGAACTCATATCTCCAAAATCTCCCCTCGTCCATCAAAGGGAAAATCAAATGTGTATGTCCTCTTTATATCTAATGTAGAAAAAAAAAACTCTAAAACTAAACAAAACTATAAACCTACCGTAGGAAGTTCTTCTCTTCGTGCTTACACCATGTTTCCAATTATGATCATCAATACTCCGTAGATGTTGAAACGAGGCCAAAATTTTCAGTGGAACAATTTTTTCGGAGACTTGCAGAAGAAGACTAGACTACGGAAAATGTGAAATGGTGAGGCTAAAATTCAAATGAAAAGAGGAAGAAGAAAATATGACAGTTTCTGTTTTGACATAAATTGTAATGATGACAGCACGATTTTAGGGATTAGTGGGTATGGAAGTTGGGAATTTTTCCTAAATGATTATTAATTCGAAATTTAAAAATTCAAATTAGGGAGGTAGTGTTGTAAATGGACAATTTAAATAATTAATAATATTATTAATGAAATTTATTTTTGCTAATACTTTTTAAGTAACCTATAATTGCACAAACTTTTCAAATATGGTATATATATATATATATGAAAAAAAAAATCCCTTTTTTAAATTTTCGTTTCAATACTATTGAATGGACATTCATTTATTGTTTTTAAATTGTTCTAAAAAAAATTATTATTTTAAAATTTTATAAATCAAAAGGATGGTGGGAGACACCTGTCTTGAGGACTCTTTTTTTTTTTTAATTTAAACAGGTTATTATATATATTTTTTTACAGGTATTTAACAATTTCAGGAAAATATCTATTATCCCAGCCAATCAGAGGTATGTACATTTTATTATGTATTTTTTTTTTATTTACCACTCAATTTTTTTTTATCAATTTTTTTATTGTTATTATATACTTGAATATTTATTTTTAATTTAAAATAGTTAGTATATGCACATTTTTTTTAATTCTATTTTATTAGTATCTCAAGTAAGAGACTTGTTGGACTAATATATTCTCTATACAAGTGCTATATAGTTTTTTTTTTTTTTTTTTTTTTTTTTTTTTTTGCTTTTCTTTACGGTATATAAATACTTTTTTTTACAATGATTTATTACATTATTTACATTATTTATTCTTTTGTATACACTTAGATTATTTATTTCTCTCTGCCATTTGAATTTTTTATATATATAATTACAAATTTACTTGCAACATTTCTATTATTATTATTATTTTTATAGGTATTTATTTATTTATTTTGTAGATTATAAACAATCTCTATCATAACATACAAGGTCACAACACTCTTTTTTCATTTACTTTTTGGACTTTTAAGTGCTTTTATTTACCTTGATTCATTGCTTTTATTTACATATACAATTTACTTTACTCTCAACTATCTCAATTTTTATTTTCATCTTTTTGTTTTTTTGTTTTCTTTTTTGCACCTGTGCAACTCTTTTGTACATATAGTGATGTCACTTCTATACCGCCATGTAGTGGTGGTCACGTTTTAGTGACAACACTTCTGCTGAACTGGGTGCCCTTTTTATGGGGTGACTTGGTATTCACAGTGGTGGTCACCAAGCCTTCATAGTGATGACACTCCTGCTCGCACGCCTTTGGTGGTGGTCATCTTCATTTTCAATGACGACACTCCTGTTGTACTAAGTGCTTCATCGATGATGGGGTGACTTGACATATGCAGCGATAGTCACCAGGCCTTCAAAGTGATGTCACTCCTGCTCGCACGTCTGCATGGGTGGTCACCTTTTCTTTCAGCAACAAAACTCCTATTGAACTGAGTGCTTCATCGCTGATGGGGTGGCTTGACATATGCAGCGATGGTCGCCAGACCTTCACAGTGATGACACTCCTGCTCGCATGCCAGTAGTGGTGGTCACCTTTTCTTTTAGGGACGAAACTTCTACTGAACCAAGTGCTTCATCGCTGATGGGGTAACTTGGCATATGCGGCGGTGGTCACCAAGCCCTGTTTACCTTTAGCTTTTTCCCCTTTTTTTCATTGTTTTTTTTTGCCCTACTTTTTTTTATGAAGCACCTCTTCTGAACTTAACAGCCATTTTTTTCAGAGATTTTTTATTTTTTTAGTGAAACATGGTGTACTTTTTCGATCATCTCAACCCAAAGGAAAATTTCTTGGTCATCCTGCGAGATAAAGAACAATCCATTAATCATGGATTCATCCTTCCTATAGGAAAACCTATACATGGAGACTTTAGGGAATCACATGCACCTGTAGAAAAATCCAACATTCTATCCAAGTGGTCAAGCGAAGGATTGTTGGGTCCAAATACATCGTTGAAAGCATGGTTCTTAGACTCTCCAATTCATAATCACATGTCGAACAACAATCCACTACCAACATTAGGTCGCGTATTATTATAGATGATAAAGTTTTTTAGGGCACTGTATTGAAACTTTGCGAAGAGTTCTCATGGACCAAATTTTATTGGGAATGGCTGGAGATCATCATTTCCCGGAACGAGCAAATGCTAAAGAAGACCCATCTATTTGATGCTCTTATGGCTTCCATGTATACATATGACCACAATAGTGATATAATTCAGGCATTCTGCGAAGCATGGCGTCCACTAACAAATACACTTCATACATTTTCTAAAGAGTTATAAATCACTTTGTGGGATATGTGGAGAATAGAAGGTCTTTCCATCAAAGGAAGATTTTATGATGAAGTTATCCCGTGTGTCAAAGAGTTGCTAGCCTCGCCAGATCGAGAAGAAGAACAATGCCCAAAGATTTACGAACATTTATTTGTTGCTTATTATGACATCACCTCTAAACAAGTTGATCAGTATAAGATATCTATTAGTTGGTGGATTTCTTTTTGGTTTAATGGTGATTTGAAGTATGCAATCCCTCATAATAGAAGAAAAATGTAACGACCCAGGTTTCCATTTCGGTTCTCCAGGTACGTTCAGCTGTTTATTCGGTTGTCTGGTTGGGCCGTTAGGGCAGTTTGAGCCTTTAGGGGCATTTTGGTAATATGGCCTTCAGGGATAGTTTTTTTATTTATGGTTTGTTTCCTGTCTCTTGCTGAGTTGGAGGTTGTTTCTCGGTTTCAAATTCTAGGTTTGGAGTTACTTTTGAGTAGTTTGAAGGTCGTTCGGTTAAAAGAGAAAAATAAGAAAATAAAGTGTTGTTGTTGGGATTCGAAGAGAGGACCCACTTTGACAATTGGCATTTGGAGATTTATCAAAAGAATAAAAGAAAAGAAAAAAAGGGAAATTGCTCATTTTAGCCGATCCAACCCTATCCCCTCTTCTCCATCACCAATCTCTTCTCTTTCCTTTTCCTTCTTCACCCGTAGCCGAGACCACCATCTTCTTCCCCAATCGCCGATCCACCTTCCTCTTGCACCACCATCACAGCTCGCATCCCCGCACTCTGTCGCCAAGGCCAGCTGCAACACCATCGCCGAAGCCTCTCACGCTCCGTTGCCGAGACGTCCCGCTGAGCAGCCCCGCACATGCCCGCTCACCTCCTGCCACAAACGCAGCCCCATGCCCGTGTCCCTGCCGCACATATCCACTCGAGCCACCGAGAGCAGCAGCCCTCACGCTTCTGTCCCACGGAGCCAGCCGCACCACCTTGCCAAGGCAATCCTTGCAGCAGCCTATCCTTATGCTCTCGGCTTGGGTAAATCCCTATCTCCCTGGATTGTTGTGTTGGTTGCTTGTTCATAATTGTTAGTGATTAATTGTTTGTTGTTATTTGCTTAGGTTGTTGTTTGTGTTGAATCTGCAGCTTGAGGAGCATTGCCCTGTTGTTGTCAATCTCTATTTTCCTGGTAAGGGTTCCTTGATGGGGTTGTGTGGACCCTGCAATTGGCATTGATAGCTCCTGGTTGTGTGCTCTATTTGTTATGTATGATCAGTGGATAGGTTTTATTTGCTATGTCTGGCTGGAATGTATGTTAGTGGATAGGCTCGTACAGGTTGTTTTAATGATGTGATGCTAATGTATATGCCCTGTTCTTGAATGACTATTGTTAAGCATGCTAGTGGATAGGAAATGTATGGACTTCTTGATAGGACTTGGCATGTAGAATGTTGTACCTTGTTGTTTGCACTTCCCTATTTTAAGTGACTACTCGATATGATTGTGTTATCTTGTCTTGAATGTGCAATGTTTGATACTAAACTCTGATAGTTCTAGGGTACTTCATCTTAGATAGATCGTGTTAGATTGACCAAGGTTGGCCTAGTGTGTGCTGACTAAGTTTGCTCAGGACTAGCCCAGTGTGTGTTGTTCAAGGTTAGCCAAGTGTATGCTGACCAGGTTTATTCAATACTAGCCCAGTGTGTGTTGTCCAAGGTTAGCCAAGTGCGTGCTGACAAGGTTTGCTCAGTACTAGCCCAGTGTGTGCTGACCAGGTTTTTTTAGGTCTAGCCTAGTGTGTGGTGTCCAAGGTTAGCTTAGTGTGTGCTGACCAGGTTTGTCTCCGATTATCCTAGTGTATGCTAGTTCAAGGTTTAAAAAATAACTAAATCTTATGCGAAATGCAATAGTAATCACTTACACGCAAGTATATACGCAGTCGGGAATTGCAGCTAGTAATAAGTATATAATTTTATCGATCCCACAGAGATTGATGTCTAAAGCAAATACCACTTAGGTCAGAGTCATGTGAAAAAGTAAAATAAAATATATGTATGGAGTGGTTTTTTTTTGTTCAATAAGATAAATAAAATGCAGTAAAGAAATAAAATGCATGCAATGAGTAATGCTAACTATGTATTCCTAGAAAATTCTAAGAGTGCGAACTAGGTAGTGAATGTCTTACTTCCCTAACAATTATCACTTCCGTGACTCAGGATTTATGAGTGAACGATCTTCTGCATCATTTCCTTTTTCTTGATGCTACGCGAAATCTTGCAAAAAAGCGTAAATTAGGCACAGTTGAATTGCGATTTGTGCTAAAGTGCAGATTCATGCTTTGGATGCGATATTATGAATGCATGATGATTTTCTAAGTTATTTTTCCATATTCCCTCTAAGAAAGCATATATTCTTTGCCAAATTATTAAAATAATGCATCCTAAACAACCTAAAATATTCTCTCTTCGAGATTTATCAACAATCCATTTAGAGGTGTTTTGCATCTACCTTGGAAAAGGGGATGTCAAGGGGTTAGTCCGTCAGTTCTCACTAGGTAAGTTTATGCTTATAATGACAACGTTTTAGAGGGTAGTTAGGAATAATCTCCTCACTAGTTGCATGTTTATGACTTGTACTTAATAGCAAACCTGCGGGCATTGTACCGGTAAGTTGCAGCCAAATATCCACAGGGCGACGTAAGCATTAGTGGGGTTATTCCTAACGCCCTAAATGATGAACAACTATTCAATCAACCTAGAGTAGTGTACTGGATCAACATGCAATTCCTCTTCCGATTCTTTGCAAGAAACATGCGTGTGTAGCTAATCGACGCATATATAAGTAAATATTCAGCAGTGTAACATTCAAATACCTACACTAATAACATGCTCTATTCATACTTTATCATCATAACTTCTATACCGCAATCATAGTAAATAAACACCAAATAGAAGTTTAAACCAGATGATTTTTTATTACGACTAAAATAATGTTTGAGTACTACAACTACTCCTAATAAAAACAAAAAATGGAAATGGCACGGTTGAAGGTTAGTAGTTTCCTTATCATCAGTTCCCACAGCACCACCATCAGCTTCTTTGCAGTAGACTCAAGTCCCTCGATTGGCTTATGGCCAACCGACCAGCTCAATGGATTCTGCTTCTTGCTTTGATATTTATAGGATTGAATTTCATGGTCTGCAAGAAGAGGTGAGCTGTACAAATCATCATTAATGTATATTCCATGATTTTCGTCAAGATTTATTCGATTGCCACGGCCTTGATTGCACAGTTGATTCTTCTGATTCTTTCCATGTAGAAAAAACTTTGTCGACCAAAATTCCTTCTTGGGTTCAGCGTATCTGCGTGATCTACTCAGTGTTCGCATTATTGCCTTTTTTCTTGATGCTGAGCGAAATCCTGCTAAAAAGCGTAAATTAGGCACAGTTGAATTATGATTTGTACTAAAGTGCAGATTCATGCTTTGGATGCGATATTATTAATGCATGTTGATTTTCTAAGTTATTTCTCCGTATTCCCTCTAAGAACGCATATATTCTTTGCCCAATTATTAAAATAATGCATCCTAAACAACCTAAAACATGCTCTCTTAGAGAGTTATCACACCCCCAAACTTCCATCATTGCTTGTCCAAAAGCAATGCTTACCTGCTTAAGATTCTTATTCCACTAACTCAGTATTTCTATCTTTTTTTCGTCTACATTCATGGTTTTTAACTGTAACGGCCCAGGTTTCTATCCCGGTTCTCGAGGAGCTTCCGGTTCATATTCAGTGGTTCGGTTGGGCCGTTAGAGCTGTTTTGACCCTTAGGGGTATTTTGGTCGTTTTGCTCCCTAGGCAGGATTTGTGGTTTTTCAGGGCTTCGAGGCAGCTCCTGCCTTTGTTGAGGCTTGTTTGTTGTGGACTGCGAGTTCCGAGATGTTTGGGCTATTCGTTTGGGAGTTCGGTTGTGATTTGGGCAAAGTGATGGTTGTTTGGGTGTTTCCTTTGGGATTCGAGCCCGAGCCCTCAGTGTTGATTTGGAAGGTTGTTTTAAGTGAGATTTGTTGATTGGAAAAGGTTGCTTCAGTCGGGTCTCGAAGGAGGAAGCCGGGAAATGGGATTTAAGGATTTTATGGATTTTTGGAAAATTGGAAAATTGGATTTTTTTTGGATAAGGATAAAAAGAGAAAAAGAAATTTCTTTTTTTATTAAAATCCCCATTTTCCCCCATTTTTTCCAAATTCCATTTTTTTTTCTTTTTCTCTCTCCTCCAGCCCGACCCCAGCCCCTACCCACGCCCGAGCCCCCCTGGTCGCCCACCCAGCTCGCCCACGCCCGAGCCAACCCGAGCCCACCCGCGATCAGTGCCGTGCAGTCGCCCAGTGCGCCCGCCTACGCCCGCTTGCCGCTCGCGTCGCCGCAGTGTCGCCCGATCCGTCGCCTCGCCCTCGCCCGAGCCGCTGGATCGTGTCGCCCGGCTCGCCCTCGCCACGTGCAGGCGCCACAGTAGCTCGTCGTGCCGTGCTAGCCCGAGTGCCCCGAGCCATCGCGTCGCGTCTCCCCTCGCGTGCGTCCCTATAGCACCTCGTGTCTCTCGCGCCCGTCGCGCGCGTCCCCTCGCTTTGCCGAGCTCGCCAGCGCACCGCCCCCATCGAGCGAGCGCGCCATCCCAGCCGCTCGCGCCTGCGCCCACCCAGCCCGACCCGCCCCTGCGCCCAGCCTGCCCTATTGTGTGCTGGTTGGCCCGAGCCTTGTGGCTTCTCGGATGGTATTTCCTGAGTCTTTTCTTCGTTGGGCCCGGATTTATTGGCTGCTGGTTATTGATTTAATTGGGTTGTTTTATGTATTTGATTTTGGTGCTTTGTTTGATGTTCAGGCTATTCGGGATCGATTAGAGGCTCGAGGGTCGTTCGTTGATTTGTGATTTATTATTATTGTTTTCCTGCTTGTTCCAGGTAAGGATTTCTTACCGTGGTTGTGTGGACCCTGCGATATATCTCGATATGCCTTGCTTGTTTGCTGACTGTTATGAGCATGTTAGAGATAGAGCAGTTTGATTGATTTCTTGCTAGCATGTTTGCCTGATTTTACATGTTAGTGCCATGCTAGGTTTGTTCTGCCAGCATGCTTATGA
Organism: Sicyos edulis; assembly: GCA_036507275.1. Lineage (NCBI taxonomy): Eukaryota > Viridiplantae > Streptophyta > Magnoliopsida > Cucurbitales > Cucurbitaceae > Sicyos > Sicyos edulis. Next base: position 25,001,337 of record CM071854.1, on the reverse strand, counting down.
TTCCTGCTGAAGTTGTAGTATCATGCTAGGTAATGTGATTTATGTCGGTCATTGCTTGCTAGCCAGGAATCATTGATTTTACTATGTACTCTTAGATAGAGTTGTAGGGTTTGTCATCATCCAGAGGCTGAGCGGACATAACGTACTTTGTCCCCACTGATCGGGAGTAAAGTGTGCGCAGCATAACGTATCTTGCTTCCCCCCCGTCGCTAAGGTGGATTTAGCTCAGGTCGGGAGTAAAGTGTGCGCAGCAAAACGTATCTTGCTACCCCCGACCCACCTGTGGACTTAGCTACCCACTTCGGCAATAGCCTAGTTTGTAGCCTGCTAGAGCGGAACCCTGCCAACGGTGTAAGCCTACCTTGGCCGGTTCTTAGCTTCAGGTCGGTGGATCAGGCTGCACAGATGAGCGCCGAGGGCCTCGCGCTACTGTGATCAGTGACATCGCTTCCGAGTCATAGGCATGCGTACCTGGCCCGCGTAGTTTGCCCTTAGGCCCCCGCATTTACGCCGGTTGCAGAGAGCATGCGGTGTGCACGCACACGCGTTAGTTGCCGGTTCGGAGAGCTCCCCCGGGCTAATGTCGTGAGTACACCATTCTTTCCGTTAGAGCCTGACTTCGGGTACTCTCCCGTAAGTCCAGTTTAGTGCAAGGGCAAGGAGGCCCTTGAGGACATTTTAGGGATCGATGTATTCCCCGAGTGAGTGAATACCTCGGTGATGTCCCAGGATTGGTCAGTGTATCCAATCCCAGTTAGGCCGGAAGAAAGAGACTTCTGATGGCTCCAGATCTTGTTTTATGAGCTCGTTGAGCTATGATCTGTGTTGATAGCTGTTTGCTTGCATGTTGAGGTGCTAGATGACTGATGTATCGTATTGTACCCCGGTTGGGGATTCTTACTGAGTATCTTTATACTCACCCTTATTTATCTTTCAGGTAGCTTGAGACAACACCAAGATGGCTAGCGGAGGGAGCTGATTGATCATGGGGACAGCCGACACTCTGTCATTTATTATTGCATTGTTATTCAGCATGTAGATGGACAGGAGTCCTAGGGGAACATTGTTTAAAACGTGGTTTAAATTGTATTGTATATTTTTATAAATCTCGCCCGGATGTTTTACTCTATGTTGGTATGTTTAAATGAAAACTGTTGTTTATGTTTTAAGGGTTCCCCCTTCTCATATGTTTTGAAAGGTTTTTAAATATGAGCACTAAACCGCTTGTTATCATATTTAACTTGCATGCTGAGTGAGAACCCCGGTTTAGGACCATGTTTTGGGTCGGGTTCCTCACATTAACACACATCTTTTTTGAAGGAAGAACTTCATTCTCCTCTTAATTTTCAAACTTTCCAAGAGATTTAGTTTAAACCCTAAAATCTTCCCTATCATGACTGACAAATTACCTCTCATCGCAAGTACTTCATAATTCTCAACCAATTGTTTTGCAATCACATATAATTCAAATTTTGCCCGACTTACTCTCCGAAGGAATCTGTTCCGATCCTTGTGTCTTTTGGGGATTTTTCTATTATGCTTTTCCTATTCCTCGCAAGTTGCACTCATATCTAATAAATTCCATAGTTCTTAGCGTAAATCATTTGAGCATAAAACAATTTCGCCTAACAAAAGAATTTCAAGCTTGAGCTAATGTAGACAGCGGAATACTTAAGGTATCCTTGGCCTCATACGTCAGTAATGACCTTCTTATTTTTGCTAGAGTAAATTGATATATATTTTCTTTTAATAAAAAAAAGGGCTACCCTCACCCCCAAACTTAAAATCTTCATTGTTCTCAATGAAGGTGAGACTTAGTTCCCCCAAACTTATCTATTGACATGATTGCTCTACGCTATTGTGAGTTTTTTTGGCTTCCTTGCAAAATTTTGGTGTTGTCTATCATTTATGATGAGGATTATTTTAGTGTTAAGTTTTAATCTGAGGGAACTTAAGAATTCTACAAATTGAACTAAAGTTTCTACCAGATTTAATTATTGTGATAAAAAACACTTATTAGACTTTCAAAAGAAAAAAACTACTAGATTAAAGAAATAGCATAAAAATAAAGTTATTTTCATCCTAAATGCATGATCCTAATAAGCATATAATCATGAAGAGCATGCAGAAGTAAAACAAAACATAAGAAAAACGCAATAAAAAGGGAGCGAGACTTCCATCTACTTTGCTGTTATGCTGCTTTTCTTCCCTTTGCCCTTGACAAACTCCGAATTTTCTGCGTGTTTTGGTATTTTAGCACACTTAGAGTACTCATGTAATGCTTTAGCAGTCTTCAAAATTAGCGAATCTCTTGCAAGTGTATAGCTCCAATAGCCTTTCGAGTTTTTGCATAGCTTGTCGAACTTATGCACCAAGCTATCTATATTTATGAGCATCTATTTACTTCCTTCCTTGCCCTTTTTGTTCATGCTTTGCACCTTTCTTGGTTGAATTTTTTACAATTTATCAATTGGCTTCGTTTGCACCCCTCGATCTCTGCACAGTTGTGTAATAGTGTTGTAAAGGACCGACCCGAATGGGGCACTAAATGGGACCTTACCCCAATGCATGCATTCAAAGTAAAGAACATTTAAACAGACATGATTTCGGATTCCAAATAAAACAAAACATTCAAAATAACCCCTTTAAAAACTAGACAATTTCCCTGGAACCTGTCCTTCACCAAAAGGCTCTGACCCGACTGAGGCTGCTACTTCTCATCCTAGCCTAGCTACGAGCTTGAGGAACGAAAAAAGCCAGTTTCATACTTCGAATTGAAAGGAATTCATTTCCTTAGGGCGCCAAAAAAGTCTCCCAGCTCCTTACTCAGCTACACCTACTATAAGTCTTGACTTGGTCCAAAAAGTGGTTATTGACCAATTTCTCAATCAGAGGGCAGAGATTGGAGATAGCATGATCAGAACCCTCTCCACTGCTGGTCTGGTAGACAATCTAAAAACCATTCAAAACCTGTTCAGATACAAAATGCTGGAATCCACAAAACAGTTACAAAACATCCTAGGGCTCCGTGCCCGGCTACATGCATTCAGGGGAAACAAAACATAAAGAGTCATAATACAAAAATCAGAGTTGGAAGACTGGGCCCCATGATCACGGCTCCTCCTTCAGCCATCCTGTCTCGCAACTTGGTTACCTATGGAAAAACCACAATAATAAGGGTGAGTAACGAATTACTCAAGTAAGAATCTAGCCAACCGGTACAATACGATATACATGGTCATCTCGATGAGCGTATGCAAGCTATGAATATAAACACAGAATAGAGCACATAGCTTAGCCCACACTTGGGCCTCGGATGCCAGCTTAGGGTCTTAGTCCGGAATAATATCACCACACAATCCAATACATAAGTCGCCCTATACAAGAAACAAGTCCCGGCCTCGGCTGCATCTCTCATCGCGACGAAAGGTACACTGCGCTCAAGATCCCGAGGAGCTCTCGATCGGCATTTGTAATGAGCGTAAGCATGCACCGCGTGCTCACTGCAGAACCATGGGGTGCCGGGTCTAGAGGCAAGCCGCCCATGTCCATCCACCACGCCTAACTAAATCTTTGGATCGGTGTCACCGACATAGGGTGTGAGACTGACACGTAAACTATGTCGGCTGAACCACCGCACTTTGAGGCTAAGGAAATGGGTCGTGGTAGGCTTACACCAGAAGCCGCCCCTACCTTAGGTGTGGCAATCGGGGCTACGGCCGAACACGCCGAGGACGTGCCGATCGCCGGGACGAGGCAATGCCAAGTCATCATCCCGACGGTTGGGGCATTTAACAGTCTGCCACCCTCACCCAAGATTACGGGGCCAACCGTTAGGGTTAGCTATTCCCTAACGGGATCAGGGCGGAGCTCCATCTCACCTGTCGTGGATGCAAGGTACTTTATGCACCCGGCCCAGATGATGCTATCTACCTGCCACTCTAACCTGCCTTAGCAATCAGTAAACAATTCCATAAAATCCAATACGTGCTCAATAAGAATACAACGAGCCTAGCATGATACTACGAAGCAAGGAACAGATACGAGCATGCCAGAAAGGAACAACCTAGCATGGATTAACATGAGAATAAATCAGGAAGATCATGCTAACCGAGAATTCAGAAACGAGCACCTATTACTAAATATGTCAATAAACACAAACAAGCAATCAATCAGCAATCACATATAATATCGCAGGGTCCACACAACTCCGGTAAGAAATCCTTACCTTGGTCGGGGACGGTTTGACACAAAAACCTAAATGGCGAACAAACTTGAACTAGCTACCGAGAACCTATCAATCACAACAAAAATCACACAATAGGCCTAAATATAATAAAATAAACAAGGCTCAGCTCGGGAGCAACTCACGAGGCGTGACGAAAGCACGAACGAGCCGATTGCACGAACGGGGCAGCAACGGGGCTGGCTGGGCGCGTTGGGGCTCAGAAATGGGCGCGGCTGGCCGCTCATGCTGGCCGCGCGAGCGAGCGCGACGGATGTGGGGGCAATGCAGGTAGCGCGCGTGACACGGAGCTGGGCGAGGCGTGCGCGCGGGCGCAAGGCGATGCTGGCGTGGCTCGGCGGCTGGGCTGCTACTGCGCGCGCGAGCTCGGCGACAGGGGCTCTGTTTTTGCGCGCGAACAGGGGCGATGGAGAAACCCGAAATCGAGCGATCCGAGGGGATTCGACGAACGATTCGTTGATGGCGAACTCCCCTACACTAGCTGCACAAAACCCATACCTCAAATTACCTCGACTCGGCCGGAAATGGCGAAGCCCGAAACAGGGGAGAAGAACTCGAATTTTGGAGGAGAAGAAGAAGAAGAAGATGTACCTGCTGCTCGGGGTGAGATCGACTTCAAATTTGGGAGAAAAGCTTGGCTGAATCGAGGTTGGCCAGGGTGAAACGCGAGAGGGAGCTCAGGTCGGTCGAGGAAGAAAAGAGAAGGAAGAAGAAGGAATTGGGGAAGAAAGCCTCGGGCGGCCTAGCTTTAAACCCGAAGGCAAGAAACAACGGCTATATACAAGGTCGCGCGCGAAGATTAACAAACACGCCCAGTGGCTCGGCTGGCAGCGACCCTTGCTGTAAAGACCCGACCCAAAAGGGGCTCTAAATAGGTCTTTACCCCAATGCATGCATTCAAAGTAAAGAACAATATGCATTTTATTTTTGGGTTCCCAATTAAAACAAAACAAAAGAGATTCAATCAGAAATCAAATAGATTGCTGAAACCTGTCCCTATTTCCAAGCACCTGTTTCAAGGCAAATACATTTCTAAACGCATACTCTGATCAGAGATTTATTAAAACATTTGAAACAATCCTCAAATACAACAAAGCTGGAATCCATAAAAACATTCAGAAAAAACATCCTAGGGCTCAGTGCTCTGTCTACATGCATTTAGGGGAAAATAAAAGACAAGAGTCATAGAAATAAAAAGTCAGAGACGACAGCAGGTTCCCATGATCACAGCTCCTCCTTCAGCCATCCTGTCTCGCCCCTTGGTTACCTGTGGAAACCACAAAATAAGGGTGAGTAACGAATTACTCAGTAAGAATCCCCAACCGGGGTACAATACGATGCACATGGTCATCTAGGTGAGTGTATGCAAGCTATGAATATAAACACGAATATAGCACATAGCTTAAGTCCACACTTGGACCTCGGATGCCAACTCGTGGTCTTAGTCCGAATAATCCACACCACACAATACGCCCTATACGAGAAACAAGTCTCGGCCTCGGCTTTCATCTCTCGTCGATCGAAAGGTGCACTAGCTCAAGATCCCGAGGAGCTCTCCGGTCGGCGTTGTAATGAGCGTAAGCGCGCACCGCGTGCTACTACAGACTATGGGGGGTGCCGGGTCTAGTGGCAAGCTGCCCATGTCCAGTCACCACGCCTAACTAAATCTCTGGATCGGTGTCACCGACATAGGGTGTGAGACTCGACACGTGAACTATGTCGGCTGAACCACCGCACTTTGAGGCTAAGGAATCGGTCGTGGTAGGCTTACACCAGAAGCGGTCCTTGCCCTAACAGTGGCAATCAAGGGCTCTGACCAACCAACACGCCGAGGACGCGCCCGATCGCGGGGGACGAGGCAATGCCAAGTCATCATCCCGACCGTTGGGGCATTTAACGATCGCCACCCTCACCCAAGATTGCGGGGCCTACCGGTCGGGTTAGCTAAACCTAACGGGGTTCGGGGACGGAGAACTGTCTCGACGTCCCCGCCATGGATGCAAGATACTTTATGCATCGTGCCCGTAAGATGCTACCTACGAATTCTAACTCGCCTTAACAATCAAGCAAACAATCCAATACGTGCTCAAAAGAATACAGCAGACCTAGCATGGTACTACAGAACAAGAATGAATATGAGCATGCCAGAACGGAACAACCTAGCATGGACTAACATGAAAGAACAACATACGAAGTCATACCAGTCAGGAATTCAGAACAGAGCACTTAAACTATACATGCTGATAATCACAAACAAACATACAACATCAATCACATAGAACATCGCAGGGTCCACACAACCCCGGTAAGAAATCCTTACCTGGCCGGGGCAACTACACACAAAACCTAAGCTGCGATCGAACCCGAGCTAGCTACCGAGAACCTAACAAAAACAATGATAATCATAATCCATAAGCCTAAATATAATAAAATAAACAAGGCTCGGCTCGGGAGCAACTCACGCGGCTCGGCTGACACGCGAACGGGCGGCGGCGACGGCGGGCGGGCCTTGGCACGCCGACGGCGCGCGAAGGGGATGATAGGCGGCAGAGGCCGCACACTGGGCGCTGACGGGCGGCAAGAGGAGGCAGGGCTACGCGCGCGCTCGGACGGCTGGCTGGGCACAGGCGCACGGACGCGGGCAAGCGGACGGCGAGGCGCGCGGACGGTACGAGCGCGCTGGCGCGAGGTAGGCGATGCGGCGCACGGGCGCAGGCAAGGAGCGGGCGCGCGGGCGCGAGACGCGGGCGCGCGGGCGCGAGACGCGGGCGCGCGCGCTCCGCTGCTCGGCTGCGCGCGCGAGGGCCTAATGCTCTTCTTCTTTGCGCGATCTGGGCGGCTTTGGGCTTCTTTGCTAGCGATCTGGGCGGCTGGGGCTTCTTCTTTGGCAGATCTGGGCATCTTTGGGCGACTGCACGAACACACACACACACAAGCTCTTCTCCTTACCTTCGGCCAACAAGAACACCCAATCGAGAAGATAAAGAGGATGAAGACTTACCTGGAATGATGATTGAACCTCGGGGCTGCAAAGGGGATGAAAAACGGCTTGGGAGCTAGAGAGAACAAGCTTGGACGGCTAAGAGGGTTTTGGAGAAGAAAGAACAAAAACCTAATTTCTTTTCATTTAACCAAATGCACCAAACTCCAAGGATCCAAGGGTAACTAAGATATGACGCGGAAAGAGTAACAATAACACCTAATGGCTCACTTGGCAAGGCTCTCCTCTAGCACACAAGGCCGCCCTGGCTCGAACCCCGGCTGCAACACAATTTTCCTTTATTTTTACTTTTGCACCAACTCAAGCTCAAACCAATCAACAAGGCCTCAAAAACCCACATAAATCCATCCAATAATTTTAGCAACTGGAAAAAGACATAAACGGCCCGACCAAATTACCAAAATACCCTTAGGGCACACCTGGAAAACCGGGATGAAAACCTGGGCCGTTACACTTGCCTAGCATGCAGCGCGTCCTTGGCTAGAATCTCACTCGACGCGCTATTTAATTCCCTATTTATTTTTACCTTTTTCCAAGCCCAAATGTCTTCACCAAAATTCTCGATCCCATTCAAATTGACTCATAATTTTTCCGGCAATTAACAATTACATAACCGGCCCTGTCGGCCCTACCAAAATTACCAAAATGCCCCTGGGCCTCCCGGGAAGACCGGGATGAAATTTCCGGGCCGTTACAATATTCCCCCCTTATAAGACTTTCGTCCTCGAAAGTCACTTAAGATTGGAACAGCTCGGGATACTGCAATCTCATCTCATCCTCCCGCTCCCAAGTGGCTTCCTCTAAACTCTGACTCCTCCACTGAACGTTTACCAACTGGATTTCACGATTACGCAGTGTCTTTGTCTCAAAAGCAAGAATCCCCACTGGCTTCTCCTCGAAGCTCAAATCCTCATTCAGCTGCAACGGCTCAAAGTCAACAATGTGCGACGGATCCGGCACGTACTGTCTCAACATCGAAACATGAAAAACACTGTGCACTGCCGATAATGACGGAGGCAAGGCTAATCGATAAGCAACCTTGCCGATCCTCTCCAGAATCTCAAACGGACCAACAAACAGGGACTCAGCTTTCCACGCTTGCCAAACCTCAAACACCTCGCATCGGTGCAACCTTTAGGGATACATGCTGACCAACCTCAAACTACAAATCCCGATGTCGAACATCGGCGTAACTCTTCTGTCTGCTCTAAGCTGTCAACATACGAGCTCTAATCTTCTGCACGGCATCATTGGTCAACTGCAGCAACTCGGGACCCAAAACCTGCCTATCACCAACCTCTTCCCAGAACATAGGAGATCGGCAACGCTTACCATACAAAGCCTCGAATGAAGCCATCTGAATCGTCGACTGATAACTGTTGTTATATGCAAACTCCATCGAATCTGATATCGGGTCCCAACCGCTGGGAAATCCAACACACAAGCCCTCGAATCACGGTTAGACACAATCCTCACAGGCACACCGTGATAACAAATGATCTGCTCCAAAAACAACTGCGCCCACTGTTCCACGGTATAAGTGTCTCTACCGGGGATGAAGTGTGCGCTCTTAGCCAATCGGTCGACTATCACCCAAATCTGAGAGAACTTCCTCGGAGTCCTCGGCAAACCAGAAATAAAGTCCATGGAGATCTCTTCCCATTTCCACTGAGGCACACTCGGTAGTGCAACAAACCGGTTGGTCTCTGCCTGGGTGCTCTCTTGCGCTGACAAGTGAGACATCGACTGACAAACTCCGCAACATCTCTTTTCATACCCATCCACCAGAATGTCTGCTTAAGATCCTGATACATCTTGGTACCCCCGGGGTGCCAAGCAAACGGAGAATTGTGGGCCTCTGAGAGCAACTCTGTTGGCAATCCTGCAACATCCGGAACACACAACCGGCCTTTGTACGTCATCCCACTGTCTGGTGAAATTACGAAATCAAAATCTCCGTCAGCACTAACTCTGTCACCCAATTTCTTAAGTGCGGGGTCACTCAGCTGACTATGAATAATCCGCTGTCTAATCGATGGTTGAACTGTCAACTGAGCTACTCTGGCAGTAACTTCACCCAACAACACTGCAATCTCAGCCCGCTCGAACTCTCTCCGTAATCTGGGCTGGGAACTCAACAACCCCGAGGAGTGCGACGTCTTCCTACTCAGAGCATCAGCTACAACATTGGCTTTACCCGGATGGTACAGAATCTCGCAATCATAATCTTTCACTAACTCTAACCATCTTCTCTGCCTCATATTCAGCTCCTTCTGAGTAAACAGATACTTGAGGCTCTGGTGATCGGTAAACATCTGAATCCGCTCACCATACAGGTAATGCCTCCAAATCTTCAGTGCAAACACCACTACTGCCAACTCCATATCATGAGTCGGATAGTTCTGCTCATATGGCTTCAGCTGACGGGAAGCATAAGCAATGACCTTCCCGTGCTGCATCAACACACAACCCAACCCGAACTTGGAAGCATCGCTGTAAACCACGAAACCACCTGTCCCCTCCGGGACTGCCAACACTGGTGCTGAAGTCAAACTGCGCTTGAGCCTGGCAAAGCTCTCATCACACTTACCGTCCCAAACAAACTCGACACCCTTCCTCGTCAGACGAGTGAGGGGCGAGGCTATGGCGGAAAATCCTTAACAAACCAACGGTAGCAACCTGCCAAACCCAGAAAGAAACGGCTCCTACGAGCAGACAACCGAAGGACAGAGAGCTCCACATACACTCCCTGTCTTGCTCCACTAAAGCAACAATCAAAATCTCACAGGGTAGCAACAGGGGTCCACCACGAACTGAACCTCCAAATACCAACGGGCAACTCTCAACTTTCCTGGAAACAAGAAGACAATCAACAGGGCACGAACCATTCGCCCCACGAGCAAACTGACTTCTAGCAATTCCAATCCACACCTTGGTCAACACCAAGCATCAACTTGTCACCATACCGGAACCAATCCGGACTCTACTCCAAACAAATTTAACTTGCTAGGCTACCAAGACTGCCAGCAATTCCCTCGAGGCTACAAACTACACGGCTTCAACTTGCCAACTGAAACTCACTATCAGGGCCTGATTGAGCTCTAGAGAGGCTCTCCACAACCTAGGGTTCTCCGACAACCCTCGACACCCACTGCCAACTAACGAACTAACAGCCAACTGCCTGAACAACAACAACTCCTATTTCCAGCAACACAACCATGCTGGCCAACTCCAACTCCTTGGAAACCAAGAGGACCCGAAACGCTACCGAATGCATCATCCTCCTACTCAGACGTCAATCACAACATAACTTCTACCCAAGGAAGGATCCAAACAACTCTCTCAGTCATAACGATCAACCAGAAGATCCGCCAACCAAGCTTAGGTCCACTTAACAAATCTTACCTAAGCAACAACCTGATACCACGAGCATGGTACCCTTACCACCTCGCTAAAGCCTTACCACATCCACCTAAAGTCCAACTTTTCCAAGAACTGAGCATCAGATCCCCAAAGCAAACCCTACATGGATCTGAAACTCTCGTCACAGAACGAACCACACAAAACACACTTGTGTGCACAACTCCCAACCTTCATCTAGCGATCCAAGACTAACAAATGCTTTTCCCAAAAGCCACACTAGCTCCTGGCAGAGATACAACCAATCAACGGAACACCCAAAGTTCCATCTCCACACGATGCTCGAAGCTGTGGCAACCTTGCTCTACCAAAGCATAACCATGCCAAACCAAATTTACTTTATACCAAGCCTCTACCAAGGGTGCTTACCCATAAGGCATCCAACTCCTCTCACAAGGCATCCTATTCACCTCATAGGCATCCAACTCATGGTCCCTCAGCTGGAACCCAAACTTGCTTCTACGATGCTCAACTCTCCTGAGATTTAGGCACTCGAAGGTAGTTGACCGCACTACCAACCACAAAGATCTCTTGGCCTTAACACTAGCGTGAGATGCACGCGCACTAACACTTACCAACCAACAACCAGCTTGACTTACTCAACCTCCAGTAACACTGGGAAAAGGCTCCTTTCGAACATCCCTTCGCTTGAAATCTTTCGATTACCACTGAACTAGCCCTTTTGCACGACCTACACAGGTGCAACTACCATAACGGATCCAAGGCTAAAGGAGTACGCTGAACTCCGAACGGCATAGAACCATCTGCTATGCCCATGCCAAACTCAAGCCTGAACCAGATTTAGTGCCAAAGCGGCACACCAACCAATGCACCTCAAGTGCCACTACTACCAAATCCACATCTTACTACCAACGGGGCCAACAAGGTCACAACCTCAAGTGACACGAACTCTGGCTAGGCATACAAGGGCTCAACTCCAACAACCATGCCCAAGGCATCTCATCAAGCTAAAGGCTCACAACCTACTCTTGCATCTCCACATGATGCTCAACAAACTCTGGTCGGCTCCCTCAATATGCAGCAACTAGCCCTACTCTAGGGCTTACCAAAAGAAGAGTGTTCAATTCTATCAAACAACTGAGGAAACCACCAACGGATCCAGTCCGTAGGGAACACTGCTTGCTGCACCCTTAACCACAGGGTTCCGGCTTACTGGCTGCAAACAACAACAATTTACAGAGGCAAAAAAGATGCCTCATCAACCTCCTCGAAGGCTACCAACTTTGCAACCACTCTCTGGGCAACCAAATAATCTATCAAGGCTTAAGATCAACACTTGAGCTACCCAGGCTAGTCCACACGGGGACCTGCTCCACAAACATCCACATCAGCACAACCACAGCTAACTCCTCTCTTGGAGTGGCGTTCCAAGGCAAAGCACCTCCACCCTCTCACTAGGGGAAAACCAACAACTGGGCCACAGTTGGCCTATGGGAGTCCAATCTCTACCTCCCTCTGGAACGATGTCCCAGGGCATCCGAATCTACCTGGATACCACAACAAGCCACAACATACATCACACACTGCGGAAAGTTGGCATAATGGCGCTCTAAACCCAAACCAATAACGAGTCAGAACCTGCTCGTCTCCACTCCACAACACTACACAAGGCATACACTAGATGACAGGTATTGTAAATTCTTAACCCTTTTTCTACAACAAATTGTAAACTTAGGCGTACCTGATGACTGTCGGAGTGCTAGTGATCATGGGAAAACGACCTACAACAAAAGGTCAAACTACATAATTTATGACTCTGAGCTCTGATACCAACTGTAAGGGACCGACCCGAATGGGGCACTAAATGGGCCCTTACCCCAATGCTTGCATTCAAAGTAAAGAACATTTAAACAGACATGATTTCGGATTCCAAATAAAACAAAACATTCAAAATAACCCCTTTAAAAACTAGACAATTTCCTAGAACTCGTCCCCTGTTTCCAAGCACTGCTCCAAGATAAATACATTTCCAAAGTTTACTCGATCGAGATTTACTAAAACCATTCAAAACCTGTTCGGATACAAAATGCTGGAATCCACAAAACATTTACAAAACATCCTAGGGCTCAGTGTGCTTGTCACATGCATTCGGGGAAACAAAACATAAAGAGTCATAATACAAAAATCGAGTTGGAAGACTGGCCCCATGATCACGGCTCCTCCTTCTTCACCCATCCTGTCTCGCAACTTGGTTACCCGTGGAAAAACCACAATAATAAGGGTGAGTAACGAATTACTCAGTAAGAATCCCCAACCGGGGTACAATCACGATATACATGGTCATCTCGATGAGCGTATGCAAGCTATGAATATAAACACGAGAATAGAGCACATAGCTTAGCCCACACTTGGGCCTCGGATGCCCGGCTTAGGGTCTTAGTCCGGAATAATATCACCACACGATCCAATACATAAGTCGCCTATACGAGAAACAAGTCCCGGCCTCGGCCTCATCTCTCGTCGACGAAAGGTACACTGCTCAAGATCTCGAGGAGCTCTCCTCGTCGTGGCGTAATGAGCGTAAGCATGCACCGCGTGCTCTGCAGACCATGGGGTGCCTGCCCTAGAGGCAAGCTGCCCATGTCCAATCCACCACGCCTAACTAAATTTTGGATCGGTGTCACTAACATAGGGGTGTGAGACACGGACACGTAAACTATGTCACCAACCACCGCACTTTTGAGCTAAGGAAGCGGGTCGTGGTAGGCTTACACCGAGCGCCGCCCTTACCTTAACAGTGGCAATCGGGGGCTACGGCCGAACACGCGAGAGGACGTGCCGATCTGCGGGGGACGAGGCAATGCCAAGTCATCATCCCGACGGTTGGGGCATTTAACAGTCTGCCACCCTCACCCAAGATTGCGGGGCCAGCCGTTAGGGTTTGCTATTCCCTAACGGGATCAGGGCGGAGCTTCATCTCATACGTCCCTGTCGTGGATGCAAGGTACTTTATGCACCCGACCCAGATGATGCTATCTACCTGCCACTCTAACCTGCCTTAGCAATCAGCAAACAATTCCATAAAATCCAATACGTGCTCAATAAGAATACAACGAGCCTAGCATGATACTACGAAGCAAGGAACAGATACGAGCATGCCAGAAAGGAACAACCTAGCATGGATTAACATGAGAATAAATCAGGAAGATCATGCTAACCGAGAATTCAGAAACGAGCACCTATTACTAAATATGTCAATAAACACAAACAAGCAATCAATCAGCAATCACATATAATATCGCAGGGTCCACACAACTCCGGTAAGAAATCCTTACCTTGGTCGGGGACGGTTTGACACAAAAACCTAAATGGCGAACAAACTTGAACTAGCTACCGAGAACCTATCAATCACAACAAAAATCACACAATAGGCCTAAATATAATAAAATAAACAAGGCTCAGCTCGGGAGCAACTCACGAGGCGCGACGAAAGCACGAACGAGCCGATTGCACGAACGGCGCAAGAACGAGGTTTATTTGGGCGCGCTGGGCGCAGAATGGGCGCGCACTTGCTGCTCATGCTGGGCGCGACGTCTGTGACGGATGTGGGGCAATGCAGGGCGCGCGCGCGACACGGAGTCTGGCGAGGCGTCTTGCGGCGCGCAAGGCGATCTGCGGGCGTGGCTCGCGGGTGCTGGCGCTCGCTGCAGCGCGAGCTCGGCGACAGGGGCTCTGTTTCTGCGCGCGAACAGGGGCGATGGAGAAACCCAAAATCGAGCGATCCGAGGGGATTCGACGGGCGATTTGTTGATGGCGAACTCCCCTACACTAGCTGCACAAAACCCATACCTCAAATTACCTCGACTCGGCCGGAAATGGCGAAGCCCGAAACAGGGGAGAAGAACTCGAATTTTGGAGGAAAAGAAGAAGAAGAAGATGTACCTGCTGCTCGGGGTGAGATCGACTTCGAATTTGGGAGAGAAGCTCGGCTGAATCGAGGTTGGCGAGGGAGAAATGCGAGAGGGAGCTGAGGTCGGTCGAGGAAGAAAAGAGAAGGAAGAAGAAGGAATTGGGGAAGAAAGCCTCGGGCGGCCTGGCTTTCAACCCGAAGGCACGAAACAACGGCTATATACAAGGTCGCCCGCGAAGATTTACAAACTTGCCCAGTGGCTCGGCTGGCAGGGACCCTTGCCTAGCATGCAGCGCGTCCTTGGCTCGAATCTCACTCGACGCGCTATTTAATTCCCTATTTATTTTTACCTTTTTCCAAGCCCAAATGTCTTCACCAAAATTCCCGATCCCATTCAAATTGACTCATAATTTTTCCGGCAATTAACAATTACATAACCGGCCCTGTCGGCCCGACCAAAATTACCAAAATGCCCCTGGGCCTCCCGGGAAGACCGGGATGAAATTTCCGGGCCGTTACAAGTGTGTAAGTGAAATAGCTTCCTACGATTAGCTGAGGCCCATCGCTGAATCTTCCCTTCCATTATCTTTCCTAAGTTAACGCTTACTCCGCCTTCGATCGCAAAAAGTAGTAGTGTTTGATCTCTACTGACTATTGAGGGTATAATTGTGTTTTTTTATGAAAATAATCCATCCTCACACTCATGCTTGACATCCTTCATCATGAATTTCCAGCGATTTCTCCACTTTGCCCCTTCTAAACCAATTGCTCTTACGCATTCCTGCAGTTGCACCTTGGTTGGTTTCCTCAGTAGCTGTCGTCCTTCATCTCTATATTCGTTCAATAGATAGAAGACGTCATTAAACGCCGCCGAGTTGCAGTCAATTAAATGCCCTTCTACTCGAGAGAGGAACTTCTGCTCTTTATTTAGATTCGCGTAGAATTGGCGAACCCAATCTTATCTTGCGTCTAATCTTGGTGTGGCCAGACTTCCCCAACCTAAGCTATCTATCTTTTAGAAAGTAGTCTGGGTTATGAATGCATTTTGCCAACCTTGATCTCTCTAAAACTTCTTCTTTAGTAATGCAGCATATCTGGCGTTAGCAAATTCTGCGGCACCTTGTTCCGTTCTCCTTTCACCCTTTTGTTCCATATGGTGCAGAGCGTTGCTTAAGGCCATTTGAGAAGGATGTAAAAGGTTTAGCTTTTGGATGAGACAAGTATGGAGTGTGGTGATCGAGTTTCCTCAGACCGATTTTATATAGAGGTTGAGTATTCAATTCAGAATCCTCGAATAAGGAAAACAATCAATGTTCAAGGAAAGTATCTAAAATTATTCATTCCAATTCCTTGCTAAATGCAAAAATATAAAAAAAAATGGAAAATTTAAAAAATAGAAATAATTCCTAATATTACGAAATAAAATAAAATTTCCTAAAAAGCAAATAAATTTTGTGTGCAAAGTTAGAGATACTGGATTTTCGCATTCGAGGAATGTTGTTGAGCAGATTTGGGTGGATTTTTTGAGTTAATTTCGTCCGACATAGTTCATCCATATTTTGGCCATATTATAATTTTGGGGGCGACGCCATCTTTAGCCGCCTTCTCTTGCCTTTCTTTTTCATGCGCCTTAATGCGTAGACCTCATATCACATATAGAACTGATATGATGTAAATTATGCGTAAACTTGGTTGAATTTCCCACGTGTTACTGCTTCGACGAATCAATTCTTGTGATATGTTCTCTGTTGTTAACGAGAAGAACTCAGTTACCATTAATGGTAAATTGAGGTTTTCAATGTTATATTCTTCTTCCTGCAGATGGATAGAGTCCATAGCTTCCCTTTCGGGTTAATGCATACTTTCTTCTACAGGTTCATCACCCGGTATCCCCTTATATTGGCTGATTTCACCTTTAGTTTTCTTTTCAACATCGGTCATGGAGCTTTCTTTGTTGTTCACCTCAACATCAAATGTTTCATCTGCTTCTGAAGCTGCTGGGGTGGCGAACCTTGCCCAAGCTTCTTGTTGTTCTCTATATCGTCACTCCTACTCTCTTTCTATTTTTGCAAGCTGTAGTTCTCTAGCCTCTTGTGCTTTGGCTATGGTGGCTGCTCGGAAGTCCTTCCATGAGAGATCTTTCTCATAAAGCAAATCCAATGCCTCCTCGTTAAGTATATAAGCCTCTAGATATGATTCTTTCGCTTTCCTACTGCTTGCTGCATAGGTTCCTTCCAGTTCCCTTAGAGGGTACTGGTTTATATTATGGGGTTGCTGAGGTTCTGATTTAGTACCATTGTCCCTCAACCAACGTGTTTTTCTTAGTTGTTCTTCTTCCTCTGCAGTCATATCCATCGAAGTCTGCCCAGAAGTATACATGTGATTCTTAGGTTCATGACTCCTAGAATCCCACGTATAACCCGTGTTGCTGCGATCTCCTTGCAAATTAAACTGTTGCTGACATAAGCTACTATTGTCTTCCCAATATTGCGACTGGAAAAATTCATTTGTACGAAGATATGCTCCGTTAAACTCATGTGAATAGCCTTGTTACTGTAAGTTGCGTAAATAGTGCGGAATATAGTACTGCGTCCATTGCTAATTAGTAAACTGATTAGGCTCCATTAATTAGTCGTGGTGATGAATTTTTCTCGAACTCTGTTCCCTGTTGATTGAACTTATTCGGACTTCACGTTTCACTGAAATAAAAAAAAATTAATCTTTAAAAAATTAAGAACTACTCATTTCTGAATATATTAACTCTAAATAATCAATCCCCAGCAACGGCGCCAAAGACTTGACCGCGCGATTCCACTGCTAATATATTGAATAGTAACTAATTCTTATGCGAAATGCAATAGGAATCACAAACGTGCAAGTATACGCAGTCGGGAATTACAGCAAGTAATACGTATATAATTTTATCTATCCCATAGAGATTGATGTCTGAGCAAATACCACTTAGTCAAAATCATGCGAAAAAGTAAAATAGAATATATGTATGGAGTTATTTTTGTTTTGTTCAATAAGATAAATAAAAAGCAGTAAAGAAATAAAATGCATGCAATGAGTAATGCTAACTATGTATTCCTAGAAAATTTTAAGAGTGCGGACTAGTTAGTGATTGTCTTACTTCCCTAACAATTATCACTTCCGTGACTCAAGATTTATGAGTGAAACAGCTTCCACATCATTTCATTTTTCTTGATGCTGCGCGAAATCCTGATAAAAAGCATAAATTAGGCATAGTTGAATTGCGATTTGTGCTAAAGTGCAAATTCATGCTTTGGATGTGATATTATGAATGCATGTTGATTTTCTAAGTAATTTCTCTGTATTCCCTCTAAGAATGCATATATTCTTTGCCCAATTATTAAAATAATGCATCTTAAACAACCGAAAATATGCTCTCTTCGAGAGTTATCAACAATCCACTTAGAGGTGTTTTACATCTACCTTGGAAAATGGGATATCAAGGGGTTAGTCTATCTGTTCTCACTAGTTATGTTTATGCTTATAATGAGAACGTTTTAGAGGGTAGTTAGGAATAACATCCTCACTAGTTGCATGCGTATCACTTGTACTTAATAGCAAAACTACGGGCATTGTACCAGCAAGTTGCAGCCAAGTATTCAGGAAGGGAGCTTGGAGTTTAGTCTAGCATGTGTTTATTTTCTCGCGACAACTCATCTTTCTTAGATTCATTAGTAGTTTATGTCTTGAAGGTTACATTTTTCATAGTGTCATAGTAGCTTGATTAATTAGGGGGTGTTTGGTGCAGGGATTAGGATTAAGTTAAGAGGTATTAAGTTAAGTTGGAGATTAAGTTAATCTGTATTTGGTAGACAGATTAAGTTAAGCTAACTGTTGTTTGGTGCAGGGATTAAGTTAAGCTGAGTATCAAGTTAAGCTGTGTTTGGTACGAATATTAAGTTAATCTGAGTTTCTAAACTTAATTTTGTTAATCTAAGTTTGCTTCGAATATTATTTTAGTTGTTTCTTTCCCAATATGTAAAATGACATTCATTTTAAATTGTGACAACATAATATTCATTTGCTAGCCAAATTATAATTTAGACATAATACATTAAATATCAGTTCAACCAAATAAGAGATAATAATAAGATCATTCACTTACAGGTAGTACATTATGAAATTGTTTCATTCACTCATTTAATGAGATTTTCCATTTAGTAAACATTCGTTCCGCCATTAAATCTCGAAAGTATGACCATTCAGTTGAAGATTCGTCAATTATCACTCTAGTGAGAGTAGCTCCAACATCATCCCCCATTTGTATTTGCCACGTGTACAATATCTTCCATACTATTAAATTCGTTCGATGCTCCATAATCTAAACAAAGAGTAATTTAAATTGTTTTTATCAAACTTCGAAATTAATTATAATACATCTTTTTTATTTTATCAAACTTATATTTTCATGCATTTTATAAGAACATTACCTAAGTGTTTATGTTTATTTATTTCTCATTAAAATTTAAAGTGTAGGCAATAAATTAAAGGAATCAGCATTCCATTTATAATAAAATAGGAAATATGTATTAACGTTCATTGCATAATAAAAAAGGAAATATAAAGCAAGTCGACTCCGTACAATAAGTAATCGATGGTTAAACAAAAAAAAAAAAGCTTTTTTGTCCTTTAATTAAAATAAGAAGTGGGGTCATCTTCTAGGCAACCGTCGACGTCCAAAAAGAGATAGAGAAGGTCATCATCTGCGTCTGTTCAATAGATAATCATAGTAGCTGGCCCGATCATTTTTAGGGACTCCAAGAAAATCAGAAGCTTCATTGAGATCCTTTAAAAAGATGTTCATCAGACAACCTGTTGTGGACTGGTTAATGGCGGTGATAATTTCTGAAGAATTGTAGCGACTTTGGCTCTTGTAGATTTATTATCCTCCTTTGCCACTTGTAGGGTTGTGACAGGCCAATCAGCAATCCTCACGATTTTCTCGTACTGCATGTTCATGCCGGCACGCAACACATCAAACATTTCCTCCTTTTCTGAAACCCTTTTTCTATTCTCTCCCACAGAAGAGGATGACGGTCTAGCTACTCTACTTGTGGGGGTATTTGGGTCTTCTTCTTCAGCAACAGGAATCTCAGTTATGTAATATTCTTGGGAACCGCCTGCCTCACCGACCTCTGCATTCGAATCTTCTTCTGCAATATCTCTAGCTGACTGAAATATTGACCTGCATGCTCTATCCTTTCCGAAAATATAAGCCAAGTCATCGTAATGTGGAAAAGGCTTGTTGTTGAGACGCTTTGCATTTGGGTGTGTCTGACAATGAAATTAAGAACATACGATTCGTAAATAAATTGAAATTTCATTTTGTTATATTATAACTATTCTTTAATACCTGAACCCAATTGTCGAAAATAGTTGGCTCCACTTCAATGCACTTGTATTTATCATTCCAACTGAATCCACTACAAGTATTGCCCAACATCTCGGCAATAGCTTGGTATTTTCATTTCAGATTCTTTACTCTAGTATCAATCACAGTGGTAGATGTAATTGGGCATCCAGGTAGTTTTAGGTGCATTAGTCGAAGTAGTTCATTATGGCACTTATTCCTAAAAGTACCATTATCTGATCTCCATCTCCCTCCCCCCTCTTGTACAAGTTCGAATAGTGATTGGACTAAAGTACTATCTTCCATTGTTGTCCAACTGTGTCGAATGTTTCTCCCTGTCGCAGCCATGTTGCTACAAGGAAGTTGTACATAAGAGATAAAGAGTAAGGAATATCATTCATTTACTATCGTTCATTATATAATACAAGACAAGTATCATTTCCCATAAAAGTCATATTATGTCATTCATGATTCATAAAATTTATAGTCACTATAAAAAAAAAGATTAGAAGTCTAATTTCTACTAGTTTTGAGCTGTGTCAAACATTCTTTGGGCCATGGAATCTCGAAATGCGGTCCAAAGAGGCGATATCTCGACGAAATTAATCGTTGGGGTATCGTCCATTTCCTCTTGGTATAGTGTAGCATCGTTCTCCCCTAATATCTCTAAACCAATCGTAGAGCTCATCTCCCTACATATTAAATTATATAGGAGACAACAAGCTGTTATGATCTTCACTTGCACTTTCGGAGGATAGTAAGACTTGTGTCGCAGAATAGCCCAACGATTTTTTAATGCACCGAACGCTCTTGGATTCCGTGGTGGATTGCTACCCCTCCAATCCGATAGATGATAGCGTTCGCCTCTATAGGGAGCTAGGAATCCATCAGCATTTGGATATTCCGCATCACAAAGGTAATAGTATCCTGGATCAATAAACATTAGGTTATTATACATTCACTATAACTGAAAGTAGCATTTTCTTTTAGTCTTTAATTACCATGAGGGACTTGAAATCCATTGTTACGGGATAAAGCATCCCTAAGAACTCTAGATTCAGCTGCTGATCCCTCCCACCCAACAAGTACGTTTATGAACTCTCCACTTTGAGCACATACAGCAAGAACGTTCGTTGTGATGATACCATTCCTATTTCTAAAGGAGGCATGATTTTCAACTGGGACTTGTAACTCTATATGAGTACCATCCAATGCACCTAGACAATTCTGCATAGTTCGAAGGAAGAAATGTAATTCGGTTCCCACAAGGACTCTATTTTATAAAGGTAAAATAATGGTACCTCAAACCACTTCCATCTACTATCGGTGCATGATTGTTGGATAGGTTCAGGTTTCTTGTACAAAATGTCATGAGCAGTAAGGACGGATTGAAAGTGTCGCGACACTGTTTCGCCTGATCTTGTAAATATTCTTCGAACGACACGGTTTTTAACATCATGAGCCAAGATATGTAGAAACACGGCTACCATTTCCTCCACGTCGATGTAATCGGTACCTCGAAGACCACCGTGGGTCCTTAGCATGTCACACAAAGTTTCAAAGCAGCTACGATTCATTCTAGTTGTCACACGAAAAGCTATATCGCTTTGTCTTATCATCGAGCAAAAGGTCATTTGGCGAGAATGGTGTCTAAAGAAAAAGCTATAGTTTTTTGTCCTAGGGTTGTAGTTCATTACAAGATTCGCAAGAAGAAGAAACTGGATCTGTCATGTGTAGAGTATTGTTAAAACTGCTATAGTTTCATCGAGATCCATTATCTAAAAAATAGTTCGAAGAAAAATGTCAGTCAGAATCACATTAAGTCTAAAAAAAATTGTTAATTTTAACTTCAAACCAGTAGTATAGATAAATTTGAAGTTATTTTTTTTTATAAAAAAAGTAATTTCTTTGGTAATTCTTTTTTCGTGGGATAGAGATGCTTTTTTTTTCCTTTAAAAAGAGCTCATTTTAATATTGAAATTGATGTCCTTTCAAATCAATTGTATAGATAAAATTCAAGTCATTTTTTAAAATAATACTGACTTTGCTATATTTATTATTTCTTCAAATACAAATTAAGCTTTTTTTTCCTTAAAAAAGAATTTCATTTTAATAGTTAAAATTGATGTCCTTCAATTACAAATTTTTTCTTCATATACAAATTTTTTAAAGAATTGATGTCATAACCCAATTCTATAAATAAAATCGAACTTATTGAAAAAAATTAATGTCTTTGCAATTTTATTTTCTTTCTTGAAATAGGGATTAAGCCGGTTTTTTCTCGAAAAAAGATGTTCATTTTATCTTGAAATGAATGGTGTACATAAAATTGAAGTAATTTTATCTTAAAAAAGAGTTCATTTTTTAAAACAATATTGACTTTCCTATATATTTTTGTGAGATAGAGATTAAGCTTTTATTTTTCAAAAAAGTTAATTTTAATGGTTAAAATGGATGTCGTTTCAAAATAGTTAATTTTAATGGTTAAAATGGATGGTTAATTTTATCTTAATATTAAATTATTTAAATTTAAAATATCAATCAATGTAAGCATAATTTAATTATTCAATAGTTTTTTTTTCTCTCTTTAAAGTTAACTATCCAAAATCAAATGTTTCATAATTTTAGGCTAAACTTGAAATTTAAAATTTGATCATACTGTTTATTTCAATAGTGAAAACATGAAACAAGTACAAACATAAATGAGAAACAAACATAATACAAATAGGTTTAGTGCAACATAAAATGGATAAAAAACATATCAAGCATAGTAAAAAAAAAATTAATATAAAATCCAAGTGAATAATGTTCATATGATTATAGCCCCTAGTAATAGGATATAAACAACAGTGAAATAACTATCTAATATATGTCAATTAAAATCTCAATACTTAAAATTAAACATGAGTTCAATGTCCTATTTAAAAAAGTTCAAATTGCATAACAAGAACATAATTCTAGCTAGAACATTGTATCACAAATGCATAAAACAAAATATAATTTACTATGTCGAACCACGGAGGTAGTAATTGGCGTTGAAGGTTAAACCTAAAAAGGTGAATAATAAAATGATAGTTAGATCAAATTCAATACAAACAATATACTGACCTAAATTAAAATTGACCTAAAAGAACCCAGTCTCAGGAATATAGAAGCAATTATCACGTCTCATTAGAGATCAAATGCTAGCCACTTTGAAAATATTTTTTTTAAGTATAGAAGAAAATGCAAAAATATAGAAGTAGATGGTCAATACACATGAAGGAGTATCACTTGTACATGGGGATGTTAAACCAGAATGATGAAAACAAGTTATGGATGAAAATAAGACATAGAAGTAAATGGTCAATACACATGCAGAGAAAGGAATAACTCAAGCTAAGGAATCTAAGAACGATATTATGTGATGGAAAATACATAAATAAAAAGAGCATATTAACAACATTTAAAAATAGAATGATGAACACAATGAATTGAAAGTAATACAAAAGATAATTTTATAATCAATATATATGTAGAAAAAAGTATGGATTAGCTTGTGAATCTAGAACAATGTTAGGTGATGAATCTAGGACATGTAAATATAGAAAAACAAGCACAATGAATTCAACAATTAAAAAAAAGTGAAGTATAAATTCAATACATATGCAAAAAAAAAAATTACATGAGTTAAAGACATGGATGAAACAAGCAAGGCATGGATGAAGATGATACAATCTCAAACAATATTAGGTGATGAACAATAAATGAGCTATGTATAGATCAGGAATGATAAAAACAGACTCATGAACCAAAACAGAGAGCTAATACATACACTTGTTTCGGCACGAAGAGGGTGAGAAATTTAGCAAAGGTAAGGAATGATATATATAGGGGAAAATCATATGACTAGTAGGTGAAGAGCAATAAGTTATCCCTTACCATCAAATTAATAGGAAATCTATTTTCTTCAACATATCTCATGATTAGAAAGTAGAAATAACTTCTTGAAGAGAAGAGCAGGAAAACAAATCACACAGATCCATTAATTTGGTTGTTGAGATTTAAACATTAAAAAAAACTCACCATCCAATCAACAGGTATCAAAACAGCGATAAGATCAGAAGAAATAAACTGTAATGGCCCAACCCATCGCTAGCCAAGATATTGTCCACTTTGGCCAACTGGCCTCACGGATTTGTTTCTCCCCCATGGGGAAAACGCGTCTTGCTAGGGAAAGGTGTCAACATCCTTTATTAGGAGTGTTTTGTTCCCCTTTCCAACCGATATGGGATTCCCCTATGGGTTTCCACCTCCCCTAAGAGGTCCAGAGTACCGATGGACCCGGCACACCAACCCGATGCCTGGCTCTGATACCATCTGTAATGGTCCAACCCATGGCTAGCCAAGATATTGTCCGCTTTGGCCCACTGGCCTCACGGATTTGTTTCTCCCCATGGGGAGAACGCGTCTTGCTAGGGAAAGGTGTCCACATCCAATATTAGGAGTGCTTCGTTCTCCTTTCCAACCGATGTGGGATTCCCCTATGGGTTTCAACTGTAAAGACCCAACCCAAATAGGGTCCTAAACCTAGACCTTTAAGCTCTTATGCATGTAACTAAACCCGAAATCATGAATGCAGAAATAAATAGAAAACTTTATAACATAAAAATCGTTCAGAAAAGTTTGTTATTTTGTTTCCAAACACCTGTCAAAGTTTTACCAAAACCAAACCTGGCCAGAGTATCATTTATTTGCAGAAGAAAACATCCGAACAAGTTTAACAAGAAACTGAATTACAACAAAGTCCACCTAAGGGCTCCATGCCCTGTCTACATGCAAAAGAATCAAGAACAACACGACACGACTCAGAGTACTCTGTCCATGATCATCCAGCAGCATCCTCCTAGCCATCTAGTCTCAGTCCCAAGTTACCTGGTGGAAAACCATAGAAAAATAAGGGTGAGCAACGAGTCGCTCAGTAAGAATCCCCAACCGGGGTACAATACGAAAACCAATCATGTAGCACATAGATACATGCAACCAAACACGTGCACAGAGAAAACAACTTGGTTCGAGCTAACCGTCATTTCTAGAACTTATCTATTCAAGGACTTATCGAGCTGCCCTTCGGGACTTACAACTTCAACCTACATACGGTTTAACACATGGATGCCCATCGGGGTCTTATACCAGCTAGAACATATGGATGCTCATCGGGGTCTTACACCTGGTGACGCCCATCGGGGTCTTACTCACTTTAGAGCGCGATGACGCACAACAAGGTCTTATTCAAGCGGCACTCGAGGTTACCCATCGTGGACTTACACCTGCAGGATGCCCATCGGGGACTTACTCACTTTTAAGCGCGATGACGCCCAACAGGGTCTAACTCAAGCAGCACTCAAGGTTGCCCATCGGAGACTTACACCAGCTTAAGCGCGGGGATGACCATCGGGGTCTTACACCTATTCAAAACATGGAAGCCCATCGGGGTCTTATACCAGCTTAAGCTCAAGGACGCCCATCGGGGACTTACTCCTACTAGGTTCACAAGTTTCCCAACAGGGACTTACACTCCCTAGAAGCACTATGATGCCCATCGGGGACTTACACATACCGTAATAGTGTGATGCCCATCGGGGACATACAACCACTAACAACGCATTGGTGCCCTTTGGGGACTTACCCATGCGAGACCTGCACAAACAGCTCCTAACAGTCTCCTTACCACAGTAATACAAGCTAACAGTCCAACCAGGCAGAAATCTATGACAATACTATCCTAGTAGGCTCTACATAACTTAAATAGAAAACATGGATATGCCAGAGTAAGGAAAATCCTTAGCATGGCTCTACAGAACTTAAAACAGGAAACATGGAAAAATCAACAAACATGCTGGCATTTCAGAAACAAAGATCCTATCCACTAGAATACTCATACATGCTTGCAGAATATAAATGTGCTATTAAAGTATTTCGCAGGGCCCACATAACCCTGGTAAGAAATCCTTACCTGGACAAGCAGAAACAAAAACAGTAAATTGCTACTTGAGCTACAGAGACAACACAACCTAGGCATATGACAAGTAATAAACATATATTAAACACTAATTGAAGGCTAAACGGAGAAGCAACCAACACAAAGGCTCGGGAAGACGTTACCCTAAAATTGAAGGAAACGGTCTCGGCACTCGGCCTCTGCAAAGGTGATGGCAAAGGCTCGCAGCTGCGAAGCTTGGCGAGGCGGCTAAGGTGAAGCAGTGGAAATGTGCAGCATGAAGTTGTTGCGCTCGACGAAGTACTGCGACAAACAACGGATGCTCGTCGCTGAGGAGAGCTGCGAAGGCACGGCTGGACGAGCAAAGAGCAAGAAGGGCGAAGGCGAACGACTCAGTTACGGTATTCGCTGGGGCGAACGAGCATGCGGCCGGGCGGAACTTGTTTTGGCAAGGAAGAACAAGAAACGAAGCTCGGTTAGGCTTGGCGAAGGTGAAATTGGCGATGGCGAAGTTGAGAGAGTTTTCTCTGCTGGGACTTAGGAAAAACTGGGAAAAGAGATAAAATGAGCTCCAAGCCCTCTATTTATAGCCCAAGGCCCAACCAGCCTTCGAGACTCAACAGGGACAACTTTTAAACAACAAATTCTCTCAAAATTCTCCTCTAACCAGAAAGTGACCTCCAAGCTCTCCAAAGGCAACTCAAGTCTTGTGTAACCGGAATGAATATCTGGGTCGTTACAATACTCCCTCCTTTTAAGACTTTCATCCTTGAAAGTCCTAAGACTGAAATAGCTCTAGGAAAGCTCCACTGATCCTTAACCAACCGAACTTTCGATTTAAACAACACCAGTTTTCCCTCGGATCTCAAAACCCTCTTGGGTTCCAAAGGCTCAAGGCCACAATGGCAACGAGACTGCCACAACTACCTCAACCAAAACGGGACTCACATAGAGCTTCGAAGAAAGAGACTTGACATTGCTGATCGGTCAGCAACTGCTCCGACTCGCTCCAACTCTCAAACGGTCCTACAACCTTGGGCTCACCTAACCCCGCTTACCAACCTCAAAATGCCTCACCTAGGCGCTACTTCCGACACACATGCGGACTGATCAAAAGCTCTAAAACACTGCGCCGGCCCCCAACATAACTTCCCTGAATACTCACAGCTGTCAATAGGCAGCCTTAACCCTACACCACATTGACAATCAACTAAGACACCCGAGTCTCAAAAACCGGTCGGCCTCCACTCGCTTCACAAGAGACCAGCGAACTCCAAAGCTTGCCTATAAACATCAACAGAACCATTGAACCACCGACTGACGACTGGCCCTAAAGGCAACCTTCACCAACTGGTATGGGTCCAAAACCACAAAGCCACTAACTTAAAGAGAGATCACCTTACCAAGGCCAAGGGCGCACTCTCAGTTCACCGGACGGCAAAAACACAAACTGAAAACTCCTCTTAGGATACTCATCACCGCAAGATGGATTCCCATCGATCTCCCGCCAAGTCTCCGAAACAAACTAGATGGCTTCAACCGCTCAGCCGGCTCCTTCTTAAGGAAACAACACACACCTCCTGAAACCTCAGCCACGGCTTCACTAAGTAACCGGGTCAGGGTACCAGCCCCACACAACCACTAACAAACTGGGGCCCTTCAACGGCCGACCACGGTCATTCCAAAGCAACGCTCTACTAGAACTGGCCTAGGAGAAAACACCGCCTGACCAGGAATCAACCAGAATCCTCTCGGGGCAATCCCCAGTAACAAGGAAGACTACACCACACGACTACTTGCGGACACCACAGACTAGGGGAATCCGAATCAAAGATCTAGACCAACCAAGGTCGCGAAACAACTGTGCCAACTGCTCAACTCTAGCTCAGCTATAACGCCCACTAAGAACTCACAACAATTAGGAACAAAGCCCGAGAAGTACTTGCTCTGCCAAACCTCATACCCAAGCTTACAACGGGGCGGAGCTCGCATCCAAGGTCATGCAACTCTCAAGTCCAACTGGCTACTCAAAGAACTTCCTCCTTTTAGCTTAGGCCTAACTCATCTTCCAACCAGAAACTCCACACCCGGAACATCGCAAGCAATACAAACCGGCAAGGTTACCTCAAAGGTTAAAACCCGAGACTGGCCTCCATGGTGCAACTCAACCACCATAGAAACTAGGGGTTTCTCAAACTCCAAAGATCCAACAACTTTCTAGCAACATCTCAAACTCTTGAACTGGCTGACCTCCTCCCTTGCGAGGCCGAACAACTTGTCACTTGCTAACAACACAACATAGGGATCCTCTAGCTGGGCTGACCGTTGCGCCACTCTGATCAATCCACAACACAGGAGCTAAGCTGACTCCTCCTAACGGAAACGATCCCCTAGCAAGCGGGCTCCCGAAGGATAGCGAACTCCACACACGCTCACTGTCTAGCTTAAACAAAGGTGTCATCAACCAACACTCTCGGAAGCAACAACAGAGGGTTTTCACAAAAGACTGTACCACCAACTCAGAATTAGAGTACTTACCCAAACAACGAAGGAGGGGTCAACTCCTAAAACTTTCCGCACAAGAACAAGCCCTCAGGGGCAACGCCCGCTTGCTCCAACCAAGCTAGCTCTTGAAACAACATGGAAGCCAAACCTAGGGTTCCTCCGACCAACGCAGAGGTTACTAAGAACAACTCTAGCTTGCCAATCGACTACAAGCTTCCAGCAACTCAACAGAGGAACATTGCCTGGGAATAACTGAGCTCTTGTGAGGCCCTCCACAACTTAGGGTTCCTCCGACCACCCTCCAACACACACTGTCGCCAGACGGTCTAACAGTCCACAGACTACACGGGCAACAACTACCTCCAGCATCTCAACTATGTTGGCCAGCTCCAACTCCTTGAAACCAAGAAGACTAGAAACGCTACAGAATGTGTCATCCTCCTACTCAAAGCGTCATCCACATCGTAGCTTCTACCCAGGGTATAGATCCAACCAACAATCTCAGCAATGACGGTCAGAAACCGCACGGCTTTGCTACAACCGCTATTTTTTCAGCACCATCTGAACTCCAACCATAATAAGAATTTTCTCTAACGGGACGAGGTGCAACCAATAAAACTTTCCTAAGCAACAACCTAGCCACGAGCAAAGTATCCTTACAACCTAAGCTATGACACTTCACAAGAGCTAAAGCCCTAACACCTCTAGGACTGAGCACTGGCTCCACAACACAACCACACGTGGTTCCCAAAACTTACACCATGAAACGAGCTACACGAAAGTACACCAGCTTGTATAGCTTCCTCTTGCTTCCTTAACATCCAAGTCCAACAAGCACTCTCACACGAGGGCATCATTCGCCTCCTAGCATAACCACACCTAGCTAGAGAGCAACAAGAGTTCAACCCACACGGGTCAACTCACAACGAGAAAGCTACATTGGCTAACTTACTCTAACAAGGGCCTAACAACACTGAGCCAACATACCTCGTACCAATGTGCCCACTAAATGTGCTCTGCACAAACCAACAAACTCATGGCTCCACTGCCAGAGCAATCTCGCATCAACAATGCTAACTCCACTCATACAAAGGAAACTCAAGGGCAGTTGAATCAACTACCAACAAACTGGCCCACAAGCCCACAACTCAAGCGCGAGAACTCAGACGCGCTAGCCCTTAACAACCTTCCACATCCTTCGTGCCCAACTCTCGGTGACCCGGGAAAGCTCCTACTTTCCCTTGAAAGACCTCACACTTGTAGTCATCTGACTACCACCGAGCTAGATCCCTTAAGCAACCCTAAACAGGTGCAACCACAATAAATGGATACAATAACTAAACGGGTACAACGACTAGTGGGGATGATGAACTCCGGGTGGGTCATGGAACCACCTGCACAACTGGTGCGAACTGGCCTGAACCTAGGCCTCCTAGCAAAGCTTGGTGCCAACAAGCACTACAACCCCTACAACACACAAACAGTTATATACGAGCTCCACGTCCCACTGAGGGTAGGTCACACTCTAGGTGACAGGAACAATGGCATCCCAAACAACAATCTCAACACTTGAACGGTCTAAATTCTGGCATCTCGCCTAACAGACAAGCCACGGCCTCTGAACATCAGGACATCCCAACACTCGGATGATAAACTAGATCCTGGCCAACCACCTCGCTGCTACCAGCGGGTTCTCTTCAACATCAAGCTCTACTAGGGGTGTACATGTTGGGTTGGGTAGGGTTAAGGGTAATTTTTGGACCAACCCAAAAATTTGGGTCGATCAACTTTTTAACCCAACCTAACCCAATTAGAGTTTCAACCCAACCCAACCCAACCCTATATTTTCGGGTTGGGTTAGGTTGCGTTCATCGGTTCAAAAGGATTAAAAGTTGGAATGCGAGATTACAAATTTGACGAAAACACTAATTATTTCAATATTTGGAAGTCAAATACAGGTATAAAATTTGACTAAATATAAAGCCAATTTTGTAAAGAGTATGAGATTTTTAAAAAAATATAAGAATTAATTTTAAAATTTTAAAAATATTACATTTAACCTAATAAGAGATAAAAAGATTGGATAAATTCTTGAAGGAAAAAAAGTTTGAGAAAAATTGATGTTTACTTGCTCATAAAAGGGGAAAAAAAGCAAAAAAAGAAAAAGAAAACATAAAATAAGAAAAGATTTACAACCACTAGGCTATGAACGACTTTATACTACAAAGATATGTTAAGAAATATATATTTATATTCGAGTTCCGGGTTGAACCCAACCCAAAATCCGTGAACCCGCAAACCGACCCAAAAATCCGGGTTTACTAAAAATCTAATCCAACCCAAATTTTAAAAAACATAACCCAACCCTTACGGTTTGAGTTGGGTAGTTCAGGTAGCTCGGGTTACCGGTTTTTTTGTACACCCCTAAGCTCTAAAGACTTCCCTTTGCCACAGACCTTGAGCCACTTGTCGTACCCGACGGCTCCATCCACATCATCTGCCTCAACAATAGGCTCCTGCTGATCCTATCCTCCCGGGGAACCTCCGGGGCTACTGAAGCTACTGGGGGTACTTGCTGAACAAGTTGGGTCAGCTTGGCTATCGGTGCCCAAGACTCCTCTCTCTGCGCTGCTTACTGCGCCTCAATCTCCTCTATCAGATCAGCTAGAAGACCTGTCATCATCTCTCTCATGGCTGGAGCAACTCTACTCCTAGAGTCTCACTCTAAGGCCTGGTGGCCTCCACCCCACTCCCTTGGCAACACAACTGCCCGGGCCAAAGGTGGCCTACGGGTCTAGTCAAGACGTGGCCTCAACAACATGCTCTCTCCAACTCCTCGGTTGGGAACACCAAATGTCCAAGCTCCTCTATGAGCAATCAGCATACTAGCGATCTACGCCCAAACCAACAGCGAGTCAGAACCTGCTCGTCCCCGCTCTACAAACAACAAGCCATGTACATGCTAGATGCAAAACAGTATTGTAATTCTTAACCCTTAAAAATTAAACTTACAGACGTACTTGATGGCTATCGGAGCGCTAATGATCATGGAAATACAACCAACAATTGTAGGTCAGTCTACAGAATCTATGACTCTGAGCTCTAATACCAACTGTAAAGACCCAACCCGAATAGGGTCCTAAACCTAGGCCTTTAAGCTCTTATGCATATAAGTAAACACGAAATCATGAATGCGGAAATAAATATAAAACTTTATAACATAAAAATCGTTCAGAAAAGTTTGTTATTTTGTTTCCAAGCACCTGTCAAAGTTTTACCAAAACCAACCCTGGCCAGAGTATCATTTATTTGCAGAAGAAAACATCCGAACAAGTTTAACAAGAAACCGAATTACAACAAAGTCCACCTAAGGGCTTCATGCCCTGTCTACATGCAAACGAATCAAGAACAACACGACACGACTCAGAGTACTCTGCCCATGATCACCCAGCAACATCCTCCTAGCCATCCAGTCTCGGTCCCAAGTTACCAAGTGGAAAACCACAGAAAAATAAGGGTGAGCAACGAGTCGCTCAGTAAGAATCCCTAACCGGGGTACAATACGAAAACCAATCATCTATCACACAGATACATGCAACCAAACACGAGCACAGAGAAAACAACTTGGTTCGAGCTAACCGTCATTTCTAGAACTTGCCTATTCAAGGACTTATCGAGCTGCCCTTCGAGACTTACAACTACAACCTACATACGGTTTAACACATGGATACCCATCGGGGTCTTATACCAGCTAGAACATCTGGATGCCCATCGGGGTCTTACACCTGGTGATGCCCATCGGAGTCTTACTCACTTTAGAGCGCGATGACGCCCAACAGGGTCTTACTCAAGGTTGCCCATCGGGGACTTAAACCTACAGGATGTCGATCGGGGTCTTATACCTGGTGATGCCAATTGGGGACTTACTCACTTTTAAGCGCGATGACGCCAAACAGGGTTTTACTCAAGCAGCACTCAAGGTTGCCCATCTGTAATGGCCCAACCCATCGCTAGCCAAGATATTGTCCGCTTTGGCCCACTGGCCTCATGTATTTGTTTCTCCCCCATGGGGAGAACACGTCTTGCTAGGGAAAGGTGTCCACATCCTTTATTAGGAGTGCTTCGTTCTCCTTTCCAACCGATGTGGGATTCCCCTATGGGTTTCAACTATAAAGACCCAACCCGAATAGGGTCCTAAACCTAGACCTTTAAGCTCTTATGCATGTAACTAAACCCGAAATCATGAATGCAGAAATAAATATAAAACTTTATAACATAAAAATCGTTCAGAAAAGTACATTATTTTGTTTCCAAGTACCTATCCAAGTTTTACCATAACCAGCCCTGGCCAGAATATCATTTATTTGTAGAAGAAAACATCCAAACAAGTTTAACAAGAAACCAAATTACATCAAAGTCCGCATAAGGGCTCCATGCCCTGTCTACATGCAAAAGCATCAAGAACAACACGACACGACTCAGAGTACTCTGTTCATGATCATCCAGCAGCATCTTCCTAGCCATCCAGTCTTGGTCCCAAGTTACCTGGTGGAAAACAATAGAAAAATAAGGGTGAGCAACGAATCGCTCAGTAAGAATCCCCAACTGGGGTACAATACGAAAACCAATCATCTAGCACACAGATACATTAAACCAAACACGAGCACAGAGAAAACAACTTGGTTCGAGCTAACCGTCATTTCTTGAAATTCTCCTAAACTTATTTTCGTTTGAAATAAATAATTTTTAGGGAATTTAGTAGTGTTTCTTTCTTAGATAACATTCTAAGGAATACATGAAACTTCTCAAAATAAATTCGATGATGGATCATTAGTTAATATTTGTTTTCTAATGTTCTTGAGTGAGGAGTTTATTTTGAAGTTCAAATTAAATTCCAATAATCTTCCTAATGGCCTAGAGCCACCCATATTTATTAATTCATGTTTATTCAATAAATGTGAATTAATTTCATTTGGGACATTCAAAAATAAAAATACAAAAATATTTTCTTTTCTTTTTTTCTAAATAATAGGATAATTTTAAAATAAAATGTGGTAACTGTTTTTCTAAAATGGGTGTTGTAGGGGTGCTAACTCCTTCCCTACACTCAATCGACTCTCGAACTTTAAATTTGATTTCATAGACCTTTTTTTTTATGGGTGACCAATCACACCCGCTACATGATTAGTGGCGACTCCAAACCTCTCACCTCGAAAGAGACCTTTAGGGACAGACGTCGGCCACTCCGCGTCGCGATGACGTTGCGACACCAGTAGTACAAGAGTTTGCAGATGTCTTCCCTAAGGAGTTACCAGGTTCACTGGTACCACTGGTATCGAAAGCTCAATGGTTTCTCTCTCAAGCTCAATGGTTTGCCGGGTTGATCAGTTATATAGAGTTGATCATTAGGCAGAGAGTAAGAGACTTTTGATGACTCAGGAGTTGTCTTAACAACTCAAGCAAGGGATTCTGTGTTGGTAATTAGATGAGATGTTGTTTCGTACTATACCCCGGTTGGGGATTCTTACTGAGTGCTTTGTACTCATTCTTATTTTCTGTGGTTGTCCACCAGGTAACTTGGGACATCACCGTAGACAGCTAGCGGAGGAGCTGATTGATCATGGGAGTTGCTAGCATCACTTTGTTTTATGTTTCATTTGATTCAGCATTTAGTTGGACACAGAGTCCATAGAAGGATTTGCATTATGTGTTTAAACTGTAAATGGATGTTTAAATAAAAAATTACTGGCTAGGATTTTTGTTTTATGTTTTAATTGGTTTATGTTTGGATGTTTTAATTTAAAGGAATTTTCATTTACAGAGATTTCATACTTGTTTTAATTGCTTTTACATTCATGCATGCTAAGTAAGAACTAGGTTTAGGACTATTTTTAGAGTCGGGTTCTTACAGTAAGAAGAATGGTAAAATTTTCTTTCAAAATCTCGATATCACCAAACTTTATATCATTTGAGCATTCTACCAAAGGTGCTTCGCCTCTTTTGCATCGAGATACAGGGACATAGCGTAGCACATTAGGATTTAGATCTCTCTTATCCTTTACGATTTCAGACACTTAGATAGTCCTTGAAGCTTTATTCTTTTCAAAGTTAGGCTTGTTTATATCTTTGGTTGCTTCTCCCTTGGTATTAACCTTCGACTCTAACTTGAGTTCATCATGTTCTTTGACTATAGGGATATCTATTGTCGGCGTTTTCGTTACGTGGTCATCTTTCATGTAAAATTTAGCATCTGCAAAATGAAATTCAGCCTGAGAAAATGGATTAATATTAGCCTCTACTTTCTTGATACCATCTTGATGAAATTTGAAGCATTAATGCAATGTAGAAAATACTACAAAGTTTCCATGAATCCATGGGCGTCCCAGTAACAATTGGTATGTAGCTTTACAATCTATGACGTGAACAAAGTATCAACTTTTTAGTCGCCAATAATAAGTTCTTAACGTATCATGTCGATTGCTTTTTGTCCTCCTTGATTAAAGCAAGAAGCACGTCAAGAAAATAAGAAGGAAATAAGGAAGGAAATATCAATGGTGCGAATGCGAATGCTAAAAACTCAAAGCCAGAAGCACTTTGTTAATTATGTACAAGTAGGTAAATGTGACTTGTGTTTTTAATCAATTATTCATATTGACTTGTGTTTATCTTTATTTTGTGTGCGAGTTCTTGTTATTATCGTTTCACTTGATTATGCGCTATCGAGTTCCTCTGAGTGGTGTTTGGTCAAGTCGTCAGTGAGGTAAGGGTTAAACCTTTACTGTTGTTTGTGGCAACATGTGACTAGGATAATTACATAATTTTCTTATTTAAGTGTTTGTTGGATATTTAACTTATTTTTAGACGGTTGTTTAAGATACTTGATTCTTAATATGGGTTCGAGACAGTTGTATGTTGTCAGGTCGTCGAGCCATTAGAAATGTTTGCTCATAGAACTTAATCGACTAAGTTGTTTTAAGAGTTTGTGTGTTGTGTTGATACATTGATTTAATTGGATTGAAATTATTGATGTTGGTTGTGTCGGACGTAAAACCCAATGAATAGTGCCTTGGTGGGAGAAATGTAAGTTCTCTAGTATCATAGTCTGGTTATGATCGACGTTAGAATACCAGTGCTAACAACCGGTGTTCGGATTCCCGAGGAGAAGTGATCTGTTCTTTCAGAAATAAGGTCATTTAAAGAGGGATTGTAGAAAGTTACAATATCACAATCAGAAGCTCTAGAGAGCCCATCATGTGTCTAATGAGAAAGCTCTTATTGATGAGTTTGTTAAACCCCGAGTCTCTTCTACTTCATCGCAGCCATCTTCCTCAGAACTCTTGTATGTTGCAACCCTAACTGAAAAAGGTAACAATCACTATTTTCTTTCGTCGTCCACAGAGTGGGTCATTGAATCCGGGACGACTATCGATATGATAAGTAACGAAAACTTGTTTTCTAATTCATTGTCGTATGTCCATTTTCCTGTCATTACCTTGGCTAATGGATCTTTGTCTCCTGTAAAGGAGTCAGGATCATCAAAATTACCCCTACCTTGTCATTATCTTTTGTATTGCGTCTGCCTACATTCTCATATAATCTAATTTCTATTGCTAAAATTTGTAATTCGTAATCAATTTAATGCCTTAAGAATATTGTTGCTGAAAGTTGTGCTTTTAATGCTGAAATTTGTAATCAATTTAATACATCCATCAAAATTTTACGCACTGATAATGGAGGTGAATATTTTTCGGGCATTCTTAGTTTCTACCTTTGTGAAAAGGGTATTATCCATCAATTATCTTGTGTAGACACACCATCTCAGAATGGTGTGGCTGAACTTAAGAATAGACATTTGCTTGAAACAGCTCGGGCACTTTTGTTTCAAATGAATGTTACAAAATATTTTTGGGTTGATGTTGTGTCTACTGCTTGCTTTCTCATTAACCGAATGTCGTCGTCTATTTTGGGAAATAAAATTCATTTCCAAGTCTTATGTCCTTCTAAGTAAATGTTCATCTTCTACTTAAGATTTTCGGGTGTACATCTTTTGTTCGCAATGTTCGTCTTCATAGGACCAAGTTTGATCCTAAGCCTTCGAAATGTATCTTCCTAGGGTACTATCGTGTCCAGAAGGGTTATCGGTGTTATTGCCTAAGCACGAATCGGTGCGTTGTTTCCTCTGATGTTACCTTTTTTTAGGATACTATGTTCAGTCTTGTGTCCAGTCCCCCACCTGTGGAAGATGATTTGTTAATCTATGAGTCGTGTCTTCTTCTGATAGTTTGAACCCACCTCCTTGATTAGTACCTGTTCCATCGAGACCTCATCTTACTTAGGTGTACACTCGGCATCCATGACCCTTAGAGGCATGTCATGTACCAGTGGATTCTTCGTCATCTGACTTGCAAACTAGTAATGATCTATTCTTGCACATTACCCTCCGCAAAGGTAAACGTTCTTGTACGTATCCTATCTTCTCATGTGTGTCATATCCTCAATTATTCCCATCTTCTTTTTCGTTTCTTACTTCACTTGATTTTGTGACGGTTCCTCAAACTACTAGTGAAGCCTTGTCTCACTCGGGGTGGCACCAGGCAATAGTAGAGGAGGTGGCTGCGTTGGATGCGAATCGTACTTGGGAACTAGTAGCTCGTCCACAAGGAAAATAGACGATTGGGTGTAAGTGAGTATTTGAGGTCAAGATGAATTCTGACGGATCAATTGCTAGACTTAAAGCCCGCTTAGTTGCCAAGGGGTATACTCAGACGTATGGGATTGACTATAGTGAGAAGTTCTCTCCGGCTGCGAAGATGTCGTCTATCCGTCTGTTTATTTCTCTAGTGGTAATGAACGATTGGTCGTTGTATCCGTTCGATGTTAAGAATACTTTTTTTCATGGTGATCTTCTAGAAGAAGTGTACATGGAGCAACCACCTAGTTTTGTTGCTCAGGGGGAGAATGCCAAGGTCTGTCGTCTCCGTAAGTCATTGTATGGCTTAAAACAAAGCCCGCGTGTATGGTTTGGTAAATTTAGTCAAGTTGTTACGACCCGGGATTTTGCTATTAAAATATATATATATATATATATATATATATATATATATATATATATATATATATTTTGTTTGTTCCATGATTTATTTGTTGGAAATTCAAATTGTGAGGGAAGTTAAGAGCGGTGGCTTATTTGTATTTTTCCATAACTTATTTTGTAGACACAAAATTAAGGGAAAGTTAATTGTGGTGATTTTATTATAAATTAGTTAGCAAAATCTTTTAATTCCAAAACCACCAAAACCTTTGGGTTCTTTTTCTCTTTATTTGTTAATTTTATAATTTAAATAGTGTTTTAAATGGCAATTGCCTTGTGCTTAATAAGCTGGAAGAGAAAAAAAAATGTTGGCATTGTCTTATTTTAATTTAATGTAATAAGATATTTTATTTTATGGAATTCTTTCCATTTTTTTTTTCTCTTGGTACGCTTCTAGCAAGAAATTTAAGATAATAATAATAATAATAACTTTTCATTATTCTTTAGTTACTGTGTGCCCAATTAGATTAAAAGAAAAAGAAGACAAACAGTGTTATCTTCTTCACAAGCTTCATCGTCCGATTTTCAAACACCATCTTCGCCACTGGTTTCTATTTCTGACGTCGTTCGTCGCTGTGGCTATTGGGGTTGGGCGGTGATCGTGCCGATTTTCTTTCTGAGGGGTATCTGAGTAGCGCAACTGCGTTTGGCAAGAAATCGGCCAAACCCACTTTTAATTTCGCCGACCCGCGACGATTCGTGTTTAACCCGCCACGAATCTCTTCGTAATTGGCCGGAAAACGTGACCTATCACCGTGAAGCCTTCGTTTCGTCCAGATCTGTCCGATCCACGTCTCTGTTTGTTTCTTTGTCGCGAAAATCGCAAGAGAGAACCAAAAAAAAAAAAACGCAGCGCTGTTTCTACAGCAACAGACCCGCGAACCGACCCGACCCGCCTACCTCACCTAGACCCGCGAACCCGCCAGTGACCCATCTGCAACCTGTTGAGGTAGTGGGTTGTGTGTGTTACTGGGTTTTTATTATTATTATTATTCATTTAATTTATTCTTGGGTATTTTAAAATTATTGTTTAAATGAAGTTGTGGGCTGCTGGAATTTGTTATTGGGCTTGTGCTGGTTTTTATTTAAAGTAGCATGTGTTTGTTTTTAAATGTGTTATGGATTGGGCTACTCAAAATTGTTTTGTATTAAAAAAATTATGGGTTTTTAAATGGAGTTTTGGCCTGCTGGAGTCTAATATAATAATGGGCTTTGTCTCTTTTTATTGTTTATTAGTTATTGAGCCCAAATTGCAGAGTTTTATTTTAAAAAACTAAAGAACATATTTAAGTCACAATTTAATTGTGGACTTGGAGTTTTATTCTAAAGTGAGAACTCAACATTAGTAATTGTGAATATTAAGCCATTTGTTTTTAAATAGAATATTTTTATGAATTAATTCATATTCTATTTATTTGGGGTTTATGTTAAGAATAAATAATTTGAATATTATTTATTACTTTTAAATAATGGTTGGGAAATATTTTATAAATTTTGAATTAAGAGTTCTTGGATTATTTTAATGCCCATAATAATATGGATTTCCATTTCAAGGAGTTAAGGTTAACTCTAGGCTGTAAATATGATAGGTTTAAACTCGTAGCTCGATCGAGGATTTAGCACGCAAATTGAGGAGTTCTGTATCTTGAAAGGTAAGGACTTTTACCTAGAGTTGTGTGGTCCTTAAATGCTATGTTTACTCGATATTTGATTAATTATTTGTAGGATTATCTATAAGATGCATGGATTCAATCTTTGAGCTAGTTTGACCTCGTTGACCTCTATATTGGATAATTGAGCTAGTATAGTTTATTTAATATTTGTACACACGAAAATGTTCACTTTGCTTGATACTACTCAGTAGTATGGGATGCTGAGTGGTAATTAATTTTATGTAGTTTTATGGGACCAATTGTGTTTCTCATAAGTTGTAGCAGGACCAGTTGTGCTCCTGACCTTAATTAGGGCCAGTTGTGTTCCCTAATTCTGTAGGACTAATAGCGTTCCTACCGCCTTATAGGACTAGTTGCGTTTCCTATAAGTTATAGCAGGACCAGTTGTGTTCCTGATTTGTTAATTTGATGTAATTTATGGGACTAGTTGCGTTTCTCATAAGTTGTAGTAGGACCGGTTGTGTTCCTGACCTTTATTAGAGCCAGTTGTGTTCCCTAATTGTGTAGGATCAGTAGCATTCCTTCTGCCTTATAGGACCAGTTGCGTTTCTTATAAGTTATAGCAGGACCAGTTGTGTTTCTGATTTTGTGATAGGGCCAGTTGTGTCCCTAACTAGCCAGTTGAGTTACTTTTATAGGGCCAGTTGCGTTTCCTATAAGCTATAGCAGGACCAGTTGTGTTTCCTGTTAGTAATCACTTGGACCAGTTGAGCTTCTTACGTAAGCAGGCCAGACAAGTACATGAATAGGTGGGACCAGTTGTGCTTCCCCATTTAGTTGAGCCTAGAGGTTCTCAGCTTCAAGCTCTAAGTCTGAGCGTGTTGTAGATAATGATGGCAGTTGTTGGTTAGGTGTTGAGCTGATGTATGCATTTTTGTACTCTAGGTGGGAGTTCTTAATACGTAATTTCCATTACTCACCCTTATCATTTTTCCCCCTTTCAGGTAAAAGAGTAAACCGTGGTGGCTGAGCTGGAGGCAACGAATGATCATGGGAGGGGACATGTGCCCTTTTTAGTTTCTTGAATTTTTCTTTTCCACACGAACTATTTTAAACTGTTGTTGTTTTTTTTTTTTTTTTTTTACGGTTAAAACTTATCCTGGCCAAGAGCTGCAATTTTATAGTTGTTTGAGAATTATTTTTAAGCAAAACCATGTTTGACTATTTTTATCTTATTTTTAATGAGTTATTTTATCATGCATGCTAGTAAAGTCCCACTAAAATAAATTATTTTAGTCGGGCCTTTACACAAGCTCTTGAGAATTTTGGAATGAAAAAATTCTCATCAGATCATTCTATGTTTTTTCGTCAATCTGAACGAGGGATTGTGTTGCTTGTGGTATATGTTGATGATATCGTGATTACTGGAAGTGATGATTCGGGGATGATTTCATTAAAGGCCTTCTTTCATAGCTAGTTTTCTACCAAAGATCTCGGGACTCTAAAATATTTTTTGGCTATTGAAGTTATGAGAAGAAAAAAAAAAGAATCTTTTTGTCACAACGAAAGTATGCTCTTGATTTTTTAACCGAAACTAGGAAGTTAGGTGTGAAACCGTGTAACACCCCGATGATACCAAACCAACAACTAGTTAAGGAGGGTGAGGCTTATACTGATCCTGAAAGATACATGAAGACAGTTGGGAAATTAAACTATTTGACAGTCACGAGACCAGATATTTCTTATTCTGTGAGTATCGTGAGTCAATTCATATCATCACCCACAATTGATCATTGGACAGTCGTGGAACAAATTCTGAGTTATCTTAAGTTTGCTCTTGGAAAAGGGGTTCTATATAAGAACCATGGGCACTTCAATATTGAGTGCTTCTCGAATGTTGATTGGTCAGGCTCTAAAGAGGATAGACGATCGACTTCAGGTTACTATGTGTTTATAGGAGGTAATCTGGTATCGTGGAAAAGTAAGAAACAAAACATGGTGTCCCATTGGAGTGCTGAATCAGAATATATAGCTATGTCACAGGTGACATGTGAGATAGTATGAATGGTTCAACTTCTTAATAAGATCAGAATGAAAGTCGCGATACCGGCTAAAATATGGTGTGACAATCAAGCATCAATTCATAGTGCCTCTAATCTAGTATTTCATGAAAGATCTAAGCATATTGAAGTGGATTGTCATTTTGTTTGAGAGAAGATACAACAAGGATTGATTACGACAGGCTATGTGAAGACTGGGGAATAGTTGGGTGATATCTTCACCAAAGCTTTAAATGGGGCTCGTATAAATTATCTCTCCAACAAGCTGGACATGATAGATATATTTGCTCCAGCTTGAGGGGGAGTATTAGAGTTTAGATGTATTATTTATATAGCTTACTGCTTTAGTAGTTTAGGTCTGTTATGCCCATTGTAACTCCTATATAAAGGCATTGCATATCAATGAATAGATATGACTCTTTAGTCTAACACTCTCTATTACAAGGCGAGCGATTGAGAGATTAGAATACTCCATATTTTCCAACCAAATTTTCTTCTTCCGTTGTTATTTTTTACCGAGTCTGTTTGTCGAAGCCTTTCTATCAGCCATTCACCGTTTCTAGCTTATTTAGTTTTACTTTAGGTCATTCGCCAGTTTTGTTGCTTATTTTTGTAACCGAAGACTTTAGCGTCATTAGAGTTTGTTCATAGTTCAGTAGTGTTAACTAGACTTTCTCTATCTCTTAGGGCATGTTTGGTGCAGAGATTAGGATTAAGTTAGTCGGTATTAAGTTAAGCTGAGGATTAAGTTAATCTGTGTTTGGTGAACATATTAAGTTAAGCTGACTGTTGTTTGGTGCAGAAATTAAGTTAAGCTGATTTTTTATTTTAATTGAATTAGCTAAGTTTTTATATATCATTTTTCATACATATATTTTAAATGTCTACTCTTCAATTTGTTTTCCATTAATAATAGATAAATAACAAAATGACATTCATTTTAAATAATAAAAACATAATATTAGTTTAGTAAATGTGTTTGATCAATATATATTTTATTGTTCATTTTAATTTTAACTCCATATCTATATTTAAATTTTAAAACAATATAGCAAGTTTTATATCAATTTCGGAAGACATCTAAATTATATCAACAATCATTTTAATCTGATTATTTTATTACAAGGTTGACATATGCTTTTAATTAAAAATAATAATTAATTTAGTACAACATAATGCATAATATAACATTTTAATTTTGTATAGTTGTTAAGAATATTGTTGGAATCAATAAAATTCTATGTCAAACAAAATAGGGAATACTCTTGATCATTAAATTACACATAGAAAGGTGAAAATTTGAGTTCTTCACTCATTCGTTGTGATTTGCCATTTACCAAACCTTTTTTCCATCGTTAAATAGAACCAAAAACCATCAAAGTTAAACCCTAACATTATCAAACAAATTTAAATTAATTTGACAAAGGAGATCAAAATTTTCAAACTTTGTGAATTCATTTAAAACACATTTTTATTTTCATATCACAATTAATGACAAATTATTTTCATATTTTAAATTATAATGACATTTAAAACATATATTTTATTTGAGCAATACAGTATGTCTTTTTGGTTAAGGTATTTGAGCAAAATATACAATCAAACAAAAACCAATTTTGAGGACAACAATATAGTCTCCATTGAATTTTAGCAATATCTATACAGGATTATCCCTTCAAAAATATCAAAACCCACAAATGAAATCGATAGAACCAAGAACCACCAAAATCAAATCCAAGAGACATAAACTAAAAGGGAGAAAATTAAATGGCAGCGAAGTTCATTGAGTAATTTCATCAAACACCTTATCTGCAAAAATAGATACGGTGCGAGAAGAGCGAAGATAAACTTATTTTCATCATTATCATTGTTGTTGGAGGTAGATTTGTCGATTAATTTTGAAGTCCGTCAATTAGGGTTCTACCTTTAAGGGAAGGAATTTGGAGGGTAGATTTTTGAGAAAGCAAAGAAAAAATTGTTGAGGAGCGATGATACATGAGAGAGAGTTTCAATCGACAGATTTTGTGCGAGGAAGATCAACAGTAGTGGGGATTTGAACAATATTCACTATTCATAATCCGTGTTAATTAAAATCGAGAAGCGTGCCTAATTAATTCGTGTACCAAACGCGGATTACTGAGTGTTAAGTTAACCCGTATTAAGGAAAGCCGTTCACCAACACGCCCTTAGTTGTTTTCGTTATTTCACTTAATCATTGTAGTGAATTCTTACTGTTGGTTACTTAATAAAGATGGAAGTTATTTTTGTTGTTATTTCGCATTTTCTCTACACCGTGAATAGCTAAATCATTAATCAGGAAGATATAGGCAAGTAGGGT
This sequence comes from Sicyos edulis, assembly GCA_036507275.1. NCBI lineage: Eukaryota > Viridiplantae > Streptophyta > Magnoliopsida > Cucurbitales > Cucurbitaceae > Sicyos > Sicyos edulis. The sequence continues at coordinate 24,957,829 of CM071854.1, read as the reverse complement.
GTTTGTTGTAGCATAGAGGTAGCAAGGAGCGAACCATTTATGCATGTTATTCTTATCATAAATACATTTTGTGTGATCAGCTATTTATATAACTATATTTCAATTTCGAGAGAAAAGAAATGTATCGAACTCGCATGTCATAACATTAGGTTTTACTAAGTTTACTTGCATTTCAAAAAACACTTAGAGATAAGGTTCTTCCTAGTGCTAATTGGTTGTTTTAATCGTTAGAGTTTGAGAAAACCTAGCTGGTGCTCGAGAGAGCAAAGAGTTGAGCCATCAGTAGTTCGCTTATAACTGTAATACCTCGTCGTTGCTTCAAAACACCCGAAAATTCTATTCCCCTTTTGATACCTTGTCACATATTATTTCACATCATCACATTACTGTTATTTCGCATTATAGCATTTGGTGTTTAGCGTTATTTCGCTTTGGCGTAGTTTATTTATGTGAATCATAGTTTTAGTTCCAATAAAATCATTTATCATTAACTACTGACTCTTGCTATGAAAACTAAAAGAGAACACACAAATTCCTTATGGAGATGACTTGTACTTGATTAAAACTTGCTACAATAGGACTGCGTATAATTGTGCAATCTAGGGTTTAGGCACGCATAATTAAATTCACTGCAAATACATTTCACCAGAGCAAACTAAGAGCTAACCTCCAATAATTTTCTCGATGTTGATCGTCAAACCATTCATTATAGCACATATTAACAAAGCTCTCGCTTGGATCACGGTAGTGTCGTGAGTTGTTGGCATTAAGCTAGATTTGATGAAGGTTGACCAGAGGTGGGCTTCAGGGTTGAGAAAGGCATATTGGAACTTGATAGACTCTTTAGATTGCTCCAGCAGATCCTATTGCTTGAATTATTTTTTGTATGGGTTCTTGATCATCTCCTCATAGTTCGAATTCTCAATGTCTTACACGCCAAATGCGGAATTCCAGTCTTCAGAACTCCAGCTAATAGATCTCCCTTGAACTCAAGTTCTTAAACATTTACTCTTTGTTACCCCAACATAAAACTCTAGGACCCAATTTTGTGTTGCCTCCTCGCTCGGCTCGCTGATGTTATGCTAATCCCTTTTCACTATCTCTTCTCTTACTGATCTTGGAAACTTTTTAGAGTTGAAATAAAGCCTCTGTTCTAATAGGGAGAGCTTCTTTTTCAGCTCCTCCATCCTTTTCTTAATTTCCTCGCAACCCACGACCAATGCAGTCGCCTCTTCATGTCCATGCTAGACACAAACTTCCCTTTGATTTTCTTTCGATGCCACAGCGATGGCTCTGCAATCACATTTATAAATTAATGCATATGTTTATATATTCATGTGTAATTATGTTTATATTCAAATTTCAAAAAGAGCAGACAATAATGTATATTTAAGAGAGCATAGTTTAACTAATAATTACAATATTTGTGGTTTGAATTTTCCAATCCTCTATTATACTAAAATAATTGTTCATCGGCCTTCTTAAACATCTAAACATTATAAACAAACTTAATATTTTATTTCATTTTTCCTATGTTCTTAAAATAGTTGTTTCTCGATACTAAATTAGGTGTTTTTATACATTTATATTCTTATTTCTTATAATTGACAAGAAGTGCATTAGCTCACCAACATGTATTTTCATAATCAAGAAATCATGAGTTTCAATATCCCTCTTTCATAATTAAAAATCAAATAAAAATTAGTGCAAAATGATCTCACACGTGTAACGCACGTTATTCTTTTCTAGTGGCGATAAGAGTAGACTACAATGACATTTTTATATAATTTAATAATCAAATCATACCTTAGAATTATCTATCTCCAAATATTGTTAAATAAAAAAAATATCACTATGCAATAATCATAAATAAAAGGTTGAGTTTGAACCTTCTATTTCATTATTACTTGAACTAAAGAAACAAATATAATATAATTTCACTTATAAAAGAATTCTTTTTTTTTTGGAGACAATTTATAAAAGAATTCTTTAAAATATCAAAATGAAATGAGTTTTAATGATATCTTATACGACATATGGTAATTAAGTGATTATCGATTCTAACTCTCGATCTCTAAATGTCATTGAATTAAAAAAAAAATTAAAAAATAAAAAGAAAGGAGAAGGCATGGCCAGATGATTGGGATCAACATCTTAACCAACTGGGCCAGCATTTTGATGAGGCAATATCCAACCCAGCCTAATTACATTTTGCCACGCGGCTCTTTATCCATTGCCAACGAAATGGCCCACGTTGAGTATTAAAATTATTTTTATATATAAAAAAAAAAAAAAAAAAACTTATCTTGTCTCCGGGTGGTAAAATGATGAAATTTTAATTAGTTGTATTTCTATCTATATATATTTTTATTTTTGTTGTTAAATTACAATTTTTAAACTTTAAAATTTGAAGTTTGTTTATTTGTTTCTCAGCTTTCAAACTCATGTATTAAGTTTCTAAATTTACACTAATTTTTTATCTCTATCTGATAGATTATTGACAGATTCAAATTTTAAAGAAAACTAGTGACTAATTATATTAAATCTGACTTTTATATTCAATGAAACTCCACAATTTCAATCTTTTGTGTTAATTGATTGGTGAACCCGAAAAAAAAAATGAATGTTAAAGATTAAATATCCAATTTTAAAAGTTTAGAACAAATAACTTCAAACTTCTAAGTTTGAGATTATATTTATAATTTTTGTTTTTAAATTATTATATCCAAATATATTATTAGAGAATTTACCATCAGCAGCATATTCTACCTCTTGTATTATATTTGTAGCATAATTTTTAAAATAATTCATCTATAGCATATTTATTTTTATCACTCACCTAATGATAGTCTATCACTCACCTAGTGATAGAACTCAATTTAGATTTCTATCACTGATAGAAAACTTAAGCAGTGATAGAATGAGTCTATTATTGATTGAATTATATCACTAATAGAACTCGACAAGTGATAGAAATCAATTTGAATTTTCTGCTACAAATGAAATTATTTTGGATTTTGTGCTATAGATGGAAATATTTTACTATTTTTTGATATACATGCAAAATCCCCAATATATTATCTATTTATTTTTGTTATAGTTAATTAAACTAGTTAAATAAAAAAAATAGTTAAAAATTTTAATGCAAAGAATAAATATACACAAATTTCAAATTTTAGAATAAAACTAAGTTTGGTTTGATAACTGTCTAAAAAAAAAAAAGTTTGGTTTGATAACCATTATTTGGTCTAAAATTTGAATTTAATTTTTTTTTAATCAAGAATAAAAAGTTTTTTTTTTTTTTTTTTTCTAATGGGTCAGTGGCGCAATGGTTTTAGTGTTTGGTTGTAAACTAGTTCAATACGAGCGTCTTGTTTGAACCAACATCCCATGAATCAAGGGATAATCAACCATCATGTTTAACGAGCGTTAAATTTCATCACATCATCTCCATCCACTCGCTTGTTAAACTTAAATGTCAGATTCAACGTTGTTCGTTTCACCACCTAAATGTCTTCGAAGTATGCTTTGCGTAGCCACCTCCCCCCTTATAGGGATGTCCTATCTATTTTTGTAATCTTGCCACAGTTCAATCCGATAATAAGTCAAAACTCTCATAGTCCAAATGTCAAGCATGTCCCCCCTATTTTGAATGTTAGCTTGGGGTACTTTTTCGGATTGCACTGACATTGTATCAGGTGCAATAGGAGTTGAGAGGATATCTTCTTCACTGAAAAATCGAGCAAACCACAAAAAAAAAAAAGTTTCCCTGTATCGTGGTGCAAGTTCCTAGCCAAGATTCCTCACGAGTATGTGTGTCAGTATGCAAAGGGGTCATAATACTCACGAGTACACACGCAGAATAAAAGACATGGTTAAAATTTTTAAGCATTATTAAGAATACATAGAGCTACGTAATCATCATAAATGATGCAAAAATATGTGGCACAAACATACATAAACAAATTACTAAATAGCACATACAATAGGGGGAACACAAGCAGAGCATCAGAGCATAAATACGAACAAGAACATGGGGGTAGGGTAAACACGGTATTTGACTATATGCATTAACCAACACAAACATACATAAACAGGTTGCACGGTAGGACATAGGGTACTGACACAAGTCCCTAAGTATCTCTCGGCTTTTTACTCGGCCCGTCATGTAGTTGATCTTTCTCTCGAGGGGATCCTTATTCCACATTCCACGGATATATAAGTGTTCAAGTCAATGTAAATTTACCAATTAAAAAACTAGAGTATGCATGAGAAAATTCCTTCGTTTTCACTTGCTTAGTAGTAGGACTCCACGAGAGGGCCTAAATTTAACACAGACCTCAACACACCATCATTAACACCATTGCATGCAACCACGACATGTGAGTTTTCTTTATTTTTTTTGTTTTCTCTTTTTCAAATGCATGCAGTGCCCGAAGAATTTTCGGGGGTCTTTTTCTTATGTAGGGTTATGTATGTTTACATACCGTAAACAATCATTTTCATGTTCTTTAAAAATCACATTAAACGGGTATATTTCATCCATTTTTAAATTTTTTTTAAGACCTATTTTTGGATATTTTTTAGATTGGGGTGAAGATCCGGAATAATATGTAAAAAAGAAATTGATTTAAATTGTTAGGGGTATGATGGTCCATTTCACATTTAGCTATTTATAATTTATTTGACATTTATTTAAAGTCTAAAAAAGTTTAAACATTCTTTTAAAAATAGTTTCTAATTTTAGACATTTATTTACCTAGTTTAAACAATCCGAATTTCTCAACCCAAACTGTAAACAATTGAGTTGGAATATAATTTTCATTCACGCATTTCTTTGGGTTTGGTCGGTTATTAGGTTAGTCACTTTTTGGCTCGTTAATCCAATTCAACCAAAGCTAAAAATAATATTTTATATATGTGCCTAAAATTAATTAACATGATAAATTTTAAGCATGTTGGTATAGAGCATGTACTAACATAGGCATCTTGAGTTTAAATCTAATACCTAAAATTTTATATTTAAAATAGAAAAAAATAACAAAAATTTTCTTCATTTGTTTTTCAATTCAAGAGCCCAATGTCAGGGTTTAAAGAAAAAAATATATGAGACACGACAACCGAATTCAACTAAAAAAATATGAGTTGGGTTGAGTTGCTCAACATAAAATTAGACATGTTAGTAAATAAAAAAACTTTAGATTTGTTCAAGAAATAATCCTACTCCAACCCATATCAAATATTAATGGTAGGGCATAATTTTCAAAAAAATTAAGGGGCTGTTTACATTGCTGTAATCAGGATAGCTGGAATCTTAGATGTCCGGGATCTTAGATTTCTGGAATTATAGATGTCCGACATCCTTAGATCACTATGTTTGTTTTGTGGGAATAATTTTTACGAATACAAGATAATATTTAGATAACTGTGTTTCTTTAGAAGGGATCGTACTTGAGATGATGTCACTTTAACTAATGTTCCAAAAATACCGTTACAAATTAATTTAATATAATTTAAATTTATATAATATAGTTGTTTATATTAAATTAAATGTCTGTTTTTTAAAAAAAAAATTAGTTTCTTATATCCTAATTTTATAATATATGCTTGTATGGAAAAATAATGACACATGCATATAATGAATTATAAATGTTAAAAAGTTAATTATATAATTAATTGTAATTTTTGGTAACTTATATTATATAATTAAAAAGAACAAAGAAAAATTTGAAAGAAATAATATTAACTTTGTATTTTTTTTATAATTTTTATAAATGTAAACTATCATTGGAAAAATAAAATAAAAAACACTTCAAATTTAATTAAAAATAACTTTAAATATATAATAATAATTTTAGTAAAATTTATTTATATGTATATTTAAAAATATATAAATAAAGAAAATGGATAAATATAAATAATAAATAAGAGGGGCAAAATCGTAAAAAAAAACGATTCCTTCCCCATAAGAATCTTGGAAATACATCTATTAAAAGGGCATCTAAAAATTGACGGATGCCTTTCAAATGGTAATCGTAGAATGCCCGGAAAGATTGAAATACCAGGTTTTTTAATATTATACGAAAAGAATAAGGTAATCAAAATTCCTATTCAGCCCAAAAAGAAACCAGAAATGTTGGATTACCTCATGAACGGAACGGCCCTTTAAAGAAACAAATGAAAAGAATGTTGTAATATTAAAAGAGAAAATATTTGAGTTAAAAAGGGTGAAAGACTTTTGAGGCCATGTAAAAGGGGAACATGCAAAAACCAGAAGGAGTAGCATTTATTTATGTAATTTGGGTCCTCCAAGTCCACACCACATTTGTGAGGATTCGCCTTAATCCCTCTTTCTCCTTCACTCTCTCCATTTCTTCACTGTGCTTTCAGCTCTCTATCCATCCATGGCGACTCAAGGTCAAGTTATCACTTGCAAAGGTAATTCTCTAAACCACTTAATTTCATTCTTCTTTCTCTCTCTCTGCTTCTCCTTTGATTGGCCTTTTTGTTTGATTCCTCCCAGCGGCGGTGGCCTGGGAACCCAACAAGCCGTTGGTCATCCAGGAGGTTCAGGTGGCTCCGCCGCAACCCGGCGAGGTCCGTGTTAAGATCCTCTACACTGCTCTTTGCCACACCGATGCTTATACCTGGAGCGGCAAGGTTGCTTTCAACTCCTTTCATTTTTCATTTCTCAGATCCCCTTTTCTTTTCTTTCACTTCTGATGAGTTGTCTATGCGTTTGCCATTGTTGTGGCGTGTGTTCGGATTAGGGAATTCTGATTTCTCAAGGCACGCTTGTTTTTTCTATGAGTGTGATTTTTATGGCTTTCAAAATTACTTGTCTATCAGCTTTTCCAATAGGCCAAGGCTGGCTTATTTTTCTAAAGAAAAAAAGCTGCATGCTTATGTTTGGTATTGTTCTTACCAACTTTTCTTTGTTCTATCTTGCAAAATTCAATCCAAGAGGTGGAATGCTCATGTGGGTTCTTTTGCAAAGACACAATATGGTAGTGGTCATCATTAGGCGAAATGAAATCGAGTGTCGTTAAGGAGAGATATGGGTTACTCCCCTCAATTGACATTCGTTTTGAGGCGGAACCCCTTATAAGCTGAAATTTTGATAACCGAAAATCTAATCACCTAGATCCTAGCTCCAAGGGTTAGATGGCCTTCAAGATCGAACGCTTCTACTTGACCGGTTTCTGATTCTCCTTTATGGGGTGTTTTCTAAAGATGATCAGTGCATATTCCTGATGCCACATTGCCTAATGATGAAGGCTTTGAAAGAAATTTAAAGTACATCATCCAGAGCTTATAAAGCTAATTACATCTCAAAACTCCACATATATTCATTTCTTGCATTGCTCAAGACTGGTTTCTTTTTAATCAGACATGTCGAAGTTATCTTTGATCCTCACTTCTCTCAACTCCTTTCTTTCTACCCAAATTACTCTTTCTAACATGGGTATGAATAATGGTAGCCTAGCAGAACGAAATACAAAAAAGGGGAGGAACCAAGCCCAAACACTTTGATATCTAAAACGCCACTAGTTAAATACCTCTCCTGGCCACTTGGCACCTGCCTATTATGTGAAACATTTTGCAAGTTTTCTTGAATACCGAATGTCATGTAGTGAAGAATATTCTCTAGCTTCAATCCTGAAAATAAAACAAGAGTCGAGCCTTTTACTATTGAATAAAATGTAACAACCTAGAGCTTGGCCTTAAAATACATTCATGATCTATGTGTTCTGTGTGATTAAGTTTTTGCATATTTCTTTTGTCAATGTTGTGCTTCATTATAATTATTATTATAATATTTCCTGCATATGTAGAACCCCAGCATCTCAATATTAAATTCTGAGTTTTCTGATCTTAATCTCTTTTTAGGATCCTGAAGGTCTCTTTCCCTGCATTCTTGGTCATGAGGCTGCAGGGTATGTAACTTATTTTTGAAGTTGGATTTTTCATGGTCTGGTTTTATTATATTATAAATTTCATTGCTTAAGCGGCAATATGAAACCCATGGACAGGATAGTAGAGAGTGTTGGTGAAGGCGTGACTGAAGTTCAGCCTGGAGACCATGTCATTCCTTGCTACCAAGCAGAATGTCGAGAATGCAAGTTTTGCAAATCAGGGAAAACGAACCTTTGTGGCAAAGTTCGTGCTGCCACGGGAGTGGGAGTAATGATGTCAGATCGTCAGAGCCGTTTCTCCATAAATGGGAAGCCTATATATCACTTCATGGGCACGTCAACATTCAGTCAATACACTGTTGTTCATGATGTTAGTGTTGCAAAGATTGATCCCGCTGCTCCTTTGGATAAAGTATGCCTTCTTGGATGTGGTGTTCCCACAGGTATGATTTATTAAACTTGCATCAATATACAGTACTTTTGTACGCAGACAATTTCTATTCTACCCAGCTTATAAATACATAAACAAAATGACCAAAAAAAAGAACAAGAGATATACGATCCCACCAAAAAAAGTTGCTAAGAACTAGTAAATGAACTTGAAACAACAAGAGGAAAAAGGCCTCTATGGGTTTGTATAGGTGCCAAACAAAACTATATTAGCATGCAACCAAGGAAAATGTCACAACTCACGACCCCTAGGAAAAAAGAACAAAATTCTGGCATATCAAATTAGTCTTCTTAACTGCCCCTCCATAGGCACTGCCGCACTGCAAACTTTGAATTTGACTAAATGAGACCTACCCCCTTCCAAAGCCCTTTACACTAGAAATTACGTAATCCCTGCTCTTTTCTCCTTCCAAATCTTATTTCCTTTTCAATTATCGAGTGCCTAGTGTTTCAATGTTTGGCCATACTTAGGTTTTACTAGTTTCCACTCAGAAATTTCTTTAGAAGGTCAGAATGAATTCATGGTAAACATTATCTGGAGTCGATCATGTCTGTAGAATGTGATTAAATTTACAAGTGGAACTATTTCCCAGGGCATGGTGAAGTCAATAACTACAGATGGAGATCACTGTTTCACCCCTCATTGCAAGAATCCATCAAGAGACCATAGATCCCAAGTTTGTGCCATCATTTAGAAGTTCATAATTAATTAGAGCGAGATGAAAAGTGGAAAATATTGGATGGATAGGAACAATATTATTTGGGGATTTTTCATGAGTAGCATAAAAAAGGAAAACTATTCTACACATTAGAAAAAATTCAAATATAGCAAAAATTGATTCAATCACATTAAATTGATAGACATGGGTTTCAATTCGCGTGATAAGCTTCAATTAGTGCCAATTGCCAACTTGAATTTTCTATCCAAGGAAAAAAAAAATTAGCTAATGCTCTTGGTTTTCTCTTTACTAATTCAGTCATTTCTTTTGAGTGAGGGGGATCTGTTCACGTAAAACTCTATCTTTCAAACTTGAACTTTCTTTTTTGTAAAGTGCATAATTATTGAATGCTGTAGCATATGGTAATTTCAGGTCTTGGAGCTGTTTGGAACACAGCAAAAGTAGAGCCAGGGTCCAATGTTGCTATTTTTGGCCTGGGGACTGTAGGCCTCGCTGTAAGCTTCATATCAGATCTTCCTGTTTTTTGGCTGTCCCCTCTCTTTCTCTAAATCCACCTCATGTTGATTCTAATTTAACAAAGATTTCTTAAAGACTATGTCTGTCAATGTTTTAGAAGCATTGAGGTGTAAACAAGCTTCAAAATGAAAATTTGTACCCTTAGGTCACATTGGACGGTATAGAGGTTTATAGTTAAAGGTTAAAGGAAGATGGGTCTGTAGCGATATGAATATTACGGACTAATATTTTGAAATATAAAAGCTAACTAATGTATGCAGGTATTAATTAGAATACTACTTTTATCGCAGGTTAAGAAAAGACATAGTACTATAGAATATGCTTAGTCTGTATGTGATAATGATTTTGATGTGAAGTCATAGAATCTTTATAAAAATGACAATTAATAATGATGAGTTTTTCCCTATTAGGCTAGCTTTAAATATTATTCATAATGTTATTGTTGGTTGATATAATTAAATAAAAAATTTACGTTTACCTATCAACATAAGTTTTTAGGTTGATTGATGATTTAATATGATTCAACATGGTATCAGAGCAAGAGATCTTGTGTTTTTCAAACATCTGTCAAGTCATTTCATCCCCAATTAATATTGACATATACTTGTTGGGCATTTTAAATTTCCAAGCCCACATGTGAGGGAGAGTGTTACTTGATAATAATTAAATTTATCTCAACCCGTCAGTTTAAATTTTTGGGTTGATTGGTGATTTAACACGATTCTACTGTGATCTTTGTATTTTTTTATGACATCTGTCAACTTTGTCTATGTATCAAAGCTTATGCTTAGCTTCTCTAAGCAAAGCCAGACTGTCTTTAGGCTTCTAAAACATTAGTGTTTGCAGTGGTTTGATTGCTGCTAGCCATTTCTTCATGAACCAAGAAATATAACCTAATCACTTACATATTTATATCTGTTTCTTTGGCCAATAGCATCAATTTCCTTGGTTATCTTAAAATTTACAGGTGGCAGAAGGTGCAAAAGCAGCTGGTGCCTCACGTATCATTGGAATTGATATTGACAGCAAAAAATTTGAAACTGGTATTGCTTCATTACATCTGACGCTCTATTTCTTGAATTTATAACCTAAAGGAGAGTTGTTATTAATTAAAGCATATCATAATCTTTGAGGTTTGCAGTCTGCGTTTTTTTTTTCTTTATTTCATATTATCTATAAAAGTTCGTTTTGTGTTAGGAAAATCATTTGCTTGGGAGGAGCGTGGGGTCTTGAACAAGCCTAAATCTTTTTCTAACTTTGATCATTTTATTTTTTTTATGTCAATCTTGGTGTAATTTGTATGATCCTCCCAATCAGTGTTTTAAAAGGTGCGCTTGGGCTCAAGTCCCACCTTTAGTGCCTCGTGTGTCCCAGGCGAGGTGCGTGTTATAAGGCGCGTGCCTCATGACGCCTTACGTGAAGCCCCGGGTTGCATAAGGCACGTGCCTCGTGGGATTTTTTAATTTCCTTTGCATTTTTTGTGTTTTAGATCCCCGTACTAGGTCATTTGAAGCGCGTGAAGGTTGATAGTTGAATATTATGTATGTTTTATATATTATTCTTGGTTAAAACTTCATTTATGCCCATGAAAAGTGTTTTTTATTGTGTATACACTCATATATATAAATTTTGTGTGTTTTTTTATATAGTGCGCCTTAAGTAAAAAAGCCCTTGTCTTGCGCCTCAGGCTCCAGATGGTCATTGCGCCTTAGTGCGCCTTGCACTTTTTAAAACACTGCTCCCAATGCCTTTAGGCTTGTAGCTTATTTGAAGGACCTTTTTTGTAACATCCAAGGCTTGGGGTCTTGGTTTTTGTTTGGCATCCTCACTCTTGCAATTTCATTCCATCAATAAAATCAGTTTTCCTACGATTTTTTATATTTTTTTTATTTTTAATTAAGCAATAAATCTGGTGTTTGGAAGATGAACATCCATTCAAATAGAATAAGCTTCTTTTTATGCATGATGAAGGCCCAATTTGATAATCATTTACATCTGTTTGACATTAAAAACTAGGCTTGTTTTCTTATTGGTGAGTTTGATTTTTTCCTTAAAAAACATTTGAATCTTAGCCAAGTTCTAAAAAGAAGTTTTGGAACTGTTTTTTTAGTTTTCAAAACTTGACTTGGTTAAACATAGGTAAAAAGCAACCCAGTAACCAAGGTTACTGGTTTGAATCCCTTACCTCAAATGTTTTGAAAAGAAAAAGGTTATAAATACTTCTTTCACCTCCTATAAAACATACTAATTTCGCGAGAACGTGTTTTAGAAATTTCTTATTTTCAAATGATATGAATCCTATAATGCTATTTAAGATCAAATGACAAGCTGCAAATAGACTTGCATTAAATGAAGTTAAAAGACATTCCTGAAGTCAAATATCAATTCAAGACAAGCTTAGCATCATTTATGGGACACGAGCTTCAAGATGCATCAAGAATTGGTTTATTTACCATAAAATGGTTACAAAAAGTTACACAACATGCCAATAGGTGTCAACCACGTTTTTTAGAGCTAACTTCAATGTAATTTAGTTTTAAAGTTTGTATTCAATATTTTATGTTACATTTTAGCTAGTGGACATTATGGTATTCATGAGCATGGAAGTTACAACTCTTAAATTGCCAATAGGTTACAATTAGGCTTTATTTCCTGACTATAAATAGGTCAGGAATCTTTTGTAAAATGGAGACTTGGAAAATGTAGTAAAAAGAGCCATTGTGCTTTCTTATAGCCTAGAGCTATGTTTCTTTGCAATTCTATGTGATAAGGTTGCATGTTTAGAATCATTCAAGCTTGACTTGATCTATCTTACTTGTGGAGTGATTCGAATCTCTGCCTTGAGATATTAAATCGATAAGGTAATCCGATTTTACTTCTCTTAAGTTGATTTTCAAAATTGGTTTTGGGGTTTTTGGGTTTGAGTTCTAAAGGTTTTGTTTTTTTAACAAGGTTAGACTCAATTCCCAAGGGTTTCATATCATCAAATATTTCCTCAAGAACCATCCTAATGAAATTATGAGAAAGCAAACTCAATTTTCAAAAACCAAAACCAAAACCAAATGGTTATCAAATAGAAACTAATCGTGTATGAAATGATTTGCTCTGTTTTTTATGATATTTTTAGGGGAAATGAAGCGTTTCGTTTGTTATGACATTATTTACTGATTCCTTGCAGCTAAGAATTTTGGAGCGACTGAATTCGTGAACCCAAATGAACATGACAAACCAATTCAGCAGGTCATCGTCGATCTCACAGATGGCGGCGTGGACTATAGTTTTGAGTGCATAGGGAATGTCAATGTGATGAGGTCTGCTCTGGAATGCTGCCACAAGGCAAGTGCTGTGACAGATTTGATTGACTATGCATCATCGAATTAGCCGACATTGTGAACATGACTGAATTTTTGTATGCATCTTATAACCAGGGCTGGGGGCAATCGGTCATTGTGGGGGTTGCAGCATCTGGGCAGGAAATATCCACGAGACCTTTCCAGTTAGTGACTGGTCGAGTCTGGAAAGGAACAGCTTTTGGTGGTTTCAAGAGTCGTTCTCAAGTGCCTTGGCTTGTTGAAAAGTACTTGAAGAAGGTATTTTTAAGTTATGTTGTAGCTTCATTGTTGACCATTTTGTTTTTTGTTATCTCTTAGAAAAATAAATTTGCATTTGTCCTTGTTTTCTGTTCGACTTTACCGAAACCTCTTTAGGATTTGGTTAAGATGTTAAAGATATTTTTAAAACTGGGAAATAAAATAGATAAACTATTAGGAACAAACTTTTTTACTTTCAGGTTAACTTATAAGTGCTGCCCATAGGATTGTGTCTATTAAGGTTTGTGGACTTTTTCTTTTAGGATTGTATCTATTTATCCCTGTATTGAAAAATATTGTTATAACTTCATAGACTTTTAATTTTGTGTCTAATAAGTCCTATCTCACTTAGCCTTCTATATAGTTTTGCTATAGCATGATTTGCATGATACGTAAACATTAAAATAAATCAGCTTAATGTAGGAGCATTTTGGCCTCTGTTTAAGGTGGGTAAAGTTGAGTTTTTTAATAACTGAACCTGTGTTTGGATCACTTGTTATAATAACTCAACTATAATAACTCACAACCCTATTATAAAAACCCCTCATTATAATAACTCTCTCTAAATATAGGTTATCATAACCCCTAACCATGCATAATGAACCAAAAATGCATCCTTAGAGGCCTATCACACAATTGAAAAATTAGTACCTAGTCAAAATCTTTTGAAGCATTAGGGACAAACAGATACAATTCTAAAAAAGTAGAAACTTTTTTGAGGTAAAAGGACAAAATAGTGACAACTTCAAAAGAGTTCCCCTATGAAACTTATAATTTAACCTTTTCCTGAAAACAAAATTGTTAACTAAGGATATTTACTACCCTATCCATGCTTGCAGGAAATCAAAGTTGATGAATACATAACCCACAACTTGACACTGGAAGAGATCAACAAAGCCTTTGATCTGATGCATGGAGGCGATTGCCTTCGTTGCGTTCTTGCTGCCCACCCATAAGCTCGAACACGAATATTCCTTTCTTCATTATGGAAGTTCCTGAAATAATGCTGTTGAAATCTATATGATATTTCATAGGACCATATATATGAAATGTTGTTTTAGCTTTATCCTGTGATTTGATTGAAAATTATTTGATGCTTAAGTTGATTGAAATTTGAGTTATGATGGTTTGGGTGATGATAAAGTCAAAATTTTGAGTGTGGGTCCTTGAAGTTATGTGATTCTCTTAATGCTTGTTATATTATATAGATCATGCAGCAAATTAGCTCCTACATCACTTTCACTGTGTTACAAATTTTCCCATGAGCAAGGTTCAAGGGATATGGGGAATAACATTGTAATTATACAGGAGATTTAATTATCCACCTACAAACTAACATGTAATGATCGATACGTCAAGGCAAAAAGGAGAACTATGAAACAACTCCAAAATTTATTGCTTTAAATAAAAGGGCATAAGTCAAATCTATATTAATAATCAAGAGACATTATTGAAAATTGCAACAGTTGCCACGTGTAAATTTCAATAGAAACTTTTGGAAGTTTAAAGGCATAAATTGAAACTTAAAATATCTCCCATCTTTTTTTAGACATTTAAAAAAACAATTAACCTAATTTTAAATATAAATATTTGTAGCATGACTAACAACACTTTCAAATACTAGAACTTTTAACATTGCACGTGATAAATTTTTAAATAATAAATTATATATATTTAATAAAATATGTCATTTAGTGCAATAAATAGTATATATATATATATATATATATATATTTATTTATTTATAAATTGTTTCCTACATTTTGTCCTAAATTTAAATCATCAAATAATAATTTCAATATAAATTAAATTTTATAACTATTTTTTCACATTAATTAAATTTATTAAAATTCATGTTAAAAAATGATTAATATTTTATTTTGAACTTAAAAATTAATAGGTGTTATTATTTAAAAAAAAACTTAATAAAATTTATGGCACTAAAATTAAATTTTATTTGTGATTTTTAAAAATCTATACTCTTTAGTTTTTTCTCAATTTATCTATTAATAAACCAATTACTATTGAATTATATAATATTATAAGAGTTATATCATTATTATAATTATAAATATAAAGTTAGATGAAAGTTAATGTAAATAATCCAACAAAAATAAGATAACTAAATTTTTATTATAAAATAAAAAGAAACCAAGAAAGGTAACGCAAATAAAGAGAAAGTTTCAAATGTATTTGTAAAAAAAAAAAAAAAAAAAATATATATATATATATATATATATATATATATATATAGTAATAGTAAGAAATCATTGTTACCTTTTGAAATTGAAGAATACATGCACTTTAGCCTCAGTTTTCAAACATTTTTTTTTCAAAATCTCCAAGTCTTTTTTTGAAAGCTACAATTATGCAAAAAATATCCTACAAAAATTATTGCAACAAAAGAAAAATTAGATGAAAGTTAAACTAAATAATCCAACAAAAATAAGATAAATTATTATAAAAAAAACAAAAACAAAGAAAAGTAAATCCAAGCAAATAAAAACTGTTTTTGTAAACAAAATGTATAGAACTATTTATAGGATTGGAAAATTCGATTTATTATTTTAATTATTATAATATAAAATGTCAAATAAAATCTATGAGATTTGGTAAAGATATCAAAAATTTAAATAATATTGAAAATATTTTAATTTGATCGTTAAAATCTCTTATCTTCTAACTTAATCATAAAATTTATGAGATTTGATAAAAATATTTTATCTTATACGGATGAAAATCTAAATGATATTGTAAATATTTTCTACATTATTTGCATTTAATTTTTTTTTATATTCTAATAAATGACATGTTTGTAATTTAGAGTATAACTTAACGGATAAAATCGTCTAAAAATTATTTTATTTTAAGGTAGTATGATAACATATTACTAAATGGATATACTTTCAAATGTCTAATTTAATTTTTCTTTTAAGAAATTACTATTTTTTTCTATAAATTTTAGAAATGCATTTTAATATAGGGGGATTTGCATGTATATTAGAAAAAATCTAAAATATTACATGAATGGTACAATAGTGAAAATATTTGCATACATAGCAGAAAATGGGAAAGAGCCTATTAAAAAGACTAAAACGTCCCTGAAATTTAAAAAATCGGCCCTTTTTAACCCATGGGGTTGGACTTCTTTTATTCACAAAATTCGGCCCAAAAACCTAAATTTGGTCTGGTTTTTCTGCACGAAATCCAGAACCCCGAATTTTTGGCCCCTTCATCTTTCCCCCAAATCCATTCCCATCAGGTTCTTCATTTGCACAATTCTCCATTTCCATCACGTTATCCATTTCCATAGTTCTCCACTTCTCTATCACTTTCCCCCAAATCCATTTATGTTTTATTGTTTTGACATTGTCGAACTTCGCCGGAGAACCGATAGCAATAACTACAGCCGAAATCTGCATTTTCTTCATCACGATTTCTAGCCTTTCTATCGGTATGTTTCTTACTCAAAAGTTTGATTGATTGTTAGTTCTTAGTTTAATTGTACTTATTCATTTTGCTGCATGTTCGATTGAGTGTTCAAGTTTTGCTGCATGTTTTGCTCCACTTCTATCACGACTTCGTTTTTTGTTCATATTTTGCTGCATGCTCTTAGTTTCTATCAATTGAGTGTTATCATCACGATTGCATTTTTTCTTCATGTATTCTATCAATACTTTTGTGCATGATTCATTATTCACGTTCTATCAGTTTGCTTGATTTGTTGCTAGTGATTGACTTCTGTTAGATTTTTTGTTAGCGACATCATTTTTTTTACTTCTATCAGTTTAGGTTTGACATCTGTCAGTAGCAAGTAATTACTGCTTCGAGTTTGAAGTTGATTCAATAAATTATAAACTGATAGATTTCTTCAGTAGGTGCTGATAGATGCTATCCCTAGGGAATGATAGAGTCAATCACTGATAATTAGGCATTTTGTGAAGTCTTTCTCAATTTTCCTTTCTGTTTGCAAATCTCGATGACACATCTTGTTTAGACATATAGGTGATTTAAACAAGTAATTACTCTTACAACGAGAAGTTGATTCAATCAATGGTAAATTGATAGATTTCATCACTAGGGGATGATAGAATCCATCACTAGGGAATGATAGAATCAATAACTGAAAAATAGGCAGTTTGGAGATCTCGATGGCACATCGTTTTTAGACATATTGATTGTTAGTTATTCTTGCTTTCTATCAATGATTGAATCTAGTTGTTAGTTGTTTTTGCTCACAAACAACATATACATGTAGTCTAGGTCAATTTTTAAGATGTTGGTTTTAAACTTTCAATTGAATGAATTTCAATATTTTGTATTCTATGTATTTTAAAAAGATTATTTACGTACTAATTGATTGACAGTATTTAAACAGATGGAATCAAAAAGAAAACTAATCAAAGGAGAACCATCTTCAAGCAAAAAGATGAAAATAGAGATTGATAGAATTCAATTTTTGTTTGATAGAACACACTCAATAATGAGTGATAGAGTTCAATCAGTTAAACTAACCTGGATTCATTTCTTCTAACTTCTTAAAAAACTTTGGAATCAAGGCGTAAGAGTCGGCTGCATCACCCTTCAACGACTTAAGAATGTATTCTTTAGCCCTATATGCTTTATGATAACTCACGCTGACGCCAAGCTTACAGCGCACTTTAGTCCTAATTTCTTTCGGAGTCAAACTCTTAAAAGAACTAAACCTGAATTCTTCTGTTAAAGATTCCCCAATTAAACTTGATGATGCTTGCCTATGAGATGTTTGAATACTATTCAAAGAACAATTATGAGCAGAAATATACTTTCGAAGGATCCATAAATCACTATTCTTGAAACGAGATGCCTTAACATTCAACATACAATCATCTTTGCAACACTAAAACTCAACTGCTTTATTGCTAGATCTAGGAGTCTTATAGTCAAAATTACTTTTCACAGCCATGTATTTGAAACAATTACACAACACTTCCTTACTAGCAAATACATCCTTTATGTTGAAAACACAATCAAATTGAATATCTTTAATGACATTGAAAGTAGTAACATCATTATCTTCATCTACTGTTGAGGAATACACCAACAAATTTGTATTGCTAACAACACTATTAGATGTCCTCTCTAAACGAAAATCCTTAATATCAGCCACTAATGGATGTCTTGGGCTATTCTCCTTTACTAAAGTTAGGTACCAATCTACATCCTTATCCTCCAAAATATGAAAAGGATGAGAACTTTGACCATAATCCAATAAGATAGATAAGCATAAAGAAGATCTAGGTGCATCTAATTTCAACTCTTTAAGAATCAACGTCCCAAAATCCTCAAAATTCATTACTTCATCAACCAAAACCCCACTAGTCTTGTAATTCTCATAAGAACCAGATTCATTCCATTGACCACAATGAAAGACAACTATTGGTAGCTTAACCATATTGTCAAATCTGAAAAAGAAAACAAGGTACATAAGTGTCACATTATAGATAAATAAAAGATATATATGAAAAATTATTGACTGAATGTTCTTAGAAAAGATGATAGATATCAATCACAATAACTGTTTGACTTAATTGAATAATAAAGATAAAAAAAGGAATGATAGAAGTCATTGTGATAGATATCAATCAAACAGATAGATATCAGACTGATAGATATCAATCAAATAGACATAAAAAAAATATTGATTGACTTCTATTACTAAACAGATTGCATCGGTTGAACCGATAGATATAAATCAAACAGATATTCAATATAAACTACATAACTTAGTGATAGAATTCAATAATTTGTAACTAATATGAATCAAATTCAAATATAATAACTAGGTTTTACTACCAGTAAATGAAAAAAGGATTGAAATCAAAAGGAATTTGTTACCTGTAACCTAATCCTTGGTTGATTTGATGGATTGAGAAACGAAATAGGAGAAGCAAGAAGACCTCGAAGATATCAGTCCGATAGATATCAATCAAACAGATATTCAATATAAACTACATAACACAGTGATAAAATTGAATCATTTGTAACAAATATAAATCAAATACAAATACAATAACTAGGTTTTGCTGCCGAAAAATAAAAAAAAAGGTTGAAATCAAAAGGAATTTGTTACCTATAAACTAGTCCTAAGCTGATCTTGATGGATTCAGGAACGAAATAGGAGAAGGAAGAAGACCTCGAAGATAGAAACGAAGAAGGAAGAAGACGTCAATCTAAGAAACGAAGAGAATGATGTCGATGCAACAAAGCACGAAACAGAGAAGCGAAGAGAAGACGAAGACGACGAAGCTGGTGAAGCCAAGACGAAGACCAAGTGAAGACGAAGACGACGAAGAAAGACAAAGAATGAAGACGAGATCGACAATTAAAAAAAAGGGTAAAATAGGAATTTTTAAAAAATAAAGGCAGAATGTGCTATGGACGCAATTTTTTTTAAAAAATGCTATAATTGTAATCCATGAGTAAAAAAGTGCTATACACTGCAAATTTCCCTTTAATATAAGTTATGAGCATCTGTTCACATAGAATAATAAGGCACCTTAAATGGAAAAATGCCCTGGCTGGTTTTGAGCGAAAGATTCGCTCTTTGTTTTTTTAGTGCTTTACAAGCGTTATTCATGTTTTCTGATGCTATTATAATTTATGTATTTGTTTTTTTTAATTTCCATTTAATTTTATAAAAAAAAAATTTCAGTATTGAAAATTTTCAGTTTCAATTATTTTTTCAAATTTTCATATGCTTTTTTCAAACATTATTTTTTTAAGTTTATTTTTATTTTTTTCCAAAATTTCAATATAATTTTTTTTTTCAAAATTTTTTGTTTTAAAATTTTTTATGATATAATTTATATACATTTAGCACGACAGAAGCATGCGAATAATAAAAATAATTAATCTAATTAATTATTTTTTATTAATTTAATTAATCTATATGTCGTATTCTAGGGATTGACATTTTATTAAAAAACAATACTTGAAAAGAGATCTTAGTTTTTAGAGAAGTGTGTCAACTTTTTAAGAAACGTTACTCTCAATGAATGATGAGAATGAAGACCTCTAAGACCTCCTATTTATAGTAGAGGAATGGTTGTTCCAACTTAGAATTTTCCTGTGCGACAAATCAAAGTTATGCATTTTTCTCATTTGATTTTCAAAAATTTTAAAAATTGTTTTATTTACTTTAATTGATATTTATCCAATAAATTCAAATTCTATAATCTATCCAATATACTATAAATAAATAAATGTCTAATTAATATATCTAATATATTAATTCTCTACTTTATATATTCAATAACTATTAACCCAATTACATATACAACATATTAATTACTGTGACCTTAATTAAATTATTATTCAAAATTATTTATGACTAATTTATCAAATAAATTAATTTTTACTCATTAATATTAATATATCTAATATATTAATTAGTAAATTTAATAAATTAAACTTTATGCTCATATTAATTATGTCCCACATAATTAATATGTGAATTTGAACTCTTCAAACTTACTCTCTAATAAAAACAGTGTACTGACTAGCTCGGGGACCGGTGGACTTATAGGTTGAAAGCTACAACGACTCAAGATCC
This sequence comes from Sicyos edulis, assembly GCA_036507275.1. Lineage (NCBI taxonomy): Eukaryota > Viridiplantae > Streptophyta > Magnoliopsida > Cucurbitales > Cucurbitaceae > Sicyos > Sicyos edulis. The sequence goes on along the minus strand of CM071854.1, from coordinate 24,937,083 downwards.
AATCCCTATTCGTTAACATGAGGCTTATTTGTAACGGCCCAAGTTTTTGGCTTGGTTCTCCAGGTATGTTTCTTAGCTAATTCGATTGTTTCGTTGGGCCGTTAGGGCAGTTTAGTCTTCAGGGGCATTTTGGTCATTTTACCCCTAGGGTCGGTTTGGTAGTTTATTGAGTTTCAGGGTTGTTCTTGCATTTTGCTGAGACCAGGGCTGTTTTTGTGATTTGCAGGGCATCAAGGTTAGTTTTGAATTTTTGAGGAAAAGAGGCTTGTTTTAGTTAAGTAAAAGAAAAGAAAAAAAAGGGAAAAAGGGAATTGGTCTTGGTGTTTTATCGATCAAAAGGGAAAAGACCAAAGGGACAATTGATCCTTCCTCTCCTTCATCGTCTTCTTCTTCTTCTATTGCCGCAAGCACCATCGAGCACCCTTCCTCATTGCCGATCGCAACCCACTCTCAGTCGATTTCCTTTGCAGCTTCGCCTCACCCACACCATCGCTGCGCAAGCCCACGGTCACGCACAGCCATCGGCGATCGCAGCTGTAGCCCAGCCAAGCTGCGGTCCCATCTCCTCGCGTAGATACTCCGGCACATGCCTTGCCTGTTCGTTGATTGTTTTCGCACGCAGCCCATGTGGCCATCGCCAGTCGTGCCTCATCCAGCCGCACGCCCTCGCTGCTGTGCCGTGCCGCACATCGCCGCAACCCCTTGTCATGCCTAGCCGCTCATGCCTGCACATCGTGCCACTCTGCTGCACAACAGAGCCTTGTCCCTGTCACTGTCGAGATCTTGTGCCGCCGAGCGTGTCTTCAGTTTGGGTAACTCTTGTTTCTGAGCCCTGTTTGTGTTGGTTAGCCTAGATAATTATTTAGTTGTTTAGTCATTAATTATCTGTTATCACTATTAGGTTGTGTTCTGTTCGTATTGGTTATCTGCAGCTCAAGGAGCATCATTATTGTTTGTTATGTTCTATTTTAGGTAAGGATCTCTTGTCGTGGTTGTGTGGACCCTGCACTGGTCATTGATGGTATCGTGGTTGTATGTTATATGAGCATGTGTAGTGGATAGGTTCTTGCCTATTTGTTACCGCTTGATGAATTCCTGTTAGTGGATAGGTTATTGCTTGTTGGTTTTCTATTGTATGAGCATGTGCTAGTGGATAGGACTGCTGTGACTTGTCTGATAGGACTTGACATGTAGATCGTTGTACCCTGTGTTGTGCTATTTCTGTTGTAGTGGCTGTTATGAAAATATTGACTCTTGGTATTCTAATAGATCTATTATGCGTTCTTGTTGTTGATGCTATATTAGATCTAAGGTACAATCGTCTTAGCTAGCTTCTGTTAGGTTGTCATCATCTAGAGCCTGAGAGTGGACCAACATACGTGTCCCCACCGGTCGGGTTTAGTGAGAACAGATCTCACACTGGCAGTCGGCGTGGTGTAGCTTACCACCCCGAAATAAGCCTAGTTTATGGCCTGCAAGAACGGGGTCCTTCCCTTGGTGAAAGCCTACCTTGGGACGACCTTTAGCTTCAGACGTTGGTGTGAACAGGCTGCCACAATATGGTGCTGATGGCCTCCCACTTGCTGTGGATCAGTGGACACCTTTTTTAGTCTTAGGCATGCAATGTGGGAATATGTGCATTAGATGTCGAGAGGAGAGCTCCCTCGGGCTAGTGTATCAGTACACCCTTCCGTTCAGTTTAGAGACAGACACTTGGGTACTCTCCCAAGTGTCTAAGATCAGCATAGTGAGCTGATCATCTTAGCCGAGGGTTAGAGACTCTTGAGATTCTGGAGTTATGTTGGTAACTCTTTCTAAGATCTGCAGTGGATCCCCTAGTCGAGAGTTAGAGACTATCGAGGTTTGATAGTATTGATGTTGGACTTGTTTGAGAGTAAGAACTGTTTTAGGACTGTTTTAGAGTCGGGTTCTTGTATTATTCCACTAAAGGCATGTGTTGAACTCTTTTGCACTATATGAAAAGTTAACATCCACATATATAATCGGTCATCTGTCATATAATCCTTCGTGAGCTTGTTCGTAATTCATAGTTGGGACAATAAATCCGTTCTACCCCTCTGATTACATCTTTCTCCTTAAGCTCCACTGATTCCTCTAATGAACAAGTGTTTATAGTCAAACTATAAATCAATGTCTTGTCGGGCCGATGAGAGGCAAGATCCCTTTGTCCAAACCCAAAAATCAATTCTTAAAGGAATAACTCTACATCTTCCTCAAAATTCGGGAAGGCGTGAATTCCTTCTTGTGACGTTACATTCCCAACCACTCACTACGACAATCCCTAACGTGGGCGGGTTATTGTTGACCCAACGCTGTTTGTCTTGTCTCACCTATGCACATCAAATGACGATGCTTTCATAAAGTAAGAGTTCACAGCCCATTTAGGATTAAGATCACATCGACATACGATTTCATCCTTAACAAAGTAGTTGACACGATTCTATAATGGAATTACTAGATCGATCATAAAACTTCTGGTCCCGTCTTATGCAAAAAATCCTTTTTGTATAGGCACCCCCACTCATATATCTCTACATGAACAACCAAGATCAGGTTGTTTGCAACCTTTGTAAAGCAGGCCATACCAATAGTGTCACCATGACTTAGGCACCCAACCTTAATCTATATTTTTTATTTAATTAATCTTTTTGTATCAATGAAAATTTTAATTTCCATTTTTCATATTTTTTATTCATTCAAGTTTTCTCTTTATGAGAGAGGACAAAAAAAAAAAAAAAAAACAACTCACGTACAAATAAAATCAAAATTAAACAAAAATCAATGTTTTATTATAAAGCTAAATTATATTTTTTACAAAACTCATAAATATATTTGTTGAATAAATAATTAAAATTTATTCCTAAATTAACTCTAACTTATTCATATTGAATAATATACAAAATAAAATTTTAAATGTTGTAAAATTTAACCGTTTCCTACCATTATTAAAACAAGGTTCATCTACTCATTTTTAACAACAAAATTTCAAAATTATTAGAATTTCAAATGAAATTTTTTTGATAAAGGGTTTTTGTTAGAAACATCAAATTAGAAATACAATATTATTGTGAAAGGAATACTTATTTATCATACTGATATTTTATTTAATCATTCAATTTTTAATTTTTAATATAATTTGTTATCGATTAAATATCGTTATTAATTTTAACAAATAATAATTAAATTGAGTTATCATTTTTACCCGTGCACGTTTCAAATTTCTAGTCCCTTTAAAAGGTGTTTGAATAAGTTATTGTGAACAAATTAAATAAAATTATTGTATTAATAACTCATTTGGATGTGGTAGTTTAGTTAGTGGTTGAGATAATAGCTCATTTGGATGTAATTTTTGTTAATCTACATACCGTAGACGCCTTAGGTTATTAACTTGGAACTAAATCCACTTATATGTCTCACATACTTTTCCAAGTGTACATCCAAATAACCATGAGAATATCCCTATTAATTCAATTAATGCGATAAAGTTGAACGATGTTTGTATATTAAATGTACCATTAATGAAAATAATAACCTTTATTAATAACTAAAATATAACATTAAATGTTTAATATTAAATGCTGGTTCTTAATACAAACTACTAGGTGTTTAGGGTTCATAATTTTAAATTATTACTATTTGTATAATCAATTTTTTTTTTGTTTGATATTATTTTTACTGGCATAATATATTTAATTTTCAACTTCTCATTCATATAATATGGTGTTTTGAGAACTTTTTTTATAATTTAAAACAAATAGTAGTTTCGTAATTTATTTTCTTTATTTTCTTTATCTTTTTTTATCTATCTAATATTATTAATTTAATAATAAATTAAAAGTTATTCTCGTTGCATAATATTATATTTTAAAAAATATATTCCAATTAATGGTTATTTCATAATCGATATGTGATTTTTTTTAAATATGAAGCAAAATTCACATCTTCAAAAAATGTTGGTAAAAACGTTCTCACAAATAACAATACAATGAAATGATAAATAAAAGAGGTGATACTATCGAAAAACAGTATAAGTATAAAAAAATAATTTGAATTTGTAATAATAAATAAAACCTTATGTTAGATTGAAAAAATATATAAATGTCATCATAAAAAAAAAAAAAAAAAATAACAAACCTCTCCTATAATTTCTTAACAAAAATCACATCCAAATGAGCTATTATCTCAACCACTCAATAAACTACCACATCCAAATAAGTTATTAATACAATAATTTTATTTAATTGCTTCACAATAACTAATTCAAACACCTTTTAAAGGGACTAGAAATTTGAAACGTGCGTTGCACGGATAAAAATGATAATTCAATTTAATTATTATTTGTTAAAATTAATAACGATCTTTAATTGATAACCAATTATATTAAAAATTAAAAATTGAATGATTAAATAAAATATTAGTATGATAAATAAGTATTCATTTCACAATAATATTGTATTTCTAATTTGATGTTTCTAACAAAAACCCTTTATAAAAAAAACTTCATTTGAAATTCTAATAATTTTGAAATTTTGTTGTTAAAAATGAGTAGATGAACCTTGTTTTAATAATGGTAGGAAACGGTTAAATTTTACAACATTTAAAATTTTATTTTGTATATCATTCAATATGAATAAGTTAGAGTTAATTTATGAATAAATTTTAATTATTTATTCAATAAATATATTTATGAGTTTTGTAAAAAATATAATTTAGCTTTATAATAAAACATTAATTTTTGTTTAATTTTGATTTTATTTGTATGCGAGTTGTTTTTTTTTTGTCCTCCCTCATAAAGAGAAAACTTAATGAATAAAAAATATGAAAAATGGAAATTAAAATTTTCATTGATACAAAAAGAGTAATTAAATAAGAAGCAATTATGATAGTAATTAAATTTTAAGAATGGAAGAGGAGTTTCTTTGTTATTATTATTTTTTATTAAACATGAGGGAACATGGGTAAGGGGCAGTAAATTGGAAGGAGTGGGAATGTGGTAGGGTTAAAATAAGAGAATTAAAAAGCAACCATTAATACAAAAAGAGTAATTAAATAAGAAGTAATTATGATTAGTAATTTAATTTTAAGAAATGGAGAATGTGTTTCTTTATTTTTTATTTTAAGTAATTAAGCATGAAGTAACCTGGTTAAGAGGTACTAAATTCAAATGAGTGGAAATGTGGTGTGGTTAAAATTGTGTAATTCATATTCTAATATATATATATATATATATATATATATATATATATGTCTAATTCATGTGGGTGCTAGTACAAATGGAATGACATAATTGGAACTTCCAAAAAATTTGTAATTGTGTATAGAATATTTTCATTTTTAGTCGCGCCTAATATGATGATATGATATGATTTTGTCCGATCCTCTAAAACTTATTATTATTTTTTTTAACAATCAAATTATGGGTCACCAAGTTCACGAGGTCGTCGCTTGTGTCTTGTCGCCGACAAGCTTGTGCAGCCATTCAGTTTGGGTCGGAGTGTTGTGGGTTTCGTGAGTTCGAGCATAGTTGTGGGTTTGGTGCGACAGGTTTGTGGCTGGGTCGAGTTCGCGATAGGTGCAACTGCGAGGTTGCAGGGTGCCAATGTCAGCTTCTCGCCGTCGTCGAAGTGGAGGTGAGGTCCATCTCTTTCTCTCTTTTCCTCTCTCTTATTTGAGTTTAGTTTGACAATGGTGGCTAAATGAAAGAGAAGATGGGTGTTTGGTAAATGGGTTTGTTATTTAAGTTGGGATTAAGGATATTCTAATGAGGGGTATGGGTTGTTTGGTTCAGGTTGAAGCTTATTTAAATGAGGTTTTATGCTTGTTTGGTTATAGGTTTAAGGATATTTAATTAAAGTGTAAGGACTGTTTGGTTGTTGGTTTATGGGCATTCAAGTTATGGATATGTAGTATGTTTACAAGGTTAAAGCTATTTAAATCAAGATTAAGGGTTGTTTAGTTGCATGTTTGAAGTTATTTAAATAGTGGATTGTGCTTGTTTGGGTGTGAGTTTAAAGCCATTTAAAATTGGATTAAAGTCATTTTATTGATTTATTAAGCTTCTTTGGCTAGATGTGTAAACTTATGTAAGTTGTGATTTAAGGTTGTTTGGCTAGTGGTTTAAAATCATTTAAGTTATGGATGGAAGATGTTTGGTTCAAGGTTTTAATACATTTAAATGTGGATTGATAGTGTTTAGATTTAAGAGTAATGAATGCTTGGTTGGGTTCATGGATGTTGACCATGGGTTAAATGATAAGTAATTGACATGTTGACTTTTTTATTGACCAGATTTGACCCGAGGTATTTTCTGTTTTCGAGTCGTGTTTATGAGGCATGTGTAGCCGTCGGGGGTCACCGGGGCACGATTTTTGAGGTTCTTCACTGTTTCCTAAATTTGATATTCTGGATCCAATTCTGATGGTTTGAGGTGCTAGTTTTGACCGGTTTGTTCGTTTCAGGGCTCGGAGTGATGTTTGGCTATTTGGAGCTTTTAGTGGATTCATGGAAAGCTGTTAGTGGATTGGCCAAGGTAAGGGACCTTTTACCCCCTTCTCGAGGAATTGTGGTTAATACATGTGCCGGTTTATTTGCATTAGTTGATTTGTGTGGTTGTAACATGACCATGTGCATTGTATGTTGCATTGATTGCATCAAGAACATATACATTCATGCCTTGTCTCTTGTATGACTAGTGATGCATGATTCATGTAAGTTTGCCTGATATGGTCGAGTTGCATGTGGTTGCATGATTATCTTTATATGGACTTGCATGATGTTTGATGCACGGCTTGATGCCTCGTTTGGACCCAAACGAGTCATGAAGACTGGATGGAGGAGACTAGTAGATAGGTGTGGACGATGATATTCAGGCTCACACCCTAGCTTGAGGTGATATTCTCTCGCTCCGCAGAACTTCAGTGGATGGTCGGCCGGCCAGGCTCACGGCCCTGGATGGTTTCTACTAGTAGCCTAGGCTCCTTCTAAGTAGGTGGTATGAACCTGACATGGTTCCTTGGTGATTGGTGTGGCACCACCTCTCGTCGTGAATACGGGGCCTGGGGCCAACAGGTTGCTCGACTCACCAGTTCCCTCTGGAGTAGGATGCCAGATTGCTCTCGAGTCAGAGGACTCTTGTGAGCTTTTGGGTCTTGGGGTCTACGACCTTTAGACCGCTCTGTGTGGTGCTCACCATGGACGAGATTCCTTGATTTAGCACCCAGGAGTTTGGGTTTTGTATACCCCTTGGTTATGTTACCGATCATACTTGTTTGCTAATGTTTGAATTCTTGTGCATGTCTAACCCCGAGCTGGGGAAGCCTTACTGAGTTTGCGAAAACTCACCCACTGTGAAATCCCCACAGGTTATACTAAACTGTACCAAGATGGACGATCGACGGAGCTGGAGATGACCATGGGACCTGCTGCATTACTTTGTGTAGAGTCTTTTAATTTATTCCTTCTGCATGAACTATTTAGGGGCATGATAAATTGTACATATTTACTCGGGCTTTTATGTTTTGACTCTTGGGTACCCAATGACACTTTGATCGAATTTTATGGTTTTTATAAACTTGTTCTTTAGTGGATTTCAATAACATTGTTTTACTAGATGTAAATTATACATGCCCTAAGTGTCGAACACATTTTTCATGCATTTAGAGAAAAGGACTTAGATTTAAACCTTGGTTTGGGTCGGGTCTTTACAGTTGGTATCAGAGCTCAGAGTCATAGATTCTGTAGACTAGCTTACATCGTAAGCTGTTGTGTTGGTCCCCATGGTCTTCAGCTGCCGATCGACATCAGGTATTCTAGTAAGGAGGTTAAGGTTTTGTAGCCCATTTAGTATGATCAGCTATGTTGCAGTGCATTGCATTTTTATTGCATTATGTCACTTACTTGCTAGCCTAGAGTTTGTGGACGGGACTAAGATGTCCACGAGACTGTTGTACAGTGTGAAGATACCTAGTAGAGTTACTAGAAGTGATGTTAAAAGTTCAAGATTCGTTGAGCAGTGCGAGCTTTTAAGCTCAAGAGGTGCACAAATCTTGAGGTGCAACCTAAAGTTAGAGCAGTAGAGACACCCAGAGTTGTTGTGAACTGTTGCAATGGCAAGAGTTGGGCCGGAAGCTGAGTTATTGGCTGATTTGCATGCTAAGTAGCAGTTGGAAGATGCTCTTCTGATTGGGCAAGATGTTGCTCAGGTGTCTACACTAGTTGCAGATGCTCAGGTTAGGCGTAGTGATGGGAATTGCAAAATTTTCAAAGATCTTAGAAGAGTTTAAGAAGTGGGATATGTACCACTTTGTTGGATTATCTAAAATCTCCTTAGTAGTTGAGGCGCGGTTGTCACTGTTCGAGATGATCTTCAACCACCAAGTTTGCCTAGAGGGGCAGAAGATTCAACGTGATGTTTCACTTGAGAGTTCCAGAAAAAGGTCTGGCGACGACCTAGAGGGTTCGACCGTTTCAAAGTTTATTGACCTTAGAGAGTTATTTCTTAGTTGGCTTGCCAAATGGTTATAAGCAGAGTGCTTTAGTTCAGTTCCCCTACTTTCAACAGGGGAATGATGTAGTGTCAGTTTATGAGAACTCTAACGGAAGCACCACAAAACTATACAACTACAGAGAAGGAGTTTCTAGCAATAGTTTATGCACTAGAAAAATTTCATTCCTACTTAGTCGGATTGAAAGTGACCGTGTTCACTGACCACGTTGGCATAAGATACTTAGTGAAAGCTAATGCAAAACCAAAGCTGATAAGATGGATACTCCTTTTGCAAGAGTTTGACATAAAAATCAAGGACAAAAAGGGATGTGAGAATGTGGTGGCAGATCACCTAACACGACTTAAGGTCACAATCCCGACTCAACGATGCTCAGCATATCAGAAAAATTCCCTGATGAGTAAGGTTTTGCACTAAAGGTAATAGAAGAAAGAAATTCTCTTTGGTTCGCAAACATTGCCAATTATTTAGCTAGCCATATCATTCAATCCCAGATGACGCAACAACAAGCAAAATGCTTTTTCCATGACCCGAAATTCTATTTCTGGGATGAACCATATCTTTATAGGGATAATATGCCGATGCGTAGCAGAGCATGAGAAGAACGCAATTCTGGAATCATGCCATGCATCGCTGTATGGAGGACATTTCGAAGGACTGCGAACTACAACTAAGATTTTTCAATCCGGATACTTTTGGCCTAGCGTATTTAAGGATGCACATTATTATGTGAAAACATGCGATAAGTGCCAGCAAAAAGGAAACATAGGAAAAAGAGACAAAATGCCATTGACTTCGATCTTAGAGGTTGAGTTATTCGACATTTGGGGAATCGATTTCATGGGTCCATTTCCTCCTTCAAGAGGAAATTTATACATTCTGCTAGTGGTTGATTAAGTGTCAAAATGGATAGAAGCAGTAGCTACGCCTAAGAATGATGCCAAGACTGTTATAAGATTCCTTCACAGCGATGAAGGGACGTATTTCATAAACAGAGCAATATCACATGTGCTACATGAGTACAACATCAAGCATCGCATTGCAACACCCTATCATCCGCAAACCAATAGACAAGTCGAAATTTCCAACCCTGAAATCAAAGGAATTCTAGAAAAAGTTGTGGGACCTAGCCGAAAGGATTGGTCCATGCGACTAGATGATGCACTTTGGGCCTATATAACATTATTGAAAACACTGCTGAATATGTCACCTTATAGGATAGTGTACCGGAAAGCATGCCACTTACCAATCGAGCTAGAACATAAAGCTTATTGGGCATTAAAAAGATTAAATTTAGACGTGCAAAAAGAAGGAGCGGTAGGAATGATGCAATTGTTCAATTAATAAGAGCATAGACTCTTTTCGTATGAAAATGTGAAGCTATACAAGGAAAAAACCAAGAGATGGCATGATCGACGGTTGAACCTTCGTACTTTCGAGGTTGGACACCAAGTGTTATTATTTAACTCTAGACTTCGTCTGTTTCCAGGAAAACTCAGATCCAAGTGGTCTGGACCATTCTATATTACTCATGTAAAAGCAGGAAAAGTAGTCTAGATAAAGAACGAAGCCACTGGAAACGAATTCGCGGTTAATAGCCAAAGATTGAAGCATTACTGGAATGAAGATGTCCAACGCGGAATATCTTCATTCGCATTGACTGGAGAATGAGCGCACAAGCATGCTAATGGAGCTAGAGCGTAATGGTACCTTTAATTCTCGCTCCATGCATGCTAAATTTTAATATTTCCTATTTGCTTATGCTCGAAGTTTATATTAATTTATTGTCATTTTATTTTTCGTTTTTTTTACTACAATTTCTGAATTTCAATAGATCAGTAAATCTCTTTTACCATCATATCAATTATTAATGACAGATGGATACCGAGCAATCGAATAACAAACTTTTCAATCCAACGATGTGCACAAAATGCATAGCCACCAAAGCCCAATTTGCGCTCTGACCTAAGCAACGATTGAAATCTGATCGTCATTTTGATGGTTAAAAACTCCTCAAGAAATGGTAATTTCTTCATCGAAACCCAACTATTTCTTCTTGCAAATCCTCGACAACCTTCACCATGGTACAAAGACTTGCAACCACTTACCGTAGAATGTGGCAAATGAGGCTAGAGTAACAAGGGGAAGTAGACCCCAATCAAGAGCAAGACTCATTGGCCACTGCATCTGTACGTAGCGACGATGGATAGTCACAAGCTGGACCAGGCATGAGAAGGCAAGTGACTGCTCCAACCGAAATAATGGAGCCACGCATTGCAGTTGTCACCTCTGCACCACGTCAGCAGAACGTGGAAATGGAAGCGGTTGATGTAAAGGAGGACGAAGTTAGATAGCATCGGGAATGAAAAGCCCCGGTGTTGGTTGAGGAGCGTGGGGGAAGCAAAAGTATTCATGCGTCGGAGGACATGTTTCGACGAAGAACTAGAGAAGAAGCTGAAGCGAGCAATGTCAGGCGATAGTGTAAGGACCCGACCCGAATCACGGTCTCTAACCTAGATCCTTACTTAGCATGCATGATTAAGAATTTAAAACACCATTCATATTACCAATTTAAAACCTTTCAATCCACACAATTAAAACAAATCCAGAAAGCCATTAAATAAAACTAGCAATTAAAGTGACTGATCAGTATTTCCTTGAAAACAGAGAAAACGGTTCGAGAAATAATAAATAGTTTTTGTGTGCTTCCCTAGGGACTCAAGTCCCACTACATGCTAAATCAAAACAGTAAATAAAATAACGTGCATCTCAGAGTTCGGCCATCCATGATCATCCAGCAGCCTCCTCCTAGCCATCCAGCCTCTGTCCCAAGTTACCTGGTGGAAAGCCACAGAAAATAAGGGTGAGCAACGAGTTACTCAGTAAGAATCCCCAACCGGGGTACAATACGAAAACATCTCATTTAGCACACCGACATGCAACCATACAATGACTTAGAGCAAAACGGTTGGTTTAGGCTATGTGCTAACACTAGAGCTAGCCTATCAAGGGCTTACAACTACAACCTATCCTAGGTTCTACACCTGGATACCCATCGGGGTCTAACACAACCTAGGATACAATGACACAATGATGCCCATCGGGGACTTACACATAAGGATTCCCATCGGGGTCTTACTCCTGCTAACTCAGTGATGCCCATCGGGGACTTACACACAAGGATGCCCATCGGGGTCTTACACCTCTAATCAATGATGCCCATCGGGGTCTTACACATACGGATGCCCATCGGGGTCTTACACCTCAATCAATGATGCCCATCGGGGTTTTACACCTCTAGCTATCAATGCTGCCCAACGGGGTCTTACACATCTAGGATGCCCATCGGGGTCTTACTCCAGCTAGGATCACAGAGATGCCCATCGGGGTCTTACACTCTCTAGCAACCTTATGATGCCCATCGGGGGCTTACACACAAGGGAACAGTGCAGTACCCATCGGGGACTTACCTACACTAGCACCGCATTGGTGTCCATCGGGGGCTTACCCAAGCGGGACCTAAACTAGATACCCCTACAGTCTTCTACACTATAGATCACCTGCCTAGCCCTAGCATGGAACTAACAGAATATAACAGGAACAAGAGTATGCCAGGATAAGAAAACCCTAGCATGGAACTAATCAAATATAACAGGAACAAGAATATGCCAGGATAAGAAGACCCTAGCATGAAACTAATATAACAGAAACACAAGTACAACACAAACCTGGAAGCAAGAGAAAACATGTAACCTATCCAGTAGAAATTTCATACAATCACATGATATGGCATGCTATCAATTATTCGCAGGGTCCACACAACTCAGGTAAGAAACCCTTACCTGGAAGCAAGCAGAGAATATCAATCACACCCAACAAGTGACCCTCGAGCTTCTAAGTGAACCCGAGTAACCAACCGAGAAGACACCAGGCTCGGCACCAAGCTGTCTCGGCCAGGCAGGCTCACGGCAAGGCTGCGTGCGGCAGAGGTGAGCAGACATGGGCTCTACTGGGGCGCTGGCGCTGGGCGCAATCGTGCAGACGCCACGGCATTGGGGCACTATCGTGCGGACGCGGGCGGATGGAGCGACGTAGCGAGCTCGCGCTGGGACGGCGCGGAGGATGGGCGGAGCGACGCGGCGCCAGCTGCGCACAATGGGGTGACATCGCGCGGAGGCTGGGCGCGACGCAGGCGATGGAGTGTGGCTCTGTGGGCTGGCTGCGACCGCTGCGGTGGGGCTGCTGTAGGGGTGTTCGGTGAGGTCTGGGGCTGGCGGCTGCGCTCGGCAAGGTAGGGGGGCTGGGCGACAGCCGCAATGGTGAGATGGAGAGGGTGGTGCGGCAAAGCTAGGGTTCATTTTTCTCTTTTTTTTTTCTTCTTTTCCTTTTTCCTAAATTAAATAGGCTTTGGGGAATCCCAAAATCCCTTCCCAAGGCTTCCCTCCTTTGAGTCCTAGCTGACGCTTTATTTTTTTTCTTAATTAAATCCAAGCTTCCAAATTCCTTAGGTCCAGGGTTCGAATCTCCCAAGGAGCACCTTTTAAAATTCCTATTTTACACCTGACCAATAAACCTCCAGAAACCTTAATAAATCCAACTGCTCCTGGAAACACTTCTTAAAAAATCTTATTTCACAATTGACAGAAATCCGGGCTGTTACAGATAGAGAGTCGGACTGACAACATTGGGAGAAGACCGATACTGCACAATTCAGCGCCTCATGGTTGAGTTCGATCATGAAGATGAAGTGCCACAAGACAAAGTGGGGTCTTCCACACATCCCCATGTGTAGACTCTCCCACCAAGAAAGATGAAGAAGACAATGAGAGAAAAATTCAAGCGCAGCCTTTGGCTGCTAAAAAACAATCTGAAGAAACTTACGGATTGGCTAGCGAAGCGAGATGAAGTCATTTTTGACATCCTGACTTGGTTGGATCCACAACTCCGCAGACCTATCTTCCTTGAGATCCAAGACATTGTCTCCTCCACCGACTCTGACAGCTCTGATTCAGAATATGAAGAAGAATAAAGGAAGCTCTGTCTCTGCTGTTCATACTTTTGTTATATGCTTCTATAATAATAATAGATATTTTAAATTGACTCACTAATAAGTTACTGTTTTGACGAATGTCGATTTGGATTTTTCTACTTTTTAATTATTCGTTTCTAAATCATTGCCTTAGGCAAACTGATATTTACTCTGCCCCAAAACGTCATTTGTGACGTGAATAGCGAAAACTCCTTGGGACGGGCACTTGTGAACTTAGGACCTAGATCAATTCTATGGGGGGAGATGGTTTGAGCTTAAAGTAAAGATTTCAACAACCTTAGAAACATGTAAGTTTGAGGGAAATAAAGACACCTAATCATTGAGGACAATGATGAGCCTAAGTTGGAGGCTGACAATGCTAATTAGCATTCCAAATAGTAAAAAAAAAAGAAAAAGGAACCCCTCAAGACATTCTGGGTAATAGAAATGACTAAATGTGCGAATGAGCCATGGGTGATCCAAGTATTTTGCTAGCACTTGCTACACAACCCGATAGCAGCTAGCAGAACATTTACTCAGAGGTACCCAAAACGAATAAAGCCATGGACAGAATGTTTTGAACAAACTTAGTTGATAAGGAAGGAAGAATAAATTACACTACAACAGAAATCTTCACTCTAGAGTGAACTTGGGACTAAGGGAATGGGGAGAAGATCTGAGATGGGATTGCTAAGAACTTGGTAAATGATGATTTGGAATGAGTAAGCGATAGGTTTACCAAGGCAATGAGAAATATTTTTTAGCAGAAGAAAGAAAATTGTGGAAATACGATTTACGCAAGCTTAGAGGTTATTACAATAGCATTAGCATCGCTTGAGACAAGCAATGATTTAAGTTTGGGGGCTTGATGACTCTAGAATAGAGTCAAATTTAAGCCTAAATTTGGATCATATTGTGTGTTATTCAATTCATATCAAGCGTCCGCAAGGACAAAAGTGCGCGCTTTAAGGTGTAATTCGCTAATGTTGTGCATTAGTGGAGTTGAATGCTAAATATCGGGAATCACGCAAAATAAAGACAAAAGAAGCACAGATAGCATTAAGTTCGCAGAAACTTATGATTACTTCTATATTGCAGGATCATCGCTAAAATGAGCATTGCTACGAAGGAAATCAAAACGCGCGAGCGCGAGTACTTAAGCTCGGAGGAAGGAAGAATCTGCCAGCGAAAAGTTGACTAACTAGACAATTAAGAGAAAGATTGCTGAAATCACGGGATTCTTGCCTTAGACAAATCAAACACATATGGCAAGCAATTAAAAGGAGAAATCTTCGTGCAAATTGATTCTCACCATTATGGAACCTTCGGAGGCTCGACAACCTAGCTCTATAAAAGGAGACAAGATGTAATTGAGAAAACGAGCTGGATCTTTACTTTGTTTTTCTCTCGGAGAACTGCAGAGAATCAATCTACGCTACACTTTACTGTTGTTATTTTATTTTGTTTTGTTAAGACGTATTGTTAGACTTATTTCAATTCAGTAATACAATTCTGTGATGATTGCTTCATTGTACTTTGTGTTTCTTGTTATTATGAACTAATTTTCATAAGGTGAAACTGGGAGAACGTGAGTGATAGTAGCATGTTATAGGAAGGTTTAGGAAGGGTTAATCTAGAGTATGTAAGATAGAAACTTCACCAAAACAGTAAGTGTTGACCGACCATCCACACAAGCTAATAGATTGTAAATCGGAAGAGGAAATGATCTAAGTCTATCATGCATGTTCAATAGGTAGCATTGCGGTTGCAACATTTTAAATAAGAGTTTAGGAATAAACGCGAAACTATTATGTAGGTAGCGCGATTTTAATTACACTTAGTCGTAGCAGAATCTGGGCTAAGTGCTGAATGAAAGCGGAAGTATGATACATTCCCTTACCGCAAGTTCCTTGTTATTACATTACTGCTGCTCTTACAAGTATCCTAGTTTAGCCTGAACTTATCAAAACTGTAATTTTGTTTAGTTATTTCTTTTTCCCGTGTAAACCCAAAATCTTATCAACAACACTTTTTCTATGCGATTTACTTTCAATTCTAAACATTACCTCAATTTAAATTCCATTCTAGGTGGAGTACGATAATTTACTTATTACTTGCTACAGACCACGTATACTTGCATGTCGCAGGATCATTTCACGCTAATCTTAATCATGTTTGTAACACAGGTCCCAGCGTCCATTTAGGACGCTACGAGTCACAAGCCTAGGTGAGCTTGTAAATCCTCATTAATGAAGAATCTTTTGATTTCCGCTGGAATTTATTTGATTGACACCAATTTAATTGCTTGATTGATTCTTTGTTATTTCCTTGCTTGTGTGATTCTTCAAACGTGACCGCCTTTTGAACGTCTGAATCTTCTGTGTGTGTCGCCGTTTGCATTGTTTCGTCCTTCCAGCATAGGTGTTCATCATTTCCTGCATTAAATAACATTTTTAGCGCAAAAATCGTACAATATTCGCAAGTAAACTACAAACCGCGCTTATGATGCTAATTTATGAATGCATGCTGATTTCCATGGTTTATATTCACATTTTCCTACTAACACACAGTTATTTCCCTTAATCCTAAGAATAATGCAAACTAATGCAGCCTAAAATATGCTCTATTTGAGAGCTATCATCCGGTGCAGAGTCTTTCGCATCATTAAATGGAGTTATTGTTAACCTTGCTAGCGTATACGATGCCCTGGGCTTAACTTGTGCAAAATTGCAGCGGGAGTTGGGTTGTTCACTAACTAATGCGGAAGCATTAGTTAGTATGGGAAGTATGATTTCTAATTCACCAAGCATCCTTGTTATCTTACTATCTATAACAACCCAGTTTTCTATTCCAGTTTTTGAGGTGCCTTCGGGTCAAGATTTGGTTGTTTGGTTGGGTCGTTAGAGCTGTTTTGACCCTTGGGGGTATTTTGGTCTTTTGGCTCCCCGGGCAGGATTTTGTGGATTTTTAGGGCTTCGAGGTCGCTCCCCGCTTTGTCGAGAGGCTTGATTGTTGTTGGTCTGCGAGTCCCAGATGTTTGGGCTAGTCGTTTGGAAGTTCGGTTGTGGTTTGGGTTTTTGGCAAAGTGATGGTTGGTTGTGTGCTTCCTTTGGGATTCGAGCCCGGGCCCTTGGTGTTGATTTGGGAGTTGGATTTAAGTGAGTTTTATTTATTGGAAGAGGTTGCTTCAGTCGGGTCTTGAAGGAGGAAGCCGAGAAATGGGATTTTAAGGTTTTAATTTGGATAAGGATGGAAAAAGAGATAAAATCCCCATTTTCCTTTTATTTTCCCATTTTCCCTTTTCTTTTCAAAATCCCCTTTTTTTCTCTCTCTCTCTATCTCTCTCTCTCTCTCCCCCCAGCCCGAGCCTAGCCCAGCCCGAGCCCCAGGTCGCCCCAGCCCGAGCCTGCTCGCCAAGCTCACCCACCCAGTTTCCACTTCCGAGCTCGCCGGCCAGTCGTCGTCGCGCGGCTCGAGCCGAGCCCGCCAGCCAGTTGCGTCGCCCGCCCCACCGCTTCCGTGTCGCTGTCGCTCGTCCCGTCTGCGCCCGTGCCGCCCAGATCTGAGCCGCCTCATGCCAGATCGAGCGTCCCTTGTAGCTCGCCGTGCCAGATCGAGCGTCATGTAGCCGTCGGGCCCGCGCGCCATTCCTGTGCCGAGCCGCGCCGCTCGCCCTCGCCCAGCCGAGCTCGCGCGCCAGCGCGCCTACGCCTCCCCTCCTGCTTCGCCGCGCGCATTCCGTCCGCGCCCGGCGCCACTGCTCTGCCAGCCGTGCCCAGCACAGCTTCAGCGCGCTAAGCGCCCGATGTTAAGCGCGCCGTGCAGCAGCGCCAGCGCCGCCCCCCTCTCGCCCATCTACCCTCGGCGCTCAAGAAATTTGCCTCGCCCGTCAAAATGCTCGTTTGCGTGTCAGCCGCGCCTCGTGAGTTGCTCCCGAGCCGAGCCCTGTTATTTTATTATATTTAGGCCTATGGATTGTGATTTTTTGATGTGTTTGTTAGGTTCGCTTTAGGTTGTTCGGGTTCTATCGCAGCTTAGGTTTCTTGTGTGTTGTTGCCTTCCGGCCAGGTAAGGGTTTCTTACCGAGGTTGTGTGGACCCTGCGAATAATTGATAGTATGCCATATCTTGTGATTGTATGAAATTCTAGTGGATAGGTTACATGTTTTCTCTTGCTTCCAGGTTTGTGTTGTACTGGTGTTTCTGTTATATTAGTTTCAGGCTAGGGTCTTTTATCTTGGCATATTCTTGTTCCTGTTATATTCTGATAGTTCCATGTTAGTGCTAGGCAGGTGGTCCATAATGTAGGTAAGTCCCCGATGGGCACTGCACTGTTCCCTTGTGTGTAAGCCCCCGATGGGCATCATAAGGCTGCTTAAGAGTGTAAAACCCCGATGGGCATCTCAGTGATCCTAGCTGGAGTAAGACCCCGATGGGCATCCTAGGTGTGTAAGACCCCGTTGGGCAGCATTGATAGCTAGAGGTGTAAGACCCCGATGGGCATCCGTATGTGTAAGACCCCGATGGGCATCTTTGTGATCCTAGCTGGTGTAAGACCTCGATGGGCATCCTAGATGTGTAAGACCTCGTTGGGCAGCATTGATAGCTAGAGGTGTAAGACCCCGATGGGCATCCTAGATGTGTAAGACCCCGATGGGCATCATTGATTGTGGTGTAAGACCCCGATGGGCATCCGTATGTGTAAGACCCCGATGGGCATCATTGTTTAGAGGTGTAAGACCCCGATGGGCATCCGTATGTGTAAGACCCCGATGGGCATCATTGATTGAGGTGTAAGACCCTGATGGGCATCCATATGTGTAAGACCCCGATGGGCATCCTTGTGTGTAAGTCCCCGATGGGCATCATTGTGTCATTGTATCCTAGGTTGTGTAAGACCCCGATGGGCATCCAGGTGTAGAACCTAGGATAGGCTGTAGTTGGAAGCCCTTGATAGGCTAGCTCTAGTGTTAGCACATAGCCTAAACCTAACCTTTTGCTCTAAGTCATTGTATGGTTGCTTGTCGGTGTGCTAAATGAGATGTTTTCGTATTGTACCCCGGTTGGGGATTCTTACTGAGTAATTCGTTACTCACCCTTATTTTTGTGGTTTTTCCACAGGTAACCATGGTGCGAGACAGGATGGCTGGAGGAGGAGCTGTGATTATGGAAACCCATTGTTCAACTCTGAGTCTTGTTTATGTTTATGTTTTAAATGTCCTCTGAATGCATGTAGTTGGGCACGGAGCCCTAGGGTGTTTTCTGAATGTATTTCCGGATTCTAGCATTGTTGTAACTATTGCAAGGCTTGTATGTTTTAAATAAATCTCTGATCAGAGTGAGTTTTGTAAATGTAATTGTCTTGGAACAGGTGCTTGGAAACAGGGACAGGTTTCATGAATTTTATGTTGACTTTTTAAATGGATGTTTTATGTTTTAGTTTTTACTTAGAATCCGAACACCATTTTGCAAATTTTCTGTAGATTTGAATGCATGCATTGAGGTAACGGCCTATTGTAGAACCCCTTTCGGGTCGGGTCGTTACACTATCTTAACTTGACTTGGTCACATAGTTCTCGGTTTTTAGTTCTTAGTTCGTAGTCCTTAGTTATTTTCTCATGGATTGCACCAACCTCAAATCTCATGATTACTCTTATGGACTCTTAATATACATCTACTAGCTACAAATTCCCTGTGGAGACAATAAAATTTAAATACTTATCACTTGTTGCATACTTGACTGCGAATACTTGCGTATTAACTCAATTCCAAGTGTAGAACTTAGTTTCTCTCATAGAATTAATCATTAGCTTACTTATATCGCACCGATTAATTGCACTATGCATGTTTGTAACAGTTTTGAGTCAGCATGACTTAAGAAACGTAGTTTAAAATTACGGGTTTTTTCAATTGCTTTATAGTTATTATTATTTAAGACTCATTTTTGCAAATGTTTAATACAATTTTAGCATGTTGATTTCCATGTCGTGTGTTTTCCATTTGCATTATGAACTTATTTTGTTAAGGAAACGTTAAGGAATAATGGAATAGCTTACTGATAACTAGTAAATAGATCGTATTTTAGGCTGTCTTAGTATGTTAGAAATAGAATAGAGAAAACAAGCATTTATAGAAGAAATGTGAAGAAATAGCTTAGAAAATTAGCATGCATTCATAAAGTAGCATCAGAAGCATGGAGCGTTTTAGCGCAAATTATAGCCAAACTGTGCCTAATCAATATTTTTAGCAGGATTATCCGTAGCATCGCAGGAAAGAACAACAATCCGAATGGTGACCAGATAGCGCGTAGAGTCGCATAACTCAAAAAATGAAAACACGTTCGAAAAAGGGCACGTCAACAAGGAAAAAATCGAAGAATCAATCGTGCAATTAAGATGACATCAATCAAATAAACCCTGACGAAAATCATGGAGTCCCGCATTTATGAAGATTTGCACAGCTCACCTCAACTTGCTGGCCAAGGAATTCAATTCTATAAATACCAAGGCAAGAAGCTGAAATCGATGAAGCGCGAGAAGCAATTGGTGATGCGTGGAAACTGATGACAAGGGAACTACTCATACACAGCCATGCCAATTTAGTTTACTATTCTTATTATGAGTAGTTTATAGACTTTGAACATTTCATAGTAGTAATAAAATCGTCTGGTTTAAAATTCTATATTATGTTTATTGCTATAACTGTGTTATAGGAGTGCATGTTAGTTCTTTATGATTAGAATGTGTTAAAAATGTAGGTCACAGAATGTTACACTGCTGCGTATTTAATTATATATATATATATATGCGTCGATTAGCTATCCACGCATGTACCTTGTGGTGAATCGAAAAAGGAACCGCATGTTGACCCAGTATGCTACTTTAGAATGACTATTCATTATTTAGGGTGTTAGGGTAACCTCACTAATGCTTACGTTGCCCCGTGCTAAGTCTAGAGTTTGCAGCAAAAGTTGGTTCGATCATAAATCATTAGTTACGGAAGTAATAATTGTTAGGGAAGTAAGACAGTCTTTGGCTAGTCTGCGCGCTTAACATGTTCTAGGATTAATTAGTTAGCTTACTCATTGCATTGCATGCATTAGCATCTTATTTCTGTACTTCATTTTTACAAAACAAAATCACTCAACTCAAACAACATATGCTTCTTTATTTTTCTGCATCACTCTGACTTAAACTGTATTAACTCTAGACAACAATCCTTGTGGGATGGATAAATTTATATATCTATTACTTGCTACAATTCCCGGCCGCGTATACTTGCGCGTAAGTGATTCCAAGTGTACTTAGCATAAGTCTACTTAGAATTAATTACTATTCAGTATATTAGCATTAGAATCGCAACCCACCACTTACGCATGTGTTAAGAGGATCTAGGGAGGAATTAACCAAAGCACGTTCATTTAGGAGTTAATTCTTACAGTAATTGTTGATCGGCTAAGTTGCATTTTCACCAGGTTAGTACGAAGTCTTTTGTACTTTAAACTGGAGTTTAGGAGTAAACACTTAACTACTGCATACGTTGCACCAGAATATATACATCGAGTCGCAGCAGAAGTCGAACTCAATTCGAGCGAAGGAAGAAGTTGATGTTGTTAGGCGAAGTATGATAATTAATCCTCACTGCATTGTTTCTTCGTAGCACTGTGAACACATTCAATGAGTACCTTAGCCACGTCTTTCTTTTTAAATTGTTTAACATATTACACATTTCCCTTTCTTAAAGTGCAAAGATAACACCACATCACAGTCCCTTGTTTGTTCATGTTCAATTATAAACATCATATTTTAGTGAATCACAGTCTCTATAAGGATCCAAATTTACTTGTTAGTTGCTGTAGACCGTGTATACTTGGCGGGTGTGAGTTAATTCACGTATGATTCTGATTCAACCAGTCAATAATCCAACTCTTTACCGAAGTGTTGTAGGGGCACTCTAGTAATTTCTTTAACAAGACCTCATATATTTTATTCCGTCAGCAAAATCTATCAATTTATGCATAATCCGACAGCAAACCACTTGGCAAGAAGTAAAGATAGTGTTACGGCGTCTTAAAGGAACATCTATTTTATCCTTACATTTAAATAAACCTACTCACTTTAATTTTGAAACCTTTACACAGACTCCTGGGCTTCGAACTCAGATGATCGTAAATCAACGTCCACCCATTGCATCTTTTTTGGAGATAACTTAATTACATGGGCAGTAAGAAGTAGGGCATTATTTCACGATCCAATACAAAGTCTGAGTTTCACTACCTTGCAAACGCCGCAATATAATTATTATGGATTAATACTCTTCTTCAAGAATTGAAAATTCGATCAAGCACCTCACCAATTTTATGGTGTGATAATCTGGACACAGCCCACATGCACAAATCCTGTTCTGCATCAACGAACAAAACACGACGAGATTGATATATACTTCATTTGGGATCTTGTCCCGCAAGGACAAATTGACGTTCGTCATCTTCCAGCCCATTTCATCCCTTTCATTTGAATGCATGCAAAATAAGCTCAATGTATTAATAGTACTGTCTTTTGATTGTCTTTTTTTCTTTTTGTTTAGACGTTGTGCTTGATGGAGGTATTAAGGGTAACGATCAATTTCTGTATGGGCCATCTGCATTAGTTGTTAGGCTCGAGTCTGTAAAGCCCATCAATGAAGGTCGAGGGTTATTTATATACCTGACTATCTCTTTTATGATGTGTGAATGAAATACATTTGTTTTCATACATCTTGTCTCAAGTTCTTATTCTCTCTCTCAATTACGCTTACGATCTCAGATTCTCAAAGTTCTTGTGTCGCTCGTTCTATTACATCGATCTTCAATTCTTTGGCATGATTGATAAAAAATGAATCATGTTGAACTCTAATAACTTTTTTATGTTGATAAATATTTTTTTTTTTTGCTAAAATTCTTTAGAGGGTATTGCTGCTCCCAAATAAATGAGAACCAAATATCGATTCTCGAGATTGAATTTGTGATCATGGTATTAAATCGAATTACCACCAAACAATGAAACTATCAGACAACCAAACTTTGAATTTTTCTTTCTTTTCTTAAGCATGAAGTATTAAATATTAGGGGAATTTTTATTTGGGCTCTATATTACAAAATCAAACATTTTTATTTTTAACGTTTAAAAAATATTCAGTTTTTGTCCATAATATTGCAATGATGCTCAATTTTAATCTTTAAATTATAAAAAAAAATCATTACTTATATAATATGTTATTGATTTCGATAATGACTAGATTTATATTAAATTTCAATATATTGAGGAAATGGATTAAAATAATTTTTTAAAAGGAAATCATTATAAACGTAAACTCAAAAAAACATGCAAGATTAATTGAGTATTATTGAAATGTTTTCTAAAATGTATTATTAAAATATTAGAAGTAAAATTGTTTTATCCTGTAAAATAAAGATAAAATTGACAGTAGACTCCAAACTTACACACTAAAATTGTATTTTCTCCTAGATATTATAATGAGAGATCAAAATTCAATATTAATCTTAATTTATATTTTAATAATTAATTTTGGTTGTCTGAAAGTAATTTAACAGAAAATAACATATACTCAATTAGAAAGTCGTGTGTTCAAATTCATCCACCTTCGATATTGTTGCTCCACTCGAAAAAAAAATAATTAGAAAAGAAGGTAGTGAGTAAAAAAAAGACAAGGTAGTTGACTCAAAAAGCAAAAAAAAGAGAAGAAAAAAAAGTAAAAGGTAAAAAGAAAAAGTAGTTGGAAAAAATTAAAAATTGTGGGGTATTGACAGCAACCTTAGTTTAATTCGACAACAACAATAATCATGAAAAAAAGTTATATATAAATTTCAAATATTCAACTATTGTATTAAAAAAAAATCCAATCATGAACTTTTTTTAGTACATGAACTTTAGTTTAACTCCACAAGAACGATAATCATGAAAAAAAAAAGTTATCTAAAGTTCAAATATCCAACTATGATATTAAAAAAAAATCCAATCATGATTATTGTTATTGTGAAATTGTGTAGAATGGGCCCTCTGTAGGAGAAAAACTTACCTAAAGATGATAAATACATCGAAAATCTTTGTTACCACACGTTAATAAATGGATCGCATCTTTTTATTATTTTATTAAAAATTTTACACTTTAAAATTTCTCTCTACTAATCAAAGTCAAATTTTTTTAAACAAAATAAAATTATGTGGTACAAAAGATGGTAAATATTTTTAAAATACTTACTTATAAGTAACAGGCACTTTTCTTAATTCAGGTGGGAAGATTAGATTTTTTTTTTAGATTACAATAATTGAACTTGGAATATTTGAATTTATGACCTTATAGTCATTAGATATACACTAATTATATCACTAAGCTATTATTCTTATTTTTATTTTTTTGTTATTTTAGAAGAGCTACTGCTCTTATTAGCCATGACGGTTTACACTTAAAAGAACAATACTTGTAAGTTAAATGGAATGATTTATTTAATGATTATTAAAGCCTTGAATTGGAATATATAAATTAAGATATTTACTATTAAAAAAAAGATATGGCCTAGTATAACAAAATTATGGCATAATTTTTTTTTATTTGAAATGTTTTATAATATATAATTCAGCTAAATTATCAAACAATTAAACTAAGACGTTTGTGACAAATAGGCCTCTAAATTTTGAAAGTTCCAAACGTACCCTTAAATTTGAAATATGGTTTAAAAAATACTCTTAAACTTTAAATTGTAAAAAAAAAAAACCCTCTATCAGTAAATTTTTTATAAATATCTTAAAGTTTTGTTTCAAATATTTTAGGACGAAAATTGTAATAGAAAATTTTATAATTCATGAGAATTCAAAAAGTTTTTTTTTAAACTAAGCCAAATTTAAAAATGATTAAACATTTAAGGCTCAAACAAAAAATTAGAAAATATAATTTTCATTACAGAATTACTTAATTCATTTTATTAGACAATTACATCCATACTTTTTTCATTAACTGCTATTTAATACAATTCGGTATTTATTATTAATAAAAACAAAATTGTAAAAGCTTTCCAACTTTGTCCCTAGAATCGTGCTTCATTATTTATGATTCCTCAACCTCATTTCATTGCTTTCTTTTAGATTTTCATTCCTTCTTCTTCAAGCTCTCGTCTGTCGTCGTTTTTCTCCTAAAATTTCTTCACGAAATTGTATTCTTCATACCATATGGAATTTATTTTGTACTCCAAGCTTTCCAAAATCATCCAACTAATATAGTATGTATCTTTTTTTCTCGATTCCCCCTTTGTTTTCGACAAACACTAATATGAGTTTTCTGTATTTTGAGGCCAATTGTATTTTAATCCATGATTTTTATGTATTTTAGAGGGTTTTTTGCCATGCTGTAACTACCACGTTTTTCGGTATGGTTCTTCAGGTATGTTAGTTAATCATTTCGGTTAGCTCGTTGGGCTGCTATCGCAGTTTTAGTCTCGAGGGGTATTTTGTAAAGTCACCCTTAAGGCTAGTTTTATGATTTAATAAATTGTGGGGTTAATTATGTGTTTTCAGGTATGAGAGGATAGTTTTGTTATTTTGGTTGGAAGTGCCACGTGTCCAAGCTAGGGATTATTCGATCGACTAAATTCCTAATTCATTTATTGATCGAATCAATCGCTTCAATTCTCCACTTCACCCAGAGAGAACCCTAGAGCATTCCCTTTTTCATCGATCTCCCTCTACCCTCCACCTTCGTAGATCACCGTTTGTTGCCATGCCATGCCGTCGTTTGCTCCCAATCGCAGTCGCCCCTTTGCGAAACCCAGCCCCATGTCGTCGATCGCCCGTGCCTGCACCACGCCTAATAAGCCCGCAAGCACGTGCACAACCATGCGTCGTGTCCCTGCCGCATCTTGTCTCGTACTATAGCGTAGACCCCGTGCTCGCCTACCCGACCTATTTTATAGCCCCATGTCGTAACACTAGTGACACCACTGAGCAGCAGCCTCGACTTGTGATTATTTTCACTTGGGATTTGGGTAACCTCTGTTTTCATGAGTTCTTGTTAATGTAGGTGACTGGTTATTTATTACTCATTAATTAATTAGTGTTTATTGGATTAGGTTGTGGTTTGTTCGTTGTTGGTTCTTTGCCGCTCAAGGAGCAATATTGTATGTTTTGTACTTGTCATCGGTTAAGGATTCCTTACTTGGGTTGTGTGGACCCTGCATTTATATTTCATTCATTGTATTCGATGCATTGTGTGTGATTTACTGTTCTTAAGCATGTATCGGTTCCATGCATGTTGTAATAGTATCATTTTAGGATTAACTGCTATCTATTGATGTGCATTGATGTGTGTTAGGGAACTGGGCATGTAGTACTCTTAGAATATATATATTTGGTTAGGTTGTCATCATCTAGAGGCTCTGAAAGGATGTGAAGTAACAAGCCACCCTCTCATACTTGGGGACGTGATGAAACATGCCACCTCCGATATAGCCTAGTTTCGGGCTTACTAAAGTGGGGTTCTGATCATGGTGTAGGCCTTCCATGGGTAAGTCCTTAGCTTAAGGTGATGAGTGTCAATAGGCTGCCACAGTAAGGTTCTGAGGGCCTTCTACGGACTGTGGATCAGTGGACACTATTTCCGAGTCTTGTTAGGCATGTGGACCTGGACTAGTGTAGTTTGCATAGGCCTACATTTACTTGGTTTCAGTAGCACGCGGTGTGCACGCACAATCACTAGATGCCAAGAGGAAGCCTCCCTCGGGCTAGTGCCGTCAGTACACCATTCAATGTGTTTGTCTAGAGCCGAACACTTGGATCGTCCCCCAAATGTTTAGATGAGTGTGGTGAGCTGTTTGTTAGGTCAGGAGACAGCAAACTCTCGATAGTGGAAGTTATGTTGATAACTTAAGATTGGTTAAGAATGAACGATGTTGCATGTAACTGCTAGGATGCCAGATGACATGAGGATATTTGTATTGTACCCCGGTTCGGGATTTTTACTGAGTACCTCCATACTCACCCTTATTTTCTGTGGTGTTCCACCAGGTAAATTGGGATATCATCGGGATGACTAGCGAAGGAGTTCATCGTTCATGGGAGTCCGCTGTGTCGTATTTACTCTTTTATTTATTCTTTGTTGGTTCAACATGCTAGTTAGGGAGCATTCTTTATTTGAATTCCTTTTTGTTTGTTTTTAATCATCTCTGTCCAGAGGCTTAATTGTATTTCCATTTTTATCTTGTTTAACCGTTTTTAGTTTGTATAAAGAAATTATTTGATTTTCGATTTTCTTGCTATAACTGTATTTGAATCAAGCATGGTGAGTAAGAACCAAGTCTAGGACTATTTAGAAGACGGATTCTTACACATACATATAACATATTTTAAGGTTTGTTGTCTATGAGTTTCCTTTTTTTCTCTTTTCGACTATTGAAATCGATTACATTCATGGTTGTTTTGTGGGTTTGAGATGTGTTTACTATAATATGGTTTGTTTATAATTGTTTTACTAGAAAATATAATATTTTGAGGGATTTGGGTTAAAGTTTCGTTACTTTATATGTGGTTGTTTGATGGATTTATTTATGGTTTTCAAAAGGTATTTGAGAGAGTTCTTTGATTTGTATGTATGATTTTGTCGGATGATGATATTTTGAATTTTATGGGGTTTGATGTATGATATATGTACGTACAATATTAAGTATTTGTGATTTTTCAACTTCTGACGATTAGTCTCTAAATGACGTTTGAAACTCTATTGAAGTTATAGTCGACTTTTATGTTGTTGGTGAAACTAGCGTTCAATGTTGTATTATTGCTGAAAGGTAAGAAAACTTATTATTTTATGGACATGTACTGTATTATTTATAATTGGTATTGTTATGATAGTATTAATTGATGTGCATGTATTAATAGTGGAAGAGGTTAATATACACTACTACAAAAAAGGGATTAGATGACACTTTGAAAAACCAAATTCAAGAGAAAGAGCCAATTAAAGTGTCATAAAATAAAACACACGTTTTATGACATTTTATTAGAATCATTTTATAATTATTAATTTAAATAAAATTACCATTAAAAAAACGCGTTTTTATGACACTTTTTGATAATCATAAATTTATAAAACTAATTTTCAATTTAGAAAATAAGTATTATTTTGATATTTTTAAATGTTATATATATATATAAGATGGAGGATCTCAAACTTATAAGGGATGTTAATTGAACTCGGCTCATTCTCAATCATCCCGCGAAACAAATTAAAGGTAAATAAACCTTTAATCATTTTTTAAAAAAAAAACCTTTAATTAAGAGCATAAAATTTATTTCAGTACAATTGTGGTCACGAAAAAGCTTTTGAATGTACAGAATAAAAATATTTACTGTATCAAAATTAAATTTATTTATTGAATACAAAAATGTTTAATTTTAGTTTAAAATTTATTGTGTAAATGTGTACACCTCGATTTTCTTGGTGTATTTTTGTTAATTCTGACTTTAGCAGCAGTTTGGTAATTTTACTCTAAAAAACTGTTTTGTAAATGTTATTTTAATATCATTTATTTTATAATTTTAGAAACTTTTGGGGTGTTGAGAAATTAAGTTTGTTTGGTTTTGTAAAGAAAAAAAAAATCATTTATCCTTTGGTTTTAAATTTTGCTATTAAAAATAAAAAATAAACTCATTTAAAGAGTTTTGAAAGAAAAAGCTGTAATTTTAAATAAAAGAAAAGAAAAAAAGATGGAATTTATTTGTTTAAAAAAACAGGAAAAAGAAAAGAAAAAACTAAAGTCTCATCTTATCTTCTTCTTCTTGAAACCCTAGCCCCACCCCTCCGCTGCCGCCATCTTCAACCCTGACCTCCGACGCCCACGCCATCGAGAGCCACCCACGTCGCACCTGCTTTGCTCAGTCGTCGTCGAGCTACGATCGCGACCAACACCACCGCACACACTGCAGCTCCCGCGCGCGACATCCCCCCTCGCAAGTAGCAGACGCGCTCGCCGCCTCGCTTCCGACGCTGGTGTCGCCATCCTCGCATAGATCCAGTCGATTTTGTGTCCGCCCAGACCAAAGCCGCGCAGCCTATTAAAAATCAAGGCCACAAAAGCGGGAAGCAAATTTTGGTGCCCGCGGATACAGTTTGAAAAAACCCCAAATTACACTTTTTGCTCTATTTTCAATTGCGTATCTTCAATTTCTCCGTCTACCGACTTAAAAAAAAATCCCTCTACCTTTTCTCATCGTCGACTTCTTTCAAATTGAAGAAGCTTGATCCACCAATTTCGTTGAAATCCCTAACCTCTTTGTTCGTGACTTTCATACCAAAGAAATCGCCTCTGTTTTCTTGTCATTTTGGAATGTTAAGCATTTGATCTTATAGGGGCTGTGGGTGGAAGGCTCAAGCTTGGAGGGAATGTTAAGCATTTGGTCTTATAGAGTTGTGCTATTTTATTCTAGTAATCTTCAAAGGTTTCTTACGGAAGGTGATAATGAAAGGTTGCAACATACTAATTGTTAGTATAGTTATTTTACTTTACAATAATTATTATAGTTCTTTCCATT
This sequence comes from Sicyos edulis, assembly GCA_036507275.1. Lineage (NCBI taxonomy): Eukaryota > Viridiplantae > Streptophyta > Magnoliopsida > Cucurbitales > Cucurbitaceae > Sicyos > Sicyos edulis. The sequence continues at coordinate 24,907,952 of CM071854.1, read as the reverse complement.
TGGTCTATCATTTTGGGACTTCCATTAAAATCTCTTATTTGGTTAATGAAGTGTAAATTTTCAAGAGACTTATCAATTGAAATGGTTTTTAGTCAATGAAATTTAGTTAATTTTGTTTTGCAGGGATATGATGTAATTGATTTGGACATAAATTTGAATGGTTTCAAAAGTCTACCTGAGGGCGATGAAGATTTTGTTAAGCATATCATAGTGGTTGATCTTGTTGTGTGGATGATGGAAACTTTTGTGTACCTTTGTGAGAAATTTGAAGATTAAATTTGTAAATTTTTTTATTCTGTAGAAATGAGACTAATATTTTTATCGTTAATTTTTTAATCGAAATTACGATCTCATCGTTATAGTGAACACGCAGGAATAAAATCTCAGGTTGCTATAGCGGAACGGGCAAGTACTAAGGAAGACATCAAGTGGAAGCGCTTGTGGTTATTGTGACCGGAGCCTCAAGAGGAATTGGAAAGTCGGGTAGTAAGGTACCTCTTTTTTGTGTTTGCTTATAACATTGATTTTAGGTTCAAATATAAAGCTTAGCTTATGTAGTGGTCTGACACTTTGCATTTAGGTTAATGGTCAACTAAAGGGATGACCCTCTATTCTTTTTCTTTTTGGTAGGTTTTTTTTTTATTCTTTCTTAGATTCAATCCTTCAACTTAAACTCTCAGGTACTTGATTCTATCGTTGCACCAAGTAGTGACTCTTCCATTCAAAACTCAACTGAAATAACATTTCACCTATCCTTGTTGTAGAATTGTTTGAGATATATTCCTTTCTTAGGTGATAAGATTTTGTTTGTTTTGAGCTAAGCGAAAGGTGTCGAGTTCCTTGACATTTTAATTTGATATTTGCTTTTAATGATAATTAAGTTGCTAAGTTTTTAAATAGATTTGAAATTAGATTGAACATCAAATTAAAGATTTTTATATAATATTCACTGCAATCACTACAATTCAGCTTCATATGTTGCTAGAGGTAACATTAATATTTTGTTTGTTAAGTTAAAATTATTTATTTGTTTGTACTATGGCCAGAGACATTTAGATTTGAGTTTTTTTTTGTTATGTCTAATTCTTGGCAATCTAATATTTGCGGGCATCTTGAGAATAAAAAGGAAATGTATGTGCATATTGGATTTAATGATAATTAAGTTCCTTTTGTTTGCTTTGCATTTTTATTAAGGTATGTTTAAAATATCTTAAAAAGTTTCTTATTTGATTTGTCTTTGCGTTTTTTAGGAATTTGTTTGGGTGCCAACTCGTGGCAATCTTCTAAAGTTGAACTTGAGGTAATTTGATCTCTTACATGACTTGTGTTGGGTATATTTTATTATGCAAATCTTGTTATTTGCTTTTACTAGCTTAATAGTGTTCTTATCATTTTAATTGTTGCATTTTCTTTAGTATTTGTTAGCTTAATAGTGTACACTTTTTTATTTTTGTTATAACATGCTTGTAATTTTTATTAATCATTTATCTCATTTAGCTACTTGCTGGTGTTTTTTTTAAGTATCTCATCTCCTTTCATTGTTAGTTTATCCTTTCATTAGTTTATATTGAATTATTTATGTGGTATCTAATATTTGAATGCTTATTTAATCTCAGATATTGCTAATGTGATTGGAGATACTTTAAAGATAGATATGTTGCGAAAACTTTTGGATTCTTATTTGCAATACAAAGGTGGATCAATCCAATAAAGAAATCACATCCTGTCCTAGTGTAACTGTAACGGCCCGGAAATTGAGATTCGAGCCAAGGACACGCTGCATGCTAGGCAAGGGTCACTACCAATCGAGCCACTGAGCGCTCTTATGCTTCTAAACGCGCCATCTTCTATATGAGCCTGTTTGATGCTGATTTTGGTTTAAAGGCCAGCTCGCCCGATTCCTTCCCCATTTCTTCTTCTTCTTCTTCGCGGATTCCCTTCGACCGACCGGCGATTTCCTTGCGATTTCTTCCTTCTCCAGCTCTGTTCGACCGAGTTTCTTCTCCAATTCGAAGTCATTTTCCATCCCCGAGCAGCAGGTAAGCTTCTTCTTCCTCCTTTCCTTCAAAAATCCGATTTCTTTCTCCCTGGTTCCGATTTCGTTTTCCGGCCGAGTCGAGGTGATTTGAGGTATGGGTTTTGTGCAGCTAGTGTAGGGGAGTTCACCATCAAAGAATCGCTCGACGAATCCCCGTGGATCGCTCAAATTTGTTTCCTCTTCATCGCCCCTGTTCGCCCCTATTTTCGTGCTCTGTCGCTGCGCAGTCCGCTGAGCCACGCCGCGCGCGCGCCTCGCCCGCCTCAGCCTGCCCGCGCACGCGCGCGCTGCCCCAATCGTGTTGCTCTGCCTCGCTCGCTCGCGCGCGCGTCGCGCCTAACGCCTGTTTTCGTCGCTTGCAGCTCGCGCCCCTGCATCGCCCAGCATCCGTCCCGCGCGTCCACGCGCCCCCAGCGCGCCAAAGACGCCCATTTCTGCGCCCAGCCAGCGCCCAACAACTTCGTTGCGCTTCCGTTCGTGCAATCGGCCCGTTCGTGCGTTCGTCGCGCCTCGTGAGTTGCTCCCGAGCTGAGCCTTGTTTATTTTATTATATTTAGGCCTATTGTGTGATTTTTGTTGTGATTGATAGGTTCTCGGTAGCTAGTTCGGGTTCGTTTCCTAATTTAGGTTTTCGTGTCAAATCGTCCCCACCAAGGTAAGGATTTCTTACGAGTTGTGTGGACCCGCAATATTATATGTGATTGCTGATTGATTGCTTGTTTGTGTTTATTGACATGTATAGCTAGGTACTCAATTCTGAATTCCCGATTAGCATGTTTTTCCTGACTAATTCTCATGTTAATCCATGCTAGGTTGTTCCTTTCTAGCATGCTCGTATCTGTTCCTTGCTTCGTAGTATCATGCTAGGCTCGTTGTATTCTTATTGAGCACGTATTGGATTTTATGGAATTTTTTGCTGTTTGCTAGGGCAAGTTAGAGTTGCAGGTAGATAGCATCATCCGGGCCTGATGCATAAAGTACCTTGCATCCATGGCGGGGACGTCGAGCAAGTCATTCCGCCCTGGACCCGTGAGGGATTAGCTAACCCAAGCGGTAGGCCCCGCAATCTTGGGTGAGGGTGGCGATCGTTAAATGCCCCAACGGTCGGGATGATGACTTGGCATTGCCTCGCGTCCCTGTAGTCGGCACGTCCTCGGCGTGTTCGGCCGTAGCCCCCGATTGCCACTGTTAAGGTAAGGGCGCTTCTCGGTGTAAGCCTACCACGACCCGTTTCCTTAGCCTCAAAGCGGTGGTTCAGCCGACATAGTTTACGTGTCAGTCTCTCACACCCTATGTCGGTGACACCGATCCAAAGATTTAGTTAGGCGTGGTGGATGACATGGGCGACTTGCCACTAGACCCGGCACCCCCATAGTTCTGCAGAGCACGCGGTGCATGCTTACGCTCATTACAGGCGCCAGACCGAGAGCTCCTCGGGATCTTGAGCCGTGTACCTTTCGTCGACGATGAGATGTGCCGAGGCCGGACTTGTTTCTCGTATAGGGCGACTTGTGTGATGGATTGTGTGGTGATATCATTCCGGACTAAGACCCTGAGTTGGCATCCGAGGCCCAAGTGTGGGCTAAACTATGTGCTCTATTATGTGTTTATACTCATAGCTTGCATACATTCATCGAGATGACCATGTATATCGTATTGTACCCCGGTTGGGGATTCTTATTGAGTAATTCGTTACTCACCCTTATTATTGTGGTTTTTCCACAGTAAACCAAGTTAAGTAGACAGGATGGTGAAGGAGGAGCTGTGATCATGGGGCCCAGTCTTCCAACTCTGATTTTGTGTTATGACTCTTTATGTTTTATTTTCCCCTGAATGCATGTAGCCGGGCACAGAGCCCTAGGATGTTTTCTAAATATTTTGTGGATTCCAGCATTATTGTATCTAGACATGTTTTGAATGATTTTAAGAAATCTCTGATCGGAGTATACTTTGGAAATGTATTTATCTTGGAACAGGTGCTTGGAAACAGGGACAAGTTCCAGGGAAATTGTCTAGTTTTTAAAGGGATTATTTTGAATGTTTTGTTTTAATTGGAATCTGAAATCATGTCTGTTTAATGTCCTTTACTTTGATTGCATGCGTTGGGGGTAAGAGCCCATTTAGTGCCACATTCGGGTCGGTCCCTTACAGTAACGATGAATATTTTTCAATGTAAATTTATTGATCTCATTAACAATATATATTTTTTCACTTAATATTTATGATACATGTATAAAGTACTACCTTGATTGATATTTATATACAAATGAATATTATGAAAATAGTTTTTATATTTGATCAGATTTAATAGTTATATGTGCAATTATAGGAATGAATAGGAATAATAGTTGATAATAAATATTTATCAACGACTGAAGATATATGATTAAATGAAAAGTCATATATACATATTTAGTGATTACAAAAACATATCAATTTAAATTCTTTAATGATAAAGTTTAGGTGTCATAAATAAATTATTAATGATCAATTTTATATATTATCTATTGTTTTTATGTGACAATAAATTATTATCATCAAAGAAGAATCGATGATTATAGAAAAATGTCATATAAAGAGTTTCAATGATACTTATTAAGAAGTGGCATCTATATGGAATAGATGATTGGGGATATAATGATTGTGAAAAAGTATCATCTAAAAGGTTTTAGTGACACTTCTTCAGAAGTATCATCTAAAGAGAATAGATGATGTGCGATACAATGATTGCAAAAAAATATCATCTAATGCGTTTGTGATACTTTTTTATAATCATCATATCTCAGTTTTGTAGTAGTGATATTAAATAGTTTTATATTAGTAATATATTCTTATTTTGGTTTTTTAATATGTAGACAACAAGTTCATTAAGTTTCTCTAATTGTGAGGATAATACTTCTATTTATATGCCCACCAATGAACTAGATGTGCCTCTAACTACCGCATATACAAAGAATATTGAAAATTAGATGACAAGTAATATGCATTAAGAAATGAAGGAAATGGAAAAGATGACAAGTAAACAGGTTGAAAATACAATAATTGTTGAAAATATTTTAGAGTTTACAAAAGTTGGACAAAAGAGTAGAGTAGTTGTACTGTTGATAGATGTAAAATTGGGGAATTACAAATACCGATTCCAGAGATCAAATTCGTGACCGTGGAGTGAAAATGGATTAACACTAAACTAGATAACCAATCACCCATTTATTACAATTTGGTACCAATGAATTTTGATGCGATCATTATTGTTCCCTACCAACTTATTGATATTGTTATTAAGTATAAATATGTGCATATTCAATGCATTTATGTCGTATTGAAAAATAATAGAGGGTGTTTGGCTGCAGGTGAGATGAGATGTTGATAGCAGAAAATCTTGTTTGGGGTGAGATGAGATGACAGAAAAACTTTGTTTGGAGTGGAGGGAGATGAGATGAGATGACAGAAAAACCTTATTTGGGGTGGAGGGAGAGGAGATGAGATGTTAAGTTATGTTTAAAAAAAAAATTGATCTTATATTTTTTTTAACAATAAAATTCTTCTTTTTTTTGTTTTAAATAATTATTCTCAAATATTTAGCTATTAATATAATAAGTATGTAAATATAACTACTATCCTACATAAAATGTAAGTAATATAAATTTAATATTAAATACCCTTAATCATATTAATGTTTTTATTAAAAAAAACATAGTTTCAATGATATTATGTATGACATAATAATCATGAGGTTAAAAGTTTCTAATCTTTCATACTTAAATATTGTTTAATTAAAAAAAATTATGAGAAAAAAAATTCACACCACCAAAATAAAGTTTGACTAATCTAAAATATTTGTATATCGTTAATAATTTTTTTTAAAAGATTTGTTAGACTTAAATAATTAAAAAAATACCAAGATTCTATTTATTAAAAAATAAAAATAAAACCATTTGGTTAAACTAGTGATTATAAAATCTTGATAGCAATTTTTATTTTATTTAAAAAAAAATATTTTCGTATACCTTTTATACATCCATATTCATATTCATAGTTACCGAAGGTCAAAGAATTGTTAATAAAATACACTAATTAATAATTAATAATAAATTAAATAGATTTATCTTATTAGTCATTGATACTTATAGGAAACCATAGACACCCCTAAAAAATTTTATTTATTATTTTTTTGTAGTTAAAAGAGAACTCGGTCACATTTTGATAATAATTATTACATTGAAGTAATAAAATATCCCTCAAATTTTGGAATTTATTATTATTTTTATTAGGTATAATAGATCTCAATCCCTATGAGTCATACAAGTCTTGAAATTTATAGTTGTTTTTTGTATATACAATCAAGACTCTCAAAATTCTATAATTTTTTTTGTTATTAAAGACGATTAAAAAATGAATAAAAATATGAAAATTTAACGTCATATATTAAGAAATGATATATATCTATTTATTTTAATTTTTAAAATTCAAATATACTTAAATAAACATTTAATATAATAATAGTATAATTATTATAATTATATATTGATATATTAAAATAATAATATTATTATAAAAAAATATATCAAACATAAAATAAGTAAATAAGTAAATATATATATAAATAAAAAGATGAAAATTTTTTTTAAAAAAAGAGAGAGAAGATGAGATGAGATGAGATGAAGTAAATAACACTTTGGGCCAAACAAGGTGTTGGGCTTCAACACCTCAACTCATCTCCCCTCCTTTTAAAACAAACACCCCCATACAGTTTTGTAAGTACTCAATAAAAACTAGTGTTACTAGTATTAATAATAAGAATTTAACATTACCAACATAGAATACTCTTCTCTAATAAAGTATTATTACTTTTTTTTTTTATAAGATTATTAAATGTGATGTTATATATATAATGAATCACAAACAAAACATTTTATGCAATGTGTGTTGTGATATAATATTAGTATATGTATGTTTATGAGTATTTTTGTGAGAGTGTCACCACTAATCACAACGAGGCTTCTATACTTTCATAAACCTAGAGACATGCTGGAAACTTGAGAGAATCCAAATAAATACTCTTTGAAACCATAAAGAACGGTGGAAAGAGTTTTATTCGCCGAAATTGCATCAAAATCTCTAGCGTCGTTAGTCGGAAAAATTGACGGAAACAAAGACACTACGTCCGAAAGAATGGACTTGGGGGAAGAACTTTTGTTCGCTGATAATATTGACATGGAGAAGAAGTTTTTGAACATAGAAAATTATGGAGAAGAAAGATTATATAAAAATGAGGGAGACCTGGTATGAACGAAACGGTTATGAAATGATATTATTAGTAAGGAAATTGTTAATTAGGAAAAATGTATTTAAAGAACTAATTAAATTGTTTTAAATGTAGGGGATGGGAAAAATGCTATAAAAAACTATGCAAATCTCGAAAATTGCAAAAATTCTATTTTTGCCTAAGAAAGAAAGTCACATAGTGAATACAATTTCTTTTAAATTAATGTGACTTTTTATAAAAATAAAACTAATAATAATAAAATTTAACTTATAATTGACCTAATAAAATTTTTATTAAATAAGTTTTAGAAATTTAAAAATTATAATCATCATGTATCATAACTCTTCCAAGAAAAAAAAATTAACTTATTGGGATGAATTTAAAAACTTACTAGAAAGGTACCGTTTAATTTTTACTTTGAATTATATAAATACTTTAACTACTCAAATGTTTGAATTTAGTATCTAACTCTGGGGTTGAAAACTAAATTCTCATTAACATACCTATCAATTTTAAACTAAATTTATTGTTTATGATTGCATTAAGATTAACGTTGAAATTTAAAATTTATTTGTTAGTCTATGTTATATTAAACTCCCTAAGTTTTTCTTTATCAAATTTTACTACGACGTTAAACTTGAAAATTTAAATATGTTATACGATATAGCTAGTCAAAAAGTATTAACTAGTTTAAAGTAACATTTTATGATAAACCATGATAAAGATATAAAATAAACAATAAAAATATTCAAAAGAGAAATATATTATCATTTTAATCATTATACTAATAATTCAATTAATTAATCACTAATATTGATATTAAAATACCAAATGGGTAAGTGACGTTATAGTTTCAGTGTTTGGTTATAAACTAGTTCAACACCAGCGTCACAGTTCGATCCCGAGAATCGGTATTTGTCCCCAAAAGCTAGGGGTGTTGACCGAGAAATTTCGGCCAATCATAGATTGCCACGTCATTAATTCAAATTTAATGACAAAGTTAAATTAAATTTTGAGATAATATTTCTCAGAATTAATTTGGATAAAAAAATTGGTTTATCTCGAATTTGTGTCAAAATTAAACTAGACCCAAGTTCGTTTAGTGAACCGAACCAAAAAATCCAGATCCAAAAGCTCATGCTTATAAAGGCCCAAGCTCATGGTCCATAAGAGCTCTATATAGAAGAGTTCTCCTTCATTTGAAGAAGTCAAAAAATCTGAGAACTCTAGAGAGACTTCGCCAATTCTCTAAAGTTGAATCCTCTCCAAATTTTCATGAATCAAATATCATTTTGAAGGCAAAAAGTGCTTTGAAGGTCAATGAATTTAAAACTTGAAAGAGAATTCACAAAAGTTGAAGCTTCCCCACTGTTCTGAAGATCAAATGTCATCTTGAAGTCTAATTTCATTTCGAATGTCAAACAATTCCATAAGCAGGCTGCACATATATGAAAAATATGCATCGTGTTCTTCAAGTGGATCAATCAATCAACAAGTCAAAGACCAATCAACATAGAAGATCAGCAAGTCAAAGACCGATCATCAAAGAAGATCAACAAGTCAAAGACCGATCATTAAAGAGAATCAACAAGTCAACGACTGATCAAAGATCAACAAGTCACAGACCGATCAACATAGAAGATCAACAAGTCAACGACCGATCAAAGATCAACAAGTCAAAGATTGATCATCATAGAAGATCAACAAGTCAACGACTGATCATCAAATAAGATCAACAAGTCAACGACTGATCAAAGATCAACAAGTCAAAGACCAATTCAGCATCAATACCTTGGGAACAAGCTTTGTAGCCCTCAAGAAAAAATTCCACCTCGTGAACAAGTTTTATAGCGCTAGAAATACTTGTATATGAGAGAGAAAGAATTAGAGGACAAATAATAGAGATTGTACTCCACACTCACACATATTCAAATCAATATACAAATACAAATTCTTTGTTTACATGTGTCTCGATTCTATTATATCTTACAACCAAAAATTTAGATAATTCAACTCATTTACAAAGATAACTCAACTCAACCCAAACCCTTATATTTTTTGGGTTGGGTTGAATTGGGTCATCGGTTTATCAATACACTACAAATAGGGTATTCTGCATGAATAAAAAAAAAAAGAAGCCACCAATAACATTTTTTTAAAAATATTTCATATACAGCAGAAAAAATGGGGCGCTCCTTGGTAAAATGAATAAAATGTGCCCTTCTATCAGTTTTTAGTTGATAGCATTTAATCAGTTTCGAGAGATAGTCTCCAATCAATTTCAAGTCGATAGATTTCAATTAGTTTCCGCTGATAGTGTTCAATCAATTTTTAGCTAATAACTTTCAATAAGTTTTTCAAACTAATTCATTTGGGGTATAAAAAGTAAATAATAGGCTTAAAAAGAAAATAAATCCTTCTTCAATCAATTTGTTAGTGATTGACTCTATTAGTGATTGAATCTATCATTTTTTGTTTTAGGCTTCAATTAATTTTTTGTTTATGCTTTTGTCACCCACACGTTTTATTGTTGCTATACAAGATTTATTTCACACACATGCTATACACGATTCCGCTACAATTTTCTTCAATTATTTAAAAAACATCACCATTTTCAAGATTCTAACTAGTGTTATAATCAGTATGTTCTTTTACTTAAACTCAGTTTATGTTACTTGTTTTGTTTCCTTTATTTCAAGTGATTGCATGTTGATACTAGATTTGTACTGAGTTCATTGCTTCTCTATTTCAATCAATTTTATTCTATCAGTTAGTACTCGTTGCATGTTAGATATATTTCATGTTGTATCGATTTTAAGTTTCAATGCATTTTCAAATTTCAAGTTTCAGTCACTAAGTTTATACTAAGTTTAGGTATCTTAGATGTTTCAAGTCGAATTACTATGTCTATTGATTGACTTATAAAATGGATGAAGTTAATAAACTTTAACTATGTATTTAAGTTCAATCATTATGTCTACTGATTGACTGTAATCTTGTTTCAAGTTCAATAACTATGTAACTATGTTTTCAAACACACATCTTTATGAATTTTAGATATCTTGCATATTTCAAGTTCAATCACTATGTCTTTAATAATCAGTATGTTTTTGTTTATATCTCATATTTTAAGTTCAATCACTATGTAATTATGTCTTTACGAAATTTATGTATTTTTCATACTTTGTTCAATTACTATGTCACTTAAAAAATTGATTGACTTCTATCAGGTTTCCAAGTGATAGAATATCAATTAAACTAATTGACTTCTAATAAGAACTATCATTGGGTTACATATTTAAAGAGTAAATCATATAATAAGAACTGTCATTAGGTTTCAATACATGCACTAAAATATAATTATAAAGCAGGAGCAAATTTACAAGTTCTACAATTATGACCAGCTCGATAACAATAACTACACCTTATATAACTCCTTGCTTAACCATATTGAAACCTGAAAGAAGAATGATACATGTCAATCAATTAAAATAATTATATAATGAAACTGATTGACTTCTATCAATCGAAATTGACTTCTATCAGTTTAACTTATAGACACTAAACCTACACTGCAACTGACTTCTATTAGTTGAACTGAGAGAATTCAATAAGTTTTTTAAGTGATAGATACCAATGATAGAACATAAACCTACATTGCAATAAATTTTTTAAGTGACTTCTATCAGTTGACTTCTATCCGTTTAACTAATAGAACATAAACCTAGACAAAAATTATGGAGCCGAATATGAATCACATACTTCAATTAAATAGAAATCACTCTATATAGACAATAATTCAAATCCAAAAACTGGGTTTGGCTGCCGATAAACAGATAAAGGATTGAAATCAAAAGATAGAAAGTAATTTACACCTATAACCTAGTACAACGAGATCCAGATTGAGAACGAAATCAATCGTAACAAATGTTCAATAAAAAAAGAAGAAGACAAAGAGAATGAAGAATGGTTACGCTCAAAAGTCGTCAATAAAAAAGGGTAGAATTTGCTATAAATGAATTATTTTTAAAAATTTGCTATAATTGTAGTGTGAGTTTGAAAAGTTGCTATACAGTACAAATCCCCTTACAAATATAAATATTTTTTCTTTAAATTAGTCGTACACTATACATAAGCAAAATACAATCACCAACAATAATCATATCAATGTAATGCAATGCATATAAATATTAAATATGTAAAATATTCAATAAAAATTCATTCCCCATTAGTCCTACATTTATGATTTATATAGAAGATTCCAACTATAGAATATAACAACAAATATATTTGGCACTCATAGTCCAAATAAATAATTAAAACAACAAAGAATAGATAACATGTTTCGACTTTCATAAAAAAATAGATAATTAAAATAAAAAAATTATATAACCTAATTTGATTATATATATATATATATATATATATTCTAAAGACTTAAAATATTTTAAAGTATAATGGAAATAAAAAGTCTAAAAATAACAATTAAATAAAATAAATACATGCATACATAAATTATAGGTTAAAAAGTATATTTTTAAAATTTCTAAAAAAAAAGTATATTTTTAAATTTAATAATCAATTTGAATTAGTCGGGTTAATTTTAGATCAACTATTAACTCAATCTAACTCAAAAATATTTTTAACCCAACTTAATCTATCAAATTGGATTGAGTTGGTTTGGGATTATTGGGATTATCGGGTTATTTGAACACCTCTAACAAATGCACAATTAATTAATTGGACCGGTAAGTAATTTTTAAATTAATACGACCTTGTTAGTAGTTGCTGACACTAATTCAGATTCACACATGTATTATTGAAATCATACTCAATAATCATTCCAATTGTTTTACATAATGTTTTTTTTTAAGATTGTAATAATTAGTGGGGACTCGAATCTAAGATCACTTTATCATTAGGTATACATTGTCGGATTAAAACTCATAATCGTAGAATTAAAAGAGATTAAAACCAAAAAGGATAACCAACTGTGTCATTAACTCTCGATTGAAAAACAGAATTATGTATACATTAGAGGAAGTCAATCGATATTATTTTCTCAAAAAAAAAAAAAAAAATCAGTCAAAATTATTAATCATGAAAATAATAACAAAAAATTCATATAAACTGGTAAGTGCATTCACAAGTATTCATTGGTTCCAACCTTAGTTGGATCCACCCGACTAAATTAATGCTTGAATTCAAACCGTAGACTTTTATTATGTTAAGTGAAGATATTTTTTTTATTTAAGAATATTTTGCAGAGGAAAATCGAAAAATTATACAAGATGTCACTTGTTCTTACTGACGTAAATGAAAGGAACTTATTTCAAGATGAAATAAAAACACTTATTTTTATATGTATAGAGCTCTACACAATATATTATCCACATTTTAAAAATTGGCCCAAAAATAATATTTCTATCACCAATATTATGTACATATACTAATAGCAATACTATTCAGTAGTTAGAATTATTTTCTAGACTCGGTTTTTAAGAATAGCAAAACTTAAATTCTATTGTATATTGAAACTTTTTTTATGACCATTAATATTGTAGATATTAAGTTTTCTTATTATTGCCCGTTTGCTATTATTGCCAAAATGATGAATTCCCTGATAATTGACATATCCACCAAAAATCAGGGTAAAAAATTTCTCACATATGGTTGAACTAATTTTTTCTCTCTATTGTTTTGATTATAGACATTAATTGCTATGCATATGCAAGGCTCTATCAACATTTTTTGAAGAGGGTGCAAAAGAATTTGTCCATTATTCATTAAAATTATTTTATTTTGCAGCTATTGTAACGGCCCAGGTTTTCATCCCAGTCTTCCAGGTATGCCCAAGGGGTATTTTGGTAATTTGTCGGGCCGTCAGGGTCGTTTATGTCCTTTCTAGTTGCTAAAAATATTGGATGGATTTATGTAGGTTTGTGAGGCTTCGTGGAAGGGTTTGAGCAAGGTTTGATGCAAAAGTAAAAAGAAAGGAAAATTGTGCCACAGCTGGGGTTTGAACCCGAGTCTCCTGGAAAGCTTGTGAAGATGTGTGCAAATTGAGCCATTAGGTGCTCTTGTTGCTCTGTCCGTATTATTTTATGGTTAGCCTTGGATTTTGGAGTTTTGGTGCATTTGGTTAAATGAAAAGAAAATAGGTTTGGCCATATCTTCTTCTCCAAAATCTTGTGGCACTGAAGCTTTCTCCCAAGCTCTCCTTGCCGATTTCTTCATCCCCTTTGCAGCTCGAGACTCCATCATCATTCCGGGTAAGTCTTCATCCTCTTCATCTTCTCGTTTGGGTGTTCTTGCTGGCCGAAGGTAAGAAGGAGAGCTTGTGTGTGTGTGTGTTTGTTGCAGGCTGTCCAGGTCTGCCCAGCTGCCGAGCCAGGCGCCCATCGCCCAACCTCTCCATCGCGCCCAGCAGCCAAGACGCCCGGATCCGAGCAGCAGCCGTCCAGATCCGCACGAGCAGACGCCCCTGTCGCGCCCAGATCGCCCCTGCCGTTCGCCCAGCCAGAAATTTCGGCCCGGCTCCGGCGTCGGTAGCTCTGTCACTCCCGGATCGCACGTCGCAAGCCCAAAGCCAGCCGAGCCAACCCGCCGCCCGGATCGCCATCGCAGGCAGTCGCCCGTGTCGCTCGCGAGCGACGCCGAATCGCGCCCGCGCGCCTTCGCGCGTGACGGCGGCTTAGCCGCGTCCGCCTCGCCGCGCCGCCAGCGCCAGCGCCCTCGCCCGCCGCCAGCCGTCGTCGCTCGCCGCCTGTCTGCATCGCACGCCCAGCGCCGCGCGCCCCGTCTGCGTGCCCAGCGCCTTTGCCAGCCAGCGCAGCCGCGCCAGCGCTGCCAGCGCCAGATCCCACCCACATAAGCCCGCCAAAGCAGTTGTCCAAATTAGTGCCGTGTGAGTGTTCCCGAGCCGAGCCTGCTGTTTTATTATATTTTTAGGGCTATGGTTGTGATTGTTACTATGTTTGTAGGTTCTCGATAGCTAGCTCGGAAGTGTTCGCAGCTTAGGAATTTGTGTGTAGAAGTCTTCCGACCAAGGTAAGGATTTCTTACCGGGGTTGTGTGGACCCTGCGATGTTCTATGTGATTGATGTTGTATGTTTGTTTGTGATTATCAGCATGTATAGTTGTAAAAACCCAACCCGAAGATGGGACTAAATCTAGGTCTTTACTCAGCATGCCAGTGAAAAGCTTAAAAGGACCCAGCTAGGGTCGGTTTGTAAAACTTTTCAATTATAAGAGTGGAAAACATTAAAAACAAAGTAAACATTCATTAGGCAAAAACGAACCATTCAAATTAAAATACGATGGATCGATCAAGACTTTCCTTAAAAACATAAAATAGTTCAAATCATAGTTTTCCCTACGGACCTAAGTCCAACTACATGTTGAAATCCAAAAACAATGAAATAAGACACGACAGAGTGTCAAGACAGATCCATGATCTCCCAGCTCTCTCCGCTAGCCACCTCGGTGTTTGTCCCAAGTTACCCGTGGAAGAAACCACGATAAGGGTGAGTATAAACATACTCAGTAAGAACCCCGACCGGGTGCGATACGATGCAATCTATCATCTAGCAACCTAGTACACATGTTCACAGATATCAACACGGATCTTAGCTCAACGAGCTCACAAGGCAAATCCGGAATCCTCTGAAGTCTCCTACTTCCGCCTAATGATTGGCTCTCAAACCAATCCCGGACATCTCCGAGGGTCTTTCTCCTCGGCCAATTGATCACTCAAAAAACCGATCCCAAGATGTCCGACACCCTCGAGGGTCTTTCTCCTCGACCAATTGATTAACTCTAAAGTCAATCCCAATGGGTGTCCTCAAGGGCCTCTTTACCCTCGCTTATAATCCGACTATCGGAGAGTACCCAAGTCCGGCTCTAAACGGGAAGGAATTGGTGTACTCACGAACATTAGCCCGGGGGAGCTCTCCGAACCGGCTACTAACGCGTGTGCGCGCACACCGCATGCTCTTCTGCAACCGGCGTAAATGCAGGGGCCTAAGAAACTACGCGGGCCAGGTACGCATGCCTAAGACTCGGAAACGGTGTCACCGAACACGAGTGAGTGCGAGGCCCTCGGCACTCATCCGTGCGGCACTGTACCACCACCGACACAAGCTAAGAACCGACCAAGGTAGGCTTGCACCGCTTGGCGGGTTCCGCTCTAGCAGGGCTACAAACTAGGCTTATGCCAATGAGGTAGCTAATCCTCACTGGCTGCCGGGGGGAAGCAAGGTACGTTATGCTTCGCTCTACTCCCGACCGGTGGGGACAAGGTACGTTATGTCCGCTCTCAGCCTCTAGATGATGACCAACCCTATTATACTAGCTAAGACTACCAAGTACGTGATTCCTGGCTAACATTCACAAAAGACATCATGCATACATAGCCTAGCATGATACTACGAGCTTAAAGCAGAATCTCAAGCATCTTTGGAAGAACAAACCTAGCATGGCACTAACATGTACAAAAAGGCAAAACATGCTAGTAAGAATTCAATCACAAGCTATCCTATCCACTAACATGCTCATAAAGGTAAACAAGCATACAAGGCACAATTGAGAAAGCATAGCAGGGTCCACACAACCACGGTAGGAAGTCCTTACCTGGAAACAAGTGGAGAATAGCTATCACAACCAAAAAGACCCTCGAGCTTAATACGAACTCGAGCAACCTAGGCATAAATAAAGCATCCTAAGTAAATACATACACAGACGTAAGCTTAGAAAACACAAAGGGATTGGTTCGGGAATTACCACCGAGAAGACACGGGCCTCGGCAGCAGGAGGGTAGCTTGGGCGCTGCAGGTGCGGGGCTGGCGCTGGCGGCGGGCGCTGGGCGCGGGGCACGGCACGCGGGCGCGCTGCGAGGGCGTAGCGCGGGTGTCGCGGCTGCAAGACGACGCGCGAGCGAGCGCTCGGCCCAGGTTGGCGCGCGGCGAGGGTCGCGCTTGAGCGCGGCGGGCACCGTGGCGGCGGCGCGTCTGGCTGCGCTGCGTTGCGGCCTGTCGACCACGAGCGACGCCGGGCGGTCTTTGGGTGGCCACGCGACGTCGGCGGCGATGGGTGTCGCGACGGTGGGGCTTCAGTGCGCGCGTCGGCGCAGCCGCCGGGCGGGCGGGTCCGGGCGGTGGTGCGTGCGGCGCAGGGGCTGTGCGGGCAGGGGTGGTGCGATGAACCAGGTGGTGCGTGCGGCTAGGGCTGGGTGGCTCGGGGGTGGTTCGATGGTGTGGCTAGGGCTGCTCGGCTAGGGTTTTAGGAGAGAGAGAGAGAGAGAGAGAGAGAGAGAGAGAGAGACGGCCAACAAAGGGAAAAATAGGGGTTTCTTGATTTTTTCCTTCTCTTCCTTATTTTTAAATAGGTTAGGAGACCTAAATTCCCTTCCCAAGGCTTTTCTCTTGCGGGTCCCGGCTAAAGCAACCTTCTTTTCTTTTTTTCTTTTTAATTAAGACTCTTTTCTTAAAACTCCAAATTCACCATTTAGGGCAAGGTTCAAATCCCAAAAGATTCAATTAATTCCCAATTAATTTTGCTATTAACCGGGAAGGAAAACGGGGCCGTTACAATACTCCCCCTTAAAAGACTTTCGTCCCTGAAAGTCCTAAGACTGGAACAACTCCGGGTAATGAGTCCTCATCTCATCCTCTAGCTCCCACGTCGCTTCCTCGGCCCTCTGATGCCTCCAAAGAACCTTTACTAAACTTATCTCTCATTGCGCAATACCTTGCGCTCATAAGCCAAAATCTGCACAAGCTTCTCCTCGAAGGATAAATCTTTACTCAACTCTAAGGGCTCATGCTCTAGCACATGTGACGGATTCACGCCACGTACTTTCTCAACATCGAAACGTGGAACACATTATGCAATCACGACAAAGACGGGGTAAAGCTAACCGATAGGCCACTTTGCTCCGATCCGCTCAAGGATCTCAAAAGGCCCTACAAACACGGGGCTCGGCTTGCCTCGCTTTCCAAACCTTAACACCCCACGCATAGGTGCTACCTTCAGAAAACATGATGACCCACCTCAAATTCCAAATCTCTACGCCTCACATCGGTGTAACTTTTCTCGCCTACTTTGTCTTTGTCAACATGCGAGCCCTTATCTTCGTGCATCTGCGTCGTTCGTCATCCGAAGTAACTCGGGTCCCAGAACACATCTCACACCAACCTCCTCCCAAAACACTGGGATCTACAACGCTTACCATACAACGCCTCGAATGGGGCCATCTCGAATAGTCGCTGATAGCCGTTGTTGTAAGCGAACTCCATCAAATATGTGTATCGTCCCAACTTCCCGGGAAGTCCAAGACACGTGCTCTCAACATGTCTTCCAGAATCGATTCACCCTCTCGATCGACCATCGGTTTGAGGGTGGAAGGCGATCTTGAAGCCGCACTCGATTCCCAAACCCTTCGGAGCGCTCTCGGCGAGATGTGAACCGAGAATCCCGATCGACACTATCTTTGCGGGTACCCCGTGGTACCGCACAATCTGCTCAAGGAATAATCGTGCCCACTGCTCCACGGTATAACTAATCCTCCCCGGAATAAAGTGTGCACTCTTGGTCGATCGGTCCACAACTACCCGGATCTGCGAAAACCCTCTCGGTGTCCTCGGCAACCCAAATGATATAATCCATCGAAATCTCGTCCCACTTCCACTGTGGGAACACATAAAGGCCGCAATAAACTCTGCAGCTTCGCGCTCGAGCCTTCACTTGCCGCGGTGTGACACACCGCTAACAAACTCACTATATATCCCGCTTCATGCCCATCCACCAACACGTGCGCGCTGAGATCTGGTACATCTTGGTACCTCCCGGGTGCCAAGTGAATGGGAACTATGTGCTTGGCGAGCAACTCTGCTCGAATCTCCGCGTCGTCCGGAAGCACAACCGACCTGCAGACCTCAAGCCTCCACTCAAAATGCTCGTGCCACAACAAAGTCGAAATCGCCATCACCAAACTCTCTCGAGCAATCTCCTCAACTTGGGATCACTCGGTGACATCGCCGATGATCCTCTGCTAAAAGTAACGGCCGAACCGATAGCTGGGCTACCACGGGCGGTAACCTCTCCCAACAAGATTGCAATACCGGTTCGCTCAAACTCTTTCCGCAATTCAACTTGGGAGCTCAAAGAAAGGCTGCTTTGAATGCGACGTCTTTCTACTCAAACAGATCGGCCACAACATTGGCTTTTCCGGGATGATACAAAATCTCACAATCGTAGTCCTTTACTAACTCGAGCCACCTCCTCTCGCCTCATGTTCAACTCCTTACGAGTGAAGAAATATTTGAGGCTCTGGTGATCCGTGAACAACTGAATCCTCTCACCATATAAGTAATGCCTCCAAATCTTTAGAGCAAAAACAACTGCAGCCAACTCCATATCATGAGTTGGATAGTTTTTCTCATAAGGCTTTAATCTGCTTAGGGAAGCATAAGCTATCACCTTCCCATGCTTTGCATCAACACACAAACCTAAACCATATTTGGAAGCATCACTATAAACTACTTAAACCTCCTATTCCTTCCAGAATCGCCAACACAGTCTTTGTCGTCAAGCCGAGCTTAAGCCGGGCAAAAACTTTCCTCACATCTAGCATCCCAAACAAAGTCAACACCCTTCTTGGTCGACGGGTTAGGGGTGCTTTGCCTTAGCGAAAAAGTCTTTCACGAAACGCCGTAATAACTGCGGACCCTGCAGAAGTTGCGTATCTCGGCGACCGTCGTCGGCCGCCCACGAGCTAACTGCCTCTATCTTCGCGGGGTCCACCGCTATACCATCTGCCGACACGATATGTCCAAGGAAGGCTACTTTCTCTAGCCAAAACTCACACTTAGAGAACTTTGCGAACAGCTGGTTCTCACGCAATGCTGTCAAAACTTGCCTCAAATGCGAAGCATGGTCCTCCTTGGTCTTGGAATAAATCAAAATGTCGTCTATGAATACGATGACAAAGTTATCCAAGAATGCCTTGAACACTCTGTCCATCATGTCCATAAACGCTGCAGGGGCGTTTGTGAGTCCAAAGGACATGACCACGAACTCATAATGACCATACCTCGATCTGAACGCGGTCTTCGGGATATCTGCATCTCGAATCCTCAACTGATGGTACCCTGACCTCAAATCAATCTTAGAAAATACTGAGGCTCCCTGAAGCTGATCAAACAGGTCATCGATACGCGGCAGGGGATACTTATTCTTCACCGTGACTTTATTCGGGCTCTCTATAGTCTATACACAAGCGCATGGATCCATCCTTCTTCTTAACAAACAGATTTTGGGTGCTCCCCACGGGACACACTTGGCCTGATGAAGCCTCGATCCAAATCTCTTGCAATCGCACTTTGAGTTCTCTCAACTCACCGGGCGCCATACGATACGGGGCTTTAGAAATGGGAAGAGTCCCCGGCTCCAGCTCAATGGTGAAGTCCAACTCCCGCTTGGGGGTAAACCCAGCAACTCTTCAGGAAAACATCTGCAAACTCTTGCACCACAGTGGACCATGTCAACAATCAACGCAGACTACTATCTCCTCGACACTTTGCCAAGAAGCCCCAAGCTCCTCGAGCCAACAATCTATGGGCTTTCACTGCTGAGATCAATGGCGGGCAAGTTCCGCCTGACACCGCGAAACTTGAAGCTCGGCTCGAGGCGGCCTAAACACCACTTCTTTCCGTGGCGATCTATCAATGCATGGTTCTCTCGCCAACCAATCCATGCCAAGGATCACATCGAAACCGCTCATAGACAAAGACTATGAGGGTAGCCTCTAAAATCTCATCGATATCATGTATCCGCCATGCTTAACTCTACTGCTAGCTAACATACTCACACCCGAAGGAGTGGCAACACACAGCTCAAACCCTAGAGGTTCGAGCTCCACACAAGCTTGTCTAACGAATGCATCGAAACAAAGGAATGGGTCGAACCCGAATCAAACAATACAAATGCATAGTCTTTGTAAGACAAGCAGCGTACCGCAAATCGCATCATCGATGCGCTCCGCCTCCCGGCGAGTAGTGGCAAACACCCGCCCTGCTGTTGGGCGGTCCCACGTTGCTAAATCCGAGTGCGAGACCGGCCAAATGCCCTCCTTGCCACATCTCGTAGCAAGCACGGGGCGATGCTCCACACAGACCATAATGTGCCTTTCCGCACTTGTTGCAATGAGTGGCCGCTCGCCCCGCCTGCTTTGGCGATCCCTGGGCTCTACCGAGGTCGGCGCCGATCTCGACCACTAGATCGCCCTGCCGCGAGTCGATGACCATTCCAATGAAACCACTAGAAGTCCCAGACTTCTTCTTACCTCGGGAATCTGCTGGGCAGGTGAATCGACTGAGCCGGGGCGCAATGAATCTCGCCTCAGACCGCGGATACTTCGGGTTATAAATCGTGGCCAACTCTCTTCGCTCGATCATAACTCTCGGGAGCGAGTGCTCGAACATCCCGAGCAACCTCCTTCCTCACCCCACAAATGAACTTCTTAGTCTTGAGCTCCTCGGTGGCAATGAGCTCCTGGTCATGAAATAGCTATACTCGAGAGAACTTCTTCTCATAGGCGTAATACTATCTCGATCCTGTTTGATTTGAGAAGGCCTCTGCCATCTCTCCGAGAGCCTCGTCATTAACATACTTAGCTCGAACTTCGTTCTAAAGAACTCCTGTGTGGTGGAGAAGACCCACTGGTCTAGCTCTATCTGTGGACTCCCACCACCACTCACCGTGTGTCGGAGAGAACATGGGCCGCACATCTCGGCCTCTGTACATCTGGGCATCCCATAACTCTAAAGATGTACTCCATTCTTGCCAACCACACGATCGCCACAAGTGGGTTCTCTCAAGCATCAAATTCCCTTGGCTTCCACTTGGTGAAATCTTTCAACCACTTGCCAAACTCAGGCGGCTCCTCTGCACTATCAAGTGAGTCTGACTGGTTCGATGACCACTGCCCCTCCCGGTTGAGCTACCGGGACTCTTTGGAGAGGCTGGGGAGGGTGCTCTTTGCATGAGCTTTGTGTCAACTGGGCTATCTGTGCCCTAGACTCCTCTCTCTGTATTTCTTTGAAAGACCCGACCCAAAAGGGGCTCTAAATGGGCCTTTACCCCAATGCATGTATTCAAAATAAAAGACATTATGAAAAATAAGTTTCGGATCCCAAGTAAAAACAGAAACATTCAACAATCAAAACATACATTTCTAAAAGCATACTCGATCGTAGATTTATTTAAACCATTTAAACATTCCACAAGTACAAATATGCTGGAATCCATAAAACGTGAGAAAACATCCTAGGGCTCCGTGCCCGTCTACATGCATTCAGGGGAATAACAAAAGTCAAGAGTCATGATATAATAAAATGGTCGGAGATGACAAAGAGATTCCATGATCACGGCTCCTCCTTCACCATCCTGTCTCCCGCTTGATTACCCGTGGAAAACCACGAAATAAGGGTGAGTAACGAATTACCAAGTAAGAATCCCCAACCGGGTACAATACGATATACATGATCATCTAGAAGAATGTATGCAAGCTATGAGTACAAACATAGAGCGGAGCACATAGCTAAGTCCACACTTGGACCTCGGATGCCAACTCAGGGTCTTAGTCCGGAAAATACCACAACACACTAAACGCGCTATACGGGAACAAGTCTCGGCCTCAGCCTGACTACTGTCGATACGAAAGGTGCACTAGCTCAAGATCCCGAGGAGCTCTCCGGTCGGCGCTGTAATGAGCGTAAGGATGCACCGCGTGCTTCTACAGACTATGGGGGGTGCCGGGTCTAGTGGCAAGCCGCCCATATCCGGATACCACGCCTAACTAAATCTCTCGGATCGGTGTCACCGACATAGGGTGTGAGACTCGGACACGTGAACTATGTCGGCTGTACCACCGCACTGAGGCTAAGGAACGGGTCATGGTAGGCTTACACCGTGAAGCCGCCCTTACCTTAACAGTGGCAATCAAGGGCTCTTGCGAACACGCTGAGGACGTGCCGGCTGCCGGGGACTAGGCATTGCCAAGTCATCATCCCGACCGTTGGGGCATCGCTTAGACTACCACCCTCACCCAAGATTGCAGGGCCTACCGGTTGGGATAGCTAATCCCTCACGGGGTCCAAGGACGGAGAATCGCTCTCTCGAACGTCCTTGCCATAGATGCAAGATACTTTATGCATCGGGCCCTGATGATGCTATCTACCCGAATTCTAAACCTTAACAATAATAACAATTCAATCAATGCGACCCAATACGTGCTCAATGATACAAAGGAACCTAGCATGATACTACGAAGCAAGAATGATATCGAACATGCTAGAATAGAACAACCTAGCATGGGCTAACATGAGAAACAATACAAGAGTTCATGCGATCAGAATTCGAAATGAGCACCTAGGGCTAAACATGCTAGTAATCATACACAGCATACAAAACAACAATCACAAATATACCGCAGGTCCACACAACCCCGGTAAAGAAATCCTTACCTTGGTCGGAAGACTTCTACACACAAATCCTAAGTCTGCGAACAATCCCGAGCTAGCGAGCGGAAACCTAGCAAACCAACAATAATCAAAGATCTAAAATGTCTAAACAACAATAGAATAGCAAGCTCGGCTCGGGGAACTCACGCGGCACGACGACACGAGCTTGGGGCTGCTGCAAGCCGCACGGCGGCAGGTCGGGCGCCGCTGCTGCACGCACGGCACGACGGCAGGACGCACGGCGCGGGACGCTGCTGCCGGCTGCGCGCCGGGCACGCAGACGGCAGGACGCTAGCTGCCCGCGCTACCGCACGACACGCACACGGATGCACGGCAGCAGGACGCGCGCGCGCGGCGAGCGTCTGCGAAGGCGCGCGGCGCCGGGCGTCGCGATCGCGGACACGGCGAGCCGCTCGGCAGGACGCGCACGCGGCGAACGTCTTAGCGTCTGCGGCGCGAGCGGACGCGGCCGACGCGCGGCGCCGGCGAGGGCCTCTCGGCGTCGCGGCGACGGGCGAGGACGAGCGACGATCTGACTGGCTCTGCTTGGCGCGCGATCGGGCGTCGCGAGCGATCGGCGAGGACGAACGGCAAAGGTCGCTAGGCGGATCTCGGCGTCGCGGCGAGGTCGCCGGCAGATCTGGGCGAGCCGGGCGGCGATGATGGTCGCTTCCTCTCCCGGCCGCAACCAACACAAACACACACACACCCTACATCTTACCTTCGCCAAAGATCAAAAACCAAATGAGGAGATGAAGAGGATGAAGACTTACCGGAATGATGATGATCGAACCCAAGGAGATGCAAGGGAAGAAGAATCGGCAAGGGCTATGGAGAGGAGAGCTTGTGCGGCCAAGAGGAGTTTTGGAGAAGAAGATGGAATAAACCTAATTCTATTTCATTTAACCAAATGCACCAAAACTCCAAAATCCGAGGTTAACTAAGATGTGATGCAGAAAGAACAACAAGAGCACCTAATGGCTCAATTGGCACACATCTCTACAAGCTTCCCAGGAGACCCGGGTTCAAACCCCAGCTGCAGCACAATTTTCCTTTATTTTTACTTTTGCACCAAACCTTGCTCAAACCAAACCACAAATCCTTCCAAAACCTACATAAATCCATCCAATAATTTTAGCAACTCGAAAAAAGATATAAACGCAGTCTGACGGCCCGACCAAATTACTAAAATACCCTAGGGCATACCACGGAGAGCCGGGATGAAAACTGGTCGTTACAATATTCCTCCTTTTTATGACTTTCGTCCTCGAAAGTCCTTAAGATCAAACAACACAGATATCGCATTCTCATCCCGTCCTTCCCGCTCACGAGCGCCCTCTCCGAACTCGAGACTCCTCACTAAACTTTTACCAACGGATCTCACTTCTACGCAACGTCTTCGACTCAAGACCAGAATACTCATAGGCTTCTCCTCGAAGCCCTATCCCTCAATCACCGCAAGGGCTCAAAGTCCACAATGAGCAATGGGTCCGGCACACATCGCCCCAACATCGATACATAAAAACACTGTACACACATTCAACAAAACAAACTCAACCCTACAACAAATCAAGCAAACAACCGAACCTTCCAGATTCCAAAACTAAACGACCTACTCTTACTTCACAAAAGACCAACAAACCTCAAACCTTGACTACACCTTTTAACGAGATACAAACGAACCACCAATCGCGCATCGATCCAAAAAGACAAACTTCTCCAACTAGAACACGACCACAACACTTAAGCAACCATCTTAAGGAGAAATCGCGAACCAAAGGCAAGGGGCACCATCCTGGTACACCGACACGGCTAACAACACTCACACCACCAAAACTCACTCACGGCCACCTAAAAAAAAAAAAAAGGGCCAAGCACAGACTCCACTCGGCCAAGCCAACAAACTAGAACTCCTCATCGGCCGAACGCAAACTTTCCAACGAACACCTACCAAAGAACCGACCAAGGAGAACATCGCCAGCAAGGAACATCTAACATTCCTCTCAAGGAAAACTCGGGAAGCAAGGACTAAACCATCACGCAGCTATCTACGACACAACACCTTGAGGAAAATAAAGCTCAACAAATTACCAACCAATGCCACGACACCTGCGTGCCAACTCACTCAAACGCGGCTCGCTAACGCCAAACCGGGAACTCACAAAACTAGGAACAAAGCCCGAGAAGGGCTTGCTCAAAGCAGAACTCAACCCAAACTTATAACGAGCAACGCTGCCTCAAGCTACTACTCAACTCTTAAAATCCAACCGGCTACTCAAAGGACTTCCCTTTAAGCCTAAGCCTAACTCATCTTCCAACCAGAAGCTCCACTCCCAAAACCTCACAAGGAAAACGGATAACGACAACCTCAAAGCTTACGGATCCCGGCCACACGAATCCATAAGACTACCTCGCAAGCTATCACTCGAGGCTGGCATCCAAGGAGCAACTCAACCACCACAGAGGCTAGAGGGAAAGGAAATCTTCAATCCCCAAAGAACCAACAACTTGCCGAACAACTCAACTCTTACTTGGGTGGCCTCCGCTTCTTGCGGGAACAAACAACTCTTGCTTGCTAACAACACAAAGCGAGGACCCTCTCATTGGGGTGACCATTGCGCTACTCGATCGACTACACAACTCGGAGCTAAGGTGACTCGCCAAACGGGAAACGACTTCCCAAAGAAGCAAACTCCGGAAGGGCGGCGAACTCCACACACGCTCGCGACTTGCTCAAACCCAAGGCAACAACAACCAACTCTCTTGGAAGCAACACCCAAGAGAAAACTCAACCAATCGGACCACCAAACCGAAACAAACAAAGACTTGCTCAATCGCCGAGGAGGGGTCAACTCCCAAAACTTACCGACTAGGAACAAGACCTCGAGGGCAACGCCCTCGGCTAGAACCGAACTAGCTCTCAAACAACAAACGAACCAAATCTTGGCCAAACACTCACAAGAGGCGAACAACCTTTACTGCAAACCTCTAGAACACCATCCAAGAATCCGCTTAAGCTGGACAAACGACTACTTCCAAGCGACCAACAAACTTTTCCTTCAAGCTAGCGCTTCCACCATTAACTCCAAGACCAAGGAGTAACCTGACAACTCCCCAAGAAGAAACGGCTCTTGCAAGCGGACAACCAACGGACAGAGAACTCCACATACGCCACCGCCTTGCTCCACCGTGAGCAACAACATCTAATCTCACGGGGCGCAACAAGGGTCCATCTCGATCGAACCTCCAAATGCCAAACGGGGCAACTCAACTTCCCGAAACAGGAAAAACAACCAACATGGCACAAACCACTCGCCCCACGAGCAAAACTAAACTCTAGCAACTCCAATCCACACCTTGGTCAACACCAAGCATCAACTTGCCACCACACAGAAACCACTCCGGACTTTACTCCAAACAAACACTAGCTTGCTAGTCTACCAAGATCAAGTAGCAAACTCCACCGAGGCTACAAACTACACGCCTCCAAAGCTAGCCAATCAAACTCACTAGCTGGGCTCGACCGAGCTCTGGAGAGGCTCTCCACAACCTAGGGTTCTTCGGCAACCTCGACACACACACTGCCAGGCATACGATCTAACAGGATAACCGCTCAACAAACAACTCCAATTTCCAGATCCCAACCATGCCGGCCAACTCCAACTCCTTGGGAACCTAGAGGACCAAACCAAACGCTACGAATCGTCATCCTCCTACTCAAAGCATCGGCCACAACATAACTTCTACCCAAGGAAGGATCCGAACAACTCTCTTAGCCGTGATTTATCGTAAACCACGCGGCTTAGCTACCATCAGCTCTTGTTCGGTTTCCAATCGAACTCCAACCAACGATCAACAAGAAGATCCGCCAACCAAGCTTAGGCCCAACTTAACAAATCTTGCCTAAGCAACAACTTGATACCACGAGCACGGTATCCTTACCACCTCAACCAAAGCCTTACAACAACCACCGAGTCCAACTTCTCAAGGAACCGAGCACGAGATCTCCAAAGCAAACCCTACATGGATCTCAAACTCTCGCCACGGAACGAACCACACAAAACACACTTGTGTGCACAACTCCCAACCTTCCTTTAGAGATCCAAGACTAACAAGCGCTTTTCCACAAAGCAACGATAACTCCCGGCAATGATACAAACAATCCAAGGAACACCAAAAGTTCCATCTCCACACGATACTCGAAGCCGAGGCAACCTTGCTCTACCAAAGCATAATCATGCCAAACCAAACTTACTTTGTACCAAGCCTCTACCAAGGGTGCTTACCCCTAAGGCATCCAAAACCTCTCGCAAGGCATCACTCATCTCGCCTCAAAAGCATCCAACTCGCCTCATAGGCATCCAAATCATCCGATAAGCATCCAACTCATGGTCCTCACCGACCAAATTCGCATCTACAATGCTCAACTCTCCTCGATTTAGGCACTCGAAGGTAGTTGACGCACTACCAACCACAAAGAAAATCTCTTGGCCTTACACTAGCGCGAGACTCACGCGCACCAACATTTACCAACCGGCAACTCACGACTTACTCAACCTCCGTAAACATCGGGAAGAGGCTCCGCTCCTCTCGAGCATCCTTTCGCTTGTAGTCCATCGACTACCACCGAACTAGCCCTCCGCACGACCTAAACGGGTGCAAGCGCCATAAAAATCAGATCCAAGGCTAAAGGAGTACGCTGAACTCCGAACGGCATAGAACCATCCGCTATGCCTAAGCCAAACTCAAGCTCGAACCAGGACTTAGTGCCAAAGTGGCACACCAACCAATGCACCTCAAGTGCTACTACTACCAAATCCACATCTGAGGAAGTCGGGTCATTAAACAACAAAGAGCTCGCAAGGGGGCAAAGATGACCCTTCATCCGCCTCAAGCCACTAACACTAACAACTTGCCAAACAATCGGGCGATCGGTGGAGACTCGCTAGTCCACCTCTCACAAGGGACTTCCACCACCATCCGATGAACCAAACAAAGACAGAACGGCACACCTCGGCCTCTCGAATAGCAGGGCATCCCACACACGGATGCTAAACTCAAACTCAAGCCAACTACTTTACTACTAGCGGTGGGACTTACTAAAACATCGAGCTCTACAGGCATCCATTTGCCAACCCAGGCGTCTCCATCAACGCAGACAAACTCATCTGAATAAAATTGCTTGATCATGCCCTCCCGGGAACCTCTGGGGGCTACAAGAGCTACTCGGGGAAAATGCTCAAACAAACTCTATCACCGGGCTATCTCGTGCCGGGACTCCTCACTACGCGCTACAAATCTGCGCTGGTCTCCGCTCTCGATAGCTAAAGACCGCCATCAAATCTCTCATGGCTGGAGCACACTCTGCTCAAGGAGTCTCACTGAGGCGCCGCTAGCCTCTACCCCCTCTCTAGGCAACTCAACTGCCGGGGCCAAATCGGCATGCGGGCCTAACAACCACGGACGCGGCCTCAACATCAACACGATCGGTCCAACTCCTCGGTCGGACATGCCAAGCGCCACTGCTCCTGCTCCTCGGGGTGCGATCAACATACCGGCGATCTCGCACGAAGCACCTCCACCCTCTCACTAGGGAAAAGGCAAGCCCGGGCCACAAATGGCCAACGGAGTCTAAGCTCGCCTCCTCTCGAACGATGTCCCGTGGGGCATCCGAATCTATCTCGGATACCTCAACAAGTCGCTAAACAAACCGGCTGCGATCGCGGGAAAGTTGGCATGATGGCTCACTAAGCCCAAACCAACAACGAGTCGAAACACTTTCGTCTCCGCTCCACAACACTACACAAGGCATACACAAGATGACAGTATTGTAAATTCTTAACCCTTTTTCAACAACAAATAGTAAACTTAGGCGCGTGCTGATGACTATCGGCGTCTTGATGATCATGGAAAAACGACCTACAACAAAAGGTCGATCCTACGTAATCTATGACTCGAGCTCGATACCAATCTGAAATACCCGACCCAAAAGGGGCTCTAAATGGGCCTTTACCCCAATGCATGTATTCAAAATAAAAGACATTATGAAAAATAAGTTTCGGATCCCAAGTAAAAACAGAAACATTCAACAATCAAAACATACATTTCTAAAAGCATACTTTGATCAGAGATTTATTTAAACCATTTAAACATTCCACAAGTACAAATATGCTGGAATCCATAAAACGTAAGAAAACATCCTAGGGCTCCGTGCCCGTCTACATGCATTCAGGGGAAATAACAAAAGTCAAGAGTCAAGATATAATAAAATGGTCGAGAGATGACAAGCGAGGATTCCATGATCACAGCTCCTCCTTCACCATCCTGTCTCCCGCTTGATTACCCGTGGAAAACCACAGAATAAGGGTGAGTAACGAATTACCCAGTAAGAATCCCCAACCGGGGTACAATACGATATACATGATCATCTAGAAGAATGTATGCAAGCTATGAGTACAAACATAGAGCGGAGCACATAGCTAAGTCCACACTTGGACCTCGGATGCCAACTCAGGGTCTTAGTCCGGAAAATACCACAACACACTAAACGCGCTATACGGGAACAAGTCCCGGCCTCAGCCTGACTACTGTCGATACGAAAGGTGCACTAGCTCAAGATCCCGAGGAGCTCTCCGGTCGGCGCTGTAATGAGCGTAAGGATGCACCGCGTGCTTCTACAGACTATGGGGGGTGCCGGGTCTAGTGGCAAGCTGCCCATATCCGGATACCACGCCTAACTAAATCTCTGGATCGGTGTCACTGACATAGGGGTGTGAGACCTGGACACGTGAACTATGTCAGCCTGTACCACCGCACCTGAGGCTAAGGAACGGGTCATGGTAGGCTTACACCGTGAAGCCGCCCTTACCTTAACAGTGGCAATCAAGGGCTCTTTGCCGAACACGCCGAGGGACGTCGCGTTTACCGCCGGACTAGGCATTGCCAAGTCATCATCCCGACCGTTGGGGCATCGCTTAGACTACCACCCTCACCCAAGATTGCGGGGCCTACCGGTTGGGATAGCTAATCCTCTCACGGGGTCCAAGGACGGAGAATGTCTCGAAACGTCCTTGCCATAGATGCAAGATACTTTATGCATCGGGCCCTGATGATGCTATCTACCCGAATTCTAAACCTTAACAATAATAACAATTCAATCAATGCAGTCCAATACGTGCTCAATGAGATACAAGGAACCTAGCATGATACTACGAAGCAAGAATGATATCGAACATGCTAGAATAGAACAACCTAGCATGGGCTAACATGAGAAACAATACAAGAGTTCATGCCATCAGAATTGAACAGAGCACCTAGGGCTAAACATGCTAGTAATCATACACAGCATACAAAACAACAATCACAAATATACCGCAGGTCCACACAACCCCTGTAAAGAAATCCTTACCTTGGTCGGAAGACTTCTACACACAAATCCTAAGTCATGGAACAATCCCGAGCTAGCGAGCGGGAACCTAGCAAACCAACAATAATCGGCATCTAAAATGTCTAAACAACAATAGAAACAAAGCAAGCTCGGCTCGGGGAACTCACGCGGCACGACGACACGAGCTTGGGGTCAGCTGCAAGCCGGCACGCAGCAGGTCGGGCGCCGGCCGCTACCGCACGCAGCACGGCAGTGGACGCACGGGCAGGACGCTGCGTCTGGCCTGCTACTGCACGGCCAGCCGGGCAGCAGGAGGCTACGCTGCTGCCGCGCTGCCGGCACGCACGACACGGCACGGATGCACGGCAGAGGACGCGCGCGCGGCGGCGAGCGCTCGGGCGGCGGCGCGCGCGGCGCGGGCGTCGCGATGCGGATACGGCGAGCTGCCGCCGGCAGGACGCGCACGCGGCGAACGTCTTAGCGTCGCGGGCGAGCGGACGCGGGCCGACGCCGGCGCGGCGCCGACGAGGCCTCTGGCGTCTGAGCGATCGGGCGAGGACGAACGGCAAAGGCTGCTAGGCGGATCTCGCGCGTCGGCGTGGCTGCTTCAGCAGATCTGGGCGAGCCGGACGGCGATGATGGTCGCTCCTCTCTCTACCGGGCCGCAACCAACACAAACACACACACACCCTACATCTTACCTTCGGCCAGCATCAAAAACCAAATGAGGAGATGAAGAGGATGAAGACTTACCCGGAATGATGATGATCGAACCCAAGGAGATGCAAGGGAAGAAGAATCGGCAAGGGCTATGGAGAGGGAGAGCTTGTGCGGCCAAGAGGAGTTTTGGAGAAGAAGATGGAATAAACCTAATTCTATTTCATTTAACCAAATGCACCAAAACTCCAAAATCCGAGGTTAACTAAGATGTGATGCGAGAAAGACCAACAAGAGCACCTAATGGCTCAATTGGCACACATCTCTACAAGCTTCCCAGGAGACCCGGGTTCAAACCCCAGCTGCAGCACAATTTTCCTTTATTTTTACTTTTGCACCAAACCTTGCTCAAACCAAACCACAAATCCTTCCAAAAACCTACATAAATCCATCCAATAATTTTAGCAACTGAAAAAGATATAAACGGTCCCGACGGCCCGACCAAATTACTAAAATACCCCTAGGGCATACCGGAAGACCGGGATGAAAACTGGTCGTTATACCGCTAGTCGCTGAGTTTCAACTCTGCTCGGCCATTAGGCCCATCATCATGTCTCTCATAACAGAAATATCTCCTCCTGGAGCTGTACCTTGAGGCATAGCAGCCTCCGCCCCTTCTCTGGGCAAGTTAGCCTCTGGTGCCACGGGCGCCTACGAGCTTTGATATACCACTCGCCGCTGGCTCAAAGCATCTCTATTTGCGCCTCAGACGGACTGCTCCCACTACGTGTAACCGGCATACTCGGCGATCTACACGGAAACCACAACGGGTTAGTCCATGCTTGGACTTTCTCTCACAACAAAGATAACACATGTGTACTCGTGCATATAGTATCATAAACAAAACCCTTAGCTTATTGAACTTAGACAAACTCAGCGGCCTGGAGTCTTTGGAGATCATGGGAACACAACCTACAAACAGAGTTAGTCTCACGAATCTATGACTCGTGCTCTCGATACCAACCAGTAAAAACCCAACCCGAAGATGGGACTAAATCTAGGTCTTTACTCAGCATGCCAGTGAAAAGCTTAAAAGGACCCAACTAGGGTCGGTTTGTAAAACTTTTCAATTATAAGAGTGGAAAACATTAAAAACAAAGTAAACATTCATTAGGCAAAAACGAACCATTCAAATTAAAATAAAGGATCGATCAAGACTTTCCTTAAAAACATAAAATAGTTCAAATCATAGTTTTCCCTACGGACCTAAGTCCAACTACATGTTGAAATCCAAAAATAAGAAAATAAGACACGGCAGAGTGTCAGAAGATCCATGATCTCCCAGCCTCTCCGCTAGCCACCTCGGTCTTTGTCCCAAGTTACCCGTGGAAGAAACCACGATAAGGGTGAGTATAAACATACTCGAGAAGAACCCCGACCGGTACGATACGATGCAATCTATCATCTAGCAACCTAGTACACATGTTCACGCAGATATCAACACGGATCTTAGCTCAACGAGCTCACAAGGCAAATCCGGAATCCTCGGAAGTCTCCTACTTAGGCCTAATGATTGGCTCTCAAACCAATCCCGGGACATCTCCGAGGGTCTTTCTCCTCGGCCAATTGATCACTCAAAACCGATCCCAAGATGTCCGACACCCTCGAGGGTCTTTCTCCTCGACCAATTGATTAACTCTAAAGTCAATCCCAATGGGTGTCCTCAAGGGCCACTTTACCCTCGCTATAAATCTTGACTATCGGGAGAGTACCCGAAGTCTGGCTCTAAACGGGAAGGAATTGGTGTACTCACGAACATTAGCCCGGGGGAGCTCTCCGAACCGGCTACTTAACGCGCGTGCGCGCGACACCGCATGCTCTTCTCGCAACCGGCGTAAATGCGGGGGCCTAAGGGCAAACTACGCGCCGTATGCATGCCTAAAACTCGGAAACGGTGTCACTTTGAACACAGTGGTGCGAGGCCCTCGGCACTCATCCATGCGCAGGCTGCACCACCGACTGAAGCTAAGAACCCGACCAAGGTAGGCTTGCACCGTTGGCAGGGTTCCGCTCTAGCAGGCTACAAACTAGGCTTATGCCAATGAGGTAGCTAATCCTCACTGGGTGCCGGGGGGAAGCAAGGTACGTTATGCTTCGCTCTACTCCCGACCGGTGGGGACAAGGTACGTTATGTCCGCTCTCAGCCTCTAGATGATGACAAACCCTATTATACTAGCTAAGACTACCAAGTACGTGATTCCTGGCTAACATTCACAAAAGACATCCATCGTACATAGCCTAGCAAGATACTACGAGCTTAAAGCGAGAATCTCAAGCATGCTTTGGAAGAACAAACCTAGCATGGCACTAACATGTACAAAAAGGCAAAACATGCTAGCAAGAATTCAATCACAAGCTATCCTATCCACTAACATGCTCATAATGGTAAACAAGCATACAAGGCACAATTGAGAAAGCATAGCAGGGGTCCACACAACCACGGTAGGAAGTCCTTACACGAAACAAGTGGAGAATAGCTATCACAACCAAAAAGACCCTCGAGCTTAATACGAACTCGAGCAACCTAGGCATAAATAAAGCATCCTAAGTAAATACATACAAAGAGCCGAAGCTTAGAAAACACAAAGGGATTGGTTCGGAATTTACCACCGAGAAGACACGGGCCTCGCGTGAGAAGGAGGGTGGCTTGGGCGCTGCTTTGGTGCGGCTGGGCTGAGCTGGCTGAGCTGGCGGCGCGAGGGGCACGTCGGGCGGGCCAGCAGGCGGCAGCGGCAGTGTGCGGCCGCAAGGCGACGCGCGAGCGAGCGGCTCGGCCGGGTTGGCGCGCGGCGAGGGTCGCGCTGGAGCGCGGGGCGCGCGTCGCGGCGCGGCGTCTGGCTGCGTTGCGGCATTTGTCGCGACCACGAGCGACGTCGGGCGGTCTTTGGGTGGCCACGGCGACGTCGGCGGCGATGGGTGTCGCGACGGTGGGAGCTTCGGTGCGCGAGCGTCACGGCCAGGCGGGCGAAGCGGTAGGCCGGGCGGCGTGGTCCGCGGCGCGCAGGGCCGAGCGCGCGCAGGGGCTATGCGCGCGCGGGGTGGTGCGATGAACTGGTGGTGCGTGCGGCTAGGGCCGGGTGGCTCGGGGGTGGTTCGATGGTGTGGCTAGGGCTGCTCGGCTAGGGTTTTAGGAGAGAGAGAGAGAGAGAGAGAGAGAGAGAGAGACGGCCAACAAAGGGAAAAATAGGGGTTTCTTGATTTTTTCCTTCTCTTCCTTATTTTTAAATAGGTTAGGAGACCTAAATTCCCTTCCCAAGGCTTTTCTCTTGCGGGTCCCGGCTAAAGCAACCTTCTTTTCCTTTTTTCTTTTTAATTAAGACTCTTTTCTTAAAACTCCAAATTCACCATTTAGGGCAAGGTTCAAATCCCAAAAGATTCAATTAATTCCCAATTAATTTTGCTATTAACCGGGAAGGAAAACGGGGTCGTTACAATAGTTTAGGTACTCTGTTCTGAATTCCTGACTGGCATGACTTCGTATGTTGTTCTTTCATGTTAGTCCATGCTAGGTTGTTCCGTTGTGGCATGCTCATATTCATTCTTGTTTTGTAGTACCATGCTAGGTCTGCTGTATTCTTTCGAGCACGTATTGGATTGTTTGCTGATTGTTAAGGCAGGTTAGAATTCAGGTAGATAGCATCATCCGGGCCCGATGCATAAAGTATCTTGCATCCATGGCAAGGACGTTGAGACGCTTCTCCGTCCTTGGACCCCTTGAGGATTAGCTATCCCAACCGGTAGGCCCCGCAATCTTGGGTGAGGGTGGTAGTCTAAGCGATGCCCCAACGGTCGGGATGATGACTTGGCAATGCCTAGTCCCTCGGCCGCAACACGTCCTCGGCGTGTTCGGCGAGTCCTGATTGCCACTGTTAAGGTAAGGACGGCTTCCCGGTGTAAGCCTACCATGACCCGTTCCTTAGACTCAGGTGCGGTGGTACAGGCTGACATAGTTCACGTGTCCAGGTCTCACACCCCTATGTCAGTGACACCGATTCAGAGATTTAGTTAGGCGTGGTATCTGGATATGGTAGACCCGGCACCCCCCATAGTTTGTAGAAGCACGCGGCGCATGCTTACGCTCATTACAGCGTCGACCGGAGAGCTCCTCGGGATCTTGAGCTAGTGCACCTTTCATTCGACAGTAGATAGGCTGAGGCCGGGACTTGTTTCTCGTATAGAGCGATCTGTGTGGTTATGGTAGTTAATTCCGGACTAAGACCCTGAGTTGGCATTCGAGGTCCAAGTGTGGCTCCAGCTATGTGCTCTATTCTGTGTTTATGATCATAGCTTGCATACACTCATCTTGATGACCATGTGCATCGTATTGTACCCCGGTTGGGGATTCTTACTGAGTAATTCGTTACTCACCCTTATTTTGTGGTTTTCCACAGGTAACCAAGGAGCGAGACAGGGATGGTGAAGGAGAAGCCGTGATCATGGGCACTCTTTGTCACCTCCGACACTTTTATTCATTTTATGACTCTTTAACTTTATATTTCCCCTGAATGCATGTAGACGGGCACGAAGCCCTAGGACGTTTTCTCATGTTTTATGGATTTCAGCATAGTCGTACCTGAAAAGGTTTTTGAATGGTTTAAAGAAATCTCTGATCAGAGTATACTTTTAGAAATGTACTTTTCCTGAAACAGGTGCTTGGAAACAGGGACTTTTAATGTTTTAGTTTTACTTGGAATCCGAAAGTATGTTGCATATTATTTTATTTTGAATGCATGCATTGGGGTAAAGGCCCATTTAGAACCCCATTCGGCCGGGTCTTTACTGATTGGTATCGAGCTCGAGTCATAGATTCTCGTAGAGACTCGACCTTTTTGTTGTAGGTCGTTTTCCCATGATCATCACACTCTGACGATCATCAGTGCGCTTAAGTTTACTGTTTTAGAAAAGGGGTTAAGAATTTACAATACCTTTTATCTAGTGTATGCCTTGCTTAGTGTTGTAGAGCGGGGACGAGCAGGTTCTGACTCGTTGTTGGTTTGGGTGTAGATCGCCAAATGATGTCACCGTCCCCGTAAGCGAGAGGGACGTCCGAGAGCGGGACGAGGTACCGTGGATCGGTCGACATCTGCAGGACATCGTCCCAAGCCGAGATCGTGGCATTCTACCGCAGCTCCCCTGCCGCGCCTAGAGTAGGCGTTGAGGCGACCGAGCGCCGTGAGATCGCTCCCCCGGAACAGAGTTGGCTGATTCTATGAAGGCTTTTATGGTCGCATGCCGAGTGACCAGAGGGCGAGACCTGTGCCTTGTTGGCGCGGCAGAATGGGAAGAGTCCCGATCCCAGATCGAGCAAATGACCCGTATGTTTCAAAGAGAGGCAGCGGACTCCCCACTCCTCGTCGTATAAGTAGCCCATGAGGCGGATGTAGCAGAGGGTGCGGTGGAGCTTGGTAGATGGTTAAAGGACTTTGTGAAGTGGCAGCCGGAGAAGTTTGATGCCACTGGGGATGCGTTAGCAGCAGCCCGTTGGATTGCCCATATGGAGTACACCTTCCTGATCATGGTATGCCCCGATATCCAGAGACCGAGGTGTACAGCCCATGCACTAGAAGGCACTGCTAGATGGTGGTGGGGGTCCACCCTGAGTGAGAGGCCAGCTGGGTCTCCACCTGCCACCTGGGAGTTCTTTAAGTCTGAGTTCAGGGTCAAATATATTAGTGATGAGGCCCAGGAAAAGATGGTAGAGCTTTTTCAGAATCTGAAGTAGGGTTCTGATTCCATAGAGGAGTATGAGAGAAAGTTTTCTGAGTATGGGTATTTTGCTCCTCAGTTGATAGCTACCCCTGAGTTAAAAATTCGAAAGTTTATTGCTGGTTTGAGACAGGGTGTGTCTCAGGATGTCAGGGCACAGGCCCCTGACACTTATGCTAGAGCAATGCAAAATGAAGCCACCATTTATAATGGGAAGTATCCTGTTGAGCGGGTTGTCGCCGCTCGGTTCGGCGTCCCGCTCCACCGTGAGTGGGGCGTAAGAGGAAGTTTGAGTTTAGGGGTGGCGGCGCGTGTCGCCAGGGCGCTTCCAAAACCGGATCAAAGATAGGGCCCCGAACCGCTTTCACCTCGCCAGGCCAGGCGCCCGAGCGAGTTCCCGCTTGTGCTTCTTGCGGGAGGACCCACACCGGAGCTTGCGAGGCATGGGCCCGCAGTATGTTTTCGTTGTGGTAAAGAGGGGCATATGATCCGTTTCGTCCTCAACCAGCCAGCAGCCAGCGTGGTCGGTGTGTTTGTTACGACCCGTCGAGAGGCCGAGCGTCATGATGATGCCGCGGTGGCGGTGTACGGTTCTTGTTTTAGATCATCTGCGCATTTGTTTTGTTTGATTCTGTTTCTACGCATTCATTTGTATCTGTGTTGTTTGGCTGAGCATGCTAAGTTGAGACTAGAGCCTCTAGGTTTTGAGTTATCTCATTGCAACTCCTTCGGGAGTTATTATGTTAGCTAGAGATAAGATTAAGGATGGCCGGATCGAGATATCCGGAGAATTGCTTGTAGCCACACTCATAGTTCTCGCCTATGAGTGGTTTTGATGTGATCCTTGGTATGGAGTGGTTAGTCGCTAACCACGCGCTGCTGATTGATCGCCACCGGAAAGAAGTGGTGTTCGAGCCACCGGTCGGCCTAGTTTTAAGTTTCGTGGAGTCCAAGGTGGAGTCTGCGCCGCCAATGGTGTCACCGTGAAAGCTCGTCGTTTGCTAGCTCATGGAGCTTGGGGTTACCTAGCCAAGTTGTCTCAGTGGAGAGCCATCCTCGCGATCGTTGATCGTGTGCCGGCCGTGCGGGAGTTCACGGATGTGTTTCTGAGGAGTTACCGGGGTTGCCCCAAAGAGAGAGTTGACTTCATTATTGAGCTCGAGCCGTGGACCCTCCCTATCTCGAAGGCTCCGTGACGCATGGCGCCAGTGAGTTAAAGGAACCAAGATTCAGCCAGCAGGAGATGTTAGACCGAGGGTTCATCCGTCCGAGTGTGTCCCCGTGGGAGCACCGATTCTGTTTGTGAAAAAGAAGGATGGTTCTATGCGCTTATGTATTGATTATCGCGAGCTTAATAAGGTGACGGTGAAGAATAAGTACCGTTGCCCCGTATTGATGACTTGTTTGATCACCTTCAGGAGCTTCCGTGTTCTCAAGATAGATTTGAGATCCGGTTACCATCGATTGCGGATCGGGGATGCCGACATTCCTAAGACAAATTTCGTGTCCGGATATGGTCACTATGAGTTTGTGGTTATGTCGTTTGGATTGACCAATGCCCCAGCTGCGTTCATGG
Source organism: Sicyos edulis (assembly GCA_036507275.1). NCBI lineage: Eukaryota > Viridiplantae > Streptophyta > Magnoliopsida > Cucurbitales > Cucurbitaceae > Sicyos > Sicyos edulis. Next base: position 24,869,741 of record CM071854.1, on the reverse strand, counting down.
ACATGATGGATAGGGTGTTCAAATCATTTTTGGACAGCTTCGTCATTGTGTTCATTGACGATATTCTGATTTATTCAAGGTCTAAGGAGGACCATGCAGAGCATTTGAGGCGAGTATTGGCGGCTTTGAGGGAAACCACTTTATGCGCGAAGTTTTCCAAATGTGATTTCTGGTTGGAGCGGTGGCCTTCCTAGGCCACGTGGTTTCGAGAGATGGTATAGCCGTGGACCCCGCGAAGATTGAGGCCGTGAGTTCGTGGGCCAAGCCGACTTCGGGCCTTGCCGAGATACGCAGCTTTACTGGGTTTGGCGAGTTACTACCGTCGGTTCGTTAAGGACTTTTCCGCCATAGCCTCGCCTCACTCGTCCGACGAGGAAGGGTGTCGAGTTCGTTTGGAACAATAAGTGTGATGAGAGCTTTGCTAGGCTCAAGCGTAGTTTGACTTCAAAGACGTGTTGGCGATCCCGGAGGGGACAGGTGATTTCGTAGTTTACACGATGCTTCCAAGTTTGGGTTAGGTTGTGTGTTGATGCAACCACGGAAGGTCATCGCCTATGCTTCCGTCACCAAACCGTATGAGCAGAACTACCCGACTCATGATATGGAGTTGGCAAAGATGGTGTTTGCACCAAGATTTGGAGGCATTACCTGTATGGTGAGCGGATTCGGATGTTTACCGATCACCGAGCCTCAAGTATCTGCTTTACTCAAAAGAAGTTGAATATGAGGCAGAGGAGATGGTTGGAGTTGGTAAAGGATTATGACTCATGAGATTTTGTACCATCCGGTAAAGCCAATGTAGTGGCTGATGCTTTGAGTAGAAAGACGTCGCACTCCGCGGCGTTGTTGAGTTCCCACCAGGTTTGGAGAGAGTTCGAGCGGGCCGAGGTTGCGAGTGTTGTTGGGTGAGGTTACCGCCAGTGGTAGCTCGATTGGATTGCTCACCGTCGATTAGCGAGAATTATTGATAGCCACCGAGTGACCCCGCTTAAGAGATTGTTTGACGAGTTAGTCTTGAGAGATTTTGATTTCGTTTTCTCGCCGACAGCTGGGTTGACTTATAGAGGCCGGTTGTGTGTTCCGGATGTTCTTTGGATTGCGCGAGTTGCTCTCGAGAGGCCCATAGTTCTCCTTTTGCTTGGCACCCCTGGGTACCAAGATGTATCAAGACCTTAAGCGGACCTTACGGTGGATGGGGATGAAGAGAGATGTGGCGAGTTTGTCACTAGGTGTCTCACTTGTCAACAAGTGAAAGCACTCAGCAGAGGCCACTGGTTTGTTGCGACACCGAGTGTGCCTCGGTGGAAATGGGAAGATATCTCTATGGACTTTATTTCTGGTTTGCCGAGGACTCAGGAGGTTCTCTCGAGATCCGGGTGATAGTCGACCGGTTGACCAAGAGCGCACACTTCATTCCCTGTAGAGACACTTATACCGTGGAACAAAGGCGCAGATTGTTTTTGGAACAGATCATCCGATATCATGGTGTGCTTGGTGAGGATTGTGTCCGATCGTGACTCACGGTTCACTTCTCGTTTCGAGAGCACTTCGAAGGGTTTAGGCACCGAGTGCGCTTCAGACAACTTTTCACCCTCGGACGGATGGTCGACCGAGAGGGTGAACCAGATTCTCGAGGATATGTTGAGGGCTTGTGTGTTGGACTTCCCGCGATTGGGACCAGATATCAGATATCGATGGAGTTTGCCTATAACAACAGCTATCAGTCGACGATTCAGATGGCTCCATTCGAGGCCTTGTACGGCAAGCGTTGTCGGTCCCCTGTGTTCTGGGAAGAGGTTGGTGATAGGCAGGTTTTGGGTCCCGAGTTGCTGCAGTTGACTAATGGAGCAGTGCAAAAGATTATAGCTCGCATGTTGACGGCTCGGAGCGAGCAGCGAGAAAAATTACTGCCGATGTTCGGCGTCGAGATTTGAGTTTGAGGTTGGCCAAAGATGTGTTCCTAAAGGTTGCTCCAATGCGTGGTGTTTTGAGGTTTGGTAAGCGAGGGAAGTTGAGTCCCCGTTTTGTCGGGCCGTTTGAGATTCTGGAGAGGATTGGCATAGTTGCTTATCGGTTAGCCCTACCTCCGTCGTTGTCAGCAGTGCATAGTGTTTTTCATGTATCGATGTTGAGGCAGTATGTACCGGACCCATCGCACATTGTGAACTTTGAGCCTTTGCAATTGAATGAGGATTTGAGCTTCGAGGAGAAGCCAGGTGGGGATCCTTGCATTTGAGATTTAAGACGTTATGTGAACCGCGAGATTCGGTTGGTAAAGGTTCATGGAGGAGTCGAGTTCCGAGGAAGCCACTTGGGAGCGGGAAGACGAGATGAGATTGCATCATCCTGAGCTGTTCCAGTCTTAAGGACTTTCGAGGACGAAAGTCATAAAAAGGAGGGAATATTGTAACGGCCCGTGTTTTCATCCCGCTTCGAGTATGCCCAAGGGGTATTTTGGTAATTTGTCGGGCCGTCGGGTCGTTTATGTCCTTTCTAGTTGCTAAAAATATTGGATGGATTTATGTAGGTTTGTGAGGCTTCGTGCAAGGGTTTGAGCAAGGTTTGATGCAAAAGTAAAAAGAAAGGAAAATTGTGCCGCAATCTGGTTTTGAACACAGGTCTCTGAAAGCTTGTAAGGATGTGTGCCAATTGAGCCATTAGGTACTCTTGTTGCTCTGTCCGTATTATTTTATAATTAGCCTTGGATTTTGGAGTTTTGGTGCATTTGGTTAAATGAAAAGAAAATAGGTTTGGCCATATCTTCTTCTCCAAAATCTTGTGGCCGCTTAAACTTTCTCCCAAGCTCTCCTTGCCGATTTCTTCATCCCCTTTGCACTCGAGACTCCATCATCATTCCGGGTAAGTCTTCATCCTCTTCATCTTCTCGTTTGGGTGTTCTTGCTGGCCGAAGGTAAGAAGGAGAGCTTGTGTGTGTGTGTGTTTGTTGCAGGCTGTCCAGGTCTGCCCAGCTGCCGAGCCAGGCGCCCATCGCCCAACCTCTCCATCGCGCGACACAAGCAGCCAAAGACGCCGGATCCGGCGCAGCCGTCGGCCCAGATCCGCACGAGCGCCGCCTGCCGTGCCCAGATCGACCTGCCGTTCGCCCAAAGCCCGGCCCCAAGCTCCGGACGTCGGCGGCTCTGTCACGCCCAGTCGCACGTCGCGCAAGCCCAGCCAGGCCGAGCCAACCCATCGCCCAGATCGCCATCGCAGCGAGTCGCCCGTGTCGCTCGCGAGCTGTGGCGCTTAGATCGCGCCCGCGCGCCTTCTTCGTGGCGAGCAAATTCGCCGCGCGTCGCCTCGCCACGCCAGCGCCCTCGCCCGACACGTGTGTCGCTTCGCCGTGTATCGCATCGCGACGCCCAGCGCCGCTTCGCCCGTCTGCCGTGCCCAGCGCGCTGCCAGTAGCGGCCCGCTCCCAGCGCTTTCCAGCCGCGCCGCTCAGCGCCCGATCCACCAGTACATCGGCCACCCGGCCGGTGTCGGCCTCGTGCGTGCGTCGTGCGTGTGAGTGCTACCGAGCCGAGCTCTTTGCTTTATTATATTTTTAGGGCTATGGTTGTGATTTTTACTATGTTTGTAGGTTCTCGATAGCTAGCTCGGAAGTGTTCGCAGCTTAGGAATTTGTGTGTAGAAGTCTTCCGACCAAGGTAAGGATTTCTTACCGGGGTTGTGTGGACCCAGCGATGTTCTATGTGATTGATGTTGTATGTTTGTTTGTGATTATCAACATGTATAGTTTAGGTACTGCTCAATTCTGATCGCATGACTTCGTATGTTGTTCTTTCATGTTAGTCCATGCTAGGTTGTTCCGTTCTGGCATGCTCATATTCATTCTTGTTCTGTAGTACCATGCTAGGTCTGCTGTATTCTTTCGAGCACGTATTGGATTGTTTGCTGATTGTTAAGGCAGGTTAGAATTCAGGTAGATAGCATCATCCGGGCCCGATGCATAAAGTATCTTGCATCCATGGCAAGGACGTTCGAGACAGTTCTCCGCCCTTGGACCGTGTGAGGATTAGCTATCCCAACCGGTAGGCCCTGCAATCTTGGGTGAGGGTGGTAGTCTAAGCGATGCCCCAACGGTCGGGATGATGACTTGGCAATGCCTAGTCCCCGGCAGCCGGCACGTCCTCAGCGTGTTCGGCAGTAGCCCTTGATTGCCACCTGTTAAGGTAAGGACGGCTTCCTGGTGTAAGCCTACCATGACCCGTTCCTTAGCCTCAGGTGCGGTGGTACAGGCTGACATAGTTCACGTGTTCAGGTCTCACACCCCTATGTCAGTGACACCGATCCAGAGATTTAGTTAGGCGTGGTATCCGGATATGGGCAGCTTGCCACTGGACCCGCACCCCCATAGTCTGTAGAAGCACGCGGTGCATGCTTACGCTCATTACAGCGTCGACCGGAGAGCTCCTTGGGATCTTGAGCTAGTGCACCTTTCATTCGATAGTAGATAGGCTGAGGCCGGGACTTGTTTCTCGTATAGAGCGATCTGTGTGGTTATGGTAGTTAATTCCGGACTAAGACCCTGAGTTGGCATCCGAGGTCCAAGTGTGGACTCCAGCTATGTGCTCTATTCTCTGTTTATGATCATAGCTTGCATACACTCATCTTGATGACCATGTGCATCGTATTGTACCCCGGTTGGGGATTCTTACTGAGTAATTCGTTACTCACCCTTATTTTGTGGTTTTCCACAGGTAACCAAGGAGCGAGACAGATGGTCAAGGAGGAGCTGTGATCATGGGCACCTGCTGTCACCTCTGACACTTTTATTCATTTTATGACTCTTTAACTTTATATTTCCCCTGAATGCATGTAGACGGGCACGGAGCCCTAGGACGTTTTCTCATGTTTTATGGATTCCAGCATAGTCGTACCTGAAAAGGTTTTTGAATGGTTTAAAGAAATCTCTGATCAGAGTATACTTTTAGAAATGTACTTTTCGTGAAACAGGTGCTTGGAAACAGGGACTTTTAATGTTTTAGTTTTACTTGGAATCCGAAAGTATGTTGCATATTATTTTATTTTGAATGCATGCATTGGGGTAAAGGCCCATTTAGAAGCCCATTCGGGTCGGGTCTTTACATACTCAAGTTATAAACTAAGAAGCACGAACACGGATACGAGATACGGACACGACACAGACACGTAAACACGCCATTATTTAAAAATGCAGGACACGGATAGGTCACGACACGTGATTTACTATTATTTTTTATAATATACTATTAAAAGATGAAATCTAAAATATTTTAGTTAGTTATAAACCTACCCATAATAATTTTTAAATATTTTAGTTTTTATCTCATTTTCCTTCCCTCCATTTTATTTTCTTACTCTTTCCTTTTTTTTATTTTAGTCCATCTATCTTCGATAGACATCGTCGTCGACGGCCTCCACCAACACTGCCCGTTGTCGTGTCATCCACCATTGGAAGCAAATAAATCTTAATTGAGGTGTCTATGAAGTGTTTATGGTACCATGAAGTGTCTGAAATTTAAAATAATAATAATAAAAGAAGACACGAAATTTTGAGTGTCGGACACGTGTTCAACGAGTGTTCGAAAGTATCGATGTCGGATACGAGTACGACACAGATACGCTGTCAAAATAGAAGTGTCCGTACTTCCTAGGTTATAAGGTACTGATATAGCTTCTTTTAGAAACTGTGACAATTCGAAATTGCTTAAATACTACTAGTAAGATGGCCTTTGATAATTTTTCAGGTTGAATATGCGCACTGCTTTTAGAGACTGGCATTTGTTTGGTGTTTAGAGGCTAATGAAGTAGCCCATTCTTTGGCAAAGATGATATGCTGTGGATGGAAGATTGTCCTTCCCAATTATTTCCTTTGTATCTAGGGAAACTAGTTGTGCTCGTGTTCTCTTTCCATTTGGGGAGTTCGATTATTTCCTAATATATAGCTTGTTTGATATTAGTAAAAAACAAAAAAAGAAATCGACCTAGGTTTATATTTGCTAATTTTATATATAAAAAAAAAATTCTCATTTAAATTGCATATTAAATATAAGAATAAATAAGAAAATTTCTTGTAGCTAGCAAATTCTTATTTCTTTATTTTTATTTTTTATATATTTTACTAATATTTTATATTAGCAAAATATATAGTTCAATTTTGATTGTCTTTAATCAATTTCACCTGCATTATTTTTAATCAATTTTACTTAATTGAAGACATCATTCACTTTATTAAAGTCATTAATATGTTGATTAAAATGTCATAAGTGAGTGAAATGTCTTTATCAATTTTTACCATACTCGATTCTTTTTTTTACTTTTTTTTTTGTTATATTTAAATGTTTTCTAAAGTTTTGATATTGGTAGAATTTCTTTCTTGATTTTATTATTCATGAAAAACCCTAAAAAAATATAACTAATTTGTTGTGATTTATTTATTTTACGAACAAGTAACTGTTTCTAAAATAGTTTCAAATTAATTTTTTTTTAATATAAATTGGGGAAGAAGACCAACAAACCCTACAAAAATTACACTACTATTCTTAAATAATATGAAAGCTGAATATCTATTTTAAAGGTTAAACTCTTGATCGTGATGTTGAACTAGATTACCACAAAATAATAAAATCACTACAAAAATATATAGTAATATTAAATCACAATAACTTACTGATTTGAAAAATTGTAATAATAATAATAATACCTTATTGTATATGGGAATTGAACTTTCAAGTGATGAATCATTAAAGCTCATCTTTTCATTTGACCTTTTAACATAAGGTTTTATGAATGTTACACATGTAATGTAATATAATCAATTAAACCACGAAAAGTTAGAGAGAAACTAAATTTTGCTAAAAAAAAAAAGAAAAGAAAAGAATGTATTGTGTTTGTTGATTACAAAATTTCAACTAACGAAAAAAAAAAATCAACGGACACAAGTCTTCAACAAAAGCTGCAGTACAAATTCAAGAGTATTTTCCATTTTGTTGATATGAAATTTCATATCAAAATCAACGGTATATTTTATATTTATCAGAAATTTAGAGTGACTTACAATGAAGAAAACAAGTTAAGGGTTAAGTACTAACACTCTGATGCCCAAGTCAGAATTAAGGAAGTAAAGAGAGTTTAAAGAGATGTTGTAATATAGCACAAGAATAGCTCACCATCTTACTTGCTTTTGTAGAATAAATAGTGTTATTCTAGTGTAAGTGATGATGTTGATTTAAGTTCATATCTAGTGTATAACTTTTTTGTTGTACATTTAAGGGGAGGAATTACACACTATTTATTTCAACTATTAAATTTTGAAGGTAGAGGATCCAATTCAAGAGACTTAAAGGTGCCTGGTTGAATCTAATTTTAAAAGGCTCGGAAGTGCCAAGTTGGAATTTGATTCAATATAAAATTTACGTAGATGTCGAGTACTATTGATTGAGGGGATCGAGGGCTCGCATATAACATCCAAGGTCTAGGATTTGGAATAGAACATGGAATCTGGATTCGACCTCAACATTCTCCTGCATCCCCACGACTTGGTCACGTTACTATCTAGCCTTTAAGCATTTCTAAGAGTGAAGGTTGTCCCCACATACAAACACAAGAGTCCTTTCAACATGTTTTGTTTCCACTGATATGCTTTCTAAGAAAATTTCCTAGGAGGTCATCTAATCTAGGACTATGTAGTACAAATAAATTCTTTTAAGCCTTTATTAACCTGGCTTTGTATCTCCAAGGTCCTTCTCATTCAGATATGGTCCCAGTTCATCGTGTACCCCTCCTAAATTCGAGGGTCACATGACCACAAACTTCGTTGGTACTTTTATAATCCTGAGAAAAACAAGGTATTTGTATCAACAAATGTAACATTCTTGGAAGAGGATTATGTACTTTCACTACTACAATTTTAGCTTTCTATGACAATTTTTAATTGTCATGATCAACTTATTATGACAATTATGCCTAAAAAATGCGGTGTCATAGTATCCCCTATCATGGTAAGTCTTTAATGACAAATAATAACAATGTCATAAAATATAATTTATGACAATTATAAAAATGTCATAAATATTTTTTTATGACAACTAAAAATTGTCATGAATAAATGAAAAATAGGGTTTATGATATCTATTTATGACATTTTATAATTTTCATAAATTATGTTATTTTTGCAATGTTAACTTTTGTTACCATGACAGTTTTAGAATGTCATAAAGAAGAGTTATTTTTCCAAATAAAATTAAATCGTGAAATCATGTCATAGTTTATATTTCTTGATAGTTTAAAATTGTCATAGAAAGGATAACATGACATTTTTTAATTATAAAATTGAATATATCCTATTTATTTATTCATATATTTATTTTATATTGATTACATTTGAGCTTGTCAATTCAAAAATAACAATATTTAAACTTGTAAATAATTTTGCATTTCTAAGATAATATCACAATCCCGATAAATATCAAACTTATTTCATTAATCAAAATCTAAATAAAGTCTTATACAAAGTAACCAATATATAAAATTTGTATATTACAATTAATATTTCATAAAACCAAGAAAAAAAATTAATAATTTGACAACTTGTAGATAAGCGTAGACGCAAAAGATCACCTCATAAAGTACCTACAAAATGTAAATTTTGAATTAGAAATCACAGTTGTTCATTCACTATGTTTTCCAATTATATTGGCAACGCCCATTTTAATTACCAATCAAAACAACTTAGTCGAGATTTGAATCATAAACTCACCAAAACAACATCATCATTATTGAATATTTGAATTAGAAGTTACAAAGGAGAATAAAAGTATTCCTATAACAATAACTCTTTTTTTCCAAAAACTAAACTTCTACAAAGTCCCTTAATGTCATACAAGTAGATGAATCATAAATAAGTGCAAGAAAAATTACTTGAGAGCTAAATTTCTCGATAGTAGTTTGAGTTCCATCATATAAAAAAAAATCATAAACCCTTTAAGAATGGGCTAAAAAGAATGGAGTTACTAATTTGTACCTGTACAGAAACGGAAGATTGGCGAGATATCGATACTCTTTATTCATCTTCCTCTTGACTTCCTTATTCATGTGATTCTTTCGGACCCTAAAGATGAGAACCGAAGAATGAAATTTCATTAGTGTTGCCTCTGAAAAAATAAATATCAAAATGAGTATACATAATGAACTGTCATTAATGTATAAAAATGAATAATTCAATCAACACCCAACTAATATTATAAGATAACTAAAAGAAACTCAAACTCAAAAGCTTCAAAAATCATTAAAAGTAAAAAAGAATGAATCAAATAACAACACCATTTCAATTATTTGCAGATAGCTTATAGGTTGTCTCTAAATCTCCATATCCACCTACAAAGAATAAGTTAACGAAAAAATGGTATACTAAATATAATTGGAGAACGACGTTAATGAACATTAATTCAATGATACATAAAAAAAAGTAACAAAAAGGGAGCTTGACATTTGACATAGAGCAACAATTTGTAAAAGTAAGAGTTATGGTGTATTTAATCTATAAATTTTTATGTTTGTGTCATTTGGTCTTTGCTAGGTTTAGAATCACTTCAAACTTCAATAAATCACTAGATCTTAACATAAATATACAACATTAAAACAAAAAAGTTAAACTCCACAAATATTTCCTTCTAAACTCCCATGAGAAACATGAGTGAAGAAATGTAACGGCCGGATTATGAGTCGATTTGAATGGGATTGGGAATTTTGGTGAAGGCATTTGGGCTTGGAAGAATGTGGAAATAAATAAGAAATTAAATAGCGCGTCGAGTGAGATTCGAGCCAGGGACGTGTCGTGTGCTAGGCAGGGGGCGCTGCCAGCCGAGCCACTGGGCGTCTTTGTGCTTCTAAACGCGCCAGCATCGTTATATCCTTGTTTTCGAAGGCGGTTGGTATAAAAGCAGAGCTCGCCCGAAGCTTCTTCTTCCTCGCGATTCTTCTTCGTTTCTCCTTCGACCGACCGGCGATTTCCGGCGATTTCTTCCTTCTCCAGCTCCGATTCGATCGTGGTTGTCTTCCCCAGCTCAAAGGTCGATCCTTTTCCGGGCTGAAGGTAAGTTTTTCTTCCTTTCTTCTTCTCTTCTTCGATCCGAGCCCCCTGCTTCCGGGCTTCGTTTCCCGGCCGTGGTGAAGTGAATTTCTGGATGGTTTGTGTGCAGCTAGTGTAGGGGAGTTCACCATCAAAGAATCGCTCGTCGAATCCCCGTGGATCGCTCGATTTTGGGTTTTCTCCATCGCCCCTGTTTTCGTGCTCTGTCGCTGCGCAGTGCCGCCGAGCCTCGCCGCACACCGCGCGCGCGCCCTCGCGCCTCTGCATCGCTCGCATGCGTGACGACCCAATATGCGGTGTCCGTCTGCTGTCGCCGAGCCGTGCCGCCGAGCCGTGTCGCCAAGCCGCGCCCCAGCGCCGTGTCGCGTGTCCTGCTGCCGAGCCGAGCCGCCAAGCCGAGCCATGCCGCGCCGAGCCGAGTGAGAGCCGAGCCGAGCCTATTTATTTTATTTTATTATATTTAATTTAATTTAGAATTTTTTGTGTAATTGTGTTGTGATTGATAGGTTCTCGATAGCTAGTTCGGGTTCGTTCGCAGCCTAGGTTTTTCGTAATCGTCCCCACCAAGGTAAGGGTTTCTTACCGAGTTGTGTGGACCTGCGATATTATATGTGATTGCCGATTGATTTGCTTGTTTGTGTTTATTGACATGTATAGCTAGGTACTCATTTCTGAATTCCCAATTAGCATGTTGTTCCTGATTAATTCTCATGTTAATCCATGCTAGGTTGTTCCTTTCTAGGATGCTCGTATCTGTTCCTTGCTTCGTAGTATCATGCTAGGCTCGTTGTATTCTTATTGAGCACGTATTGGATTTTATGGAATTTTTGCCGTTTGCTAGGCGGAGTTAGAGTTGCGGTAGATAGCATCATCCGGGCTGATGCATAAAGTATCTTGCATCCATGGCGGGGGCGTCGAGACAGTTGCTCTCAGATCCTGGACCCCGTGAGGGATTAGCTAACCCTACCGGTAGGCCCCGCAATCTTGGGTGAGGGTGGCGATCATTAAATGCCCCAACGGTCGGGATGATGACTTGGCATTGCCTCGCCCCTGGCGGCCGGCATGTCCTCGGCATGTTTGGCGGTAGAGCACGATTGCCACTGTTAAGGCAAGGACGGCTTCTGGTGTAAGCCTACCACGACCCGCTTCCTTGGCCCCGTGCGGTGGTACAGTGACATAGTTTACGTGTCCGTGTCTCACACCCTATGTCGCTGACACCGATCCAAAGATTTAGTTAGGCGTGGTGGTCGGACATGGGCGGCTTGCCTCTAGACCCGGCACCCTCCATAGTCCGCAGAGCACGCGGTACATGCTTACGCTCATTACAAATGCCACGACCGGAGCTCATCGGGATCTTGGGCGGTGTACCTTTCGTCGACGATGAGACAGCCGAGGCCGGGACTTGTTTCTCGTATAGGCGACTTATGTATTGGATCGTGTGGTGATATTATTCCGACTAAGACCTTAAATTGGCATCCGAGGCCCAAGTGTGGGCTAAGCTATGTGCTCTATTCTCGTGTTTATATTCATAGCTTGCATACGCTCATCGAGATGACCATGTATATCGTATTGTACCCGGTTGGGGATTCCTACTTGAGTAATTCGTTACTCACCTATTATTCTCGTGGTTTTCCACGTAATCGTGGTGCGCGACAGATGCCCGAAGGAGGAGCCGTGATCATGGGGCCCAGTCTTCCAACTCTGATTTTTGTATTATGACTCTTTGTGTTTTGTTTTCCCCTGAATGCATGTAGCCGGGCACGGAGCCCTAGGATGTTTTGTAAATATTTGTGGATTCCAGTATTTTGTATCTGAACAGGTTTTGAATGGTTTTTAGTAAATCTCTGATCAGAGTAAACTTTGGAGATGTATTTATCTTGGAACAGTGCTTGGAAACAGGGACGAGTTCCAGGAAATTGTCTAGTTTTTAAAGGGTTATTTTGAATGTTTTTGTTTTAATTGGAATCTGAAATCATGTCTGTTTAAATGTCTTTTACTTTGAATGCATGCATTGGGGTAAGGGCCCATTTAGTGCCCCATTCGGGTCGGTCCCTTACAGTTGGTATCAGAGCTCAGAGTCATAAATTCTGTAGTATGACCTGTTGTTGTAAGGTCGTTTTCCCATGATCACTAGCACTCCGACAGTTATCAGGTACGCCTAAGTTTACTATTTGTTGTTAAAAAAAAAAAAAGGGTTAAGAATTTACAATACCTGTCATCTAGTGTATGCCTTGTGTAGTATTGTGGAGCGGAGACGAGCAGGTTCTGACTCGTTATTGGTTTGGGTGTAGATCGCCAAAGATGCCGCTTACATGCGCCGAAGAGGACGCGAGAGAGGAGGCCGAGGTGTCGAGATCGGATCGACACCGCAGGGACATCGTCCCAAGCTGATACTGATAGCATTCCGCATGTAGCTCCCCCTGTTGAGCCCAGAGTAGGCATTGAGGCGACTGTGCGCCGTGAGACTGCTCATGGAGCAGAATTTGCTAATTCTATGAGGTCTATGGTGGTCGACCTATTGAATGGCCGAGGGCGAGACCCGTGCTTTGTTAGCGCCATGAAATGGGAAGAGTCCCGAACTCGGATCGAGCAAATGATTCGTTTGTTTCAAAGAGCGCGCAAAGAAGACTTCAGCCTCAGCGAGCCAGCACCTTTGAGGCGTATGGTGGAAGGTGCCGATGAGCTTGGTAAATGGTTGAAGGATTTCGTGAAATGGAACCCCGATAAGTTTGATGCCACAGTGAGGCTTTAGCAAAGCCTAGATGGATTGCCCATTTGGAGTACACCTTCCCGATTATGGTGTGCCCCGATGTTCGAGAGGCCGAGGTGTGCGGCCCACGTGTTAGGGGCGTAGCTAGATGGTGGTGGGAGTCCACCTTGAGTGAGAGACCACCGGGTCTCCACCGCTACCGGGAGTTCTTCAAGATGCAATTTAAAGCCAAGTACATTAGTGATGAGGCTCAAGAGAAGATGGTAGCGCTTTTCCGAGAACTGCAGCAGGGTTACGATTCTATAGAGGAGTACGAGAGGAAGTTTTCGAGTATGGTTATTTTGCTCATGCACTGATAGCAACCCCCGAGTTGAAAATTCGGAAGTTCATTTTAAGTGCAGGCAGGTGTGTGTCTCGGGATGTCGAGGCACAGTGCCCCGACACTTATGCTAGAGCTGTTCACCGGCCACTATTTACAATGGGAAGTATCCTGTTGAGCGGATCGTCGCCGCTCCGTGCAGCCACGTCTGTCCCCCACCAGAGGGGACAAGAAGAGGAGGTTTGAGTACTGAGAGAGGCAACCCGTCGTCAAGGGCGCCTGAACCGGGACCAGCGTAGATATACGGCCTAGTTCCAGCCTCGCGCCAGGCGGTCCTAGGCGAATTCCCACCGTGCCACTTGTGGAAGAGCCCACTTCCGAGCTTGTCGGGGCCGGGCCTAGGCGGTGTTTCCGATGTGGAAAAGAGGGCATGTGATCCGTTTACGTGATGAGCCGGCTATGGCGATTCGGCTGTCTGCAGTAGCGAGGCCGGGTGTTGGCTACGAATCGTCAGAGGCCGAGCGCGCGAATGCCGCAGCGGCGTGTGCGCTTCTTGTTTTGGATCATTGTGTATTTGTCTTGTTTGACTCTGTTCTACGCACTCGTTTGTATCTCGTATTGTTTGGTTTGAGCATGCTAGGTTGAGATTAGAGCCTCTAGGTTTTGAATTATCTGTTGCAACTCCTTCGGGAGTTAATATGTTAGCAAAAGATAAGGTTAAGGATGGCCGGATCGAGATATCCGGAGAGTTGCTGGTAGCTACGCTCATAGTCCTACCCATGAGTGGTTTCGATGTGATTCTTGGTATGGAGTGGTTAGCTGCTAACCACGCATTGATTGACTGCCACCGGAAGGAAGTAGTGTTCGGTGCCGCGGTCGGCCCAGCCTTCAAGTTTCGTGGAGTTCAGGGTGGAGTTTGCCCGCCGATGGTGTCAGCTGTGAAAGCTCGTCGTTTGCTAGCTCATGGAGCTTGGGGCTACCTAGCCAAATTGTCCGGAGAGAGCCGTCCCTCACTGACTATTGATCAAGTGCCGGTTGTGCGAGAGTTTGCGGATGTGTTTCCTGAGGAATTACCGGGGTTGCCCCCGAAGAGAGAGGTTGACTTCACAATTGAGCTTGAGCCAGGGACCCTCCCTATCTCGAAGGCTCCGTATCGTATGGCGCCAGCCGAGCTAAAGGAACTGAAGGTTCAGTTGCAAGAGATGTTAGATCTAGGATTCATCCGTCCGAGTGTGTCCCCGTGGGGAGCGCCAGTGTTGTTTGTGAAGAAAAAGGATGGTTCGATGCGCCTATGCATTGACTATCGTGAGCTTAATAAGGTGACAGTGAAGAATAAGTATCCGTTGCCCCGTATCGATGATTTGTTCGATCAGCTTCAGGGAGCTTCCGTGTTCTCCAAGATAGATTTGAGATCCGGGTATCATCAGTTGCGGATTAGGGACGCCGACATTCCTAAGACAGCGTTCAGGTCTAGATATGAGCACTACGAGTTTGGGGTCATGTCGTTTGGGTTGACGAATGCACCAAAGCGGCGTCATGGACATGATGGATAGGGTGTTCAAAGCATTTTTGGACAGCTTCGTCATCGTGTTCATTGACGATATTCTGATCTATTCAAGGACCAGGGAGGATCATGCAGAGCATTTGAGGAAAGTGTTGGCAGCCTTGAGGGAAAACCAGCTTTATGCGAAGTTTTCCAAATGTGAGTTCTGGTTGGAACGAGTGGCCTTCCTAGGTCACGTAGTCTCGAGAGATGGTATAGCTGTGGATCCTGCAAAGATTGAGGCCGTGAGTTCGTGGGCCAGGCCGACTTCAGTTACCGAGATACGCAGCTTCCTAGGCCTGGCAGGTTACTACCGTCGGTTTGTTAAGGACTTTTCTGCCATAGCCTTGCCCCTCACTCGTCTGACGAGGAAGGGTGTCGAGTTTGTTTGGGACGGTAGGTGTGATGAGAGCTTTGCCCGCTCAGCGCATCGACTTCAAGACTGATGTTGGCGATCCGGAGAGGGGACAGTGGTTTCGTGGTTTACCGATGCTTCCAAGTTCGGGTTGGGTTTGTGTGTTGATGCAAAGACGAGAAGGTCATTGCTTATGCTTCCCGTCACCAAGCCATATGAGCGAAATTATCCGACTCATGATATGGAGTTAGCGGCGAGTGGTGTTTGCAATCAAGATTTGGAGGCATTACCTGTATGGTGAGCGGATCCAGATGTTTACCGATCACCAGAGCCTCAAGTATCTGTTTACTCAGAAGGAGTTGAATATGAGACAGAGGAGATGGTTAGAGTTAGTGAAAGATTATGACTGCGAGATTCTGTACCATCCGGGTAAAGCCAATGTTGTAGCCGATGCTTTGAGTAGGAAGACGTCGCACTCCGCGGTGTTGTTGAGCTCCCAGCCCAGATTAGGGAGAGAGTTCGAGCAGGCTGAGATTGCAGTGTTGTTAGGTGAGGTTCTTGCCAGACCGCTCGATTGATGATCCCAAATCGATTAGACAAATGGATTATTGATAATCAGCTGAGTGACCCCGCACTTAAAAGATTATTTGACCGAGTTAGTGCTGATGGAGATTTTGACTTTGTGTATTCACCAGACAGTGGGCTGACATACAGAGGCCGGTTGTGTGTTACGGATGTCGCAGGTTTGCGAGCAGAGTTGCTCTCAGAGGCCCACAGTTCTCCGTTTGCTTGGCACCCCGGGGGTACCAAGATGTATCGAGATCTTAAGCGAACATTACGGTGGATGGGTATGAAAAGAGATGTGGCGAGTTTGTCGATCGATGTCTCACTTGTCGCCAAGTGATGGCACCCGCAGCAGACCGGTACCGTTTGTTGCAAAGGTGAATGTACCTCAGTGGAAATGGGAAGAGATCTCCATGGACTTTATCTCTGGTTCGCCGAGGACTCCGAGGAAGTTCTCTCAGATTTTGGTGATAGTCGATCGATTGACTAAGAGCGGACACTTCATTCCCGGTAGAGACACTTATACCGTGGAACAATGGCGATTGTTTTTGGAGCGAGATCATTCGTTATCACGGTGTGCTGTGAGGATCGTATCGGACCGTGATTCGAGGTTCACTTCTCGTTTCGAGAGCGCTCGGGAGGGTTTAGGCACCGAGTGCGATTTCAAAGATGACCTTTCACTCTCGAGACCGATGGATGATCGAGAGGGTGAACCAGATTCTCGAAGATATGTTGAGGGCTTGTGTGTTGGATTTCCCGGGCAGTTGGGACCAGTACCTGTATCTTATGGAGTTTTCATATAACAACAGTTATCAGTCGACGATTCAGATGGCTCTATTCTAGGCTTTGTATGGTAAGCGTTGCCGATCTCCTGTGTTCTGGGAAGAGGTTGGTGATAGGCAGGTTTTGGGTCCCGAGTTGCTGCAGTTGACCAATGGTGCCATGCAGAAGATTAGAGCTCGTATGTTGACAGCTCAGAGCAGATAGAAGAGTTACGCCGATGTTCGGCGACGAGATTTGGAGTTTGAGATTCTGGAGAGGATAGGCAGGGTCGCTTATCGATTAGCCTTGCCTCCGTCATTTTCGGCAGTGCACAGTGTTTTTCATGTTTCGATGTTGAGGAAGTACGTGTCGGACCCGTCGCACATTGTTGATTTTGAGCCTTTGCAGCTGAATGAGGATTTGAGCTTCGAGGAAAAGCCAGAGGGGATTCTTGCTTTTGAGACAAAGACACTGCGTAATCGTGAAATCCGGCTGGTAAAGGTTCAGTGGAGGAGTCAGAGTTCAGAGGAAGCCACAATATTGTAACGGCCTGGAAATTTCATCCCGGTCTTCCCGGGAGGCCCAGGGGAATTTTGGTAATTTTGGGTCGGGCCGACAGGGCCAGTTTTGAAATTTTAAATTTCCGGAAAAATTATGAGTCGATTTGAATGGGATCGAGAATTTTGGTGAAGGCATTTGGGCTTGGAAGAATGTGGAAATAAATAAGGAATTAAATAGCGCGTCGAGTGAGATTCGAGCCAGGGACGTGTCGCGTGCTAGGCAGGGGGCGCTGCCAGCCGAGCCACTGGGCGTCTTTGTGCTTCTAAACGCGCGAGCATCGCTATATCCTTGTTTTCGAAGGCGGTTGGTATAAAAGCAGAGCTCGCACGAAGCTTCTTCTTCCTCGCGATTCTTCTTCGTTTCTCCTTCGACCGACCGGCGATTTCCAGTGATTTCTTCCTTCTCCAGCTCCGATTCGATCGTGGTTGTCTTCCCCAGCTCAAAGGTCGATCCTTTTCCGGGCTGAAGGTAAGTTTTTCTTCCTTTCTTCTTCTCTTCTTCGATCCGAGCCCCCTGCTTCCGGGCTTCGTTTCCCGGCCGTGGTGAAATGAATTTCTGGATGGTTTGTGTGTAGCTAGTGTAGGGGAGTTCACCATCAAAGAATCGCTCGTCGAATCCCCGTGGATAGCTCGATTTTGGGTTTTCTCCATCGCCCCTGTTTTGCTCGTGCTCGCTGCTCAGCGCCGCCGAGCCTGAGCCCTCGCCGCACACCGCGCGCGCGCCTCGCGCCTCTCGCATCGCCAAGCGCGAAGAAGCCCCAGCCGCGTGTCCGTGCGCCTGTCGCCGAGCCGTGCCGCCGAGCCGTGTCGCCAAGCCGCGCCCCAGCGCCGTGTCGCGTGTCCTGCTGCCGAGCCGAGCCGCCAAGCCGAGCTGAGCCTAGCCGAGCCGCGCCGAGCCGAGTGAGAGCCGAGCCGAGCCTATTTATTTTATTTTATTATATTTAATTTAATTTAGAATTTTGTGTGTAATTGTGTTGTGATTGATAGGTTCTCGATAGCTAGTTCGGGTTCGTTCGCAGCCTAGGTTTTCGTGTAATCGTCCCCGACCAAGGTAAGGGTTTCTTACCGGAGTTGTGTGGACCCTGCGATATTATATGTGATTGCTGATTGACTGCTTGTTTGTGTTTATTGACATGTATAGCTAGGTACTAATTTCTGAATTCCCAATTAGCATGTTGTTCCTGATTAATTCTCATGTTAATCCATGCTAGGTTGTTTCTTTCTAGCATGCTCGTATCTGTTCCTTGCTTCGTAGTATCATGCTAGGCTCGTTGTATTCTTATTGAGCACGTATTGGATTTTATGGAATTGTTTGTTTGCTTGCTAGGCGCGGGTTAGAGTTGCGGTAGATAGCATCATCCGGCCTGATGCATAAAGTATCTTGCATCCATGGCGGGGGCGTCGAGACGTGCTCGTCCCCGGACCCCGTGAGGGATTAGCTAACCCTACCGTAGGCCCCGCAATCTTGGGTGAGGTGGCGATCTGCATTAAATGCCCCAACGGTCGGGATGATGACTTGGCATTGCCTCGCGTCCGGCAAACGGCATGTCCTCAGCATGTTTGGCAGTAGCCCCTTATTGCCACCTGTTAAGGCAAGGACGGCTTCCTGGTGTAAGCCTACCACGACCCGTTTCCTTGGCCCCAGGTGCGGTGGTACAGGCTGACATAGTTTACGTGTCCAGGTCTCACACCCCTATGTTAGTGACACCGATCCAAAGATTTAGTTAGGCGTGGTGGATCGGACATGGGCGACTTGCCTCTAGACCCGGCACCCTCCATAGTCTGCGAGTACGCGGTACATGCTTACGCTCATTCTGGCGCCGACCGAGAGCTCATCGGGATCTTGGGCGATGTACCTTTCGTCGACGATGAGACAGTGAGGCCGGGACTTGTTTCTCGTATAGGGCGACTTATGTATTGGACTGTGTGGTGATATTATTCCGGACTAAGACCTTAAATTGGCATCCGAGGCCCAAGTGTGGGCTAAGCTATGTGCTCTATTCTGTGTTTATATTCATAGCTTGCATACGCTCATCGAGATGACCATGTATATCGTATTGTACCCGGTTGGGGATTCTTCTTGAGTAATTCGTTACTCACCCTTATTCTGTGGTTTTCCACAGGTAATCGTGGTGCGCGACAGGATGCCTGAAGGAGGAGCTGTGATCATGGGGCCCAGTCTTCCAACTCTGATTTTTGTATTATGACTCTTTGTGTTTTGTTTTCCCCTGAATGCATGTAGCAGACACACGAGCCCTAGGATGTTTTGTAAATATTTGTGGATTCCAAAGATTTGGTATCCGAATGAGTTTTGAATGGTTTTTAGTAAATCTCTGATTAGAGTAAACTTTGGAAATGTATTTATCTTGGAACAGTGCTTGGAAAGCAGGACAGTTCCAGTCGAAATTGTCTAGTTTTTAAAGGGGTTATTTTGAATGTTTTTGTTTTAATTGGAATCCGAAATCATGTCTGTTTAAATGTCCTTTACTTTGAATGCATGCATTGGGGTAAGGGCCCATTTAGTGCCCCATTCGGGTCGGTCCCTTACAAGAAACAACTTTGAAATACTAAGAAGTCAAGTCTCATGTCAAACAATTAGCCTTATAAGAGATATAACTCTTTTAAAAGCTATTGATTGTGTAATTTCTAACAAAATATTATAATCTAGTTATCGACACTATGGACTTGATAATCAATGAAAAAGGTTAGAAGCATTGATACAGGTTAAATAAAATAAAATAAACTAAAAAAAATCAACACATCAAACAACAAATAGTGAAATTAATGGATAATCATAACCTAAGAAACAATGTAAATAGATTTGAACAAGCATAATAAGCTACCTTGAATAAAATACATACACAATATAATTATAAAACTTTAAGTAAATAAAAACAAAATGTTACCAAATATATAAAACCGAAAAAAGTCACGAACTCCTAATAATTACCTCAATCTTCATCATAGGCTATCATACATGCAGGATAGTCACATAACACTATTTAAAATGCATTAAAAGTATGAGTGAGACATTATTTTAGAAGTAAGAAATTAAACTTACTTGATACGTTGTTGCGGGTGTTAACAACTCCCAAAAAATCCATTACTTCATAGAGTTCATTGTATCAACCTACAAATACTACAAGAAAAATCGCATACGATAACATACAAAAAACGCATCGTAGACCTATAATAGCATTTTATGAAACACTATCGTAGACCTATAATAACATATTTCCAAATTTAAAATTAGCTATAAAATCTTCAACAATGTTAATTATAAACAAGGTAAATAGTGTAAAAATGAAACACCAGACAAACATGGTACTCAAGATACAACAACAAAGATCAGAGAAATTAAATTGAATTGTAAAGCTATCCATGAGTGAACTCTTTGGTCACTTCTATTAAACTCTTGTTCTTCTGAAACTTCTTTCAATCCTCATTACTTATAATTTTCCAATTTCATTCATAGCATTAGAAGAGATCAAATCCTCAAGTGCATCGTATTGAAAATCCATAACACTTTCAATCTTACCTCTCTTACCATATACATCAATCAAAGCACTGCAAGTAGCTCAATACTTATTTAAATGCACAGATACCCATTAATCATAGCATTGCAAAGATTAGTTTGTGGTTGAGGAAATTAATCAAATAGTTCGTGTGCATTTTCCAAACAACCCATACCTTGGTAAACAACAATCTTACCATTCACAAATAATATAAATTGCAATAATGATAAAATCATTTACAAAAATTTGAACATGTTTTTATGAAGTTTTTTAATGGTGCTTCACATATTACATTCATCTAAGGAAAAATAATCCCCTTTTGAAAGAGTTACTAAGAGTCATAATAAAGAAATATTTAGAGTAGAAGAAAGTAGTGAAATGGATCAAGAAAGAAGAAGCTTGAAAAACAAGAAGAAATTTACCTAAACAAGATTGAATGGAAATGGTAGGACGACATGTGCAAATCTAAAAGAATTGAAAAACAAAACACCTGCAACAAAGCATATTCAAGCTTAAATTGACTTCAAATTCATGAAAAAAACTAAAATACAAATGGCCAACATTTTAGAAAAATGGCATAACAAGTTGCCCCAATTCTGATTGCAAACAAAAATAAGAAGAAAATACTCACCATTTTACCAGGTACAAAATCAGAAACAATAAATTAGTTTGAAAAGAGTGAAACCGTTGTGAAATCTCCCTTGATCAACATCTTCCCATTGAAATCTTTCTCGATAAGATCTTGGCCTCGACTTCCAGCACCATAAGGACCTCGACCCTAATTACAAACCCAATAAATGATTAAATTGAAGAATAAATAAAGCACTTTCTAACGGAGCAATGTAGTTTGGGGCAAAATCTTATCACCATCCTTTAAAAATTCCAAAAACATGAGACAAACCTCAAGTCTCCTAATTAAAGATCACAAATTCCGCCGCTGGAAGAAGAACTTACCTGGAAATCGCGAAATGATCTCCGTTGCATCATTCGCTTGAATAACGATCTCGTCATGCTACTTGGAAGAAGAACTTACACGAAATCGCGAAAAAATGATTTGGTGATGCAAAAAAATAAGAATAAACATATCAGTTAATGTTTTTTTCTTTTCACAATTTGAATAAAAAAATAGAGATTGCAGAAAGATTGAAATTCAAGATTAAAATCTAACTTGTAATGTTCAGAGGAAAAGGTAATAAGATGTGGAGTCAGGGGAAGATGCCCATCAGGGTCTTACTCCAGCTAGGATCACTGAGATGCCCATCGGGGTCTTACACTCTTAAGCAGCCTTATGATGCCCATCGGGGGCTTACACACAAGGGAATAGTGCAGTGCCCATCGGGGACTTACCTACATTATGGATCACCTGCCTAGCACTAACATGGAACTATCAGAATATAACAGGAACAAGAATATGCCAAGATAAAAGACCCTAGCCTGTAACTAATATAACAGAAACACCAGTACAACACAAACCTGGAAGCAAGAGAAAACATGTAACCTATCCACTAGAATTTCATACAATCACAAGATATGGAATGCTATCAATTATTCGCAGGGTCCACACAACCTCGGTAAGAAACCCTTACCTGGTTGGAAGGCTTACTCACAAGAATCCTAAGCTGCGACCGATCCCGAGCTAGCTAATGAGAACCTAACAAGCATAATAATTGTCACAATCCATAGGCCTAAATATAATAAAATAAACAGGGCTCAGCTCGGGAGCAACTCACGCGGCACGGCTGACGCGCGGACGGACAGCCGCGTGCGCGGGGCTCTCTCTTGGCGATGAGCGCGCAGATGGCGGCGGCTGCGCGCGTTGGCGGCGCAGCGGGACGGGCCGGCCGGGCGCGCAGCACACGGCGCGAACAAGCTGGACGCGGGAGGGCTAGCGGCACGGCACGGGCGCGCTGGGACGGCGATAGGCGCGCGAGCGCCGCGCGACGCGAGCGCTACGCTTGGCCACGGCGGCGCGGCGCGCGGCGGCAGACAGCGGACGCTACTGACGACGACGGAGCGCGGGCGCTGCGAGACGGCGCGCAGTCTGCGCGCGAGCTCGGCTGGGCAATCTGGGCACGCCGGGCTGGTACGACGACGTCTGGGGCGCCATGGCGGTTCTTTGGCGACGCAGGTCGCTCGGTGGGCGATGGTGCTCTTTCTTTGGGAGATGGGCGGGGCTGTAGCTATTCTTCTTGGTTGAAATTTCTTTGCTTTACCGTGGCCGGGATGACGAACGATGGAGGAGGAGCTGCTTTCGGGAAAATCTTGGGCGGCCATGGTGATTTGGAGAAGACAACCCAATAACCCTAATTTCCCATTCTTTTAATCAAATGTTTTTCAATTTTGATATTTCTTTTCTTTTTTTAAAAAAAGAAAACAAACCAAACCAAAATCTCTTGATTTTATATTTTAATGACCTTTTTTTCAACTAAAAAGGTCATTTTTTTCTTTTTATTTTTATTTTTTTAGATTTTAGATTTTATTTTAATAAAAAATGAAATAAAATTTATAAATATTTATTTTCTATGACAATTTAAAAAATTGTCATAATCTTATGAAAATATGAAATGTTATTATCTAAAAGTAAAAATTTCTATGACAGTCATTAAAATGTCATTATAATTGTTTTATGACAATTATCAAAATATTAATAACTGTCATAAAACTTCAATAACTTAAAAGTTATATGTTTTTCTACAATATGCGTGTTTTTAGACATTTTATGACAGTTTTTATGTTTTTTAAAATTTTTGAGTTGAACTAACTGTCATAGAATGTCAAAATTGTAGTAGTGTTTAGAGATCATAAGCCTCGGAGTGTAATAGTATTGAAGGACTTTTCTTTCAATGTTATGGATACCGCAACAAGGGTTTTTTACTGCTCACCGATGCTAACTCTAAATAATATAGTTATTTATGCATTATCTCTAACAAATTCTTGCAATTTATGTGAGAAATACAAACATTCTAGGTAGAATTGTTGTTAGAAATTAAGTGGTGCATGTAAGTTCTGTGTGAAGACTTTTACAAGTCTTGTCAACACTAAGATCTATTTTTTAAAAGATTAAAGTGAATCAGAAGATTTTTTGGCAAACACACGTTGAGAACACAATTCTTGGTAATGCGATATCCTTTTGTGCAGGATTTGGAAATGCTCCGTGTCATAGTAAATGGAAGATACACAGGTTAACGTTTCAATGAGATACAAGAGCGAAATTATCATTATGGCAAGAATCGTGGGAATAAAGGAGATTTTTCTATTCACCCTAAAGATAAACGATTAAATCCAAGAAATCTTTCGAAAGATCATACTTAGGCCCCAAGGTCAACAAACACTTAAATACACGAAAAATTGATGATCAAGGTGTGTTGTTATATTAGGATTTCACCGACGATGGATTGTGAGGTTGCGGAGTGGTCTTAATTGGACCCTCGACCATGTTTATTTTTTTCAAAATCCGAGCAAGCTAGTACCAAAGTGTCTGTCGAAGTCTAAAGATCACAAGTGACAGCGAATCAAAACTTCAGCAACATATTTTATCTACTTTCTTTATTGCTTTTGTAGTTAAGATTTTATTTTTCCATTTTTTTGAATTCATATGAGTAAGTAGTAGCGTGAATACTTAGATTTCTTAATACCATATGTTGTTTTATCCTATTGTTATCTTACGCATTCTCATGCATATTTACTTCTTAACTAAGACGCATACCAGGCCAAAAGTAAAAGAACAAGTAAGCAATTGATCATAGTTTATGATAATGGAATATGTATTAATAATCGCGAAGGTTGTTTTAATTAGTTATGATTAATTGACAACCTATTTGTAACTCGCTTTTCGTTCGCTTCGCAACAGGAAGTGATAGGGATTAACCCAACTGTGAAAGTTAGATTATGCTTGATCTCTCGCATATTTAGGGAAAGGATTAGGAATAATTGTCTCACTATTTGCATGCAAATCACTTAGTTCAATTCCAAACTCTCGAGCGAAGTCTTGGTGTTTGCTGTATTGATTCTTGGAAGGGAGCATTAGGATTGAGTGTAGTATATATTAATCTTCTTGCCAACATTTATCTTAAGTTATGCTAATCGCTTTTTCACTCTTAACTTGTCACTTTAACAATTAACTGGCTTTAAAAGCCAACCACCAACCCACTCGAACAACTTTATAATTTTATATTTTAACTTTGTTAATTAAAAATTTCCAATGGAGAAAGATAAAAATAATTATTTATCATTTCCTACATTCTCAACTATGCATACTTACGTACAAATGAAATTCAAAGCGTAAACTTAGTTGTACACTTATAATTGAATTTTCACAACAAATTATACCACAGTCGAATTTCACATCAACCAGCATTGAATGGTGGAAGCTCATCACCAGGGTTTTTTTTTTATGAATCCATGAGATCAGATCCTGCCTAGTCAGAAATCACGTTTGCTTTAATGTAGTGGGACGATTAGAAATAATTCAGATCTCTGCATAGGTCTTGTGGGGGCCCAAGTTGTCATAGTGGATGACATAAAGGATCTGTTGTCATTTAAAAAAGGCAATGGAAGATTCTGACAAGGAAGAGTGAATTAAAGCCATGAGCCTTGGAGTCTATGTACACCAATTCGGTCTAGGAACTTGTAGATGCACGTAAAAGTGTAAAAATAAATGAAATGTTGGTTTTGTCTCTAAACTAAAGCTTCGGCTAAAAATTTCAATTAAATAGTAGATAAACATATGTAGGGTATAGAAAATACGTAAATTCTTAAACAATATTTAAAAATCTAAATGAATAGCTAAAAATGATAGAAAATCATAGGGCTCTTGATGACTCTAAATAGAGTCAGATTTTAGCCTAACTTCGGACCATTATTCGTACTTATTAATTAAAATTTGTTACGAGTAAGGCAAAATTAGGTCTAAAAAAGTGTAACTCGTTAATGCTTATGCATTGGGGGAGTAAAATGCAAAATAACGATTATTTAGATGAAAACAACAAAAATAGCACATTTAGCATGGATTTTGCAAAGCTTACGTTGATTTCTATTTTCATAGGGTTAGCGTTAGAGGAGTAATGCTAGGCGGAGAATCAAGACACGTGTTTGCGAGTGATTAAAGCTCGGAAGATCAAGGCCAAACACACTTCACGTAAATAAGGAAGGAATCGTCGGACTGCGAGAAGTTGACTAATCGGACAAATTAATTGACAGATTGTTAAAATTACGGGATTTCTACCTTAGACAAATCAAGCACATTTGTTGAAATTACAAGATTCCTACCTTAGACAAATCAAACACATTTGCCAATGATTTCTGCGAAGATTGATTCGTGCCATTCTAGAATATTCTAAGACTCGATGACCAAGTCCTATAAATAGACGACTTGTGTAATAGAGAGGGGGGTGGATCTTTTCCCTGTTCTTTCTTCTCGGAGGAGTTCAGAGTCTTGATCAAGACGACCATTTACTATTTATTTTTATTTTACTTCTTTGCTAGACTCATTTTACTTTAGTAATACAATTCTAATATGTTTCCATATCTTGTATTTGTGTTTTCTATTTGTATCATTAACTAAACTCATTAGTGCGAAACTAGGAGAAAATGAATCGTAGTAGCATGTTGTAGGAAGAAAATTGAAGGGTTTATCTAGAGTATGTAGATTAGGTACTTCAATATAACAGTATGTGTCGACCGGCCATCCACACAACCTAATATGTTGTAAATCGGAAGAGGAAATAACCTAAGTCTATTTTGCATGTTTAATAGTAGTGTTACATCTATGATGCTTTAAATCGAAGTTTAGAAATAAATGCGTAACTACTACAAACTTAGTGCTAGTTGTATTTACATTTAGTTGCAGTGGAAACTGGACTAAGTGTTGAATGAAAGCAGAATTGGAAGTTTGTAGGCATAGTATGATAGAGTCCCATACTGCATGTTTCTTGTCTACTTCATTGTCGCTAAAATTCATGAGTATCTTAGTCTAGCCTTATCTGATAAAAAATACTTTATTTCGCTATTTATATGCTTTTATGTTGTAATCACAAACCAACTTCAACCCAACATATTCGTGCAATTTACAATTCAATTCTGAACATCACCTTGGATAGTTTCTAGTCCCTATGGAGGTCGATAATTTACTTATTACTTGCTGCATAATGCATATACTTACGTGAAATGAGATCTAATCACACTAAGAGCATTTGGCTATTCGCTATCGTTAATCCACTTGTCAAGTTTTTTGGCGCCGTTGTTGGGGACTCTGTAAAATTATCTTGAGACGAGAGTGTTTAGAATCTATATATATATATATATATATATATATATAATAACTATAATATTTGCAGTTTCATATGTTTCAACATTTCAGTTTGGTTGGTGCATGAGAGCTACTCTTGTGTTTTATCCAGAACCTGAACAAACTCTTCGAAGGAGGATACGCAAACAGAGAAGGAGAACCCACAAAGTAATGGATCTCGTGGACAACATCATCTTGGAGTGATGGACCCAGCAGCAGCAGTAGTAGCAAGTGTGGAACTTGGAGGAAATGCAAACCCAAATCCTAATCTACCGCCAACACATGAGGTAGGTGAAAGAGACAGAGTCATGCAAACTCAATAAGGGGAATTCAATCACATAGCATATCCAGGTAGGGTTAGACCTAACGGTGGAGGTAGACGCTCTGTATTTACTAATAATATGTATAACATGCTTAAAATCAATGAACCTTTTAGAGGACTTGCTTCCGAAGATCCGCATCAACATCTGTATAACTTTTTAGTTGTTGGTGACGCTAACCAGGAAGTCGATATTTCTTTGGAAGATACTCGACTATTTTTGTGTTCCATATTCCTTATGGGATAAATCCAGATACTGGATAAACACACTGCCAAGTAATTATACTTGGGGGCAAATGGTTGAAAGCTTTTTAGCAAAATACTATCCTAGTGCAAGAAGCATGAACTCTAGGCACGAAATCACTAGCTTTAGACAAGAAGACGATGAAACTATAGAAGGAGCTTGAGAATGGTACAAGGAGCTTATAGTGAAATGTCAATATCATGGTCTAATCGGACAAGGCTATTCTTAACGCAACAACAAGAGGATTTCTGATGGATAAAACATACAATCAAGCTTACAAAATCATCGAAACAATTGCTAAGAATCACACGTCTAAAATGAGCCAAGGTCGCATCCAAGATAAAACACTAGATAAATTTGAGCTAAGTGAAATGACTGCCATAAAAGAACAATTGGCTATGCTGATGAACACTCGAAAAAATTTCTAAATGACTGCACCTCAGAACGCATCAGCGATTGAGCAATCAACTCCCGGATTCTGTGCACTCTATGGAGGCGATCATTTGTACGAACTCTATAGTGAAAACACAGCATCTGTCAATTATGTTGGAAATTAAAATTCACGAACAGAAAACAAATCATCATTCAAATATGTACAATGCTGGATGGAAACAACACCCAAATTTCTCGTGGGGGAGGACAGAGCAGCAACGCTAACCAAACGGGACAACAACCCCCACCACCACATTCTAGATTTGGAAGTAACCACCAGCAAGCTCTACAGTCACATTAAACACTGAAGGACTACACAGCGAAGATTGACATGGTTATGATGGAGCATCAAACCCTGTTGAAGACTCAACAAGAAACTCTTCGGGCGTTAGAACTACAATTAGGCAAAATCGCAGTAGATTAAAAAATTACACTGCTAGGATAATTACCGTCAGACATGAAAGGATTTAGGCCGAATGGAAAAGAGCAAGTAAATGCAATTGAATTATGAAGTGGAAACCCTTTGATGGATAGTAAGGATATTAGGAATTATCAGGGAACAAAAGCCCCAACTAAACCATCAACAAGGAAGCCACCAACAAAAGGTGCTGATGAAGAACCAATTATAACAAAAGAGGTAGCAATTTTGATGAAACCATTACCTATTTACCAACCACCACCACCACCATACCCTCAAAGGATCAAACGCAAAGGAAACATGTTGCAACTAGAAAAATTCACGAACATTTTGAAACAAATTCACATCAACATTTCCTTGGTTGATGCTCTTCAGAAAATGCCGAACTATAGGAAATTCTTGAAGGATGCGCTTAAAGAAAAGAGCAAATTCGAGGAATTCAAGGTAGTAGCATTGAATGAGGAATGTAGTGAAATTATTCAAAATAAAATCCCAAAGAAAGAGGTCGATCCTGGGTAGTTTACTACTACGGTCAAAATTGGTAGTAACCATATTGAGCGAGCACTTTGTGATCTATGTACTATCATCAATTTAATGCCACTATCAATTTACAAAAAGTTCAGAATAGGTGAAGCAAGGCCCACCATAGTAACAATTTAGCTAGCTGATGGGTCGATAACTCGCCCTATTGGAAAAATTGAAGATATACTAGTTCAGATCGACAAGTTCATATTTCCAACAGACTTCATCATTCTTGACTATAAAGCAGATTTAGAAGTTCCGATCATTATGGGACGACCATTTCTGAGGATTGGACGAACATTGGTAGATGTTTGTGAAGGAACAATCATATTAAGGATGAACGATCAGCAGATTCAGTTCAACATATTCGAGTCGATGAAGTAGCCTGACACGGAGGATAATTTCAATATCAGTCAATTGGAAGTGTTGTTGAAAGAAGCAGTCATGACTCAACAACAGCAGAAGATGCTAACCATTCTCGATAATACAGAGGAAGTAGAGGATTTGTAGAATGATGCATTAGAAGACACGAAAAAGGAAGTACATTACTATGAAGCGCTCGATGTGGGAACAAAAGGCAACTCACCGCAGCGCCCCTCAATTGGTGAACCTCTTATGCTAGAGTTAAAACCTCTCCCCGAACATTTAAAGTACGCCTACCTTGGAGTGAATGAGACAATACCAGTTGTCATATCTTCACAACTAACATTGGAGCATGAACAACTACTATTGGAACTCCTCATGCAACACGCAAAGGAAATTGGGTGGACTTTGGCGGATATAACAGGCGTTAGTCCTACATTTTGTATGCATAAGATCATTCTAGAGGATAATGCCAAGACTTCCGTGGAACATCAAAGACAATTGCACCCTGCCATGAAGGAGGTAGTAAAGAAGGAAATTTAAAAATGGCTTGACGCTAGGATCATCTACCCCATATCAGACAGTCAGTGGGTCAGTCCAATTCAATGCGAGCCCAAAAAAGGAGGCGCCATCATCATTCGCAACAAGAAAAATGAGCTGATTTCAACACGAACAGTTACAGGATGGCAAATGTGCATGGACCACTACAAATTGAACAAAGACACAAGGAAATGATCATTTTCCTTACCCTATATAGACCAAATGTTGGATCGCATCGCATGAAAAGATTATTACTTTTTTTTTATGAATATTGAGGATATAATCAAATTACAATCGATCCCAAGGATCATGAGAAAACTACTTTCACCTGTCCTTATGGAACATTTGCTTTTAGAAGAATGTCGTTCGACCTCTATAATGCACTTGCCACCTTTCAAAGGTGCATGATGTCTATTTTTTATGACATGCTCAAGGACATCATGGAGGTTTTTATAGATGACTTCACGGTGTTCAGGAACAGTTTTTCCGATTACTTAGCAAATCTAGAAAACGTGCTCAATCGCTGCAAAGGAACACACCTAGTGCTTAGTTGGGAAAAGTGTCATTTCATGGTAAGAGAAGGAATTTTCCTCGGACATAAAATCTCTAAGGAAGGAATGGAAGTTGATCAAGAAAACATTGAAGCGATAGAAAAGTTGGAGCCACCAAGGAATGTGAAGGGTGTGCGCAGTTTCTTAGGCCATGTTGGGTTTTACAAGCGTTTTAATAAAGATTTTTAGAAAATAGAAAAATCTAATGTGCGAGCTCTTGGAAGCAAATCGACCATTTAATTTTGACTTGCTCTGTTTGCACGTGCTTGAACAATTAAAAAGGGCTCTAACTATTGCACCTATCATGATATCGTCTAACTAGAAAAAACCATTTAAGTTAATTTGCAATGCTAGTGACTATGCCATAGGAGCTATTTTGGTTCAGAAGGGGGAAAAGTTGGTTCATCCCATCTACTATGCTAGCAGAACTTTAACTCAAGCACAACAAAAATATACAACTACTGAGAAGAAGTTTTTAGTAGTGGTTTACGCGTTAAAAAAATTCCTCTCTTATTTAGCAGGATCCAAGGTACTGTATTCACCGATCACGCTGCTATAAGGTATCAGATGAGAAAAGCTAATGCGAAGCCAAGACTGATCAAATGGATTCTTCTTCTACAAGAATTTGATATATAGATCAAATATAAGAAGGGTTGTGAGAATGTTGTAGCAGACCACCTATCTTGACTAGAGAATAAGCAATTTGATGTTACAATGCTCAACATATCAGAAAAATTTCTAGATGAACAAGTTTTTGTACTCAACCTGGTAAAAGAAAGGAATTCCCCTTGGTTCGCCGACATTGCCAACTATATAGGAAGCCATGTTATCTCAACCGATCTTACAAGACAACAAGTGAAGCATTTTTTTATGACACGAGATTTTATTTCTGGGATGAACCATTTCTCTATAGGTAATGTACTGATGGAATAATAGGCTGATGTGTAGCGGAACATGAGAAAAATGCAATACTGGATTCGTGCCATGCATCGCCGTATGGAGGACATTTTGGAGGAATGCGCATCACATCAACAATTTTCCAATTTGGCTACTTCTGGCCAAGCATATCTAAGGATACGCATCACTATGCAAAAACATGCGATAAGTGACAAAGAAAAGGAAACATAGGAAAAAGGGATGAAATTTTGTTGACTTCAATCTTGGAGGTTTAATTATTCGACATTTGGGGAATTGATTTCATGTGCCCATTTCCTCCTTCGCATGGAAATATGTATATATTGGTAGCAGTTGATTAAGTGTCAAAATGGATTGAAGCAGTTGCAACACCTTTGAATAGATTCCTTCATAGGAACATTTTTCTCAAGGTTTGGAACTTCGCAAGTAATAATAAGTGATGAGGGCACACATTTCATAAATAAAACAATGTCTCAGGTGCTACAAAAGTATAACATCAAGCATCGCATTGGCACGCCTTATCATCCGCAAACCAATGGACAAGCTTAAATCTCAAATCGAGAGATTAAAAGTATTCTTGAGAAAGTTATGGGACCTAACCGAGAGCATTGGTCCATACGACTAGATGATGCACTTTGGGCTTACCGAACTGCGTTGAAAATGCCGTTAAATATGCCGCCCTATAGAATAGTGTATGGGAAAGCATGCCATTTACCGATCGAACTAGAACATAAGGCTTTTTGGGCACTAAAGAAGTTAAATCTCGATCTTTAGAGAGATGGAGCGGTTAGAATGATGGAAGAGCATAAACACTTTTAGTATGAAAATGCAAAACTATACGAGGAAAAGATAAAAATAATGGCATGATCGAAGGCTAACTCCTCGAACTTTCGAGGTTGGGCAGTAAGTTTTGTAATTTAACTCTCGACTTTGTTTGTTACCAAGAAAGATCAAGTCTAACTGGTTTGGACCATTTCGTATTACGTAGGTAAAAGCAGGAGGAGCAATCTAGAACAAGAACGATGCAATTGGGAATGAGTTTGCAATCAATGGGCAAAGACTTAAGCATTACGGGAATGAGGGTGTCCAATGTGGAATATCTTCATTCACTTTGACTGAAGAATAAGCGTGCAAATATGCGTTTGGAGCTATAGCGTATCAGTACCCTTTAAATTCCACTCCCTGCATGCTACGTTTAAATATTTCCTATTTACTTATGCGAGAAGATTATCCGAATTTACTTCTTATTTTTAATTTTCAATTTCAATATTTTCCATCATATCAACATTAATCATGGACGGATATCGAGCAGTAGGATCACATAAGTTTCGATCCAATGGTGTGCAGAGAGTGTATGGCCACCAAAAGTTCGATTTCGCCATGATCTATGCAATGATTGCGATACTCGATCGTCATACCCTTTCGTTTCAACTGTTAAATACTCCCGACAAGCTTTGATTCAACCATTCCTTCAAACCCGAAAACAATCTCCTACCTTGCAATTTTAACTTGAAACTTCACCATGGTGCGAAGACTTGCAACAACTTACAAAAGAGGGTGGCAGATTGGATTGGAACAACAAGGAGATGTAGACCCCAATCAGAAGCCTGAACCATTGGCTGTTCAGTCAGTGCACAATGAAGACGGACATTCACGAGCTAGACCACTAGTGTGAGGCAAGTGACTGCCCCAACTGATAGAATGAAAGAACATACTGCAGTAGTGGAGGAATCTTCGATGGTTCCTGGCGAGGAAAGAGTTACTTCAGCACCACATCAAGCTGTGAGGCGTGATAGTCCAGAACCCTAAGGATACTTCGAAGGATTGACACCTTCAATGGAGGAGAGGGACCTGGAGAAATTTGACCAGAGAATGGAGGGAAAAGAAGAAGAAGCTTGAATGCAGGCACCTCTAGACTTGTTGAGGTTGCAGTAGTTCTTGTGGAAGAAGAAGAAGAAGAAGAAGGGAGAGCGCATCTGTCGGTAGAAATATCACACACTAATAAATTATGAATAACATATGGGTGATGACATGGCTCAGGTTGAGCTTCGCTAAAGCGAGGTTGTGAATTGGATTTAAACAGGATGTGTGAGGTATTTCGCCAAGTTGTGCAAGTATACACAGCCTTGTTGTAGCAAGTTTTAACTAAGTAAAGGTCATTCTCCACAGGGACTTGTGAAATATTGAATTTGTTTTCATGCGAAAGCGAAAGTTAACCAGTATGATAAAAGAAGAATTGTAGAAAGCAATGCACAATAATAACACGATTTTCTATCAAGTTAATAGGGTATTGGAAGGGTCGGGTTTCAGGGCTTCGCTTAGGCGAATCAATTAGCAAGAAACTTCGTTAATAGTGGGGCCTTAAGTTCTCTCTAACTTCAGTAGTGGTTCTCTCGAGCACTTAGTTCGCTCTCTCGAGTCAAACAATGGAAGATGGCCACCGTCAACTAGCTGCGATTCCTATCTCTAGTATTCGCTGTTCGAGTAGTGCATACAGGTTCGCTCCATCCTTGTCTCTCGACTTCACACAGAGTCCACACAAAGATTTAGAAGTAAAATGAATGTTCAGTGATGCTCGCATGCAAAACACTCACTTCGCTTACGCGAAGTCCCTACTTCCCTTTTCCTTCCAACAAACGGTTTAGTTGCTCATTATCAAGAAGAAATGCATTGTTAAAATGAAATAAGACATGAAAAACATACTTCAGATATAAACGAAAGTTGCGAAGCGAAAGTTAAAGACAAACAAAATACTGAAAATACTACGAAGTTTGTTACAGAAGACTTCACCAAGACAAATTGAAACAAAAACAGTAAACACTACGCTATGCCCAACATAAACTGCTCAGACGGCGAAAGGTTGCTAAGAGATGAGTTGGTCGGAATGTGATCGGAGTTCCCTTTTCTTGAGTTGCTAAGAGAAGGTTCTACTTGTTCTTGAATTTGATGAAGGTCGCCCTTTTTATAGTGCTCCCGACAAAATTTGCTTTTCCTCTCTACTATGCGATTCGATCCTGCCAAAAGCTGCTCTAAACTCTGATTTGTCGGATGTATTGAGGCCGACAAGATGAACGGCCACGATTGCTTTTAGAGCACTTATTCCTGCCAAGCGTTCTTTTGGAGAGATATTTTCTAGATCAAGGTTGGATGCATTGCTTTGCTTGGGCAACTAAGAGTTACCGCCTTTGTCGTTCCATCGGGCTCTTTGTTCTGTTGGTACTCCACAAGAGCGAGCTTCTTTTTCAATTTCTGCTTCTTTGCTTCGGTTTCCCTGCACCAGAATACAAGTATCAATTCTTTTTTTTAAACATAAATTCAATTCAACTCGTATTCATTCTACTTCGCTGTTTTTATGTTCTCCTTCGCTTTGTCAGACTTTTAACCAAATGTTCGCTTATGCGAAGCTTGAGTCTAACAACAGCGAAACTTCTTGTGCAAATTACTTGTGATTTTAATAAAAAAAATATCTTAATTAAGCTACTTTAACTCTCAATTCTTGAGAGTTATCACACCCCCAAACTTGCATTATTGCTCGTCCCGAGTAATAGCTTTATAATTAAGGTATTTGTTTTTCTTCGCCCTTGCCAACCTTGCACAGTAAATTGCCATTGCTCTAAAAATTCAAAGGTATTTCTGATAAATTTTTTAAACAACTGGGCAATGCTGGGCGAACTTTAAACTATTCGAAAGCTTAACTTTTGCAATCCTCTTCAATTTTTGTCCGTGAAAATTCATTTGGGCTTAGAACTTTCATTCTTTGGTTCTTTTAGCTCTCCCTAATCATTTAGATTTAACTTTTTAGCTTTAAGCTATTTTTGCGCCCTTTAACTTTGGTACAACCTTATCTTTTGCCAAAGAAAATACTCTCCTTTTATAGTTCTCTAGGAGTTCCTCACTTACGGTATCCTACTATTGTTTGCTTCTTCATTCAATGTTTGATATAATGATTGGTACGCAATGTTAGAGCAAACGACAGCGGAGAAATGATCCCAGGACTTAGGCTACTAGCCCTTTGATTCGCTTTGCTCTACTCGAGTGCTTGGGAAATTTTGTTTTTCTATGTTTTAATCCAACCCAAGGTTTGGCTTGTAAATCTCACCTTTTACTTCAGCGAAATGGCAACTATCCAGTTAATTTTTCTACACTGAATCACTCTTGAAGCATATTTCTTTTCTGCGCTTTTCGCGAGTATTTACAATTTTCGCTTCGGCGAACTCCACCCCCAAACTTGGACTTTTCATTGTCCCAATGAAAAACACTCAGCACCCCCAAACTTAAAGTTTGCTAAAAGTCTAAGGCTTGGGTTAAATCTAAATAAGTTCGTTCAAGCTAAAGATTCTGTAGAATTAAGTTTCTAAACTTAATGAATTTACTCGAATTAAAGTCTAAGAGTTTCAAAAAAATCTTGCTTTGTCAAGTTAAAATTTCACGCCAGCATTGAGGAGTTGAGAAATATTTTTGAGAATAAATAGAATTGACTAATTAGAGCAATGATAATTTAACTGCACAGATGAACAAGAACAAAATTTCTGAAGTACCACATTTAAATTAATTAGCGAACAGATAAAAATATTTACAATCGAAATGATTAATACAAAGAAGGGAAAGATAAAGTGAAGAGGGACTTCCATTTAATTCGCCGGCGGGTCTTTGCTGGGTTCGTCTGATGGCGGAGGCAAGTCTAGGAACGAGGGTAGTTGAAAAGCTCCAAATTTCAAATGGTTGAGCATGCGTTGTATTACCTGATTTCGCTGCCGGAAGTATTGATGAAATCGTCGATTTTCATCTCGTATATCCCACAGCAACTGCAGTTGCTCTCTATTGTTACTAGAATTGGAAGCTTGGATTTTCTTTGCTACGTTTTTCCCCTTCGCGGAAGCTTTGGGAGCGAAATTCAGGCATCGCTTGTTCGTCAGTAATGCATCATTTGGCCAGCCCACGAGTCCTTGCTGAAGGCATAGTGTGATGGAACGAGGGAAAAGTATATAACTCGCTTTTTTCCCTTTCCACCAACGGATTTCCTTCGCGATAATGCTGCCAATATTAACTGAAAGCCCCGTCATGATGGCACAAATTAGCAATGCTTGCGGTACAGTAAGGGTGGACTCGTGGGAAGTTGGACGCAGCGATGACTTCATGAAGGATGCCCATATACGTGCTTCCTCGTTCAGATTCGCCGTGTGAAAGTAGCGAGATTGTGGACCTTCATCCCACTCCGCCCCCTCGATGTCGATTGTCTCCAGGCAGAGCTGCAAATCTTCTTTGCTGAATTCATCCAGCAGCAGATCAAATTTGGATTTTCGGTCGCTAAGACCGAACAGGTCATTCCATGCCTTGGGCGACCAATCTATTTAGCTTCCACGGACAGATGCTTTGAATGTATTTGGGTTCAACAGGCTGGCGTAAAATTTGATTACCTAATCTCGCCTTGCTGACTCCAATTCTGTGCACAGCTTCTCCCAGCCTCGCTCCTCTATTTGCTTGACGACTTTCGCTAGAAGTCCACGGAGGTCCGGGTCAAACAGCTGCTTAGTTAAGAATTTCTTCATTTGGTACTCAATTATGTTATTGCTGATTAGACTGCGAGTTTGCTCCGCCGAACGAAGAGGGACTGCTCTTCTTGGCTCCTTCCCCTCGCAGAGCACCCTTCGCGGTTGCGAGCGTTGGCCCTCTTATTCTTCTTTACTAGACGAGCCAAAGAATTCTTCTTCTATTTCGTTGTCCCGGCTATCATTACTGGCGGTTGCGGGTTCTCAGTGAAAAAGTCCTTTCCCTTTTCCTGCTACGAAGCTGTTGGTCACTGGATCAGTTGCGACTTGACCAATTATGAAGTGTGTGTCATCTCTAACAGCCAACAAATCAACGCCCAACTCCTCCTCTTCACCCTCATCTTTCTCTAGACTGGCGAAACTTTCCACTTCTTCCCCTTCTAATGCGGGGATTGTAACTTCAGCTACTTCGGCTGCTTCGCTGAACTTAGATTCATCAGAGCCTAGCTCCTGAGCATCTGCATCTTCTTGGCGAATTACCAGTAGTGCATCTTCCACTCCGTCGCTTAACTCAGCCTCCGCTATTTCTTCTTCTTCAACTGGGATTTAATCCTTAAATGCTACGACTGTGAGCTGCGCTTTTCCGCTATTTCAATAGTTGCGCTCCTCTCGGCGACAGAAGCCTAAGGGGCATTACTCTCTTGTGCGGCAACATTCACAGCCCTTCGCTGCCTCTTTGCCGCAACGGCTTCTTCCTTCTTTCCTCTTTTTCTTTTCTCTTCCTATTTCTTCTTTCCTTTTCTTCTCGCTCCTTTTATTTTTCCTCCAGTAGACGCTGGTGCTCCGCTTTCGACCTTGCCAATTCTATTTCCACTTCCACCATTTTTCGCTGCAAGGCGAGCTGAGTTTCGCGTTCTGCGTCTAATTCTTTCTCCCGCTTCTCCTCCGCCCTCTTTTTTTCCTCAGACGGTTTCCTTTCTTCGGCTGCTTTCCTCTCGGCCATGTTTCTTCTTTATAATTCAACGGCCTTCTCGGCACTAGCCTCCACTACAGCCGGTCTTTTCAGCTATCCTTGACTCTTGTCCACAGAAGACATGGTAGTTTGTCCTAGCTTAACGACCTTCTTCAGGACAATTTTTGAACGCTCTCCTCTAGAAGGAGCTTCTGAAGTAGTGGAGCTGAGAGCTGCGCCGCTCAATTCTTGCTGGCGAAGCCTCGCCGCAGCAAGGACACTCAACTTTTTGTCTGATTGCTCAGACTTCTTGGAGGACTAGTTGGGAATCTGGGATTTGGGGGCCATTGGATCAAATGAGAAAGTTTTGTTCGAGGGAGTTTGGAAATTGCAAAATTCTCCGCGAGATTTGAGAGCTCGAGAGAATTCAGGGATTTTAGAGGCGTGAAAAAAAAGGCAAATGAAGGGATTTGAGGGATCTTATAGGGGTTGTTTAAGGCATGGCGAAATCTCGACCGCTCGATTCGGTTTGTACTCGAAACGTGTACCTCGAGATTTGTTCAGAGGACGAGTCATTAAAAAGAGATAGCTATCACGATTACACGACGGCGATACAATCGATTCTTGCTAAGCGAATCCCTATGAATCCCGCAGAGATCTAATTCTGACCACATTCCTTTCGCTAGCATCTTAATTTATTATTCTATTCCTACGAAACAGTAAAGACAGACAGAACCCTTCTTATCCATGATTTCTAAATCGAATTCCTGAAGCAGCAATACCCAATGAAGTAACCTTGGTTTCACGTCCGTTTTCTTGAACAAGTACTTGATTGCTGGGTGATCTATAAACACTGTGACTTTCGTTCCAATCAAGTAACTTCAAAAAATTTCCAATGCAAAAACGACAGCTAGAAATTCTTTTTCAGTCGTGGTATAGTTTCGCTGCGTATCACTCATCATCTTGCTTGCATAATATATCGGATGTACCAACTTTTCGCCATATTGCCCCAACATAGCTCCCACAGAGTAGTCACTTGCATCGCACAGCACGCAGAATGGCTTGGTCCAATCTGGAGTTTTTATGATTGGAGCTGTTACCAGGGCTCTCTTCAAAGTCTGGAAGGCATTCGCACATGCAGAGTAAAAAATGAATGGCTTGTTTAGAATCAGAAGTTCGCAAAGTGGCTTCGCAATTTTTGAAAAGTCTTTTATGAACCTGCGGTAAAAACCCGCATGGCCTATAAAGCTGAGAACTCCTTTAACATTCTCTGGTTTGGCTAACTTTTTTATTACCTCTACCTTCGCCTTATCCACTTCCATTCCTTGCCTTAAGACTCGGTGGCCTAGCATAATCCCTTCTGTCACCATGAAGTGACATTTTTCCCAATTCAATACCATATTAGTTTCCTCGCATATTCTCAAAACTTTCCTCAGATTCGCTAGACATACTTCGAACGAAGTTCCGAACACCGTGAAATCGTCCATGAATACTTCCATTCCGTTTTCCATGAGATCTAAAAAAATGGAAAGCATGCATCGCTGAAATGTTGTTAAGGCGTTGCAAAGACTAAATGGCATTCGACGAAATGCGAATATCCCATAGGGACATGTGAAGGTCGTTTTCTCCTGATCAGCTGGGTCAATTGTGATCTGATTATACCCCGAATACCCATCCAAGAAGCAGTAATACTCTTGCCCTACCACTCTATCCAACATTTGGTCAACATAAGGCAGCGGAAAATGGTCTTTCTTCGTTGCTGCATTGAGTTTGTGATAGTCCATGCAAACTCGCCACCCTGAAACTATCCTTGTTGGAATTAATTCATTCTGTTCATTCATAACCACAGTTGTTCCTCCCTTCTTGGGTACACATTGAACTGGGCTAACCCATTCGCTGTCAGAGATAGGGTAGATCACACCGACATCCAACCACTTAATTATTTCCTTTTTTACTACTTCCTTCATCGCTGGATTCAATCTTCGCTGCCTATCAACCGAGCAAAATTCTTCATTTTCGAGTTGTATCTTGTGCATATAGAATACGAAACTAATTCCTTTCAAGTCCATAAGTTTCCAGCCAATAGCTCTCTTATGTTCACGAAGGAGATTGATCAGCAGATCTTCATTTTCCTTCGTTAATTGCGAAGAAATAATCACATGCAGGGTATTCGTCTCTCCCAGAAATACATATTTCAAATGTGCGGGAAGTGGTTTCATTTCCAATTCAGGTGGTTGTTCAATTGAGGGTTTCATTGGGCAAGCTCGTTTGTTCAAACTTAGCGAATCCATCAACACTTGCAAGCTTGCGTTGTTGTCCTTTTCTTCTATTTAGCTGTTGTTCTCTTCATCGAATACCCATAAGTAATCCAGGTTCGCGTCATCTCTCTGTTCGGGCGAATACTCAACATGAATTTTGCTGAAATTATCTTCCAGCGATGTTATTGCAGAGCACTCCTCCAAATCTGCCGAATATTTCATTGAATTTGATATGTTGAATTTCATCTTCTCGCCATTCATCTGGAGAGTTATTGTTCCTTCATAATTGTCCACCAAAGTTCGCCAAGTTTTTAAGAATGGGCTTCCCAAAATGATGGGAACTTCTTTGTCCGCTTTTGTAGTCTAGAACAATAAAATCGACGGGATAGATGAATTTGCCAACACGAACCAGGATGTCTTCGACTTTTCCTTCGGGTTTTGTCACAG
The DNA here is from genome assembly GCA_036507275.1 of Sicyos edulis. Lineage (NCBI taxonomy): Eukaryota > Viridiplantae > Streptophyta > Magnoliopsida > Cucurbitales > Cucurbitaceae > Sicyos > Sicyos edulis. The sequence goes on along the minus strand of CM071854.1, from coordinate 24,829,602 downwards.
AACTATCAGTGAGCTGGATAGTCACCTTGGTACGCTTACATGCTTGACCCGATTTTCTATCCCGCCGAGAGCTTCCGGTTCGATTGATCGTTCGGTTGGGCCTTTAGAGTCGCTTTTGGACCCTTAGGGGCATTTTGGTCTTTTGCTCCTCGGGTAGGATTTGTGGATTTTCGGGGCTTGAGGCGCTCTCCGCTTTGTTGAGGCTTGTTTGTTGTGGGGCTGCATGAGTCCCGAGATGTTTGGGCTTTTAGTTTGGGAGTTCGGTTGTCATTTGGGTTTTGGGCAAAATGATGGTTGTTTGGGTGTTTCCTTCGGGATTCGAGCCGGGCCTTGATGTTGGTTTGGAAGGTTGATTTGATGAGTTTTGTTGTTTGGAAAGGTTGCTTGATCGGGTCTCGAAGGAGGAAGCCGGGAAATGAGATTTAAGGATTTTTGGAAAAATTGGAAAATGGATAAATTGGATTTAATTGGATAAGTTTGGATTTTAAATAAAAGAGAAAAAGAAAAAAGAAAAAAAAAGGAAAAAAGGAATTATTAAAATAAGAAAAAATCCCCCATTTTTTTCCATGTGTTTTATTTTTTTCCTTTTCTCTCTCTCTCTCTCTCTCTCCTCCTCACCCGACCTTAGCCCTCACCCGAGCCCTTGCTCGCCCAGCCACCACCACCCGGTGCACCGTGCGAGCCACCTCGAGCCAGCACCGCCCCAAGCCGGACCTAGCTCGCCCAGCTCCAGCCCTCACCGTGCAGAGCGCCCGCGCGCGTCCCTTGTCGCCCAGGTGTGTCGTCCGAGCCTTGCCCGCGCGTCGTCGCGTCTCTGTAGCATCGAGCCCCCCAGCTCGCGTGCCTTCGCCTAGCCGAGCCTCGCCCGCGCGCCATCGCGTCCACAGAGCTCGTCCGCGCGCGCGCGCGCCCAGCCGAGCTCCTGCCGAGCAGTAGCGCCCCAGCCCGAGCTCCTGCCGAGCCAGTGCGCCCAGCCTCCTCCTCCTGCCGTGTCTGCGCGCCCCAGCGAGCCTCCCTGCCGTGTCTGCGCGCCCAGCCAGCCATTTAGCTGCCGACCAGCCTGCCCAGCTGTGTTGTCTTGGTCGAGCCTTGTGCTTCTCGGTTGGTAATTCCCGAGTCTTTTCCCTCTTTGGACTCCGAGTTGTTAGCTGCTGATTTGTAATTAAATTGGGTGTTTTTTTGAAATGCTTAGGTTGTTCGAGATTCGATTAAAGCTCGAGGGTCATTAATCGTTGGTCGTGATAATTATTATTTTCTGCTTGTTTCCAGGTAAGGATTTCTTACCGTGGTTGTGTGGACCCTGCGATATATCTCGATATGCCTTGCTTGTTTGCTGATTGTTATGAGCATGTTAGAGATAGAGCAGTTGATTGAATTCTTGCTAGCATGTTTGCCTGATTTTACATGTTAGTGCCATGCTAGGTTTGTTCTGCCAGCATGCTTATGATTCCTACTTAAGTTGTAGTATCATGCTAGGTAATGTGATTTATGTCAGTCTTTGCTTGCTAGCCAGGAATCATTGATTTTTGCTCTGTACTCTTAGATAGAGTTGTAGGGTTTGTCATCATCCAGGAGGTGAGCGGACATAACGTACTTTGTCCCAAATGGCTCGGTCGGGAGTAAAGTGTGCGAAGCATAACGTATCTTGCTACCCCGCCCGACCAGGTTGGTTGTGGAGTTAGCTACCCACTTCGGCATAGCCTAGTTTGTAGCTCTGCTAGAGCGGAACCACCGCCAGCGGTGTAAGCTGCCTTGGCGGTTCTTAGCTTCAGTCGGTGGATCAGTTTTGCCGCAGATGGCGCCGAGGGCCCTCGCGCTCTGTGATCGATGACACCGCTTCCAAGTCATAGGCATGCATACCTGGCCCGCGTAGTTTGCCCTTAGGCCCCCGCATTTACGCCGGTTGCAGAAGAGCATGCGGTGTGCGCGCACACGCGTTAGTTGCCGGTTTGGAGAGCTCCTCCGGGCTAATGTTCGTGAGTACACCATTCCTTCCAATTTAGAGCCAGACTTCGGGTACTCTCCCGATAGTCCAGATGTTTAGCGAGGGTAAGAGGCCCTTGAGGACACCCATTGGGATTGGCTTTTGAGCTAATCAATTGGTCGAGGGAGAAAGACCCTCGAGGGTGTCGGACATCTTGGGATCGGTTTTTGAGCTGATCAATTGGCCGAGGGAGAAAGACCCTCGGAGGTGTCCCGGGATTGGTTATGAGAACCAATCATTAGGCCGGAAGTAGGAGACTTCCGATGATTCCAGATCTTTTCTTATGAGCTCGTTGAGCTATGATCTGTGTTGATGGTTGTTTGCTTGCATGTTGAGGTGCTAGATGACGGATGTATAGCATTGTACCCCGGTTGGGGATTCTTACTGAGTATGTTTATACTCACCCTTATTTATCTTTCAGGTAACTTGGGACAACACCAGGAGGGCTAGCGGAGGGAGCTGATTGATCATGGGGAGCCGCCGGCACTCTGTCTTTTATTGTTGCATTGTTTATTCAAAGATGTAGATGGACAGAGTCCTAGGGAACATTGTTTAAAAAGTTGTTTAAATTGTATTGTATATTTTGATAAATCTTGGCGGGATGTTTTACTTTGTTGGATGGTTTAAATGAAAATCGTGGTTTATGTTTTAAGGGTTCCCCTTCTCATATGTTTTGAATGGTTTTTAAATATGAGCACTAAACCGCTTGTTATCATATTTAACTTGCATCTTGAGTGAGAACCCGGTTTAGGACCATGTTTTGGGTCGGGTTCAATCACAGTTGGTATCGAGCACGAGTCATAGATTCAGTAGACTAACTGCTTTGTAGGTTGTTTGCTCCCATGATCATCAAGACTCCACGGCCGCGGTTTTGTGCGAGTTCAATTAAGCTAAGGGGTAAGAATTTACAATACTTTTCATCTAGCTTTTATGCCTTGTGTAGAGTTGTGGAGCGAGACGAAGCGTGTTACGACTCGTTGTTGGTTTGGGCTTAGAGAGCCATCATGTCGACTTTCCGCAGTGAGAGCAGCTTGTTGAGCAGTGAGAGCCCCAGTGTGGGCCAACATTTATGCTCGTGCAGATCGCTTTGTGTGTGGATCGCACTCGAGGAGCGGGGCGCTTGGCATGTCCGACCGAGGAGTTGGGTGTTTGTATTGATGTTGAGGCGCGTCCCGGGTTGTTTAGCCCGTTGGCGAGTTGGCCCCGGCGATTGAGTTGCCTAGAGGATGGGGTAGAGGCTAGCACGCCTCAGAGCGAGACTCATTGAGCAGAGTGTGCTCCAGCCATGAGAGATTTGATGGCAGGTCTTCAGCTATCAAAGAGCGGAGACCCAGGCGCAGTTTGTAGCTCAAAGTGAGGAGTCTCGGGCACAGATAGCCCAGCTGGTAGGGTTTGTTTCATCATTTTCCCCCCCTGTAGCTCTTGTAGCCCCGGAGGTTCCCGGGAGGGCATGTTCAAAGCAGAGTTTATGCGATCGAGTTTGTTGGCGTTGATGAAGCCGCCCAGTTTGGCAAGTGGATGCCTGTAGAGCTCGTTGTTTGAGAAAGTCCACCTGCTAGTAGTAAAGCAGTTGGCGAGGTTTGAGTTTAGCATCCGTGTGTTGGGATGCCTTGCTTTATCGAGGCCGAGATGTGCCGTTCTGTCTTTGTTGCTTGGCACGAAGTTGATGGTGGTAGTCCCTTGAGAGAGGTGGACTAGGCGAGTCTCCACCACGCCCGATCGATTGGCAAGTTGCCGTGTTAGTGGCTTGAGGCGGATGTAGAGCCATCTTTGCCCCCTTGCAAGCTGCTTTGTCGTTGTGCGACCAGTTCTTTTAGTGCCCTCGCTGCGAGTGCGCTTTAGAGTTTGCTTGCCGAGAATTTATCCATTTGTGGATTTCAGGCGGGCTAGTAGAGTGGAGCACTCTTTTATTTGGATGTTCCCGAGTGTGGAACTAGTTGTTGCCACCCGAGTGGTTGGCTTTGAGCTTTTGTTGAGCATCGAGTGAGATGCGGGAGTTAGCAGAGCTTTTGTTGAGCATCGAGTGGGATGCGGGAGTAGGCCCCTGCATGTCTGTTGGTCGAGATGCCGAGATTAGGCTGCTCGAGTTCTTGGACTCTTGTGTTGAGTGCCATTGCCCGTCACTTGGAGTGTGACCTTTCCTCGAGAGGGCATAAAGCTTGTTGTAGGCTGATTTGTGTTGTAAAGGATGTTGTGCTGTTGGCACCAGAGCTTTGAGAGGAGGCCTAGATTAAGGCCGATTGGCTCTGTTGTGCAGTGGTTCCATGGCCGCCCGAGTTTAGCATCCCCGCTAGTCTTGTACCCATTTCACGAGGTTGCACTGTTTGGTTGCATAAGAGATCTAGCTCGGTGGTAGTCAGAGGACTACAAGTATGAAGTTTTCGAGGGAAAGGAGGAGCTTTCCTTAGTCACCGAGAGTTGGTTGCAAAGGATGTTGTAGGCTGTTAAGAGCTAGCGCGTTCGAGTTCTCGCGCCTATGTTGTGAGCCTGTGAGCCAGTTTGATGGTAGCATGATTCGGCTACCCTTTGAGTTACCCTAGTATGGGTAGTGTTGGCATCGAGGATGCGTGATGAATCCAGTGTTAGAGCCATGAGTTGGATGGTTGTTCGGAGCGCGTTTAGTTAGCACATTGGCTTGAGGTTTGATTTCTTGGTATGGATTTGCTCTTGTAGAGTAAGTTGGCCAATGTGGCTTTTCGTGGTGAGTTGGCCCCGACAGGGTTTGGATTCTTGTTGCTCCCTGGTTAGTAGTGGCTCTGTTTGGAGGCAAAAGTTGCCCTGTGTTAGAGCCCCTGATGGCATTGGATCTAGTTGGAGCTGTACACGCCGGTGTACTTTTGTGTAGCTCGTTCCGTGGTTTATGTTTGGAGAACCACGAGAGGTTCGTGTTGAGGAGCCAGCGCTCAGTCTTTGAGTTCTCAAGGCTTTGGTTCTTGGCAAGTGCCCTAGCTTTGGTTGTAAGGATGCCGTGCTCATTGTCGGGTTGTTGTTTAAGCAAGTTTTGCTTGTTGGTCCTTAGCCTGGTCAGAGTTTAGTTGGATCTGATCAAGAGTGGTGGTAGTAGCCGCGTAGTTTCTGATTGTTATGGTTGAGAGAGCTGTTCGGATCTTTGCCTTGGGCAGAAGGTTTTTGGAGGCTAGTTGGTGCTTGGTGTTGACCAAGTTTTGGTTCTCTTGATGTTTCAAGAGCTAGCTCGGTTCCAGCTAGAGGGCGTTGCCCTGAGGATCTGTTCCTAGTCAGGTTGTTTTGGGAGTTGACCCCTCCCTCGGCAGTTGAGTAAGTTCTGCTTGTTCTGGTTGGTGGTCCAATCAGTTGGGTTTCCCCTTGGGTGTTACTTAAAAGAGAGTTGGTTGTTGTTTGCCCTTGGGTTTGAGCTAGTCAGCGAGTGTGTGTGTAGTTCGCTGCCCTTCAGAGTTTGCTTGTTGGAAAATCGTTCCCGTTGAGGAGTCAGCGTAGCTTCTGAGTTGTGTAGTTGATCAGAGTAGCGCAGTGGTTAGCCCAGCGAGAGGGTCCCTGCATGGTGTTGTTAGCAAGCGAAGTTGTTTGTCCCTGCAAGAGCAGAAGCCAGCCAGTTTAAGAGTTGAGTTTTTGCTGGTGAGTTGTTGGTTCTTTGGGGTTTAAAGAGCCCCTAGTTTCTATGGTGGTTGAGTTGCACCATGGATGCCAGCCTCGAGTGTTATCTTTGGAGATAGCCTCGTCGGTCCGTTTTCCTTGCGATGTTCCGTGTGTGGGGTTTCTAGTCGCAAGATGAGTTAGGCCTTGGCTAAAAGGAGGAAGTCCTTTGAGTAGCCAGTTGGACTTAAGAGTTGAGTGGTAGCTTGGAGGCGAGCTTTGCTCGCAATGAGCTTGAGTTGAGTTCTGCTGAGCAAGTCCTTCTCGGGCTTTGCTTCTTGTTGTTGTGCTTTCGCAGTTGGCGTTAGCTGAGCCTCAGTGGAGTGAGTTGGCACAGAGGTGTCGTGGCATTGGTTGGTTAGCCTTTGGGTTGTTCTCCTCAAGCCGTTTGTGTTCTTTGGTAGCCACAGTGAGGGTTTGGTCCTTCTTCTTGAGATTTCCATGAGAGGAGCGTTGGTTGTTTCCTTGCCTGGCAATGTTTCCTTTTGCCAGTTGCTAGTAGAATTTCATGGAAACGTTTGTGTTCAGCCGTTGAGAGGCTCCAGTTTGTTGGCTAGGCCGAGTGGAGCCTATGCCTGGTTTTGGCCATTTAGGGTTGGCCGTATCTGAAGTTTTAGCTCGTGCAAGTGGTGTTAGCCGTCGGGTGTACCAGGATGGTGCCTCTTGCCTTTGGTTCGGCGATTTCTCCTTAAGACGATTGCTTAAGTGTTGTAAGCTTGTGCCTGTCGGAAAAGTTTGCCTTTTGGATCAATCGCCAGTTGGTGATTTGTTTGCTTTTCGTTAAGGTTGTAGGCAAGCTTTGTGGTTCGCTGGTCTCTTGTGAAGCGAGGGTAAATTCATTTTGGTTTCGGAACTGAGAGAGGTTCGATTGTTTGGCCACTTGGTGTAGAGTTGAGGTTTTTTGTTAATAGTTGTGGGCATTCGAGAAAGTTACGCCAAAGTCGCGTGGCGTTGAGTTTTGGAGCTTGTGCGATCTGCGAGTTTCTTTGAGAGTAACACCGTGAGAGAGTGTTCCGTGTTGGATTAGTAGGGTTTTGTATGAGCCCTGGTTTGTAGGCCTTCCGAGGTCCTTGAGCGGATCAAGCGGTGGTTAGCTTTGCCCGATCTTTGTTGAGCTAGTCTTTGGCGAAATGGTTAGCTTTGTGGCTTTGAGCCTTTGAGAACCCAAGAGGTTTTGGTTATCGAGAGAAGGGCTAGTGTTGTTTTAGCCGAGAAGTTCAGTTGGCTAGGAATCAGTGGAGTATTCCTAAAGCCGTTTCGTCTTAGGACTTTCGAGGACGAAAGACTTATAAGGAGGGAGTATTGTAACGGCCCAGTTTTCTATCCCGGTTTTCGAGGAGCTTCCGGTTCAGATTCAGTCGTTCGGTTGGGCCTTTAGAGCTGTTTGGACCCTTAGGGGCATTTTGGTCTTTTTGCTCCCTGGGTAGGATTTGTGGATTTTCGGGGCTTGAGGCGGCTCACGCGCTTTGTTGAGGCTTGTTTGTTATGGGTCATGAGTCCCGAGATGTTTGGGCTTTTCGTTTGGGAGTTCGGTTGTCATTTGGGTTTTGGGCAAAATGATGGTTGTTTGGGTGTTTCCTTCGGGATTCGAGCCGGGCCTTCAGTGTTGGTTTGGAAGGTTGATTTCAGTGAGTTTTGTTGTTTGGAAAGGTTGCTTCAGTCGGGTCTCGAAGGAGGAAGCCGGGAAATGAGATTTAAGGATTTTTGGAAAAATTGGAAAATGGATAAATTGGATTTATTTGGATAAGTTTGGATTTTAAATAAAAGAGAAAAAGAAAAAAGAAAAAAAAAGGAAAAAATGAATTATTAAAATAAGAAAAAATCCCCCATTTTTTCCCATGTGTTTTATTTTTTTCCTTTTCTCTCTCTCTCTCTCTCTCTCCTCCTCACCCGACCTTAGCCCTCACCCGAGCCCTTGCTCGCCCGACCACCACCCAGTGCCGCCGTGCGAGCCACCTCGAGCCAAGACCACCCCAAGCAAGCGGACCTAGCTCGCCCGGCTCCGCCCTCTCACTGCGAGCGCCCGCGCGCGTCCGTCCGTCGCCAGTGTGTCGTCCGAGCCTTGCCCGCGCGTCGTCGCGTCTCTGTAGCATCGAGCCCCCCAGCTCGCGTGCCTTCGCCTAGCCGAGCCTCTCCCGCGCGCCATCGCGTCCTTGTAGCTCATCCGCGCCCGGCGCGCCCCCAGCGAGCTCCCCTGCCGAGCCAGCGCGCCCCAGCGAGCTCCCCTGCCGAGCCAGCGCTCCCCAGCGAGCCTCCCTGCCGTGTCTGCGCGCCCCAGCGAGCCTCCCTGCCGTGTCTGCGCGCCCAGCCAGCCATTTAGCTGCCGACCAGCCTGCCCAGCTGTGTTGTCTTGGCCGAGCCTTGTGCTTCTCGGTTGGTAATTCCCGAGTCTTTTCCCTCTTTGGACTCAGAGTTGTTAGTCGATTTGTAATTAAATTGGGTGTTTTTTTGAAATGCTTAGGTTGTTCGAGATTCGATTAAAGCTCGAGGGTCATTAATCGTTGGTCGTGATAATTATTATTTTCTGCTTGTTTCCAGGTAAGGATTTCTTACCGTGGTTGTGTGGACCCTGCGATATATCTCGATATGCCTTGCTTGTTTGCTGATTGTTATGAGCATGTTAGAGATAGAGCAGTTGATTGAATTCTTGCTAGCATGTTTGCCTGATTTTACATGTTAGTGCCATGCTAGGTTTGTTCTGCCAGCATGCTTATGATTCCTGCTTAAGTTGTAGTATCATGCTAGGTAATGTGATTTATGTCAGTCTTTGCTTGCTAGCCAGGAATCATTGATTTTTGCTCTGTACTCTTAGATAGAGTTGTAGGGTTTGTCATCATCCAGAGGCTGAGCGGACATAACGTACTTTGTCCCAGTAGCTCAGGTCGGGAGTAAAGTGTGCGAAGCATAACGTATCTTGCTACCCCGCCCGACCAGCCGGTTGTGGAGTTAGCTACCCACTTCGGCATAGCCTAGTTTGTAGCCTGCTAGAGCGGAACCCTGCCAACGGTGTAAGCCTGCCTTGGCCGGTTCTTAGCTTCGTGTCGGTGGATCAGTGCCGCATGATGAGCGCCGAGGGCCTCGCGCTCATCGTGATCGGTGACACCGCTTCCAAGTCATAGGCATGCATACGGCCCGCGTGGTTTGCCCTTAGGCCCCGCATTTACGCCGGTTGCGAGAAGAGCATGCGGTGTCGCGCGCACACGCCGTTAGTTGCCGGTTGGAGAGCTCCTCGGGCTAATGTTCGTGAGTACACCATTCCTTCCAATTTAGAGCCGGACTTGGGTACTCTCCGATAGTCCGATGTTTAGCGAGGGTAAGAGGCCCTTGAGGACACCCATTGGGATTGGCTTTTGAGCTAATCAATTGGTCGAGGAGAAAGACCCTCGAGGGTGTCGAACATCTTGGGATCGGTTTTGAGTGATCAATTGGCCGAGGAGAAAGACCCTCGGAGGTGTCCCGGATTGGTTATGAGAACCAATCATTAGGCCGGAAGTAGGAGACTTCCGATGATTCCGGAAGTAGGAGACGTCCGATGATTCCAGATCTTTTCTTATGAGCTCGTTGAGCTATGATCTGTGTTGATGGCTGTTTGCTTGCATGTTGAGGTGCTAGATGACGGATGTATCGCATTGTACCCCGGTTGGGGATTCTTACTGAGTATGTTTATACTCACCCTTATTTATCTTTCAGGTAACTTGGGACAACACCAGGAGGGCTAGCGGAGGGAGCTGATTGATCATGGGGAGCCGCCGGCACTCTGTCTTTTATTGTTGCATTGTTTATTCAAAGATGTAGATGGACAGAGTCCTAGGGAACATTGTTTAAAAAGTTGTTTAAATTGTATTGTATATTTTGATAAATCTTTGCCGGGATGTTTTACTTTGTTGGATGGTTTAAATGAAAACTGTGGTTTATGTTTTAAGGGTTCCCCCTTCTCATATGTTTTGAATGGTTTTTAAATATGAGCACTAAACCGCTTGTTATCATATTTAACTTGCATGCTGAGTGAGAACCCCGGTTTAGGACCATGTTTTGGGTCGGGTTCGTCACAGCTTCACTTCGCCGATTTGGAATTTCTCGTACAAAGCCTTTCCAATATAAATGCTTCCGATAGAGATTGGGATTGTGAAAGCCCTAGGATCCTTTTCTTTTATGGGCAACTTGTTTGATATTAGGGCAGTACACCCTTCATTAAGCGAAATCACTTTGCAGTCTTCTGCTTTGTTCTTTTCTGACAACACTTCCTTTAAGAACTTCACGTAATTCGACATTTGGCAAAGGGCGTCTATTAGTGGGATATTTATCTGAATGCTTTTCAAAATATCCAAGAACTTTTCGTACCCCATTCCATCTTTCTTCTTCACTCTCTAAGGGTACGGTGGTGGCGGCACAAATTCCACAACTTCGCCAATATTCTCTGCAGCAAGAATCTCTGCTATCGCGATTGCAGGGTTTTTTAGATTTTTCTCTTGTCCCCTCGTTTCTTTGTTCTTTCGAATTTCGCTCTTGCTCTAGCTTTGACGAAATCTCTACAATGGGTTCGTTGATAGAGTCTGATTCTTCAACTTCACTCGCAACTGCAATAGCCTTAATCTGCTCATTCCCTTCTCTTCTTGTTAACTCAGTATCTGCTGGTAGACGTCCAACTGGTCTATTCCGCAATTCAACTGCTAGTTGCCCCATTTGAGTTTCTAGAGTTTTCAAAGCCATTTGGTGGTTTTGAATTGTTACTTGCTGATTTTGCACTGTTACTTCGCTCTTGGCGATAAATTCCTTCAGCAAATTTTCTATCGAACTAATTGATTCCCAGACCCTGGAGGGTTCCCTTGATATCTTTGCAGGAACGATGGATTGCTAGAACTACTAGCATTTCCATTGTTCAACCATGAAAAATTGGGATGATTTCGCCATCCAGAAGTATAGGTTGGGTTATAATTGTTGGAATATGGATTGTTGTTACGATTTGCTTGGGCGAAGTATACAGAAGTTGTGTTCTGCGGACATTCTTCATACATATGAGCTTCGCCACACAGCATGTAACGACCCGACCCGAATGGGGTTCTAAAATAGACCTTTACCTCAATGCATGCATTCAAATCTAAAATCAAAATGCAAAATGGTGTTTCGGATTCTAAGTAAAAACTAAAACATAAACATCCATTTAAAAGTCAACATCAATTCCTGAAACCTGTCCCTGTTTCCAAGCACCTATTCCAAGACAAATACATTTCCAAAACTCACTCTGATCAGAGATTTATTTAAAACAATAAAAGGTTTCCAATAGTTACAACAATGCTAGAATCCGAAAATACATTCAGAAAACAACCTAGGGCTCCATGCCCAACTACATGCATTCAGAGGACATTTTAAAACATCAAAACATAAATATAAGACTCAGAGTTTGAACAACGGGTTTCCATGATCACATCTCCTCCTCCAGCCATCCTGTCTCGCACCTTGGTTACTTGTGGAAAACCACAAAATAAGGGTGAGTAACGAATTACTCAGTAAGAATCCCCAACCGGGGTACAATACGATACAATCAATCATCTAGCACCCTAGCACACATGCAAACAGCTACCAACACAGATCATAGCTCATCGAGCTTACAAGGAAAGATCTAGAATCCTCGGAAGTCTCTTACTTCTAGCCTAAAGATTGGTTATTCTAACCAATCCCGGGACATCTCCGAGGGTCTTTCTCCCTCAGCCAGTTGATCAGCTAAAAAACCGATCCCAAGGATGTCTTCAAGGGCCTCTTACCCTTGCTAATAAATCTGGACTATCGGGAGATTACCCGAAGTCAGGCTCTAAACTGGAAGGAAATGGTGTACTCACGACATTAGCCCGGGGGAGCTCTCCGAACCGGTGACTAACGCGTGTGCGTGCACACCGCATGCTGCTGCAACCGGCGTAAATGTGGGGGCCTAAGGACAAACTACGGGGGCCAGGTATGCATGCCTAAGACTCGGAAGCGGTGTCACTGATCACAGTAGTGCGAGGCCCTCGGCACTCATCTGTGCAGCATGTACCACCGACCTGAAGCTAAGAACCGGCCAAGGCAGGCTTACACCGTTGGCAGGGTTCCGCTCTAGCAGGCTACAAACTAGGCTTATGCCGATGTGGTAGCTAAATCCACATCGGCGGCCGGGGGGGAAGCAATGTACGTTATGCTTCGCTCGCTCTACTCCCGACCGGTGGGGACAAAGTACGTTATGTCCGCTCTCAGCCTCTGGATGATGACAAACCCTACAACACTAGCTAAGAGTACAGAGTAAATGATTCCTGGCTAGCAAACAATAATCGACATCAATCACACTTACCTAGCATGATACTACGAACTTAAAACAGGAATCATAAGCATGCTGGAAGAACAAACCTAGCATGACACTAACATGTACAATCAGGCAAACATGCTAGCAAGAGATCAATCATACATGCCCTATCACTATCATGCTCATAACAGTCAACAAGCATACAAGGCACATCAAGATAATATTGCAGGGCCCACACAACTCCGGTAAGAAATCCTTACCTGGTCGGAAGGCAACAACACACAAGAAACCTAAGCTGCGATCGAACCCGAGCAACCTAAAGCGAACCTAACAAACACAACAATAATCACAATCCATAGGCCTAATTATAATAAAATAAATAGGGCTCAGCTCGGGAGCAACTCACGAGGCGCGGCTGACACGCTGACAGGCGGCCGCACACGCGGCAGCACCGGCTTTGCGCGAAAGGCGCGCGAGATGGGCGCTGAGCTGCGCGCAAACGAGCGCTGGGGCGACACAAGGTCGCGCGGGCGCGAGCTCAGCTGGGCGAAGGCGTGCGGTGCGGCTCGACACAGGGACGGTGCGCAGGCTGGCGACGCGGCAAGCTACATGGATGCGCACGGGGCGACGCGACGCGACGGCTACAGGGACGTGTGGGCTGGCACGGCGAGCTACAGGGGACGCGTGATCTGGCACGAGGCGGCTTGGATCTGGGCGACTCGGGCGCAGACGGGACGGCCTGGCGCGGGGATGAGCGACGCGACACTGTGCGAGCAGGGGGCTGGGCTCGGCGAGCTGGGCGGCTAGGGGCTCGGGCTTGGGCGACCTGGGGTGAGCTGGGGCTAGGCTCGGGCTTGGGCGACCTGGGCTGGCAGGGCTCGGGGAGAGAGAGAGAGAGAGAAAGAGAGAGAAAAGGGAAAAATGGGATTTTTTTTCCTATTTTCCATCCTTATCCACTTTTAAATAATCTTAAAATCCCTAAAATCCCATTCCCCGGCTTCCTCCTTCGAGACCCGGCTGAAGCAACCGTTTCCAATAAATAAAACTCACTGAAATCGAACTCCCAAATCAATATTAAGGGCCAGGGCTTGAATCCCAAAGGAAGCACTCAACCAACCATAACTTTGCCAAAACCCAAACCACAACCGAACTTCCAAACGACTAGCCCAAACATCTCGGGACTCGCAACCAACAACAAACAAGCCTCGACAAAAGCAGGAGCTACCTTGAAGACCTGAAAATCCACAAATCCTGCCCGGGGAGCCAAAAGAACAAAATAAACCTAAGGGCTAAAACAGCTCTAACGACCGAACCGAACAACCGAATCTTGAACCGAAAGCACCTCGAAAACCAGAATAGAAAACTGGGCTGTTACAATACTCCCTCCTTTTAAGACTTTCGTCCTCGAAAGTCCTAAGACGAAACAGCTCCAGGAAAACTCCACTTATTCCTAACCAACTGAACTTCTCGGCTAAAACAACACCAACCTTCTTCGAAAACCAAACCCTCTTGGGTTCTCAAAAACTCAGAGCCACAATGCCATCCAGACTGCCACAAACTATCTCAACCAAGACTGGGCATACACTGAACTCCGAAGGGAATAGACGGCAAACCACATCCTCAACTCGCACCAACTCTCAAACGGTGCTACTCTCAGCAAACTCGAGGACTGGCCACAAGCTCTAAAACTCTACACCACGCACTGGCAAAACTCCTCTGGAAGCTCACAGCTGTTAACAAATAGCCTCAACCCTACAACAAGCTAGCCAAACAACTGAACCTCCCAGGTTCCAGAAAACTAAACGGCCTACTCTTACTTCACAAGAGACCAGCGAACTTCAAATCTTGCCTACAACCTTAACGAAATACAAACGAATCACCAATTGGCGACTGATCCCAAAGACAAACTTCTCCAACTAGAACGCGTCCACAACACTTAAGCAACCATCTTAAGGAGAAATCGCCGAACCAAAGGCAAGGGGCACAATCCTGGTGCACCAGACGGCAAACAACACTCACACCAGCTGAAACTTCAGCTACGGCCACCTCTAAAAGACAAAGGCCAGACACAGGCTCCACTCGGCCAAACCAACAAACTAGAACTCCTCATCGGCCAAACGCAAACTTTTTCAAAGCAAACCTACCAGCAACTGGCCTAAGAGAACATTGCCAGGCAAGGAAACAACCAACATTCCTCTCAAGGAAAACTAGGGAAGCAAGGACTAAACCATCACGCAGCTATCTGCGACACAACACCTTGAGGAAAACAGCTCAACAGATTTACCAACCAATGCCACGGCACCTTTGTGCCAACTTACTCAAACGTGGCTTCGCTATAATGTCAACTGCGAACGCACAACAACTAGGAACAAAGCCCGAGAAAGGTTTGCTCAGCAGAACTCAACCCAAACTTATAACGAGCAAAGCTCGCCTCCAAGCTACCACTCAACTCTTAAGTCCATCAGGCTACTCAAAGGACTTCTTCCTTTTAGCTTAGGCCTAACTCATCTTCCAACCAGAAGCTCCACTCCCGAAACCTCGCAAGGAAAACGGATAACGACAACCTGAAAGCTTACGGATCCTGAGCCACACGAATCAGCAAGACTACCTCAGAAGCTAACACTCGAGGCTGGCATCCATGGAGCAACTCAACCACCACAGAGGCTAGGGGGAAAGGGAAATCTTCAATCCTCAAAGAACCAAAAACTTTCCAGAAACAACTCAACTCTTTACTGGCTGGCCAAACAACTTTCGCTTGCTAACAACACAAAGCAGGGACCCTCTCGCTGGGCTGACCGCTGCGCTACTCTGATCAACTACACAACTCAGGAGCTAAGTTGACTTCTTCTAAACGGGAAACGATTTCTCTAGCAAGCGAACTTCTAAAGGGCAGCGAACTTCACACACGCTCGCTGACTTGCTCAAACCCAAGGCAACAACAACCAACTCTCTTGGAAGCAACACCCAAGGGAAAACTCAACTGCCGAGGGAGGGGTCAACTCCCAAAACTTTCTGACTAGGAACAAGACCTCAGGGCAACGCCCTCCAACTAGAACCGAACTAGCTCTTGAAACAACAAGAGAACAAAACCTTGGCCAAACACTCACAAGAGGCAGAACAACCCTTACTGCAACCTCTAGAACACCATTCAAGAGTCCGCTTAACTGGACAAACAACTGTTTCCAAGCAGCCAACAAACTATTCCCTCTTGCTAGCACCTCTACCATGAACTCCATGACTACAAGAAAAATTTGACAACTCCCAGAAGGAAACGGCTCTTATAAGCAGACAACCGAAGGACAGAGAGCTCTACATACGCTCACTGTCTTGCTCCACTAAAGAAACAACATCTAAATCTCACGGGGCAACAACATGGGGTCCACCACAGACTGAACCTCCAAATGCCAAACGGGGCAACTCTCAACATCCTGCAAAACAGGAAAAACAACCAACAGGGCACGAACCACTCGCCCCACGAGCAAAACTAACTTCTAGCAACTCCAATCCACACCTTGGTCACCACCAAGCACCAACTTGTCACCACACCGGAACCAATCCGGACTCTACTCCAAACAAACACTAGCTTGCTAGCCTACCAAGACTGCCAGCAACTCACCCGAGGCTACAAACTACACGCCTCCAGCTTGCCAACTGAAACTCACTACCTGGGCTTGACTGAGCTCTGGAGAGGCTCTTCACAACCTAGGGTTCTTCGGCAACCCTCGACACACACTATCGACTAACGGACTAATAGCCAACTGCCTGAACAATCAACTCCAACTCCTTGGAAATCAAAAGGACCCGAAACGCTATAGAATGCGTCATCCTCCTACTCAAACATCAGCCACAACACAGCTTCTACCCAAGGAAAGGATCCGAACGACTCTCTTAGCCAAGAAGATCAGAAACTGCGCGGCTTTGCTACCACCGCTCTTGTTTAGTTTCCAACTGAACTCCAACCAAAGGAACACCAAAAGTTCCATCTCCACACGATACTCGAAGTTGTGGCAACCTTGCTTTACCAAAGCATAACCATGCCAAACCGAACTTACTTTATACCAAGCCTCTACCAAGGGTGCTTACCCATAAGGCATCCAACTCCTCTCACAAGGCATCAACTCATCTCGCCTCATAGGCATCCAACTCATTGACCCTCTGATGGACCAAAACTTGCATCTACGATGCTCAACTCTCCTCAGATTTAGGCACTCGAAGGTAGTTGACCGCACTACCAGCCACAAGGATCTCTTGGTCTTAACACTAGCGCGAGACTCACGCGCACTAACACTTACCAACCGCCAACCTGCTGACTTACTCAACCCCCAGTAACACTGGGAAGAGGCTCCGGCTCCTCTAGAACATCCTTTCGCTTGTAGTTCTTCGACTACCACTGAACTTGTAACAGCCCAGTTTTCTATTCCAGTTTTCGAGGTGCCTTCGGTTCAAGATTCGGTTGTTCGGTTGGGTCGTTAGAGCTGTTTTAGCCCTTAAGGGTATTTTGGTCTTTTGGCTCCCCGAGCAGGATTTGTGGATTTCCAGGACTTTAAGGTAGCTCCTGCCTTTGTTGAGGCTTGCTTGTTGTTGGTTGCGAGTCCCGAGATGTTTGGGCTAGTAGTTTGGAGGTTCGGGTGTGGTTTGGGTTTTGGCAAGTTATTGTTGGTTGAGTACTTCCTTTGGGATTTGAGCCCTTGCCCTTAGTGTTGATTTGGGAGTTCGATTTAAGTGAGTTTTATTTATTGGAAAAGGTTGCTTCGGTTGGGTCTCGATGGAGGAAGTCGGGGAATGGGATTCTAGGGATTTTAAGGCTATTTTAATTGGATAAGGATGGAGAAAAGAAAAAAGGAAAAAAATCCCATTTTCTTCCTCTCTC
The DNA here is from genome assembly GCA_036507275.1 of Sicyos edulis. NCBI lineage: Eukaryota > Viridiplantae > Streptophyta > Magnoliopsida > Cucurbitales > Cucurbitaceae > Sicyos > Sicyos edulis. The sequence continues at coordinate 24,812,862 of CM071854.1, read as the reverse complement.
TCTCTCTCTCTCTCTCTCTCTCTCTCTCCCCCGAGCCTAGCCCCTGCTCCCCAACCCGAGCCCTACTCGCCCTAGCCGCCCAGCCCCTGCTTGCCCAGATCCGCGTCGCCCAGCCCAGCCGCTCAGTGTCGCGTCCCGTCTGCGCCCGAGTCGCCCCGCTCAGCGCCAGGTCACTCTGCCCATATCCGCGTTGCCCAGACCCAGCGCCGCCTAGATCCGCGTCGCCCAGCCCGAGCGTGTCCTTGTAGCTCATCGCGTCGCCAGCCCAAACGCGTCCCTGTAGTTCGTCGCGTCGCCAGCCCGAGCGTGTCCCTGTAGCTCGCCGCATGCCTTCGCCAAGCCGAGCTCGCGCCCGCGCGCCCTCGTCTCCCTACAGCTCGCCCGCGCGTTCGTGTCCACGCCCGAGCGCCTCGTCTCGCCAGCCCATGCCTCCAGGTAGCGCACTGAGCACCCTAACGCGCCGTCACGGTTGCCTCGCCGTCACGGCTGCCCGTTTGCGTGTCAGCCGCGCCTATTGAGTTGCTCCCGAGCCGAGCCCTGTTTATTTTATTATATTTAGGCCTTTGGATTGTGATTATTGTTAGGTTTGTTAGGTTCGCTTTAGGTTGCTCGGGTTCGATCGCAGCTTAGGTTTCTTGTGTGTTGTTGTTTTCTGACCAGGTAAGGGTTTCTTAACGAGGTTGTGTGGACCCTGCGAATAATTGATAGTATGCCATATCTTGTGATTGTATGAAATTCTAGTGGATAGGTTACATGTTTTCTCTTGCTTCCCGAGTTTGTGTTGTCTTGGTGTTTCATTATATTAGTTCTGAGGCTAGGGTCTTTTATCTTGGCATATTCTTGTTCATGTTATATTCTGATAGTTCCATGTTAGTGCTAGGCAGGTGATCCATAATGTAGGTAAGTCCCCGATGGGCACTGCACTGTTCCCTTGAGGTGTAAGACCTCGATGGGCATCTTTGTGATCCTAGCTGGTGTAAGACCCCGATGGGCATCCTAGATGTGTAAGACCCCGTTGGGCAGCATTGATAGCTAGAGGTGTAAGACCCCGATGGGCATCCGTAGGTGTAAAACCACGATGGGCATCCGTATGTGTAAGACCCCGATGGGCATCCAGGTGTAGAACCTAGGATAGGTTGTAGTTGAAAGCCCTTGATAGGCTAGCTCCAGTGTTAGCACATAGCCTAAACCTACCGTTTTGCTCTAAGTCATTGTATGGTTGCATGTCGGTGTGCTAAATGTGATGTTTTCGTATTGTACCCCGGTTGGGGATTCTTACTGAGTAATTCGTTACTCACCCTTATTTTGTGGTTTTCCACAGGTAACCATGGTGCGGGACAGGATGGCTGGAGGAGGAGCTGTGATCATGGAAACCCGTTGTTCAAACTCTGAGTCTTGTATTTATGTTTTGATGTTTTAAATGTCCTCTGAATGCATGTAGTTGGGCACGGAGCCCTAGGTTGTTTTCTGAATGTATTTCCGGATTCTAGCACTGTTGTAACTATTGGAAAGTTTGAATGTTTTAAATAAATCTCTGATCAGAGTGAGTTTTGGAAATGTATTTGTCTTGGAACAGGTGCTTGGAAACAGGGACAGGTTTCAGGAATTTTATGTTGACTTTTAAATGGATATTTATGTTTTAGTTTTAATTGGAATCTGAAACACCATTTTGCATTTTGATTTTAGCTTTGAATGCATGCGTTGAGGTAAAGACCTATTTTAGAACCCCATTCGGGTCGGGTCTTTACAATTGGTATTAGAGCTCAGAGTCATAGATTCTGTAGACTGACCTTTTGTTGTAGGTCATTTTTTTTCCATGATCATCAGCACTCTAACAGTCATCAGGTACGCCTAAGTTTACTATTTTAAAGAAAGGGTTAAGAATTTACAATACTTTTCTTCTAGTGTATGCCTTGTGTAGTGTTGTGGAGCGGAGACGAGCAGGTTCTGACTCGTTGTTGGTTTGGGTATAGAGCACCATCATGCCAACTTCCCGCAGTGTGTGATGTATGTTGTGGCTTGTTGAGGTATCCAGATAGATTCGGATGCCGCTGGGACATCGTTCCAGGGGAGGCAGAGATTAGACTCTTGTAGGCCACTTGTGGCCCAGTTGTTGGTTTTCCCCTAGTGAGAGGGTGGAGGTGATTTGCCTTGGAGTACCACTCCAAGAGAGAAGTTAGCTATGGCTTTGCTCATGTTGATGCTTGTGGAGCAGGTTCCAGTGTGGACTAACCTGGGTAGCTCAAGTGTTGATCTTGAGCCTTAACAGATGGTTTGATTGCCCAGAGAGAGGCTGCAGAGTTAGTATCCTTCGTGGAGGTTGATGAGGCATCTTTGTGCTCTTGTAAAGTGTTGTTGTTTGCAGCCAGTAAGCCGGAACCCTGTGGTTAAGGGTGCAGCGAGCAATGTTCCCATCGGACTTAATCCGTTGGTGGTTTCCTCAGTGGTTTAGTAGAGTTGAGCACTCTTCTTTTGGTGAGCTCCTAGAGTGGAGCTAGCTGCTGCATGTTGAGAGAGCCGGCTAGAGTTTTGTTGAGCATCATGTGGAGATGCAAGAGTAGGCCGTGAGACTTCAGTTTGATGAGATGCCATAGGCATGGTTGTTTGAGTTTTAACTCTTGTATGCCTAGCCAGAGTTTTTCTCACTTGAGGTTGTGACCTTGCTGGCCCCATTTGTAGTAAGTTGTGGATTTGGTAGTAGTGGCACTTGAGGTGCATTGGTTGGTGTGCCACTTTTGCACTAAGTCTGGTTCAGGCCTAAGTTTGGCATGGGTATAGCAGATGGTTCTATGCCGTCCGGAGTTCAGCGCACTCCTTTAGCCTTGGATTTGTTTATGGCAGTTGCACCTGTTTAGGTCGTGCAAGAGGGCTAGTTCAGTAGTAGTCGGAGGACTACAAGCGGAAGGATGTTCGAGATGAGCCGGAGCCTCTTCCCAGTGTTACTGAGGGTTGAGTAAGTCAGCAGGTTGTCGGTTGGTAAGTGTTGGTGTGCGTGAGCCTCACGCTAGTGTTAAGGCCAAGAGATCTTTGTGGTTGGTAGTGCGGTCAACTACCTTCGAGTGCCTAAATCTGAGGAGAGTTGAGCATCGTAGATGCGAGCTTGGTCCAGCAGAGGGGCCATGAGTTGGATGCCTATGAGATGAGTTGGATGCCTATGAGATGAGTTGGATGCCTTATGAGAGGAGTTGGACGTCTTATGGGTATGCTCCCTTGGTAGAGGCTTGGTATAAAGTAAGTTCGGTTTGGCATGGTTATGCTTTGGTAGAGCAAGGTTGCCACAGCTTCGAGTATCGTGTGGAGATGGAACTTTTGGTGTTCCTTTGATTGATTGTATCTCTGCCAGAAGTTAGTGTTTCTTTTTGGAAAAGCACCCGTTAGTCTTGGATATCTGATGGAAGGTTGAGAGTTGTGCATACAAGTGTGTTTTGTGTGGTTAGTTCTGTGGCGAGAGTTTCAGATCCATGCATGGTTTGCATTGGAGAACTGGTGGTCAGTTCTTGGAAAAGTTGGACTCCAGGTGGATGTTGTAAGGCTTTAGTTGAGGTGGTAAGGATACCGTGCTCGTGGTATCAGGTTGTTGCTTAGGCAAGTTTTGTTAAGTTGGACCTAAGCTTGGTTGGCGGATCTTCTTGTTGATCGTTGGTTAGAGTTCAGTTGGAAACTAAACAAGAGCGGCGGTAGCAAAGCCGCGCAGTTTCTGATCGTCATGGCTAAGAGAGTTGTTCGGAACCTTCCTTGGGTAGAAGTTATGTTGTGGTTGATGCTTTGAGTAGGAGGATGACGCATTCTATAGCGTTTCGGGACCTCTTGGTTTCCAAGGAGTTGGAGTTGGCCAGCATGATTGTGATGCTGGAATATGGAGTTGATTGTTCAGGCAGTTGGTTGTTAGTCCGTTTGTCGGTAGTGTGTGTCGAGGGTTGCCGAAGAACCCTAGGTTGTGGGGAGCCTCTCCAGAGCTCAGTCAGACCCAGGTAGTGAGTTTCAGTTGGCAAGTTGGAGTCGTGTAGTCTGTAGTCTCGGGTGAGTTGCTGGCAGTTTTGGTAGGCTAGCAAGCTAGTGTTTGTTTGGAGTAGAGTCCGGATTGGTTCCGGTGTGGTGGCAAGTTGGTGCTTGGTGTTGACCAAGGCTTGGATTGGAGTTGCTAGAAGTTAGTTTTGCTTGTGGGGCGAGTGGTTCGTGCCCTATTGGTTGTTTTCCTGTTTCCCGGATGTTGAGAGTTGCCCCGTTTGGCATTTGGAGGTTCAGTCTGTGGTGGACCCCATGTTGTTGCCCCGTGAGATTTAGATGTTGTTGCTTTAGTGGTGCAAGACAGTGAGCGTATGTGGAGCTCTCTGTCCTTCGGTTGTCTGCTTATAAGAGTCGTTTCCTTCTGGGAGTTGTCAAATTTCTCTTGTAGTCATGGAGTTGATGGTAGAGGTGCTAGCAAGAGGGAAAGGTTTGTTGGTTGCTTGGAAGCAGTTGTTTGTCCAGTTAGGCGGACTCTTGAGTGGTGTTCTGGAGGTTGCAGTAAGGGTGTTCTGCTTCTTGTGAGTGTTTGACCAAGATTTAGTTCTCTTGTTATTTCAAGAGTTAGTTCGGTTCTAGCAGGAGGGCGTTGCCTTGAGGTATTGTTCCTAGTCAGGAAGTTTTGGGAGTTGACCCCTCCCTCGGCGGTTGAGTAAGTTCTGTTAGTTTTGGGTTGGTGGTCCTTTTGGTTGAGAATTCCCTTGGGTGTTGCTTCCAAGAGAGTTGGTTGTTGTTGCCTTGGGTTTGAGCGGGTCAGCGAGCGTGTGGGAAGTTCGCTGCCCTTCAGAAGTTTGCTTGCTGGGGAAATCGTTTCCCGTTGGAAGAAGTCAGCTCACCTCCACCCTCTCACTAGGGGAAAACCAACAATTGGGCCACAAGTGGCCTACTGGAGTCTAATCTCTACCTCCCTCTGGAACGATGTCCCAGCGGCATCCGAATCTATCTGGATACCTCAACAAGCCACAACATAGTGCTCACACTGCGGGAAGTTGGCATGATGGCGCTCTAAACCCAAACCAACAACGAGTCAGAACCTGATCGTCTCTACTCCACAACAATACACAAGGCATACACTAGATGAAAAGTATTGTAAATTCTTAACCCTTTTCTTTAAAACAGTAAACTTCGGCGTACCTGATGACTGTCGGAGTGCTGATGATCATGGAAAAATGACCTACAACAAAAGGTCAGTCTACAGAATCTATGACTCTGAGCTCTGATACCAACTGTAACGACGAATGAGGTTCTAAAATAGGCCTTTACCTTAATGCATGCATTCAAATCTAAAATCAAAATGCAAAATGGTGTTTCGGATTCTAAGTAAAAACTAAAACATAAACATCCATTTAAAAGTCAACATCAATTCTTGAAACCTGTCCCTGTTTCCAAGCACCTATTCCAAGACAAATACATTTCCAAAACTCACTGTGATAAGAGATTTTAACACATCAAACAACCTAGGGCTCCGTGCCCAACTACATGCATTCAGAGGACATTTTAACACATCAAAACATAAATAGAAGACTCAGAGTTTGAACAACGGGTTTCCATGATCACATCTCCTCCTCCAGCCATCCTGTCTCGCACCTTGGTTACCTGTGGAAAACCACAAAATAAGGGTGAGTAACGAATTACTCAGTAAGAATCCCCAACCAGGGTACAATACGATACAATCAATCATCTGGCACCCTAGCACACATGCAAACAGCTACCAACACAGATCATGCTCATCGAGCTTACAAGGCAAAATCTGGAATCCTCGGAAGTCTCCTACTTCCGGCCTAAAGATTGGTTATCCTAACCAATCACGGGACATCTCCGAGGGTCTTTCTCCATCGGCCAGTTAATCAGCTCAAAAACCGATCCCATGGATGTCCTCAAGGGCCTCTTACCCTTGCTAATAAATCTGGACTATCGGGAGAGTACCCGAAGTCAGGCTCTAAACTGGAAGGAAATGATGTACTCACGACATTAGCCCGGGGGAGCTCTCCGAACTGGCGACTAACGCGTGTGCGCGCACACCGCATGCTGCTGCAACCGGCGTAAATGTGGGGGCCTAAAGACAAACTACGCGGGCGGTATGCATGCCTAAGACTCGGAAGCGGTGTCACGATCACGAGTCACGAGGCCCTCGACACTCATCTGCATGCAAAGATGTACCACCTACACGAAGCTAAGAACCGCCCAAGGCAGCTTACACCGTTGGCGGGGTTCGCTATAGCGAGCTACAAACTAGGCTTATCTTTGATGTGGTAGCTAAATCCACATCGGCCGGCCGGGAAGCAATGTACGTTATGCTTTGCTCGCTCTACTCCCGACCGGTGGGGACAAAGTACGTTATGTTCGCTCTCAGCCTCTGGATGATGACAAACCCTACAACACTAGCTAAGAGTACAGAGTAAATGATTCCTGGCTAGCAAACAATAATCGACATCAATCACACTTACCTAGCATGATACTACGAACTTAAAACAGGAATCATAAGCATGCTGGAAGAACAAACCTAGCATGGCACTAACATGTACAATCAGGCAAACATGCTAGCAAGAGATCAATCATAGCTGCCCTATCACTATCATGCTCATAACAGTCAACAAGCATACAAAGCACATCATGATAATATCGCAGGGCTCACACAACTCTGGTAAGAAATCCTTACCTAGTCGGAAGGCAACAACACACAAGAAACCTAAGCTGCGATCGAACCCGAGCAACCTAAAGCGAACCTAACAAACACAACAATAATCACAATCCATAGGACTAAATATAATAAAATAAACAGGGTTCGGCTCGGGAGCAACAGACGAGGCGCGACTGACGGGGGCTGAGGGGCGCAGATGGGCGCAGAGGCTGGGCGCTGGGGCGCTAAGCTGCGCGCGGACGAGCGTTGGGGCGACGCGACGCAACGGCTACAGGGACGCGCGGGTTGGCGACGACGAGCGACAGGGGATGCGCTATCTGGCACGAGGCGGCTCGGATCTGGGCGACTCGGGCGCGGACGGGACGGCCTGGCGCGGGGATGAGCGACGCAACACTGTGAGGGGCGACTCGAGGCTGGGCGACGCGACACTGTTCGAGCAAATGGCTGGGCTCGGCGAGCTGGGCAGCTAGGGGCTCGGGCTTGGGCGAGCTGGGGCTAGGCTCGGGCTTAGACGACCTGGGCTGGCTGGGCTCGGGCTGGGCTCGGGGAGAGAGAGAGAGAGAGAGAGAGAGAAAGATAGAGAGAAAGAGAGAGAAAAGGGAAAAAATTGGATTTTTTTTCCTCTTTTCCATCCTTATCCACTTTTAAAATAACCTTAAAATCCCTAAAATCCCATTCCCCGGCTTCCTCCTTCGCGACCCGGCTGAAGCAACCTTTTCCAATAAATAAAACTCACTGAAATCGAACTCCAAAATCAATATTAAGGGCCAGGGCTCGAATCCTAAAGGAAGCACTTAACCAACCATAACTTTGCCAAAACCCAAACCACAACCGAACTTCCAAACGACTAGCCCAAACATCTCGGGATTCGCAACCAACAACAAACGAGCCTCGACAAAGGCAGGAGCTACCTTGAAGACCTGAAAATCCACAAATCCTGTCCGGGGAGCCAAAAGACCAAAATACCCCTAAGGGCTAAAAAGCTCTAACGACCCAACCGAACAACCGAATCTTGAACCGAAAGCACCTCGAAAACTAGAATAGAAAACTGGGTTGTTACACAGCATGCATGATTCTAGTAGAGTAAACTGTTGGTTGTTTGTTCTAGATGTCATTTGCACTGACTGAATATTACTGGTCTTACCGCTGGGTTGGCTTCCTTCTTGCAAGCTAGCCAACATCACTTTCATTTCAGCGACTTACTGTTTCAACTCTATTTCGTTGGCGGTTTCTTCTTTCGCTGTTGAATCTTCCCTTGCGCGAGAATTCTCCTTCCACTAGCAAGTATTTTCAGCAACCCTTTCAACAATTTCCACTGCTTGGTTGTATGTTTTTATAGCAATGCTCCTGACGCAGATGTGTTAAGCACTAATTTCGCAGCTTCACTCAGTCCACCATAAAAGTATTCAAACTGCACACAACAAGGGAATCCGTTGTGGGGGCACCTTCGCTGAATCATCTTAAAGCGATCCCACGCATCGACGATCGATTCGCCAGGAGTTTGCTTGAATGAAACAATCCGATCACGGTGTTGCATCATTTTCTTAGGTGGAAAGTATTTTAGTAGAAACCGTTTCGCCAACTCCTCCCATACAATGTTCTGTAAATTCTCTTGCGTGTAAAGCCATTAATTCGCTCTTCCTTGCAGAGAATGTACGAACAAAATTCGCCGCAAGCTATCTCTTGTCATGTCTAGAATTACGAAAGAGTCACAGACACCCATAAACTAGCGTAAATGGTTGTGAGGATCGTAGTTTGCCATTCCATGGAATTAGGCCTTTTGCTACAAAAGTGTATTCATCATTGGCTTAAATTCAAACGCCCTCACCCCATCGTCTGGTCGGATTCTTGCTTGCATAAATTCGGTGATATTAGGTGCGGCGTATGCTCTTACCACTCCATCCCTATCATCTGCCATCATGATAGGGGTGGTGAGGAATCTATCTGTGTGTTTGTAATTTGGGTTCGGAGCGACGGGCTCCTCAGGGGGAACTTCCACGTTCTCAGCTGGTTCAGCCATTTGCGCACGTCAGTTTTGCCTTCGGTTTTGTCATCTTCTTTAGAGAGTTCGCTCAGGTTCTGGATCGAAAGGTTCAACAAAACCTTGTCTTCGCTACGCTTCCGCGAACCTACAACAAACACAAAATTCAACTCGAGTACCACTCTCAGCACTACTCTTCAAATAAAAACACTTAAAAAGTCCCCGGAAACGGCGCCAAAAACTTGTTGGTAGAAATATCACACACAAATAAATTATGAATAACAGATGGGTGATGACGTGGCTCAGGTTGGGCTTCGCTAAAGCGAGGCTGTGAATTGGATTTAAACAGGATGTGTGAGGTATTTCGCCAAGTTGTGCAAGTATAGAAAGCCTTGTTGTAGCAAGTTTTAACTAAGTAAAGGTCATTCTCCACAAGGACTTGTGAAATGTTGAATTTGTTTTCATGCGAAAGCGGAAGTTAACCAGTATGATAAAAGGAGAATTGTAGAAAGCAATGCATAATAATAACACGATTTTCTATCAAGTTAATAGGGTATCGGATGGGTCAGGTTTCAGAGCTTCGCTTAGGTGAAGCAATTAGCGAGAAACTTCGTTAACGGTGGAGCCTTAAGTTCTCTCAAACTTCAGCAGTGGCTTTCTCGAGCACTTAGTTCGCTCTCTCGAGTCAAACAATGAAGGATGGCCACCGTCAACTAGCTGCGATTGCTATCTCTAGTATTCGTTGTTCGAGTAGTGCATATAGGATCGCTCCGTCCTTGTCTCTCGACTTCGCGCAGAGTCCACACAAAGATTTAGAAGTAAAATGAATGTTCAGTGATGCTCGCATGCAAAACTCTCACTTCGCTAATAACTTCGCTTACGCGAAGTCCTTACTTCCCTTTTCCTTCCGACAATTGTTTAGTTGCTCATTATCCGGAAGAAATGCATTGTTAAAATGAAATAAGACATTCAAAACATACTTCAGATATAAACGAAAGTTGTGAAGCGAAAGTTAAAGACAAAAAAAATACTGAAATTACTACGAAGTTGGTTACAGAAGCCTTCACCAAGACAAATTGAAACGAAAATAGTAAACACTACGCTATGCCGGACATAAACTGCTCAACAGGCGAAAGGTTGCTAAGAGATGAGTTGGTCGGAATGTGATTGAAGTTCCCTTTTCTTGAGAGAATTTTTCTGGAAGAATGTTCTATCCGTTCCTGAATTTGATGAAGGTCGCCCTTTTTATAGTGCTCCTGAGAAAATTCAATTTTCCTCTTTGCTATGCGATTCAATCCTTCCGAAAGGTGCTCCACTATCCTCTCTGCCAAAAGATGCTCTAAACTCTAGTTCGTCGGATGTACTAGGGGCAACAAGATGAACGACCACGATTGCTTTTAGAGCACTGATTCCTGCCACGCGTCCTTTTGGAGAGATATTTTCTAGATCAAGGTTGGATACATTGCTTTTCTTGGGTGAATAAGAGTTAGCGCCTTTGTCGTTCCGTCGGGCTCTTTGTTCTGCTGGCTCTTCTTCATTTTTTTTCTTCTTCACTTCGGTTTCCCTACACCAGAATACAAGTATCAATTCTTTTTTTTTTTAACATAAATTCAATTCAACTCGTATTCGTTCTACTTCGCTATTTTTATGTTCGCCTTTGCTTTGTCTGACTTTTAACCAAATGTTCGCTTATGCGTAGCTTGAGTCTAACAACAGCGAAACTTCTTGTGCAAATTACTTGTTATTTTAATAAAAATATCTTAATTAAGCTACTTTAAATCTCAATTCTTGAGAGTTATCAACATCGGGAAAGAAAGGCATCGATGCTAGATGAGTAGCGAGGTATTAGTAGAAGAGGAATTCGGGCGCCAGGGACTTGTTCTGACGCAAAAGCAGAGAGGAAGCGAACGAAGCTGAGGCAAGCATCACCAAGCCAAAAAGAGTTCGACTGACACCAATGGGGGATGATCCCGATAACACTATCCAACGCCTCATATGTCTACTATGGCATCTGAACGTCCAACTTTGGCAGATGAAGCGGGACCATCGACACATGCCCATGTGTCTACTCTCCCAACAAAGATGAAGAAGTCAATGCGCGAAAAATTGGCATGGAGCCTCTGGTTGCTAGAAAACAATATGAAGAAGCTTGTGAACTACATGACGACTCGACACAGTGTAATATTTGACATACTGGCACATTTGGAACCACGACTTCACAGATCTATCTTCCCGGATATCCAAGACATTTTATCTTTTTCCGATGCTGATAGCTCTGATTCAGAAGATGAAGACTTAAAAAAAAAGGAATTCTATGTCCCTACTGATCCTATCTTGCAATTTTTCTTTATCTGCTCACTAATTAATATAATCGATATTTCATTTTCTCACTGCTTAAGTTTTTGTTTTGACCAATGCTGAGGGAGAATCTTACTTCTTAATTCTACACTTTCAAAACATTTCCTTAAATACGTTGATATTTAATCTTCCCCGAGACATCATTTGTTAGTCAATAACAAAATATCTTGGGACAGAAAATTGTGAACTTAGGAAATAGATCAATTCCATGGGAGGAAACCGATTAGCTTAAAGTAATGAAATTTAGAACCTTAGATTCATTTAGTTTGGGGAAAATAAAACTCACCTTCACTGAGGACAATGAGGACTTTAAGTTTGGGGGTGAGAATGTTGCAGTATGTGGTGCTATGAATGGAGTATGCGAATGCGCATTGTTTTCCATAAAAAAAACCCTCAAAACATTCTTGGTAAAAATGAAATGGCAAGAAGTGCGAATAGTCGTGGGTTATCCAAGTATTCTTCTAGCATTGCTACAAAACAAATTAGTGGCCAAGCAGAACATTTTAGTCAAAGGAGCCTAAATAAATTAGCCTCAAGCAGAATGTCTTGAACAGATTTAGATGATAAGGGTTGAACGATTTGCAATAGAGTAGAAGTCTCCAAACTAGGAGTTGAACTTGGGACTAAGGGAATGAAGAGAAGAACCAAGAAGAGATTGTTAGGATCCTAGTGAATGGGGACTCGGAATGATTAAGCGTTTGGTATATCAAGGCAATGATACTTAAAAATTAATTTTTTTAGCAACAGAAAGAACGCGACATTGTGATTTGCATTACTTTTAGCGGTCATTAAAACAATAATAGCATCGCTCGGGACGAGCAATGATTCAAGTTTAGGGGTTTGATGACTTTAAAATAGAATCAGATTTTGGCCTAACTTTAGATCATTTATTCGTGCTTAGTAATTAAAATTTATTACAAGTAAGACAAAATTAGGAAGACAGCGGACTGAGCAGCGTCGGATCGCTGTTGTGCCTCACGGATCTGGGTGGCGGGGATATGCGGCAGCGTGCGTCGCTGAGCAGGCAAGGTGGCAGCTGGACTAGGCGGTTGGAGTGGGCTATGGCAGAGACAAGATGCCCTGAGTGACTGCGTGGGTGGGGCGCAGACGCTCGTGCGAGGTGGAGCGGGCGGAGATGTCGCAATCATTTAATGGTATTGAATACTGCAACTCACGTTTGAGCAATGTGAGAGGGGAGAAAATATAGAAAGAAAAATGAGAATTGGTTTTGAAGTGATAAAGTAAAGAAGACAGGCCACAAGGATGGAAGGGTAATAAATTTGTGCAGCGAATGGAAGACCAAATCCATTTAATTTAGATATAGAGTTGTTGGGAGTGAGGATATTCGCCCTCTTTTCAACTTCAACTAAATGTCTGGTCATAATCGTACCTTTCGATAAAAGTTAGGTTGATTTTTATTACAAAAATGACAAAGTAAGAAAAATTGTCTTGTCCACTTAATGTGAGTTTGACATGGCGTAACTATTCTTACCATATATTCTCAAAAAGAAAAAAAAAAAAAAAACTACTTCTACTGTGTGTTTTGGGTAAGAAAAAAAAAACTACTTCTACCATGTGTTTTGGGTAAGAATAAAGTTGTAAGCCAACAATAGCTGTACTAGTATTAACATATATTTAATGACAAAAAAGTCTTGAATTCGAGTTCTTCCCCCTCTCGATGATTGTAATATCAAAATATAAATATAAATAAAGTTGCTGAATACTTTTTATTTGCTTAAAATTATGTACCTTATATTTTGGGGCTTTTACATGTATATTACAAAATTGATAAAATATTACATGAATAGTACAATAATGAAAATATTTGCACATATAGCAAAAATTGTAAATTGATAGACTTCATATTGATAGATTCTATCGATAAAGGGTGATAGAATCAATTACTAATAAATAAAGTAATTTGATAGATTCCCATCAGATTCTATCAAGAGTCTATCAATAAGAACCGATAGAATCAATCACTGATAAAATTGATAGACTTCCATCACTAGAAAATGATAGATTCTATCAAGGTCTTCTATAAAAAAGGTAAATAATTGTTTTTTAAATGGCAGAATTTGCTATAAAAGAATTATTTTTAAAAATGTGCTATAATTGTAAACTGTGGTAAAAAAGTTGCTATGCAACGCAAATTCCCTTATATTTTGATATTTATTTTAATTTTAAATAGGGAAAAAACCAAGTTTTTTGCATTTGGAGCTTCCCCTCCATTTGATTCTTAAGTTTAAAAATAAAATATTTTTATACATTTCAATCATAATCAATTTTAGTTATTACATAGTTTTTGAATTTATAATTATACTTATTTTCATTTAAAAATTTATATAAAGTCAATATAAAAATACTATTTTATAAATATTGAAATTTAATATCAATTTAGTTATTATTTATAGTCAGTATTATGTCATATAATTAATTATATTTTTAACCTCAACAACTAAAATCTAGCATTAAGATGTCAATTTAAAAATATATTTTCCTTCTTAAATAAGTTTTATAATCTTTATCTTACAATAGGCTTCCATTTGAAAACGACTACCGACCTATTTAGGGCAAAAGTTTTTTTAATTTAATTTTCTAATAATAGCTAATAAAATTAGAATTTAGTTAATGCATGCTACGATTAGAAAACAAAACTCCATGAACTCAAAAGAATAAATAAATAACATATATTCATTTTTCCACCAACTTAAAGTATAAATTTGTTACTTTAATTTTTATATCAGTGGTGGGAAGGCAATTGGAGTAATCGACAGTCTACAAGCTAAGATTCTTATTGGTTTGATGGTAAACAAGTTCAATATCAATATCACAGGTTCGATTCCGAGAATCAATATTTGTCCCCCCTCTTCCAATATGTATTAAAAAAAAAAAATCTATACGTTTGACTATTTGAATATTTTGTGATTTACAGCTATATAATATCTCAATTCATTCATTCATGTTGTTAAGTATGTATATACAACAAAACATCACTACTAAGGTTGTTTATGTTACCGAGGGTCTGTGGCCGATTGGATATCTTGTCTGGTGTTAATCCATTTCAACTCCACGGTCACGAGTTCGAACTCGAAAATTGGTATTTGACTCTCGTATTATTTGAGAGTAATTGTGTCCTCTATGTAGGGTTTGTTGGTCCCCCTTCCCCCTTTGTACTAAAAAAAAAGGTTGTTTATGTTAGATACACACAAACTATTTTTAAACAAAAGAACATTGTCACCCGACACACAAAACTCACAAAGTTTCCCTAATTCAATCTGCATGGAGAACATGATACTAAGACCTTCCTATGGTAAATCTATGATATGCGGACTAGTCGACTATATTGATAAACTAGGTAACTGAGTTGTAACTTTACCAATTAAACCTACTATTTTTGCACGTCCTAAATTAGTCCTAGCACATTTTCTTGGGAAAAACCTTCCCTAATATCAATAGAAAAATACTGAAAAATTAAAACAAACAAAAAAAAGATACAAAACTTTACATGGAAAAACTCCCCAATCGGAGAAAAAACAACGGACAGAAAGAACTTCCACTATGTGATAAAGTGTTACAATCACATATGGTTCTCTCCTCCACCCAACTCACATAAACACTCTCTTCAAACTTATACTACTCACACCTTTTGCCCCACTCTCGACAAGAGAATACAAAAAGTAGATACACCAAGTTTAAAGTGCTTCTGTAATGGTCCAGGTTTTCATCTCGGTTCTTTAGGTATTTTTCGTGATTGATTCGGTTGTTTCGTTGGGCCGTTAGGGCAGTTCTAGCCTTCAGGGGCCTTTTGGTCATTTTGCCCCTAGGGTTAGTTTGGTAATTTATCGGTTTTTAGGGTCGTTTTTGCATTTGGCTGAGACCAGGGCTGTTTGTGTTTTGCAGAACATCATGGTTAGTTTTCCAGTTTGGAGGATTCGAAGCTTGTTTTGGTTAAAAAGAAATTAAAAAAAAAAAAGGAAAAAGAGGGTTTGGTTATTTGATCGATCTGTACGCAATCTTTTTTGTTTTGCATCCAGCCATCGATTCCTGACTCTCTCCTCCTTCCCTTTCCATAAACACCCTCTTCTTCTTTTTCTCCATCGTCGATCACCAATGCAGCTGCTGAGCCCTACCCGTGCCGACCACCCACGCACAGTTGCACGCAGCCAAACCCCACATTGCCTCGCTCGCCATCACCCTTCCGTAGCCGACCATAGCCTCGCCGATCACTGTCTTGCGATCTCGCACCCACATGCCCGCAACCGCTTTGCTCACGCCATCGCAACTGCACAGCCAGACACACAACCCTTGTTCGCATTGCCAAGAGCATCTGCACGCCTCGTCCTACAGAGGCCAGACGTCTCCTTCGTCGTGTCAAGCCAGCCTGCACACGCCTTTCCTCGCCCGCAACCTTGCGTAGACACGCCTACAACCTACGCACACATCGAGGCCTGCCCTTGCTGCCGAGGCCATGTCCTCTCGGTTTTGGGTATTCCCTGTTCCAGAGCCCTGTTGATCTTGTTAGCCTAGGGAAATAGCTAGCTGTTTATTTATTAATTATTAATGTTGTTTTGCCTAGGTTGTTTATTTATTGGTGCTAGTTCTATAGCTCAAGGAGTATAGCTATAAATTGTTTGTTCCCTTTATTCAGGTAAGGATTCCTTGTCAGGGTTATGCGGACCCTGCTCTTGCCATTTATTGCATCTTAGTTGTTTGTTATTGTTTGCTGAGCATACTAAAGGATAGGTTTTGGTTGATTGTTTGCTCAAGTTTACTGTACATGATAGTGGATAGGTTTTGATTGGTTGTTTGCTCATGTTTATTGAACATGCTAGTGGATAGGTTTTGATTGGTTGTTGCTCCTGTTTACTGAACATATTAGTGGATAGGTTTGTAAGAACCCAACTAAAAAATAGTCATAGAATAGCTTTTACTCAGCATATATGAATTTTAAAACATTAAAAATATCCACAACTTAAAACAAAAGAGATAGAAACTCTAACTCATTCAGAAATAGTTCACTATTCAAACATTAAACCAAAACACTTAAGCCTCTGGCCAGAGATTTATTAAAACAAGTTCAAGCATAACTATAAAGAAAGACGAAAATCAGTTCTTGACTACATGCTAAATAAAGATAACAAATGAAAAAGAGACAATGCAACGGACTCCCATGATTCATCAGCTCCTCCTCTAGCCGCCCTGGTGTTGTCCCAAGTTACCTGGTGGAAAAACCACAGAAAGGATGAGTTCAAAAGCACTTAGTAAGAATGCCCAGCCGGGGTATAGTACGCAAGTCACATAATCAAGCATCCTCGCACACAAGCAAGCCAAACATCAAACATGCATTCTCAACACAAGTTCAATCAACAGCATACTCAAACCTCGAGAGTCTCTAACTCTCGGCTAAAGGATCCACTGAGGACCTCCAAATGGGTTATCAATATAACCCCCAGAATCTCGAGAGCCTCTAACTCTCGACTAAAGTGATCATATCACTATGCTGATCTTGGACACTTGGGAGGGTACGCAAGTGTTAGGCTCTAGACGGAATGGAAAGGTGTACTGGTACACTAGCCTGAGAGAGCTCTCCTGCCAGCATCTAATGCACATACGCGCACAATGCATGATCCTTCACACTGGATAAATGTAGACCTACACAAACTATGCTGGTTCGGGTGCGCATGCCTATGACTTGGAAAGGTGTCCACTTATCCACAACAGGCGGGAGGCCCTCGACACTATACTGTGGCAGCCTGTTCACACTAACACTTGAAGCTAAAGGTCGTCCCAAGGCATGCTTGCACCAAGGAAAGAACCCTGCTCTAGCAGGCCACAGACTATGCTTATGCCATGGTGGTAGCTACTCCACACTCGGCTGTCGGAGGTAAGGAATCTATCCTCACAAAACCCGACCAGTGGGGACTCGTACGTTGGTCCACTCTCATGCTCTGGCTGATGACAACCTAACAGGATCTACATGCACAATAAACATTCAGAATACCAACAGTCACAATGCATAGCAGAATAGTGCAATCCAGGGTAAAACAATCTACATGCTTGCTCCTATCAGACAAGTCACAGCAATCCTATCCATTAGCATATGCTCATACACAACAATCCTGCAAGAACCTATCCACTGACATGTTCAGTAAACATGAACAACAATCAATAACCTATTCACTAGCATGTTAAATAAACATGAGTAAACAACCAATAAACCCTATTGATGACTCTAAATAGAGTTAGATTTCAACCAAACTTCTAATCATTATTCGCGTATATTAATTGAATATTCTCACAAGTGAGATCAAATTAGGAATAAAAAGGTGTAATTCGCTAATGCTTAAGAATTAAGGGAGTTAAATGCTAAATATCAATTATATTGCTAAAAATGACCAAAGTAGCGCGTTTAGCATAGGTTTCGCAGAAACTTATGATGACTTCTGTTTTCGCAAGAATAGTATTAGCAGAGCATTGCCAAAAGAAGAATCAAGGGTGCGAATGTGAGCTAATTAAATTCTAAAGATTAAGACCAGAAACACCTCAAGTAAATAAGGAAGGAAAAAGGAGAATCAAGGGCGCGAATGCAAGTTAATTATGCTCGGAAGATCAAAGCCAGAAGCACTTCAAGAAAATAAGGAAAGTAATATCCACCAACAAGAAGTTGACTAACCAGAAAATCAAGAGACATATTGATGAAATTACGGGATTCTTGCCTTAGACAAATCAGACACATATGGCAAAGAAATCAAACGAGAAATCACCACGTAAATTGATTCTCAGCATTCTGAAATATTTGGAGGCTCAATGACCTAACTCTATAAAAGGATGTTGATGTAATAGAGAATGAGGCGGGTTCTTTTCCTGTTCTTTCTTCTTGGAGAAGTATAGAGATCAGATCAAGACGATGTTTTTACTATTTATGTTACTTTATTTAAGTTCATTGTTAGACTCATTTTACTTTAGTAATACAATTCTATGATGTTTTCAATACCTTGTGTTGTGATTTCTGTTTGCATTATGAACTAATTCTATTAGGGTGAAGTTGGGAAAAAATGAATCTTAGTAGCATGTCCTAGGAAGGAATTGAAAGAGTTTATTCTAGAGCATGCAAGATAGGTACTTCATTATAATAACAAGTGTCGGTCAGCCATACACACAAGCTAATAGATTGTAAATCAGAAGAGGAAACGATCTAAGTCTATCGTGCATGTTTAATCGGTAGTGTTACAGTTGTGATACTTTAATATGGAGTTTAGGAATAAACGCATAACTATTACATACATAGCACAGTTAGCATTACACCTAGTCGCAGCGAAATCTGGGCTAGGTGCTGAACGAAAGCGGAAGCAATAGTTTGTATGCGTAGTATGATAGAATCCCTTACCGCATGTTTCTTGTTATTGCATTGCTACTAAATTCATGAGTATCCTAGTTAGCCTTAACTTTGCAAAACTATTTCTTTATTTATTTACTCAGCTTTCAATACAAAACAAAACTTCAACTCAACCCATCATTCTATGCAATTTATATTTTAATTATAAACATCACCTTGAATAATTTTTTCAGTCCCTGTGGAGATCGATAATTTACTTATTACTTGCTGCAGACCACGTATACTTGCGTGAAGTGGGATCAATTCGTACTGAAAGTACTCGACGTTTTATTACGTAGATCCGCAGACCCACAATGTTTTGGTACCGTTTTCGGGGACTATGCAAAAATTATTTTTCAGACGAGAGTGGAATATAAAAAAAAAACAAAAAAAAATTACAGTGGATAGGTTTCATTTTCTTTAACATTTCAGATTTACTAGTGCATGAACGGTACCCTAGTGTTTGATCAAGAACCTGAACGAACTCTTCGAAGAAGGATACATGAGAGGAGAAGGAGAGTTCACAACGAGATGGACCCCATGGCACAACAACCTGGAATAATGGACCAACTAGCAGCATCCGCAATCGGTATGAAATATGGAGCAAATGAAACACAAATCCTAATCTGCCACCAGCAAAGGAGGTAGATGAGAGAGACAGAGTCATCCGAACGCAGCAAGGAAACTTCACTTATTAGGCATATCCAGGTATGGGTGGATTGACACTGTACACAATAGATAGCTAGTTTCGTTGTTATTTCATTTAATTTTCGCATCTAGTTACTCATGACATAATTATCATTTTCTTGAAATAAATCTACAAGTATTATGTTCAAAATTGATCTCCTATAACTTGTTATGCGTGGGTTGATTAAGAGAAGGTAAGGAAGTTAAAGTATTCTAACCATGAGTCTAAAGTCAAGATTAGGGGGTTAAAGAATAAGAACGACGGTTGCTTTATTTACTCTGTGTCGATTGACAATCCACTTGGAGGATCTTCGCATCAACCTTGGGAAAGGGGATGCTAAGGGATCAAAACCCACCATTCTCATTAGGTAAGTTTATGCTTACTCTGAGCACTTTTTAGAAGGGAGTTAGGAATAACCCTTTCACGAACTTCATGTGTAAGACTGGTGTTTAGCAGAAAACCTACGGGCATTGTATCGGCAGGTTGCAGTCAAGTACTTCGGAAGGGGGCTTGCAGTATAGTCCAACATGTATTCATTTTCTCATGACAACTCATCTTGCTTAGATTAATAGTCAGCATATCTCTTCCCACAATTTGCATTCAGGTAAAATTAAGGATCATGTTTTATTGAAATTAAGACAAACTCGCATGTGGGTGATTGAATTTATAATGTTGCATTTAAAAATAAGTGTGCGTCGGCTCACTACCCACGTATGCTAACCTCCAACTTACTCGAAAGAGAAACCTGGCAGATGAACTAGTAGGTTACGTTAGTATTGCACGAAGACTCTTCGCGCTACGAAATGGAGTTACAATGTAACCCCGCTAACGCATGTGAAACCCTGAGCTTAACCTTATAACACTACAGTGGAAGCTGAGTTCTACACCCATGAATGCGGAAGCATTTGTGCGGTTGGGTAGCATGATTTCAGCATCACCAAGCAACACATTATGTTATGTTCTAATTGCTAGTTAAATGAAGCAGCTTAGATTTACAATAGTGTCAGCATCTGCACTAGCATGAGTGTCAGCTTTAGTATCTACATTAGTTATTTAATTCATTGTAACGGCCCAGTTTTCCATGCTCGTTTCCTAGGTGTTTTTGGTTCATGATTCGGATGTTCTGTTGGGCCGTTAGAGCTATTTTAACCCTTATGGGCATTTTGGTCATTTTTGCCCTAGGGTCCGGTTTTGGGGATAATCAGGATTTCAGGGATATTTCTGTCTTTTATCAAGGCTTGATAAATTGTTGGTTGCAAGTCTAAGAAGTTTGTGTTGGTTGTTCGGAAGCTTGGAGGTGGCTTGGTTAATTGCAAAATTAAAGAAAATTAATGCTCCCATTAGGTTTTGAACCCTTAACCTGGAGGGGATTTGGAGGCTTGGAATTAATGGATTAATAAAGAGAAAAAGGGTTGCTGCAGCTGGGACTCGAAGGGGGAAAGACCAGGGAAGAGAATCGCCAAACCTAGTTGTATAAATAAAAAGTTGTCGTTTTTCTTTTCCTAAAAGTTGCCACACGAATTCTCCAAGATTTATCCTCTTTCTTACCGTTTCCCCAAGAACCCGAGCCAAGAACCGAGAGGTAAGATTTCTTTCTTCTTCTTCTTCTCCCATAGCCGAAAAACCTTCTATTTGTTGCTTGGCCAAGCCCTAACCGAAAGAGATGCTTTGTGGGTGTCTTCTTTCCAGCCGTGGCCTTCACCTTGGCACATTCTGCCTTAGGCATTCGCCCCAGCAGCTAGAGATGTCCGTTTTCCCTGCGTGTCCGGGTCTCTGCTAGGACCCGCCCCTAAAGGGGTGGGGAACTTGGCCGGGGATGGAGGGGAAAAATTTCCCGTGGGATAATCGGGGTCGGGGACCCCCGATTCCCCGATCCTAGCCCCGATTACTTTTTTTTTTTAAATATTTTTTCTATGCTTTACCTCTTTTATTTTAAATAAAAATATATTTTTTGATGAAATTATCCATGTATATAAGTATTTTCTTTAATAATTAACATTATAGTTGAAATTTATAAATAGTTTCTAAGAAAATCTAATTATTTAAAAGTATTGTCCAAAAAAATATATAAAAAATGTAAAAAACAAAAAAAATTACAAAAATCCCCGCGGGGACCCGATCCCTGCTGGTGCCCCGCCGGGGAATCCCCACTTTGATCCCCAAAAAAAAAAAACTGGGGATTTTTCTGGGGATGGGGATTAAATTAAGTGGCGGGGACGGGGACGGGGAAGCCATTCCCCTGCCCCGCCCCACCCCGTGGACATCTCTTCTAGAAGCACCAGCGTCGCCACAGCAGCATCGCCCATCTGGCCGAGGATTGCTGCAGCCGCACACTCGAAGCGCCACAACAGCGAAACAAGGTCGAGCCTCATCGCCGCCCACGCTCGTCCAGCAGCAGCCTCTATCGCCTAGTCTCCGAGAGGCGATCGCAGCCCAGCATTGGCATCGCCCGCGAAGCCGCATCGTACGTAGGTAGCCAGATTGCCAGCACCATGCCACTCGTTCGCTCGCACCATAGCGCCCATTGTCGCCGCAGCGAAGCCACATTGCCTCGTTCGTCCTCAACCGCACATTTCCGCAGCATTGAAACGCCTTCTGCCCGTTGCCTCGCAGTCCACCCAGGCGCACGCTGCAGAAGCAGCGAAGCCGTAGCCTGTGTCGCCCCGCCAGCTTGCTGTCGTACACACCCTACCGAGGACAGCCTGTGAGAACCCGACCCGAAATACAGTCCTAAACCTGGGTTCTCACTCAACATGCAAGTTAAATATGATAACAAGCGGTTTAGTGCTCATATTTAAAAACCTTTCAAAACATAAGAGAATGGGGAACCCTTAAAACATAACCAACAATTTTCATTTAAGCAAACCAACGAAGTAAAACAAGCCTGGCCGGTATTTATAAAAAACTATCAAAACAGTTAAAACACAACTTTAAACAATGTTCCCCTAGGACTCCCGTCCATCTACATGCTGAATAAACAATGCAATAACAATAAATGACAGAGTGCCGGGCAGCTCCCCATGATCAATCAGCCCCCTCCGCTAGCCATCCTGGTGTTGTCCCAAGTTACCTGAAAGATAAATAAGGGTGAGTATAAACATACTCAGTAAGAATCCCCAACCGGGGTACAATACGATACATCAGTCATCTAGCACCCTAGCATACATGCAAACAGCCACCAACACAGATCATAGCTCAACGAGCTTACAAGGCAAGATCTCGAATCTTCTAAGTCTCCTACTTCCGCCTAATGATTGGTTCTCCTAACCAATCTCGGGACATCTCCGAGGTCTCTCTCACTCGACAAATTGATCAGCTCAAAAACTGATCCCAAGGATGTCCTCAAGGGCCTCTTACCCTTGCTAACAAATCTGGACTTACGGGAGAGTACCCGAAGTCTGGCTCTAAACTGGAAGGAATCGTGTACTCACGACATTAGCCCGGGGGAGCTCTCCGAACCGGCAGAACTAACGCTGTGTCGCGCGCACACCGCATGCTTCTTTGCAACCGGCGTAAATGTGGGGGCCTGGGGACAAACTACGAGGGCCGGTATGCATGCCTAAGACTCGAAGCGGTGTCACCGATCACGAGAGGTGCGAGGCCCTCGGCACTCATCTGTGCAGCATGTACCACTGACCTGAAGCTAAGAACCGGCCAGGGCAGGCTTACACCGATGGCAGGGTTCCGCTCTAGCAGGTTACAAACAAGGCTTACGCTGATGTGGGTAGCTAAATCCACATCGGCGGCCGGGGAGAAATGTCGCTTTTGCTTCGAGCGCTCTACTCCCGACCGGTGGGGACAAAGTACGTTATGTCCGCTCTCAGCCTCTGGATGATGACAAACCCTACTTTACTAGCTAAAAGTACAGAGTAAATGATTCCTGGCTAGCAAACAATAATCGACATCAAACACACTTACCTAACATGATACTACGAACTTAAGCAGGAATCATAAGCATGCTGGAAGAACAAACCTAGCATGGCACTAACATGTAAAATCGGGCAAACATGCTAGCAAGAGATCAAACATAGCTGTCCTATCACTATCATGCTCATAATAGTCAACAAGCATACAAGGCACATCATGATAATATCGCAGGGTCCACACAACCATGGTAAGAAATCCTTACCTGGAACAAGCAGAAATAATTATCACAAATCAACAAGCGACCCTCAAGCTTCTATGGAACCCGAGCAGCCTAAAACATTTCAATAAAACACCCTAATTAAATACATAATCAGCAGCCAACAAATCAGGGCCCAACGAAGAAAAGACTCGGGAAATACCATCCGAGAAGCCACAAGGCTTGGCAAAACCAACACAGCTGGGCAGGCTGGGCGCATGGCTGGGCGAGACAAGGGCGCGTGGGCGCGGGCTCGAGCTCAGCTGGGCGAAGGCGTGCGGCGCCGCTCGGAACAGGGAACGGCGCGCTGGCGCCAGCTCGGCGAGCTACAGGGACGCGTGCGGGGTGATGCGACGCGATGAGCTATAGGACGCACGGGCTGGCACGGCGAGCTATAGGGGATGCTCGATCTGGTGCGGCTCGGCACAGTGCGCAGCTGGGCGACACGGATCTGGGCGAGGCTGGTCCGGAGAGGCCGTGTGGACGCGCGGCTCGGGCGAGGCGACTTGGCACAAGCTGGGGTCTGGGTCAAGGGCGAGCTGGGTAGACTCGACGACGCCGGGCACGGGGTGGGTCGACACACAGTCTCTGGGCAAGCAGGCTAGAGGTCAGGGCGAGTAGGGGGCTCAGGCTGTGCTAGGGCTCGGGTTGGGTGAGAGGAAGAGAGAGAGAGAGAGAAAAAAAAGGGAATAAAAATGGGGATTTAAAAATAAAAGGGAAAATGGGATTTTTCTTTTATTTATCCTTATTTTCCAACCTTATCCAATTTTTAAATAAGCCTTAAAATCCCTAAAATCCCATTCCCGGCTTCCTCTTCGAGACCCGGCTGAAGCAAACCTTTTCCAATAAATAAACTCACTTGAATCAACCTCCCAATTTAACATTAAGGGCAAGGGCTCAAATCCCAATGGAAGCACTCAAACAACAATAATTTTGCCAAACCCCAAATCACTTCCAAACTTCCAAACGACTAGCCCAAACATCTCGAGACTCGCAACCACCAACAAACAAGCCTTGACAAAGGCAGGAGCTGCCTTGGAATCCTGAAAATCCACAAATCCTGCCCGGGGAGCAAAAAGACCAAAATACCCCTAAGGGTCAAAACAGCTCTAACGGCCCAACCGAACAACCGAATCTAAACCGAAGGCACCTCAAAAACTGGAATAGAAAACAGGGCCGTTACACAACCGCTCGCCCAACCTGCTCGCCTTCTTTGCCGCCGCGAGCAGCTGTGCCCTCCCTCGCCGAGCTTCGCATTTGTAGTCCTCAGTCGTCGCTTCGCCTTCGCGTGTGTCTGTGCAGCTGTGCCCCTTCACTAGACCTCTTCGCCCCAGCAAACCTCTGAGGCTGTGGAGTTGCCCTCTCCGGTTGCTGTCCGGTTCTCGGTTTGGGTAACATCTGTTCCCCTTGAATTCTTGGTTGAGTTAGGTGCTTGCAGGTGTGTTGATCATCTTAATATCCATGTTAGGTGTTGTGCCTTGTTGGTAGCCTGCAGCTCGAGGAGCTTTTAGTCTATGTTAATGTTTTGCTGCTTGTTTCAAGGTAAGGATGTCTTATCGTGGTTGTGTGGACCCTGCGATATTATCATGATATGCCTTGTATGTTTGTTGACTGTTATGAGCATGTTAGTTATAGGACAGCTTGTGTTGACTTCTTGCTAGCATGTTTGCCCTGCTTGTACATGTTAGTGCCATGCTAGGTTTGTTCTTCCAGCATGTTTATGATTCCTGCTTAAGTTCGTAGTATCACGCTAGGTTTTTTGTTTATATTGTTGAGCATGTATGATTAGCCAGGAATCGTTTACTCTGTACTCTTAGTTAGAATAGTAGGGTTTGCCATCATCTAGAGGCTGAGAGTGGACATAATGTACTTTGTCCCCACCGGTCGGGATCCTGTGCGAAGCATAACGTACTTTGCTTCCACCCCAGCAGCCGATGTGGATTTGCTCCTGCATCGGCATAAGCCTAGTTTGTAGCGTGCTAGAGCGGAACCCTGCCAACGGTGTAAGCCTACCTTGGTCGGTTCTTAACTTATGGTCGGTGGTACATGCTGTTATAGATGAGTGCCAAGGGCCTCGCACTATTGTATTCAGTGACACCGCCTCCGAGTCATAGGCATGTGATACAAATCAGACAACCGATCCATTGCATGTACCTGAATGACCTATTACAAGGAGTAAGGCGAAGAAGATTCAAGAGGAATATATATTACATCTTCAAAAGCTTTTCAATGCACAAGAAGAGACAAAACTTTTTCATCCCGAATTTATTTACAACATTAGCACAACAAGTGAAGAAGAGATTGAAGTGAAGATGGCATGAGAATAGTCATTTTATTTTGGAAGATGACAGCATGGCAGAATTTTAAATAAAGAAATTTCTAGATTTCTTATTTTGAGACTTTTTTATTTCAATGCTTGCCAACCATGCTCATTATTGCAAGGGGCCTTCTAGAAGAGTTGGTTGAGTGTATTTAAAGCATATCTAGCCTTTTTTCTAGCATTTAAGCCATGCAATTTACTTTTGGCTTATTATGTCTTATTTTCTATAAAATGCATTTAATAGCTTTTTGAGTCCTTCTGTATTCCAAGGCATGCACGAATTTTTGGCCTTTAAAATGGCTTGTAATACATCATTTTGTACAGATTTTATGAATGAAAAACTTGTGTTTTCTTAGACCCCATTTGGTGTTGTCTTTCTTTCAAATCTTGCTTTAGGTTTGAAGTTAAATCAATTCATTGGATTAGTCTTGATCAAACTAATTCTGGAGTGAGTTGTCTTAGGATCTAAGAGTGACCATTTTAGATTTTGAGTGTGATCTAAGTTAGCTATCATTGTGAGTTCTTACAAGGATCCTAGAAGGACTTCTAGCTTTGTAAAATTCAAGCAACGATCGGCGCTTATCATTTGGTATCAGAGCCTCGATATTCTTGAGGTGAACTATCTTTACTTTGTGTTAGTTTGTTATTTATTATTATTATTTTTTCATCTCTTTCAATTTTCTATTCAAGCAAGCACATTTGTATTCTTAGAAGTACTTTGTCGAATTCATTTGTATTGCTCCGTGATCATAAAAAAAATAATAAAATAAAAATAAAAAATCAGTAGCAAAAAAAAAAAAATTATAGCACAAAAAAAAATCATTGAAAAAAAAAAGTATCAAGGATCCAAGGCACATTGAAGTTCTTATTTTTTTTGTTTATGTTTTGTTTTTAATTACTCTAGTTTAGTTTGTGAAAGTTGATTGTTGAGTTGGTTTTATATCAAGTTTAAAGCAAGATTGCACCAAATTCTTAGACCAGCCCTTACATCTTTGACCTAGTACCAAAAGGCTACCTTTGAGTGTTAAACACGAGTGTCCCGAGTGAAATCTTTGTGAGAAGTGTGGAGAGGTCCATTTTGATATTTGCAACATGTCACATAATGAGGAAAAGCACCACAGGTTCCGGATGTTAATGTTGCTATTCTTCAAGCCCTTCAAGGTATGATGGAAATGATGAGGGAAGATAGAGAGGAAAGGAGAGCATATCAGCGACAAAGTACTTCTATGCATGCGGGGGATATTGTACCTATGCATGCGGGGGATATTTTGTTAGGCCGACCTTGGCAATATGATAGAGAGGTCACTTTTGATGGATTGAGAAATAAGTATACTTTTACTTTGAGTGGAAAAAAATTTACTTTACTTCCATTGTCACCATATGAAGTACATTGTGATCAATTGAAATTAGAAAAGACAAGAAAAGAATTTGAAGAACAAGAGAGGAGAGAAGAAAGTAAGGTAAGAGAGAAGAGTGAAAAAAGAGAGAAAAGTGAGGGGCAAAAGGTGAGTGAAAATAAAGAGAGAAAAAAGAGTGATTTTGAGGAAAAAAGAAAGAATGTGAGTTTGCTTATACAAAAAAGGGAAGTGAGGAAAGTTTTAGCTCAAGAACCAAATTTGTACTTATGTGCAAAGGGATGTGTTTGGTAAATGAGCCCAAATCTGAAAATGTTTTGCCAAGTGTTTTTAAGTCTCTTTTGCAGGAATTTAATGACATGTTTCCACATAAAGATGAACCTATGGGATTACCCCCTCTAAGATGAATTGAGCACCAAATTGACTTCATTCCCGGAGTAACTCTTCCAAACATGGCTGCCTATAGGACAAATCCAACCGAACCCAAGGAGATTCAAAGGCAAGTGGAAGAACTCATGGATATAGGCTATGTTAGGGAAAGGATGAGTCCTTATTCGATTCCGGTTATTTTAGTACCAAAGAAAGATGGCACTTGGAGGATGTGTGTTGATTGTCGAGCTATCCACAAGATAACGGTAAAGTATAGACATCCCATTCCTAGATTAGATGATATGCTAAATGAATTACATGGTGCAAACTTGTTTTCAAAAATAGATCTTAAGAGTGGTTATCATCAAATTAGAATGCATGTAGGAGATGAGTGGAAAACTGCTTTTAAAACAAAGTTTGGGCTTTATGAGTGGCTTGTTATGCCATTTGGCCTTAATAATGCACCAAGTACTTTTATGCGATTAATGAATCATGTTTTGAGAGAATATATTGGGAAATTTGTTGTCGTATACTTTGATGACATCCTTGTTTACTCAAAAAGCTTGAATGATCATGTTTTGCATGTTAAGACAATTTTACTTAAACTTAGTGTAAGGACTCGACCTGGAATACGGTCCTAAACCTAGGTCCTCACTTAGCATGCAAGTTAAATATTTCAACAAGCGGTTTAGTGATCATATTTAAAACGTTTTCAAAACATTTGGAAACGGGGAACACTTAAAACATAACCAACAATTTTCATAAAGCAAATCCAATCAAGGTAAAATAAGCTCGCCAATGTTTTATAAAAGAACATTCAAAACAGTTTAAACAACTTTAACATCATTCCCCTAGGACTCCTGTCCACCTACATGCTGAATAAATAAATGCAAACAATAAAAGACAGAGTGCCGGCAGCCCCCCATGATCAAACAGCTCCCTCCGCTAGCCATCCCGGTGTCAGTCCCAGTGTTACCCGTGGAAAAACCACAGAAAATAAGGGTGAGTATAAACATACTCAAGAAGAATCCCCAACCGGGTACAATACGATACATCAGTCATCTAGCACCCTAGTATACATGCAAATAAAACAATGACTTAGAGCAAAACGGTTGAATTAGGCTATGAGCTACTTCTAGAGCGAGCCTATTCAAGGGCTTTCATCTACAACCTATCCTAGGTTCTACACTTGGATGCCCTTCGGGCCTTACACAACCTAGGACTCAGTGATGCCTAGTGGGGCCTTACACACCTAGGATGCCCATCGGGGCCTTACACCTCCAGAATCAGTGATGCCCAGTGGGGCCATACACACCTAGGATGCCCATCGGGGTCTTACACCTCCAACTCAGTGATGCCCATCGGGACTTACACACATAGGATGCCCATCGTGGTCTTACACCTCCAACTCGGTGATGCCCATCGGGGACTTACACACCTAGGATGCCCATCGGTCTTACACCTCCAACTCGGTGATGCCCATCTGAGGACTTACACACCTAGGATGCCCATCGTGTCTTACACCTCCAACTCGGTGATGCCCATCGGACTTACACACCTAGGATGCCCATCGGGTCTTACACCTCCAACTCGGTGATGCCCATCGTGACTTACACACCTAGGATGCCCATCGTGGTCTTACACCTCCAACTCGGTGATGCCCATCGGACTTACACACCTAGGATGCCCATCGTGTCTTACACCTCCAACTCGGTGATGCCCATCGTGACTTACACACCTAGGATGCCCATCGTGGTCTTACACCTCCGGATGTCCATCGGGGTCTTACCCGGCGGGACCTAAACTAGTTACCCCTACGATCTTCTACACTATACATCACCCGCCTATGCCTGCACTTTTAACTAACAGATAAAATAGAACAAGGTATGCCAAGATAATTAAACCCCTTGCATGGAACTAACGAGAATATATCGGGGACACAAGAGCAACACGATCCGGAAGCAAGAGAAAACATGTAACCTACCCACTGGAAATTTCATACAATCACAAGACATGGCATGCTTTGGAAGAACAAACCTAGCATGGCACTAACATGAACAACAAGCAACATGCTAGCAAGATTTCAAACACAAGTCGCTTCAATAGCTAACATACTCTTAACAACAACCAATCATACAAGGCACAATCATGATAGCATCGCAGGTCCACACAACCACGGTAAGAAATCCTTACCCTAAACAAGCGAAAATAACTACCATAAGCCAACCAAGCGACTCCCGAGCTTCTAAGTGAACCCGAGCAACCTAAGCATTTAATAAAAATATCCTAATTAAATAACAACACCAATCAACTTAGGGTCCAAAAGAGTGGAGGCTCGGGAATTACCAACCGAGAAGGCACTAGGTCTCGCCCCAACAATTTTGGCAAAACAGCTCTCGGCGGCAAGTGGGCGAGCGGGACGTGCGGTACCGGGGCGAGCAGCATCGGGCGCCGGCTGGGCACGCCGGGCGCGGGCAGGGATAGGCTCGCGGACGGGCGCTGGCGACACGATCGTGCAGGCGCAGACGGCGCTGGGGCGCGGGTGCGCTGGAGCGCAGAAGCAGACGGAAACGCCCAACGCGGGCGCGCTGGAGCTGGGCGACGCGCTGCTGGGCATCTAGCGTTTGGGCGACGGGCTGCCGGCTGCGACAGCGTCTGGCCGCTTTGCGGTTGGGCGACAGGTCGATGGTCGGGCGACATGGTCGATGGCGGCGGTGGCCGGGCTGCTGGGCCGTGGCTCTCGGCGGCTTTCGGTGCGACTCGGTTGGGTTTCTTGGTGAGGTCGGCAAGGAGAGAGAGAGAGAAAGAGAGAGAGAGAAAGAGAGAGAGGTAAAACAAGGGGAATGGGATTTTCTTGATTTTCTTTCCTTTTCCTAATTTAAATAGGTCTTGGTGACCTAAATCTCTTCCCCTGGCTTCCTCCTTCGATTCCAGGCTGAAGCAACCTTTTCTCCTTATTAAAACTCATTTAAACCAAGCTTCCAAATCACCATCAAGGGCAAGGGTTCAAATCCCAATGGAAGCACTTAAATTAACAATAATTTTGTTAATTACCAAATCACCTCCAAAATTCCAACCAACTAGCCCGAACTTCTTGGGTCCTGCAACCAACAACAATCAAGCCTCGACAAGGGCAGGAGTGACCCCGAAGTCTTGAAAATCCACAAAACCCTTACCGGGGGCAAAAAGACCAAAATACCCCTAAGGGTTAAAATAGCTCTAACGGCCCATCCGAACATCCGAATAATGAACTGGATACACCTGGGAAACCGAAATAGAAAACTGGGTCGTTACAATACTCCCTTCTTTTAAGACTTTCGTCCTCGAAAGTCCTAAGACGAAAACAACTCTAGGAAAACTCCACTGATCCTTAACCAACCAACTCCTTGTCAAGCCAACACTAGTCCTTCTTCAAAATCCCGACCCTCTTGGGTTTCCAAAGGTTCAAGCCAAAAAGGCATCGAGTCTGCCACAAACTATCTCAACCAAAACTGAACATACACTGAGCTTCGAAGATAAAGATGCGATAGTGCTAGTCGGTAATCCACATCCTCAAACTCGCACCAACTCTCAAACGGTCTCACAACCCTAGGGCTCACTTATCCCAGCTGACCCATCTCAGAACGCCTCTCCACGACGCTACTCTCAGCAAACTTGTGGACGGGTCACAGGCTCTAAAACTCTACGCCACGCACCGGCGTACTCCTCTTAATACTCACAGCTGTTAACGAACAATCTCATCCCTACACCATGTCAAGCGACCAAACCGAACCTCTCGGGTTCCGAAACCACCGACCTACTCTTACTTCACAAGAGACCAACGAACTCCAATGGTTGCCTATAAGCCTTAACGAAATCCAATCGAACCACCACCTAACGGCCGATCCCAAAGGCAAACTTGTCCAACTAGAACGCGTCCACAACACTTAAGCAACCATCTTGAAGAGCACCGACACACTCAAGCCAGGGGCACATACTTGGTTCACCAGATGGCTAACGCCACTCACACTAGCTGAAACTTCAGCTACGGCCACCCATGAACGACAAGGTCCAGGAACAGGCTCCACTCAGCCAAACTAATATATTGGACCCCCTCATCGGCCGACAACAACTTCCCAATGCAATCCGATCAGCCACTGGCCTAAGAGAATATCGCCAGACAGGAAAACAAACAACATACCTCTCTCGGAAATCTCGAGCAGCAAGGAATAAAACAACATGCGGCTACTTGCAACACAACACCTCGAGGATAACAACTCAAAGGTTTAACCAACCAATGCCACGGCACCTCTATGCCAACCCCCTCAACTTTGGCTCAACTAAATGCCAACCACGAACGCGCAACAACCAGAAGCAAAGCCTGAGAATGGCTTGCTCTGCAGAACTCAACTCAAGCTTACAATCGCGAAGCTCGCCTCCAAGGACATGCAACTCTCAAGTCCAATCAAGCTAAACGAATGACTTCCTCCTTTTAGCTTAGGCCTAACTCATCTTCCAACCAGAAACTCCACAATCGATTAAACCACCAACTTAGAACTAGCAGTATCTATCCAAACACCGAAGGAGGTGCCAACTTTTGAAACCTTCCAAACAAGAGCAAGTCCTCAAGGCCACGCCCGCTTGCTCCAACCAAGCTAGCTCTTACAACAACATGGGAACCAACCCTTGGCCAACTACAAGCACCAACAGATAACGCTTTGAAGCCAACGCGAGGTACTAAAACAACACTAGCTCGTCAACCGACTACAAGCTTTCAAAGAACTCAACCGAGGAACACCGCTGGGTCCGGCCGAGCTCGTGAGGCTCTCCACAACCTAGGGTTCCTCCGATCACCCTCCGACACACACACAGTCAAAACGGTCTAACAGATAACCGGCTACACGGGCACAACTCTCTCTCCAAAGATCTCGACTATGCTTTGGCGTGCTCCAACTCCTCGAAAGACCAAGAAGACCGTAAATACTACGTATGTGTGTCACCTCCAACTCAAGCATCGACCACATCATAGCTTCTACCTGGGTAGGGATCCGGTCAACACTCTTAGCAATGACGGACAAAAACTACGCGGCTTTGCTACCACCGCCCTTGATTAGTTCCAATCGAACTCCAACCATCGATCAACAAGAAATTCCTCTACCCAGGTCAAAGGCCAACTAGCATAACTTGCCTAAGCAACAACCCGGCTACAAGCACGGTATCCTTCCGATCAAAATTAGGGTACTTGCCAAGAACTAAAGCCCTAACACCTCAAGGACTGAGCACTGTTTTCTCAACACGAACCCTTTGTGGTTCCCAAAACATACCCCAAGGAACGAGCTACACAAGAGTACACCGGCGCACACACCTCAACTTGATTCCTTAAGATCCAACACGAACTCTAACACAAGGTAACCTTTGCCTCCAAAAAGAGCCACAACTAGCAAGGGAGCAACAAGAGTTCAAACCCACTCGGTGTCAACTCACCACGAAACGCCCCATTGGCCAACTCACTCTACAAGAGCATAACCACACCAAGCTAACAACCTCATACCAATGTGTCCACCAAATGTGCTCCGCACAATCCATCCAACACATGGCTCCCACGCTGGACCAACCACGCATCATCGATGCCAACTCTACTCGTACCAAGGAAACTCAAGGGTAGTCGAATCACTCTACCAACAAACTGGCTCACACGGCCACAACACAAACGCGGGAACTCGAACGCGGTAGCCCTTAACAACCTACAACCTCTTTTGTACCCAACTCCTGGTGACCTTGAAAGCTCTTGCTTTCCTCGAACGTCCTCACACTCGTAGTCCTCCGACTACCACCGAGCTAGATCCCTTATGCAACCCAAACAGTGCAACCTCGGAGAAAATTGGTACAAGGCTAGTGGGGATACTAAACTCCAAGGGTCATAGAACTACTGCGCACATCCGGTGTGAGCCGGCCCAAACCTAGGCCTCCTTACAGAGCTTGGTGCCAACAGCACTACATCCTTTACAACACAAACATCCCTTTACGGGCTTTAAGCCCCTCCGAGAGGGTAAGGAAGGTCACACTCCGGGACACAGGGCAATGGCACTCAACACAAGAGTCTCAACACTCGAGTAGTCTACTCTCTCGGCAACTCGTCTAGCGGACATGCCACGGCCTACTCCTCGCATCCCACTCGATGCTCAACAACTACTCAGCCAACACTCAAGTGGCATCAACTAGTTCCACCTTGGGAACATGCTAACAAAAAGGGTGCTCCACTTCTACTAGCCAAAAAAAAAAAAAAAAAAAAAAAAAAAAGGGACGGATTAAGTCCCGACAAGAAAACTTCACACTTCACCACGCCCACGAGGATACTAAAAGAGTTTGGTGCAAAATGACAAAGCAGCTTGCAAGGGGTCAAGATGTCTCTACATCTTCCTCAAAAGCTACTAACATGGCACTTGCCAATCAACCGGGTGGCTCGTGGAGACTCTGCTAGTCCACCTCTCTCAAGGGACTTCCACCACCAAACTGCTGTATCAAACCGCACTGAACGCACACGCCTTGGCCTCTGAACATCAGGTCATCCCCACACTCAGATGATAAACTGGATCCTGGCCAACCACCTAGCTTTTTCTTGCCAAACTCGGCGGCTCCATCACACCAACTAACTCATCAGCATAAACCTGCTGATCAAGCCCTCCCGAGAACCTCCGGGACTACTGGAGCTACTGGGGGTATCTTCTAAATAAACCCTGTTAGCTGGGCTATCTGTGCCCAAGACTCCTCACTACGCGCTACAACTGCGCCTGGGTCTCCGCTCTATGATAGCTAAAAGACCTACCATCAATTCTCTCATGGCTAGAGCACACTCTACTCAAGGAGTCTCACTCTGAGGCATGCTAGCCTCTACCCTCTTCTCTTGGCAACTCAATCGCCGGGGGCCAAATGTGGCCTACGGGTCTACACACTCGGGGCGTGGTCTCATCATCGACATGCAGATCCAACTCCTTGGCTGGAAATACCCAACGTCCCTGCTCCTCTATGTGTAATCAGCATAAGCGATCTACACTAAACACAAAGCTAGTCCACCCCGGGACTCTCACTACCCCACAAGGGGAACATATGTATACTAGATGCGGTATTGTAATATAAAACCCTTAGCTTAATGAACTCAGACAAACCTGACGGCCGCGGAGTGCTGATGATCATGGGGACAACAACCTACAAAGCGAAGTTAGTCTACAGAATCTATGACTCGAGCTCGATACCAACCGTAAGGACCCGACTGAATACGGTCCTAAACCTAGGTCCTCACTCAAAGATGCAAGTTAAATATTTCAACAAGCGGTTTAGTGCTCATATTTAAAACGTTTTCAAAACATTTGGAAACGGGGAACACT
This sequence comes from Sicyos edulis, assembly GCA_036507275.1. Taxonomy (NCBI): domain Eukaryota; kingdom Viridiplantae; phylum Streptophyta; class Magnoliopsida; order Cucurbitales; family Cucurbitaceae; genus Sicyos; species Sicyos edulis. The sequence continues at coordinate 24,778,280 of CM071854.1, read as the reverse complement.
TAAAACATAACCAACAATTTTCATAAAGCAAATCCAATCAAGGTAAAATAAGCTCCGCCAAGATATTTATAAAAGAACATTCAAAACAGTTTAAACAAATTTAACATCATTCCCCTAGGATTCTGTCCCACCTACATGCTTTGAATAAATAAATGCAAACAATAAACGATGAGAGTGCTTAAGACCCCCATGATCAAACAAATTCCTCCGCTAGCCATCCTAGTGCTTGTCCCCAAGTTACCCGTGGAAAAACCACGAAATAAGGGTGAGTATAAACATACTCGGTAAGAATCTAACCGGGGTACAATACGATACATCAGTCATCTAGCACCCTAGTATACATGCAAATAAAACAATGACTTAGAGCAAAACGGTTGAATTAGGCTATGAGCTACTTCTAGAGCGAGCCTATTCAAGGGCTTTCATCTACAGCCTATCCTAGGTTCTACACTTGGATGCCCTTCGGGCCTTACACAACCTAGGACTCAGTGATGCCCAGTGGGGCCTTACACACCTAGGATGCCCATCGGGGCCTTACACCTCCAGAATCAGTGATGCCCAGTGGGGCCTTACACACCTAGGATGCCCATCGGGGTCTTACACCTCCAACTCAGTGATGCCCATCGGGGACTTACACACCTAGGATCTTACACCTCCAACTCAGTGATGCCCATCGGGGACTTACAAACCTAGGATGCCCATCAGGGTCTTACACCTCCAACTCAGTGATGCCCATCGGGGACTTACACACCTAGGATGCCCATCAGGGTCTTACACCTCCAACTCAGTGATGCCCATCGGGGACTTACACACCTAGGATGCCCATCGGGGTCTTACACCTCCAACTCAGTGATGCCCATCAGGGACTTACACACCTAGGATGCCCATCAGGGTCTTACACCTCTAACCCAGTGATGCCCTTCAGGGACTTACACACCTAGGATGCCCATCAGGGTCTTACACCTCCGGATGTCCATCGGGGTCTTACTCGAGCGGGACCTAAACTAGTTACCCCTACAGTCTTCTACACTATACATCACCCACCTATGCCTGGCACGGAACTAACAGGATAAAATAGAACAAGGTATGCCAAGATAATTAAACCCCTTGCATGGAACTAACAGAATATATCAGGGGACACAAGAGCAACACGATCTGGAAGCAAGAGAAAAGATGTAACCTACCCACTGGAAATTTCATACAATCACAAGACATGGCATGCTGGAAGAACAAACCTAGCATGGCACTAACATGAACAACAAGCAACATGCTAGCAAGATTTCAAAAACAAGCTGTTCAATAGCTAACATACTCATAACAACAACCAATCATACAAGGCACAATCATGATAGCATCGCAGGGTCCACACAACCACGGTAAGAAATCCTTACCTGGAAACAAGCAGAAAATAACTACCATAAGCCAACCAAGCGACTCCCGAGCTTCTAAGTGAACCCGAGCAACCTAAGCATTTAATAAAAATATCCTAATTAAATAACAACAGCCAATCAACTTAGGGTCCAAAAAGAGTGGAGGCTCGGGAATTACCAACCGAGAAGGCATTAGGTCTCGGCCCCAACAATTTTGGCAAAATAGGCTCTCTGCGGCAAGTGGGCAGGCAGGACGTCGTGGGTACCGGGCTAGCAGTGGCGGGCGCTTGGGCACGCTGGGGAGGAAGGGGACCGGCGCTGGCACAACGACACTGGTACTGGCCTTGCGCAGGGACAGGCGCTCGCTCGGGCGGCGGGCGCGGCGTTCTTGCTGGGCGCAGAGAGCAGACGAACGCCGCGCGCGGCGCACTGTCTTGGGCGACGGGGCGTGCGGCCAAGCATTCTGGCGTCTAGCGTCTGGGCGACGCGCTGCCGGCTGCGACAGCGCGTCTGCGCTGCGCTCGGCGGCGGCGATAGCGATGGGATGGGCGGCGCGAGGCTGATGGTCGGGCGGCGATGGCCGATGGCGGTGCAGGGGCTGGCTCGGGCCGGCTCGGTGAGACTCAGTTGGGTTTCTTGGTGAGGTCGGCAAGGAGAATGATAGAGAAAGAGAGAGAGAGAAAGAGAGAGAGAGGTAAAACAAGGGGAATGGGATTTTCTTGATTTTCTTTCCTTTTCCTAATTTAAATTGGTCTTGGTGACCTAAGTCTCTTCCCCGGGCTTCCTCCTTCGATTTCCGGCTGAAGCAACCTTTTCTCCTTATTAAAACTCATTTAAACCAAGCTTCCAAATCACCATCAAGGGCAAAGGTTCAAATCTCAATGGAAGCACTTAAATTAACAATAATTTTGTTAATTACCAAATCACCTCCAAACTTTCAACCAACTAGCCCGAACTTCTTGGGTCCTGCAACCAACAACAATCAAGCCTCGACAAGGGCAGGAGTGACCCCGAAGTCTTGAAAATCCACAAAACCCTTACCGGGGGCAAAAAAACCAAAATACCCCTAAGGGTTAAAATAGCTCTAACGGCCCATCCGAACATCCGAATAATGAACCGGAAACACCTGGGAAACCGAAATAGAAAACTGGGCCGTTACACTTAGGGAAGAGAAACTTTATGCAAACTTCAAAAAGTGTAGTTTTTGTCTAGACCAAGTTAATTTCCTAGGATTCATTGTTGGAAAGAATGGAGTGCAAGTTGATGAAGAAGAGGTTAAGGCTATTCGAGAATGGCCAACACCCACAAATATAACCGAGGTAAGATCTTTTCATGGTTTAGCTAGTTTCTATAGGAGGTTTATTAAGGATTTCAGTAGCATAGCCTCACTATTGAATGAACTTGTTAGGAAGAATGTGAAATTTGAATGGAAACAAAAACAAGAAAATGCATTCAATGAACTTAAAGAAAAATTGACTAATGCACCTTGTCTTTCTATACCTAACTTTGATAAATCTTTTGACATTGAATGTGATACAAGTGGAATAGGTATAGAGGTTGTTTTGATGCAAGAGAAAAGGCCAATCATGTTCTTTAGTGAAAAGCTAAATGGAGCACAACTCAAATACCCAACATATGACAAAGAGCTACATGCACTTATTAGGGCGTTGGAAGTTTGGTAACATTATTTGTGGCCAAAAGAGTTTGTCATCCACACGAATCACGACAGTTTGAAGCATCTCAAGAGCCAAACAAAGCTAAATAAGAGACATGCTAAGTGGGTAGAATTCGTTGAGACATTTCCTTATGTCATTCATTACAATGTGGTGGTTGATGCATTGTCAAGAAGGTATGCATTATTTTCTTCTCTTAGTGCAAAAATTCTTGATTTTAAACATATGGTTGAGTTGTACAAAGTTGAGAAATCTGAATTTCATGATGTTTATATGCAATGCTTAGGAGGAAACAATGTTCATGATCATATTGTATTTGATGACATGCTTTTTAGGAAAGGGAAGCTTTGTATTCCTAAGTGTTCAATTAGGGAGTTACTTGTAAAAGAAGCTCATGGGGGAGGACTTATGGGACATTTTGGAGAATTTAAAACATATAGCATGTTGAGTGAACACTTTTATTGGTTGAAAATGAGGAAAGATGTGAACAAAGTATGCAAACAATGTTTCAAATGTAAAGTGGCTAAGTCTAAGACACAACCACATGGTCTTTACACACCTTTAGATGTTCCTAGCAAACCTTGGGTTGACATTAGCATGGATTTTGTTCTAGGATTACCAAAGACTAAGAGACATCATGATAGCATTTTTGTTGTTGTTGATAGGTTTAGTAAGATGGCACATTTCATTCCATGTAACAAAATAGATGATGCTACTGACACAGCTAATCTTTTCTTTAGGGAAGTGGTTAGATTACATGGAATTCCCAAAACAATTGTGAGTGATAGAGATGGCAAATTTTTAAGTCATTTTTGGAAAGTTTTATGGGGAAAATCGGGAAGCAAGCTTTTGTTTTCTACAACATGTCACCCCCCCCCCCAAACTAATGGACAAACCGAGGTGGTTAATAGAACGTTAGGAGCCCTACTTAGATCCTTAATTTCAAAGAATCTGAATACATGGGAAGAGACTCTACCATTTGTGGAATTTGCATACAATAGAGCGATACATAGTACCACTCATTGTTCACCTTTTGAGATTATGTATGGCTTTAATCCTTTAACTCCACTAGATTTATCACCATTGCCGCCTAAAATGTTTACTAGTGATGCAGCATCTTCTAAGGCCGAATACGTAAAGGAATTGCACAAAGAAATCAAAGAAAGGATTGAAAAGAAAAATCAGAAGCTAATCACTACAAAAAATCATGGGAGAAAGCAATTGATTTTAAAAAAGGGGGATTGGGTTTGGGTTCATCTAGGAAAAGAGAGGTTTCCGGATCAAAGGAAGTCTAAACTACAACCAAAGGGAGATTTTCCTTTTCAAGTACTTGAACGAATAAATGATAATGAATACAAGCTAGATCTTCGAGGTGAGTACAATGTAAGTTCTACTTTTAATGTTGTTGACTTGACTCCTTTTGATGTAGGAACTGAAGATCTTGATTTGAGGTCAAATCCTTTTATAGAAAGGGGGGATGATATGAATCAGACAACCTATCCATTGCATGTACCTGAAGGACCTATTACAAGGAGTAAGGCGAAGAAGATTCAAGAGGAATATATATTACATCTTCAAAAGCTTGCCAATGCACAAGAAGAGACAAAACTTTTTCATCCCGAATTTATTTACAACATTAGCACAACAAGTGAAGAAGAGATTGAAGTGAAGATGGCATGAGAATAATCATTTTATTTTGGAAGATGACAACATGGCAGAATTTTAAATAAAGAAATTTCTAGATTTCTTATTTTGGGACTTTTTTATTTCAATGCTTGCCAACCATGCTCATTATTGCAAGGAACTTTCTAGAAGAGTTGGTTGAGTGTATTTAAAGCATATCTGCCCTTTTGTCTATCATTTAAGCCATGCAATTTACTTTTGGCTTCTTATGTCTTATTTTATACAAAATGCATTTAATAGCTTTTTTAGTCCTTTTGTATTCCAAGACATGCACGAATTTTTGGCCTTTAAAATGGCTTGTAATACATCATTTTGGACAGATTTAATGAATGAAAAACTTGTGTTTTCTTAGACCCCATTTGGTGTTATCTTTCTTTCAAATCTTGCTTTAGGTTTGAAGTTAAATCAATTCATTGGATTAGTCTTGATCAAACTAATTCTGGAGTGAGTTGTCTTAGGATCTAAGAGTGACCATTTTAGATTTTGAGTGTGATCTAAGTTAGCTATCATTGTGAGTTTTTACAAGGATCTTAGAAGGATTTCTAGCTTTGTAAAATTCAAGCAACGATTGACGCTTATCAGCATGCGTACCTGGCCCGCGTAGTTTGTCCCTAGGCCCCCACATTTATGCCAGTTACAACAGCATACGGTGTGCGCGCACACGCGTTAGTCACCAGTTCGGAGTCTCCCCCAGGCTAATGTTCGTGAGTACACCACTTCCATTCCAGTTTAGAGCCAGACTTCGGGTACTCTCCCGTTAGTCAAGTTTTAGCTAGTCGAGGGTAAAAGGCCCTCGAGGACACCTATTTGGGATGGGTTTTTGAGTTGATCATTTGGCTGAGGGAGAAAGACCTTCGGGATGTCTTGGGATTGGTTAGGAGAGCCAATCATTAGACTGGAAGTAGGAGACTTCCGAGGATTCCGGATTTGCCCCGTTAGCTTGTTGAGCATGACTCTGTGTTGGTAACTGTTTGCATGTATACTAGGATGCCAGATGACTGTTATATCGTATTGTACCCCGGTTGGGAATTGTTACTGAGTATGTTTGTACTCACCCTTATTTTTGTGGTTTTTCCACTAGGTAACTTGGGATAGCACCGGGACGGCTAGCGGATGGAGCTGACTAATCATGGGAGCCGCGACACTCTGTCTTTCTATTTGTCTTAGAGTCATATTTCCTTGGTAGCATGCTAGAGAAACTGTTTTATTTTGTAGAGTTGTTTTAATTATGGAGTTTAAAATACTAGCCAGGACCTATTTTAAGATGTTTACATAATTGATGCTTTTCTACAAAATTAATAAATGAGTTTTCTTGTTAAGCAGTTTCACTATTAATTTAAATGGTTTTTTTAAAAAAAATTGTAAGCATGCTAAGTAAGAACCGGGTTTTGGACCACTACTTGGGTCGGGTTCTTACATTCATGCATAACCAAACTCAAACTCTATCAAACCTATTTGTGTCATTTACATTTTTACCCTTAATATATATCATTCTGCTTCAAATTCTCTATGAGATAGATAAATTTATATACTTATTACTTGCTGCAATTCCCGACCACTTATATTTGTGATGTAAGTGATTCTGAGCATAATTAGCATAAGCAACTTAGAGTTAATTAGAATTGAGTATATTAGCATTGGAATCGCAACCCATCAATTTTTGTATGAGCATGTGCTAGTGGATGGGATTACTGTGACTTATCTGATAGGACCTGGCATGTAGATTATTGTACCTTGAATTGCACTATTCTATTTGTAGTGACTGTTATGCATTTGTGGCTATTGGTATTCTGAACGTTTTATTGTGCAATGTTGTTGCTGAACTCTGTTTGCTCTAGGGTGCATTCTTCTTAGTAAGATCATGTTAGATTGTCATCATCCAGAGGCTGAGAGTGGACCAACGTACGAGTCCCTATCGGTCAGGTTTTGTGAGGACAGATTTCTTACCCCCGACAGCCTGGTGTGGAGTAGCTACCACCCCGACGTAAGCCTAGTTTATGGCCTACTAGAGCGGGGTCCTTTCCTGGTGAAAGCATGCCTTGGGACGACCTTTAGCTTCATACGTGTAACAGCCCAGGTTTCCATTCCGGTTCTCCAGGTATGTTTGGTTGTTTATTCTGTCGACTCGTTGGTGATTTGGCCTTCAGGGTCAATTTTGGAGTTATTTAGGGTTTCTGGGTTGTTTCCTGACTCCCGCTGAGTTGGTTTTATGTTTCGACTTCAAGTTCTCGGTTTGTGATTGCTTTTTTAGTGGTTTGGAGGTTGTTTGGTTAAAATGTAAAAATAGGAAAATAAAGTGTTGTGGTGGGACTCGAAGGGAGAATTGACAAGGGATTTGGAGCTTTGCTTTTAAAGAAGATAAAAGGATTTCAATGTGTGTTTGCTGGGACTCGAACTAGTGATGGACAAGGCATTTGGAAGTTTGTTTGAAAAAGAATAAATAAAGGTTAAAAAGATGTTGTCGCGAGGATTCGATGCCTATTGGTTTTGCATTTGAGTGGCTTGGAGGCATTTTGTGAAAAGTAGAAGAAAAAGGCGCCTTCGCTGGGACTCGAAGGTGGGTGGCCACAGAGTTTCAATCGACAAATGGAAAGGAATTGTAATGGCCCAAAATTCTATTATGGTTTCCCAGGTATGTTCGGTTGTTCGGTTTGGGCCTTTAGGGCAGTTTTAGCCCTTAGGAGCATTTTGGTCATTTTTTCCTCAGGGCCGGTTTTGCATTTAACTAGGGTTTAGGGTTGTTTCTGTCATTTGTTGACTTCCATTATTCTTCGATTTCAGGTTCTAGGGCAAGAGTTGCTTTCTGTGAGGTTTGGAGGTTGTTCGGGTTAAAAGAGAAAAATTTATTTAATTGTGTTGGTGCTAAGATTCGAACCATGGTGGTTTGGAGGGTGGAGTTGAGCCAAATGAAGGAAAAATAAAAAAAGATTTTAAAAGTGTGCAAGCTAGGATTTGAAGGTGGGATTTTTGGGACTTATTATCATTTTAAAATAAGAAATCAAATAGGGTTTTGTTCTTTTCTCCTTCTCTTCCCTCTTGGCCGACCACTCCATCCCCTTCATCTCTTCTCTTGGCCGAAATTCCTCTCCTCCATAGCTCTTCCTTGCCTTCTTGCTTCAAGCACTTGAGGATTGCTCCAAGGTTGGTTCTTTGCCAAGCTCATCTTTTCCATCTTCTTTATCTTGTCTTGGTCGAACCATAAATCTAACCAAGAGGAACTTTCCTCTCTTTTCCTTGTAGATCCGAGAGCTCCTTGCATTGGGATTCGAATATCTCTCTTCTTGTGGCTTGGATCTGAAATCTCTTGCACCTCTTCTTGTTGGTTTAAATTCGAGAGCACTTCTCCTCTAACCTCCATTACCGAGAGCTCCAAGGTGAGTTTGTTTATGTTTTGGCTTTGATTTATTGTGTGAGTGCTTAGATCTAACCGAAGCTCTTTTCCTTTGTACAAACCTAGCCCTAGTCGAGGTCATCATTGGGTTCCATTGTCGAGATCTCTTTGTATCCTTAGAGTCTTTGCTGAAATCATCAAGGTGAGCTTGTTGTGCTTGTTGTATTGGTTGGCCGAAAGCTACATGGTAGCTAGGTGGTGTTGCTTTTCCTTTGGCCAAGAGCTACATGGTAGCTAGAGTTGGTGTTGTTTTTCCTCTTGACTGAGAATTAACTTGTTTGTTGTTGCTTTTGGTATGCCCTAGTCGAGACCAAGTTGCAAGAGGTAGCCGAGAGCTCTTAGGGTTTCTCCTTTGAGCTTGGCAAAGAGCACTAGGTTGGAAGTAGGGTACTTTCTTAAATCCCTTGCTTTTAGTTCTTGGTTCAGTTGTTAGCTAGCTAGGTTTAATTTGTATGAGTTATGATTTTATTAGGTTGTGAGATATTGCAGCTCAAGGAGCACTTTGTTTATTGTTTTCTACTTGTTCCAAGTAAGGATCTCTTACCAGGGTTGTGTGGACCCTGCGATATGTCCTGATTGCATTCTTTATATATGTTGATTTTTATGAGCATGTTAGTGGATAGGACTGCCATGTTATTTATCTCTGCCAGCATGTTTACCTTTGTTTCTACATGTTAGTGCCATGCTAGGTTTGTTCTTCCAGCATGTTCTGTGATTCATGCTTTAAGTTCGTAGTATCATGCTGGGTTATATGTGTATACTTGTTGAGCAAGTTCGAACTGTTAAGAATTGTTTACTCTGTGATATTAGATAATTTAGTTAGATTGTCTTCGTCTAGAGGCTGAGAGCGGACATAACGTATCTTGTCCCCATAGGTCGGGATTAGTGAGAAGCATAACGTACTTTGCTTCCGCCCGCGGCAACAGGTGCGGATTAGCTTTTGCATCGGTATAACCCTAGTTTGTAGCCTGCTAGAGCGGAACCTGTCACGGGTGCAAGCCTGCTTGGGGATAGTTCTTAGCTTTAGGTCGGTGGTACAAGCTGCTATTGTTGAGTGCCGAGGGCCTCTCACTACTATAGATCAGTGACACCGCTTCCGAGTCTTTAGGCATGCGTACCTGAAACTGGCATAGTTTGTCCTTAGGCCCCCACATTTACTCGGTTTATAGCAGCATTCGGTGTGCACACACATGCGTTACTTGCCGGTTCGGAGAGCTCCTTGGGCTAATGTTCGTGAGTAAACCATACCGTTCCAGTTAGATCCAGACTTCGGGTACTCTCCCATTTGTCATAAGAACTGTTAGCTGAGGGTAAAAGGCCCTCGAGAACACCTATTCGAGATCAGCTTTTGAGTTGGTCATTTGGCCGAGGGAGAAAGACACTAGAGGGTGTCTGACATCTATTTGGGATCAGCTTTAGAGTTGATCAATTGGCCAAGGGAGAAAGACCCTCGAGGATATCATTTGGGATTGGTTAGGAGAGTCAATCATTAGGCCAGAAGTAGAAGACTTCCGAAGATTCCTGACTTTTCCCGTTAGCTCGTCGAGCAAAGATTTATGTTGGTAACTATTTGCATGTATACTAGGATGCTTGATGATTAATGTATCGTATTGTACCCCAGTTGGGGATTCTTACTGAGTGCCTTTGTACTCACCCTTAATTTTTGTGGTTTTCCACCAAGTAACTTGGGATAGCAACGGGACGGCTAGTGGAGGGAGCTTATTGATCATGGGAGCTGCCGTCGTTACTCTATCTTTCTATTGTTTTATTTAGTCTCATTTCTTGTTAGCATGATTGGGAAAACTGTTTTTGCTTTGAGGAGTTGTTTTAAATGTTAACTTTTAAATACTGGCCAGGAACTATTTATGGAAACTTTTAAATTAATGTTTTCTGCAAGCTTGGTTTATTATGTTTTCCTGTTAAGTAGTTTTCAATGTTATTTTTTTTAAAAAAAAAGGTTTAAATTTTAAGCATACTAAGTAAGAACTGGGTTTAAGACCACTATTTGGGTCGGGTTCTTACAAGAATTGCATTTTTCTATTTTGCGTTTTATAAAGACATAGTCGAACGCAGAAAATTCTCTTCTCCTTCTTCCTTTTGCCGATTCCTTCATCTCCCCAACACTCTATGGCCGAATCTAATCCATCTCCATTTCTTCTCCTTCGTTCTTCTCTTTTCTTTCTGAGATTGTCATCCCCATTGTAGCCGAGAGACTCTTCTCTTCTTCTTCTCTTTTCCTCTTGGCTGAGAACAACACCTCCCATCTTCCTCCATTGCCGAATTCTTTCCTCTCCCTCAACTTCATTGCATGCCTAGCCGAGCAATCTTTTCTCCTTGATTTTGTTCTTTGTTGCCGCAAGCACCCTAGCCGAGAGCTTCTTCCCTTGTTTTGTTATCGCATCCAACAAGATTTGCAAGCACACCTAGCCGAGAGTCTTCTTGCCACACACAACAAGCCTTGAAGCCAAGGAGCACCCTTGCTGAGACCTTCTTTGTAGTTGTCAAACCTAGTGCCTCTCGGATTGGGTAAACCCTAAATTTTGGAAGTTTTTGTGTTGATTGTTTATTCGTAGTTCTTTAGTGGTTGATTGTTATTCATTGTTTAATTGCCTAGGTTACTGCTTGCGTTGATTCTGCAGCTCGAGGAGCAAATCCTTAGTGCATTTTGGAAGTTTGAATGATATATATTGTTAGTGGATAGGCTTGTGCAGGTTGTCCGTTGATATTATATTATTAGTGGATAGGCTTGTGCAGGTTGTCTATTGATATATATTATTAGTGGATAGGCTTGTGCAGGTTGTCTGTTGATATTATATTGTTAATGGATAGGCTTATGCAGGTTGTCTATTGATATTATATTGTTAGTGGATAGACTTGTGCAGGTTGTCTGTTGATATTATAAACTGTTAGTGGATAGGCTTGTGCAAGTTATCTGGATGTTATGTTTTGTTGTGTATGCCCTGTTTCTTGAATGTCATGATTTTGCTCGCTCTGTTTGTTAGGGTTTGACACTTAGAATATTGTACATTGATGATGCATCCTCCTGCTCGTTTAATTGTTATGTATGTCTGTAATACTCTAATATATGTATGCTAGTTGGATGTTGAACCCTGTTAGCTCTAGTTGTTCTAGTGTGTGTTAGAGCCTGGTAGGGTTGTCCCAAGTTACAGCCCAGTTGCTTGCTAACTCAGTTTGGCTTAGGACTCACCCGGTTGCGTGCGGTCCCAGACTTGCCCAGTTGCGTGCAATCTATAATCTTCCAGGTTTGCGTGCCTTTTTGGTTGTTTGGCTTGCTTGTATGCTAGGAAGTTAGATGATGTGACTTTCGTACTGTACCCCGGCTGGGGATTCTTACTGAGTGCTTTTGTACTCACCCTTTTTGTGGGTTTTCCACCAGATAACTTGGGACAACAGCGGGGCAGCTAGAAGAGGAGCTGATGGTTCATAGGGAGGCCGCCGGTTTTACTCTACTTATTTATATTTTGAGTCTTTTGTTCAACATGTTAGCTAGAACTGGTTTTGTTTTAGAACTGTTTAAATAAACTCTAGGTAGAGGCACAAAATGTATTGATCTACTTTTAAGGTTTTGGAACAGTTTTGATCTTTTCTTATAAATGTTTGAGATGTTTCCATGTTTGCACTATTTTGAATGGTTTTTAAATCCATGCATGCTGAGTAAGAACTGTTTTAGGACTGTTTTAGAGTCTGATTCTTACAGCTTCTAACTGAAATACTTTGAAACCAAAGTCTCATGCTTCTTTTATAGTGTTTGGACTACACCACTACCTTGTATCTTTCTGATGTGGGACAAATTCACTTCTAATAAGTTACCAAAACCCAACAAATTTCACTTTGGCGAGATAATTGAAGAATCAACATCTTCTACTACAACATTGTCTTCTATGACATTCATAATTCTTGACTCTGAGAATTATAACATACTTCACGATAAAATGTATAATACTTGAAATCTCATATTCCAAGATTTTCCTCTTCGTTACATGTCAATACACCTTGCTGAAATTTATGGTGTCACCTACTTGGCTTACTTAGAAGTTCTTCAGCCACTGACATAACTTCCACCACATACCTTGCATAACCACCAAGTCAATACCCATATGCATGCCTGTGGAACCACTAACAACACATCCTCTATCATGGAAAAGCAGACATACCATAAGGATGATTTCTTTCTTTCTTCAAAGGAAGTCGTCATCTCTTCTAGAAAAAGAGACCACGTGAGCATCTGAACCTAATCGGTGTGATTCCAGTGGTAATATAATGTCTACTATCTAATTCAAAGTCAACTTATGCTAAGTATAACATAGAATCACTTAGGCACAAGATGACTCTAGAATAGAGTTATATTTCAGGCTAAATTTGGATCATATTGCGTGTTATTCAATTCATATCAAGCGTCCGCAAGAACAAAAGTGTGCGCTTTAAAGTGTAATTCGCTAATGTTTGCCATTAGCAGAGTTGAATGCTAAATATTGGGAATCATGCAAAATAAAGATAAAAGAAGCACATATAGCATTAAATTCGCAGAAACTTACGATTATTTCTATTTCGCAGGATTAGAGCTAAGGGGAACATCGCTACGAAGGAAATCAAAATGTGCGAGCGCGAGTACTTAAGCTCGAAAGATCAAGGCCAGTTGCACTACAAGTAAATAAGGAAGGAAGAATCCGCCAGTGAGAAGTTGACTAACCAGACAATTAAGAGACAGATTGCTGAAATCACGAGATTCCTACCTTAGACAAATCAAACACATATGACAACAAATTAAAAGGAGAGATCTTCGTGCAAATTGATTCTAACCATTCTGGAACCTTCGGAGGCTCGACGACCTAGCTCTATAAATGGGGACATGATGTAATTGAGAAAACGAGCTGGATCTTTGCCCTGTTTTTCTTCTCGAAGAACTGCAGAGAATCAATCTACACTACACTTTAGGTAGTGTTGCGGCTGCAGCATTTTAAATCGGAGTTTAGAAATAAACGCGAAACTATTATGTACGTAGCACGATTTTCATTACACTTAGTGGCAACGGAATCTGGGCTAAGTGCTGAACGAAAGCAGAAGCATTAGTTTGTAAGCTTAGTATGATAGATTCCCTTACCGAATGTTTCTTTCTATTACATTGCTGTTGCTCTCACAAGTATCTTAGTTAAGCTCTAACTTATCAAAAGTGTTATTGTGTTTAGTTATTTCTTTTTCTTGTGAAAACTTAAAATGTTATCAATAACACTTTTCTATGCAATTTACTTTCAATTCTAAACATTACCTCAATTTAAATTCTAGTCCCTGTGGAGTACGATAATTTACTTATTACTTGCTATAGACCACGTATACTTGCAAGGGACTAGAATACGTGGTCATAACTTAGTGAATGATGATTTGGAATGAGTAAGCGATCGGTTTACCAAGGCAATGTTATTCAAAGAAATTTTTTTTTTTTGCAAAAGGAAAAAAATTGCGGCATTACGGTTTACGCGAGCTTAGAGGTTATTACACCAGTGTTAGCACACTTGGGACAAGCAATGATTTAAGTTTGGGAGTTTGATGACTTTAGAATAGAGTCAGATTTCAGCCTAAATTCGGATCATATTACATATTATTCAATTCATATCAAGCGTGCGCAAGGAAAAAAGTGCGTGCTTTAAAGTGTAATTCGCTAATGTTGTGCATTAGTGAAGTTGAATGGTAAATATTAGGAATCATGCAAAAAAGTAAAAGATAAAAGAAGCGCAGATAGCATTAAGTTAGCAAAAACTTACGATTATTTCTATTTCGCAGGATCAACGCTAAGGGGAGCATTGCTACGAAGGAAATCAAAATGTGCGAGCGCGAGTACTTAAGCTCGAAAGATCAAGGCCAACTACACTACAAGTAAATAAGGAAGGAAGAATCTGCCAGCGAAAAGTTGACTAACTAGACAATTAAGAGATGAATTGCTGAAATCACAGGATTCTTGCCTTAGACAAATCAAACACATATGGCAAGAAATTAAAAGGAGAAATCTTCGTGCAAATTGATTCTCACCATTCTGAAAATGAGCTGGATCTTTGCCCTATTTTTCTTCTCGAAGAACTGCAGAGAATCGATCTACACTACACTTTACTGTCGTTATTTTATTTTATTTTGTTAAGACGTATTGTTAGACTTATTTTAATTCAGTAATACAAATCTATGATGTTTTCTTCATTGTTCTTTGTGTTCTTTGTTGTTATTATGAACTAATTTTCATATGGTGAAACTGGGGGAACGTGAGTGATAGTAGAAAGTCATAGGAAGAATTAGGAAGGGTTAATCTAGAGCATGTAAGATAGGAACTTCATCAAAACAGTAAGTGTTGACCGAACATCCACACAAGCTAATAGATTGTAAATCAGAAGAAGAAATGATCTAAGTCTATCGTGCATGTTTAATAGGTAGTGTTACGGCTGCAAAATTTTAAATCGGAGTTTAGGATTAAACGCGAAACTATTATGTAAGTAGCGCGGTTGGGCTGCGATCAGTGATGATGGGTGGCTCCGTGGTGAGGTGTTCTCGGCTAGGGCTAGTTGATCTCGGCAAGAAGAAGAAGAAGAATAAGAAGAATGAGAGAAAGAGGAAGGAGGCGATTTTTTTTCTCTAGTTTTAATCGATCAGTCGCTTAAAATCCCCTTTCTTTTATTTTTTTCTTTCTTTTAAATTCCCTATAACCAAAACAAACCTCTTTTCCTAAAACATGCAAAACTAACCCTAATTCCCTGCAAATCACAAAAATAGCCTGGGTCTTAGCATAATGCAAGAAGGACCCTAAAGCTTGATAAATTACTAAACCAACCTTAGGGGTAAAATGACCAAAATGCCCATGAAGGCTACAACTCCCCTAACGGCCCAATGAAACAACTGAAGAACTAAGAAACATACCTTAGGAATCGGGATGAAAACCTGGGTCATTACATTAGGTGAATGTTAGAGGACTTCACAAGAGGGTCATGTAACGAACCCTATGACTAGTTATTGTACTAAGTTTAGTTGAGCTATAAATATGTATGTGCTAGCATGTCGAATTCTAACTTTGTGCAATGTATCTCTGTTGAGGAGTTCTTACTGAGTATTATTTTATACTCACCCTTACTATGGTTTTCAACAAGGTAACCTGGGACAACACCAGGACGATTAGCTGGGAGATGTTGAAGAGATCATGGTGGAACTTACTGCATTTTAAGGACCCATAATTTTAAACTATGATTCCTATCTGATGTTGACTCAGATTCAGTTATAAACATGTAATTTTAAATTTCAAAATCAAGATAACTTTTCCTATTGCATTTTATATCAAATAATAAATAAACACAAGTCCTTGCCCAAGGTAGTTCTAAAAAAAATTCAAATAAATAAATAACAGTAAGGACATCCATGTCCAATAGTTAACATGTTTAAAGCAGAAATAACATGAGTTATGCTAACAAGCCAACAAAGGAATAAATGTAATAGTAATTATCCTATCAATTAAAACTAAACAAATTTTATAAAAATAATAATTAAAAAAAACTAAAACTAAACAGATGCCACAAGCTCCTCCTATGATCACCTCAGGATCTTCTACCTAAGTGTCTCGTTGATGCCCCTAATTACTTGGTGGAAAATCACTGTAAGAGTGAGTAGAAAAGAATTCTTAGTAAGAACTCCTCAACAGAAGTACAATGAACAAGGTTAATCTCTAACATGCTAACACATACATATTTATACTTCAACCCAACATATCTCAAAACTACATCTCAACTTAACATAACTAAAAAAACTAGTCATTCATGACTCTCATGCGAGGCCCACAACACACTCACCTAAATACAAGATTGTCGACAAGTCATATTACACAACTCTCAAGCTCAATCAACTTAAACACTACTGGTGTACTGATGACACTAGTTCAGGTGAGCCATCTACCTGACACTCGGTGCATGTATGCATACACCGCATGCAGATGAAAACCAGTCAGGTGTAAGCCTACACAAACTGACCTAGTCCAAGTCCACATGCTTAACTTAACAAGGAAAATGTGTCCACTGAGTCACGGTCCTAGAGGCCCCCACCAGCGATCCGAGTCAGCCTACTCACACCTATCGCCCAAGCTAAGATCCCATTGCAAGTGTACACTATGATTAGGGCTTGCCTAAAAGGGCTACAAACTAGGCATCACTGGGGGCGGCATGTTACATCACATACCCGACTATTAGATATGGGAATTAATCCTCAAAGATCTCGACCAATGAGGACAACAATACGTTGTGTCCTCTAAACCCTCTAGATGATGACAAAATAATACATTCTATCTGCAAGTTCTTATTAGCTCAATCCTACTAGATCACCAAACATGCTCAAAAGCTATAAAAGTCATCTTAACAAGATATTATCAATACGTGGTCAACACTAGCAATTATCTAGCACCTTGTATAGGACACGTCATCACTAACTAACATGCATATCAAGAGCAACATAGAACATGTAACATAAGCAATGACATGCTAGAACCCTATAATCCTAGAATATCACAGGAAAACTTATGAATAAAACAACACAAGGTAGAACCTTAGGACCTCATAATGTAAGAACCTGACTGATAACACTCGAAGAGAGCATATTTTAGGCTGTTTAGGAAGCATTATTTTAATAATTGGGCAAAGAATATCTGTGTACTTAGAAAGAATACGGAGAAATAACTTAAAAAATCAGCATACAATCATAATATCTCATCCAAATCATGAATCTGCACTTTAGCACAAATCGCACATCAACTGTGCCTAAATTATTCTTTTTAGCAGGATTTCATACACCATCAAGGAAAAGGCATTGATGCGGATGCTGATTGGATCACACAAATACGCAGAACCCAAGAAGGAATGACTATCGATAAAGTTTCGTCTACAAGGAAAGAATCAGAATAATCAATTATGCAATCAAGGCAATGGTAATCGAATAAATCCTGATGGAAATCATGGAATATGCATTAATGATGATTTGTATAGCTCACCTCTACTTGCGGGCCACAAAATGCAATCCTATAAATGCCGAATCCATTGAGCTGGTCGGTTGGCCATAAGCTGATCGAGGGACTTGAGTCTACTGCGAAGAAGCTGATAGTGGTGCTGAGGGAACTGATGACAAGGAGACTACTCACCTTCAACCGTGCCAATTCCATTTATTGTTTTTAGTAGGAGTAGTTTTAGTACTTGAACATTATTTTAGTCGTAATAAAATCGTCTGGTTTAAACTTCTATTTGGTGTTTATTTACTACGAATGCGTTATAGAAGTTATGATGATTAAGTATGAATAAAGCATGTTATTAGTGTAGGTCTTTGAATGTTACACTGTTGTATATTTTATATATATATATATATCTGTGTGTGTGTGTGTGTGTGTCGATTAGCTACTCATGCATGTATATTTGGTGTTTATTTACTACGAATGCGTTATATATATATATATATATATATATATATATATATTCTATTTTACGTTTTTCGCATGACTCTGACTTAAGTGGTATTTGCTCTAGACATTAATCTCTGTGGGATTGATAGAATTATATATTTATTACTTGTTGCAATTTCTGACCATGTATACTTGCACGTAAGTGATTCTTATTGGGTTATGCATAAGAAATTAGTTACTATTCAATGTAGTAGCAGCGGAATCGCGAGGTCACCGACTCTAAAAAAGTCCTAAAAGCAGCTTTTACTCAGCATGCATTAATTCAAATACAGTTATAAAAAAAAAAAACTGATAAATTGAAAGACTTCATTTATTTAAACAAAAACAAAGTTCAACAAAACAAACTTTAAACACAGTTCGAGCCTCTGGTCATAGATTATTAAAATAGTTCTAAAACAAATCCAAATCTAGCTAACCTATTGAATCAATAAAATGCAACGGCCCATATTTCTATTATGATTCCCTAGGTATGTTCGGTTAATATTTTGGTTGTTTGGTTGGGCCGTTAGGGCTATTTTGGTCTTTGCTGAGCTCGGAGATGTTACTTAGTTTCAGGTTCTTGGAATTGAAGTCTATTCTTGTGTTTTGGTGGCTTGGATTGAAAAAGGAAAATTTAAAAGAAAAGTGTTCGAGCCAGGACTCAAACCTAGGTGGCTAAGAGTTGGAGTTTGGTTGTTTTTTAAATGAGAATTAATTAGTGTTGCTGCCAGGATTCGAACCTGCGTTATGCTGGGCTTTTAGAAGCTTGTGTTGGAAAGGAAAATTAAGATTTAATTAGCGTTGTTGCCAGGATTCGAACCTGTGGCCAGCTAAGCTTTGGAGGCTTGTTTGAGAAAAGTGGAAAAACGGAGGAAATTAGGGCGGTGCCAGGATTTGATACTGGTGGCCAGGATTTCATTCGAAAAATTAAGAGGAAAGAATCGCTTCTACCTTGCGTTCTCCCTTTTGCGATTCACAGAAGCTTTCTCCAATCTTTCTCTCCTTTTCCCTTGCAGCCGAAAGACCTCTCCTCACCCTCCCTTCTTGCCGGCTACAACCCTCACTGATCGCCCTCATCATCGTTCTCCCCTTCAAAAATCAACCATCGCCAGCCCCTCGATCAGCCAGACCACCCTTGGCCGAGACTTCATCGCAATCGAACGCCAGGTCGTGCCTCTCAACCTCTTGCAGCCGATCCGATCTGTTTGATGTCCCACAAGTGCATCGTAGTAGCGATCTCATTTTTCTGCGAGCTCAAGCGCGCCCAGCCGATCGCAACACAGCCTTTTGATCGTAGCGCCTCGCCTTTGCTAGCCCCTTCGCAGTACGAGCACAACCGCAGCGTCTCGCCCTCTCGAGCCAGCTCTTGTTACCGATAGCTGCCGTAGCATCGCCCCTCGTTGATCCGAGTACAACCTACTACTCACCCTACCGTACTGCTCCCCCGCAACCTTGCTCGCCTGCACGCGCAGCCGTGAGCACCTTCGCCGCTGCCAAGGCCTCCAGCCCGCACCAGGCTGCCTGCTCGCTCGTTACCGCATGTGTCTGCTTTCGCCTTTGCGAAGCCTCACTGAGAGCTTCATCCTTGCTTTGTAGCCTAGGTGAGTCCCTATTAGCCTTGTCGTGAACCAAAGTGTGTTGTTTGTTTATTGTTGCTCATTTCCTAAGAGCTAATGGTGTTGGGTGTGTGTTTGTGCTGTTGAGGTGCCTAGCCAAGAGCTACCTTGCCGGGAATGTCGTTTCACCTAGTCTTACCGAGACCACTTTTTGGCCAAGTGGTTGTTCTGAGCAGCTGTTCAGGGTTCGGTAAACTCTAATCGTAGCTCGATTTAGCTGTTTAGTCCTATTTAGCTAGTTCAGTTAGTAATAGCATGTTTAGTTTATGTGATAGGTTGCTAGTAGCTAGGTTTGGTGATCTGCAGCTTAAGGAGCAATCTATTTGTGTTTCGTTCTTCTTGTTTTCAGGTAAGGATTTCTTACCGAGGGTTGTGTGGACCCTACATTCATCTTAACTGTTGTTATTATATATATGATTGTTATGAGCATGTTAGTGGATATGTTGCTTGTTTGTGATTGAGCATGAATGATTACTTTCCTGTCTTGTTCTGCTAGCATGTGTTATATTTCCGTGACATGTTAGTATCATGCTAGGTTGTTCTTTGGCATGCATTCCTTTGTATCGTTTGAGCATGTTTGGCCTGTTAGGGCATGGGGCGCGATTCTTAGATAGACTTATTAGGGTTGTCTTCATCCAGAGGCTGAGAGTGGACATAACGTAATTTGTCCCCACAGGCCGAGTTCGTGAGTTGCACGACTTATGATGCTTCCACCCCAGAGTCGGTACGGATTAGCTCATGTATTCGCATAAGTCTAGTTTGTGGCCTACTAGAGCGGAACCCAGCAGACGATGTAAGCCTGTTGTGGCCAGTTCTTAGCTTCAGGCGTGCGATGGTCTTATGCTGCTTACAGTCGAGTGTTGACGACCTCACACTACTGTTTGTTCTGTGACACTGCTCCGACTCGTAGGCATGCATACCTAGACCGGTGTAGCACGTTTAGGTCCCACGTCCTTACACAGTTTGCAGTAGCATGCAGTGTGCGCTCACGGGCATTAGGCACCGGGAGGAGAGCTCCCCTGAGATAGTGCTTACAGTACACCATTTCCTTTCTGAGTCTAGAGCAAGACACCGAGTACTCTCCCGGTGGCCAGGACCAGTTTGAAGAGTTGGTCAGCAGTTTGGACATAACGTATCTCGTCCTAGTGATTGGACATTCGTATCCTAGATGATTAGACCTTTGGGTCCCAGATGTTGGACATTCTTGTCCCAGTTTCAGGATCAGTTGTTGAGCTGATCATTAGGCCGGTGGTAAGAGACCCCGATGATTCAGGAGTCACCTGGTTGACTCAAAGGTTTGATTTGTGTTGGTAGCGGTTGTATGTATACTAGTATTATGTATGATTGATGTTCGTACTGTACCCTGGTTAGGCATTCTTACTGAGTATGTTGTACTCACCCTTATTTCTGTGGTTTTCCACCAGGTATCTTGGGACGACACCGAGATGGCTAGCGGAGAAGTTTGGATGATCATGGGAGTTACCGGCTCTACTCTATTTTTGTTCCTCTATTTATGTTCATTTAACATGCAGTGGACATGAAGTCCGTAGGTTGTTGCATGGAACCCGATGTAGATTTTTACTATGATTCTCCAGATGTTTGTATGGTTTATGTTTTATGGCTTCCAAGAAGTTTGAAACTATACTCCAGTCGGGGTAGCCTTTTGTTTTGAAAATAGGAGAAACTTAAAACTAGGCCTGCTCGACGGGCTAAACACTACTTCCTTCCGGCGACAGTCAATCATCGCGTGGTTATTAGCTAACCACTTCATGTCGAGAATCACATCAAAACCGCTCATAGCCAACACTATGAGGGTAACCTAAAGAAACTCGTCGGATATCTGTATCCAACCATCCATTACTTTCTGACTAGCTAGCATACTAACTTTCGAAGGAGTAGTAACAGATAACTCAAACCCTAGGGGCTCTAAATTCATACAAGCATGCTCAACAAACACATCAGAAACAAAAGAATGGGTGGAACCCGAATCAAACAACACAAAAGCAAGGTGATCAAGAACTAGGAGCATACTTGCCACTACGACATCGGTTCGCTCAGCCTTCTAGCAAGTCGTAGCATACACTCGCCCCTGCTGCTGGACTGGCTGCACTACTACTGCTTTCTACTTGCAAAACTGGGTTTGATTCCCTTTCTTTCCACAGTTAAAACACGCCCTAGGATTACCTCCGCAGGGACCCCAATGCGGCTTTCCACAAGGGTTACAGAACGGAGGCGGCTTCCATCCACCCTGCCAGCGAGGCTGATCACGATTCCAGTTTCTGTACTGGTCTTTCCCCTAATAGGAATCCTGGCGGCGCTGATCCCCCGCTCGGTTATCGCTTCCCCAGTCAAACTTCGTTTTATGGCTCGGACATAATGGGGCCTTCTGCATAGGAGCACTAACAACCTGCTCTAGAGGGTACTTCCCATCGTAAATCATTGCCAACTGTACAGCCTTAGCAAACGTCTCTAGGGCCTATGCCCTAACATCTTGAGACACTCCCTATCTCAAACCAGCAATAAAGTTCCTGATTTTCAACTCAGGAGTAGCGATCAGCTGTGGAGCGAAATATCCGTACTCCGAAAACTTTCTCTCATAAACCTCGATCGTATCAGATCCCTGCTTTAAATTCAAAAATAGCTCAATCATCTTCTCTTGGGCTTCCTCACTAGTAAACTTTTCCTTAAACTCGACCTTGAAGAAATCCCAGGTGGCAGGTGGAGACCCAACCGGTCTCTCACTCAAAATGGACTCCCACCACCATTTAGTTGTACCAGCTAAAACATGAGCTGCACAATGGGCTCACTGCACCTCAGGACATGCCATCACCTTGAAGGTGTACTCCAGCTCAGCAATCCACTTGGCTGCTAATAACGGATCTCCAGGGGCACTGAATTTCTCGGGCTTCCACTTGACAAAATCCTTCAGCCATTTGCCCAGATCCTCTGCACCTTCCGCCTCATCAGTCTCAATCTCAATCTGCTCTCGTGGAGCTGGCGGTGCTGGCGGCACTGCTATTCTCTACTAAACCAACTGTGTCAACTGCTTTATCTGAAGACGGGACTCTTCCCTCTATGCAGCTAACAAAGCCTACGTACCAGCTCTCTGCTCATCTCTCTGATCAGCTAGCAGACCAACCATCAGAGCCCTCATGGACTCGGCAAATGCTGCTCCATGAGCAGTCTCTAAAGGCTCAATTGCCTCTGTGCCCTCTCCAGGCAAATCAGCAGCAGGATCTACAGGTGACCTATTATCATCCTCAGATTGGGACGAAGTCCCTCATGTGTCAGAATCAATACGAATGCCCTGGTTGGTCGGCCCCGAGCCTCCTCGCCCTCTACGAGTAACCAGCATGCTGGCGATCTACACCCAAACCAACAAAGTGTTAGAACCTGCTCGTCCCCGCTCTACAAACAACAAGCCATGCACACGCTAGATGCAAAAAAGTATTGTAATTCTTAACCCTTAAAAATTAAACTTACGGATGTACCTGAAGGCTGTTGGAGCGCTGATAATTATGGAAAAACAACCTACAACCGTAGCTCAGTCTACAGAATTTATGACTCTGAGCTCTGACACCAACTGTAAAGACCCGACCCGAATAGGGTCCTAAACCTAGGTCTTTAACCTCTTATGCATGTAATAAAAATCAAAATCACAAAAGTGGAATTATAAAACTCTAAAAACAATAAAACATTAAGTGAAAGTTTCAAGAATTTGGACCTGTCCTTGTTTCCAAGCTCCTGTAAAAAACATTTACTAAATGCAACCCTGGCCAGAGTTTCTTTTTATTGCAAATTCAAACATCCAGAACAAATCCAACAAAAAATACATTAACCTCCTGAAATACATCAAAATCCACCTAAGGGCTCCGCGCCCTGTCTACATTCATAAAATGTTAAGAAAAGGACAAATAAGACTCAGAGTAACAATTGTCCATGATCATCCAGCAGCCTCCTTTTAGCCATCCCATCTTGGTTCCAAGTTACCTGGTGGAAAATCATAAAAAAGTAAGGGTGAGCAACGAGTCGCTCAGTAAGAATCCCCAAACTGGGGTACAATACGAAAACAAATCATCTAGCACACAGATACATGCAACCAAACACTAACACAGAGAAATCAGACACCAGATGCGTGTAACGGCCTAGATTTCAGTTCCGGTTCCCCAGGTGCTTCCGGTTTGTTATTCGGTTGTTCGGTTGGGTCGTTAGAACTATTTTAACCCTTAAAGGCATTTTGGTCATTTTGTTCCCAAGACCAGGTTTGTGGATTCCAGGGCTATCCCTGTCTCTTTCCGAGGCTTGATTGATGGTTGGTTGCAAGTCCCAAGGGTTTGTGGGGGTTGTTCAGAAGCTTGGAGGTGGTTTGGGTTAATTATAAAATTAAAAGGAAATAGAGTGCTTCCATTGGGATTTGAACCCTTGACCTTAAGAGGATTTGGAGGCTTGGATTAAATAGGATAATTAAGGAGAAAAAGGTTGCTTCAGCTAGGACTCGAAGGGGGAAAGTCCAAGGAAGGGAATCGCCAAACCTGGTTTGTATTTAAAAAGAGAAATTGTTTTCTTTTTTCCCTAGAGTTGCCGCACGAATCCTAAGCTCCCTCATCTTCTTCTTGCCGGTTCTCCAAGAACCAAGATCAAGAACCGAGTAAGTCTACTTCTTTCTCTTCTTCTTCTTTAGCCGAGGACCCTTGTCCTTGTCGCCTAGCCAAGCTCTAATCGCTGTTGTGTGTGTGTGGCGTTCTGCCCAGCGGAGAACAGCCCTTGCTGCCGCCCACAGCCCAAGCCTAGCTGCAACACCGAAGATTGCCCCATCGGCTCGCCCCAGCTAACACACCATCCCCAGGACCCCAGCCGCAGCTCAGCGCCCTTCGTCGAGCAGCCCGATCATGTCACCTAGCCCTTCACCCGATAGCAGCCGCGAGATCGACCCTGCTTTGTTTGCTAGTGCCCGCGCGCACTCGCCGCACCCAGCCGCACGTGGCCCCCACATCGCCTTCGTGCCTCACCTAGCCTTTCGCGCGACAATCGCAGCCTAGCTCAACCACGCCCCTTCCGCTAGCTCGCTCGCGCTCGCGCGCCTGTAACGACCCAGGTTTTTCTTCCCGGTCTTCCAGGTATGCCCTAGGGGTAATTTGGTAATTTGGTCGGGCCGTCATGGTCGTTTGTGTCTTTTCCAGCTACTAAAATTATTGGATGGTTTTTGTAGGTTTTTGGAGGGGTTTGTGGTTTGGTTTGAGCAAGGTTGGTTGCAAAAGTAAAAATAAAGTAATTTGTCTTTGCAGTATGGTTTGAACCGGGTCTCTGGGGAAGCTTGTAGAGAGGTGTGCCAAATGAGCCATTAGGTGCTCTTGTTACTCTTTCTGCATCACATCTTAGTTAACCTTGGATTTTTTGGAGTTTTGGTGCATTTGGTTAAATGAAATAGAAATAGGTTATTTCATCTCCTTCTCCAAAACATCTCTTGGCCGCCCAAGCTCTCCATCTCCATAGCCTTGCCGAGTTCTTCATCCTTGCATCTCCTTGGGTTCGATCATCATCATTCCGGTAAGTCTTCGTCTTCTTCATCTTCTCATTTGGGTGTTTGTTGGCCGAATGTAAGAAAAAGGGGTTGTGTGTGTGTGTGTGTTGTGCGGCCACCGAGAGGAGGCGACCATCATCATCATCCACCCACCACGCGCCGGATCGGTCGAGCGCAGCTACATGCGCCGCGCCCGGTCGATCGGTCGAGCCAGCCTGCCGCGACGCCTGGACTGCTTCTGCAGCGGCCTCGCCGTTCGCCCGGCCAGATCGCGCCGATCGCTCGCCACGCCGAGAGGTCCTCGCCGGCGCGCCAGACGCGTCCAGCCGATCGCTCGCACACCCTCGCCGTGTCCGCTTGCGAAGCTGCTCGCCGCGCGCGCGCCGCTCGACGTTCGCGCGCCACCCGCCGCGCGAACGCCACGCCAAATACAACCGGCGCCACCTTGCCGCGAGCGACTTGCCGTGACCCCAAGCTCGTGTCGTCGCGCGCGCGCGTGAGTTCCGAGCGAGCTTGTTGCTTCTATTGTTGTTTAGATATTTTAGATCTGATTATTGTTGGTTTGCTAGGTTCCCGCTCGCTAGCTCGGGATTGTTCCAGCTTAGGATTTGTGTGTAAAAGTCTTCCGACCAAGGTAAGGATTTCTTACCGGGGTTGTGTGGACCTGCATGGTATATTTGTGATTGTTGTTTTGTATGCACGGGTATGATTACTAGCATGTTTATCTCTAGGTGCTCTGCTCAATTCTGATCGGCATGATCTCTTGTATTGTTTCTCATGTTAGCCCATGCTAGGTTGTTCTATTCTAGCATGTTCGATATCTGTTCTTGCTTCGTAGTATCATGCTAGGTTCTTTGTATCCGATGAGCACGTATTGGACCGCATTGATTGAATCGTTATTATTGTTAAGGTTTAGAATTGAGGTAGATAGAATCATCCGGCCCGATGCATAAAGTATCTTGCATCTATGGCAAGGACGTTCGAGACAGTTCTCCGCCCTTGGACCCGTGAGGGGATTAGCTATCCCAACCGGTAGGCCCCGCAATCTTGGGTGAGGGTGGCGGTCGTTAAATGCCCCAACGGTCGGGATGATGACTTGGCATTGCCTCGTCCCGGCAATCGACACATCCTCGGCGTGTTCGGCCGTAGCCCTTGATTGCCACTGTTAGGGCAAGGACCGCTTCTGGTGTAAGCCTACCACGACCGGTTCCTTAGCCTCGAGTGCGGTGGTACAGTGACATAGTTCACGTGTCCGTGTCTCACACCCCTATGTCGGTGACACCGATCCGGAGATTTAGTTAGGCATGGTGGTCGAACACGGGCGGCTTGCCACTAGACCCGGCACCCCCGAGTTTGCGGTAGCATGCGGTGCGCGCTTACGCTCATTACAATAGCCGATCGAGAGCTCCTCGGGATCTTGAGCCGTGCACCTTTCGTGACGGCGATGAGACAGTGAGGCCGGACTTGTTCCCGTATAGTGCGTTTAGTGTGTTGTGGTATTTTCCTGACTAAGACCACGAGATGGCATCCGAGGTCCAAGTGTGGACTTAGCTATGTGCTCCGCTCTGTGTTTGTTCTCATAGCTTGCATACATTCTTCTAGATGATCATGTATATCGTATTGTACCCCCGTTGGGGATTCTTCTTGGTAATTCGTTACTCACCCTTTATTCTGTGGTTTTCCACGTGTAATCAAGGCGGAGACAGGGATGGTCAAGGAGGAGCTATGATCATGGAACCTCGCTGTCATCTCGATTGTTTTATTTTAATTATCATGACTCTTCACTTTTTATTATTTCCCCAGAATGCATGTAGACGCAGGCACAGAGCCCCGGATGTTTTCTTACGTTTTATGGATTCCAAAGATATTGGTACTTGTGGATTGTTTTAATGGTTTAAATAAATCTCTGATCGAGTGTGCTTTTAGAAATGTATGTTTTGGTTGTTGAATGTTTCTGCTTTTACTTGGAATCAAAATGTATTTTTTTATAATGTCTTTTATTTTCACTACATGCATTGGGGTAAAGGCCCATTTAGAGCCCCCTTTTGGGTCGGGTCTTTACGATTGGTATCAAAGCTCGAGTCATAGATTCACAGAGACCGACCTTTTTTGTTGTAGGTCGTTTTCCATGATCATCAAGACTCGGCGAGCGGTCATCAGTGCGCCTAGATTTATTGTTTTAGAAAGGAAAAGGGTTAAGAATTTACAATACCTATCATCTAGTGTATGCCTTGTTTGGTGTTGTGGAATGGTGACAGCGAGTTTTGATTCGTTGTTGGTTTGGATGTAGATCGCCAAAGATGCTACCACCCGCATCGGAGAGGAGGTTCGAGAGCGGTCGAGGTATCGTGATCGGATCGACATCTGCGGGGACATCGTCCCAAGCCGACACCGATGGCATTCCACCAAAGCGCTCCTCCTGTTACGCCTAGAGCGGGCGTTGAGGCGACCGAGCGCCGTGTGAGGCTTCTCTCTGGAGCGAGTTTGCTTTGAGTCTATGAGGGCTTTTATGGTCGGCATGTTGAGTGACCAGAGGGCGAGACCTGTGCCTTGTTAGCGTATGCCGGGAAGAGTCCCGAGCCCAGGTCGAGCGGTGACTCGATTGGTTCAAAGAGAGCTCAAGATGGCACCTCCACTCCACAGAGCAAGTAGCCCCAGAGGCGGATATGGCGAGAGGTGCCGAGGAATTGGGTAGGTGGTGAAGGATTTTGTGAAGTGGAAGCTCGAGAAGTTTGATGCCACCGGTGATGCGTTAGCGGCGGCCAGTGGATCGCCCATTTGGAGTACACCTTCCCGATCATGGTGTGCCCCGATATTCGAGAGGCCGAGATGTGCGGCTCATGTGCTAGGAGGCACAATGAGATGGTGGTGGGAGTCCACCTTGAGCGAGAGACCACCGGGTCTCCACCCGCTACTTGGGAGTTCTTCAAGGCCGAGTTCAAGGTAAAGTTCATCGGTGATGAGGCTCGGGAGAAGATGGTGGAGCTCTTCCGAACTCAAGCGGGTTCGATTCCATTGAGGAATATGAGCGCAAGTTCTCGAGTATGGATATTTTGCTCCTCGATTGATTGCCACCCCGGAGTGAAGATTCGGAAGTTCATATCCGGATTGAGGCGGGTGTGTTTCCGTGATGTCGTGGCTCGGGCCCCCGACACTTATGCTAGGGTCGTTCGATTAGCCACGATCTATAATGGGAAGTATCTGCTTTGGCGGGTTGTTGCCGCTCTGCGCTCGGCGTCTGTCCCAAAGGTGTGGGGCGAAGAGAGAAGTTTGACTTTCGGGGCGGCGGCGCCGCCAAGGGCGATTGAAGCAGAGATCGTGGAGAGCTCCATCCGTTTCGGCCGACAGCGAGGAGGACCCGTGCGATTTCCGCTTGTGCTACTTGTGGGAAAGTCCACGCGGAGCTTGTCGGCTGGACCTAGATTGTGCTACCGTTGTGGTAGAGAGGGCACATGGCCCGTTTTTGTGATCAGCCCGATTATGGCGGCTCGGCCAGCCAGAAGCAGCGGCGGTCGAGTGTTTGCTACGAACCGTCGGGGCCGAGCGGATGCGGATGCCGCGGTGTACGCTTCTTGTTTTAGATCACTGCGCATTTGTCTTGTTTGATTCTGGTTCTACGCATTCATTTGTATCTGTGTTTGTTTCTTGAGCATGCTAAGTTAAGACTAGAACCTCTAGGTTTTGAGTTATCTGTTGCAACTCCTTCGGGAGTTAGTATGTTGGCTAGAGATAAGATTAAGGATGGCCGGATCGAGATATCCGGAGAGTTGCTAGTAGCCACACTCATAGTTCTGCCTATGAGTGGTTTTGATGTGATTCTTGGTATGGAGTGGTTAGCTGCTAACCACGCGTTGATTGACTGCCACCGGAAAGAAGTAGTGTTCAGGCCGCCAGGTCGGCCCACTTTAAGTTTCGTGGAGTCCAGGGTGGAGTTTGCCCGCCGATGGTGTCACCGTGAAAGCTCGTCGTTTGCTAGCTCATGGAGCTTGGGGCTATTTAGCCAAGTTGTGCAGGAAGAGCGCGCCTCTCGTCGTCTGTCGATCGTGTGCCGGTCGTGCAAGAGTTCGCGGATGTGTTTCTGAGGAGTTACCGGGTTGCCCCAAAGAGAGAGGTTGACTTCATTATTGAGCTCGAGCCGTGGACCCTCCCTATCTCGAAGGCTCCGTGACGCATGGCGCCAGTGAGTTAAAGGAATCAAGATTCGATTGCAGGGAGATGTTAGACCGAGGGTTCATCCGTCCAAGTGTGTCCCCGTGGGAGAGCACCCGATTCTGTTGTGAAAAAGAAGGATGGTTCTATGCGCTTATGTATTGATTACCGCGAGCTTAATAAGGTGACAAAGATGAAGAATAAGTATCCGTTGCCCCGTATCGATGATTTGTTCGATCGGCTTCGGGAGCTTCGTGTTCTCCAAGATAGATCTCGAGATCCGGTTACCATCGATTGCGGATCGGGGATGCCGACATTCCTAAGACGACTTTCGAGTCCAGATATGGTCACTATGAGTTTGTGGTTATGTCGTTTGGATTGACCAATGCCCCACCGAGCGTTCATGGACATGATGGATAGGGTGTTCAAATCATTTTTGGACAAATTTTCGTCATCGTGTTCATTGACGATATTCGATTTATTCGAGGTCTAAAGAAGACCATGCGAGCATTTGAGACGAGTATTGGCGGCTTTGAGGAAAACCACTTTATGCGAAGTTTTCCAAATGTGATTTCTGGTTGGAGCGGTGGCCTTCCTAGGCCACGTGGTTTCGAGAGATGGTATAGCCGTGGACCCGCGAAGATTGAGGCCGTGAGTTCATGGGCCAAGCCGACTTCGATTGCCGAGATTCGCAGCCTTTACGGGTTTGGCGAGTTACTACCGCGGTTCGTCAAGACTTTTTCTCGCTTTAGCCTCGCCCCTCACTCGTCCGACGAGGAAGGGTGTCGAGTTTGTTTGGGACAAAGAGGTGTGATGAGAGCTTTGCGTGCTCAAGCGTAGTTTGACTTCAAGACTGATGTTGGCGATCCGGAGGGCAGTGTGGTTTCGTGGTCTCAAAGTGATGCTTCCAAGTTTGGATTAGGTTGTGTGTTGATGCAAAGACGGGAAGGTCATTGCCTATGCTTCCCGTCACCAAGCCGTATGAGCGAAACTACCCGACTCATGATATGGAGTTGGCGGCAGTGGTGTTTGCAATCAAGATTTGGAGGCATTACCCGTATGGTGGCTGATTCGGATGTTTACTGCGATCACCGTGAGCCTCAAGTATCTGTTTACTCGAAGGAGTTGAATATGAGGCGAGAGGAGATGGTTAGAGTTGGTAAAGGATTATGATCATGAGATTTTGTACCATCCGGGTAAAGCCAATGTAGTGGCCGATGCTTTGAGCGAGAAAGACGTCGCACTGCTGCGGCGTTGTTGAGTTCCCAGCCAGTTTTGCGAGAGAGTTCGAGCGGGCCGAGGTTGCGATGTTGTTGGGAGAGGTTACCGCCGAGTAGCTCGATTGGATCGCTCAAATTGTCGATTCGGCAGCCGGATTATAGACGGCCAGTTAGGTGACCCGCACTTAAGAGATTGGTTGACAGAGTCGATCTTGACGGTGACTTTGACTTTGTATATTCACCGAGCGGTGGGTTGACTTATAGAGGCCCGGTTGTGTGTTCCGGACATTGCGGTTTTGCGAGCCGAGTTGCTCTCTGAGGCCCACTGTTCCCCCTTTTGCTTGGCACCCCGGGGTACCAAGATGTATCGAGACCTTAAGCGCACTTTCTCGGTGGATGGGGATGAAGAGAGATGTGGCAGAGTTTGTCACCGGTGTCTCACTTGTCGCCAAGTGAAGGCACCTGCGAGCAGAGCCAAAGAGGTTTGTTGCGACCGAGTGTACCCAGTGGAAATGGGAAGAGATTTCTATGGACTTTATATCCGGTTTGCCAAGGACTCAGGAAGTTCTCTCGGTTTGGGTGATAGTCGACCGTTTGACCAAGAGCGCACACTTCATTCCCGGTAGAGACACTTATACCGTGGAACAGTGGGCGCGCGGTATTTTTTTTGGAGCGAGATCATCCGTTATCATGGTGTGCCGGTGAGGATTGTGTCGGATCGTGACTCGCGGTTCACTTCGTTTTCGAGAGCGCTCGAGAAGGGTTTGGGCACAGAGTGCGATTTCAAAGATGACTTTTCACCCTCGGACGGATGGTCGGTGAGAGAGTGAATCGATTCTCGAGGATATGTTGAGGGCTTGTGTGTTGGATTTCCCGAGCGATTGGGACCATGATCATGCCTTGATGGAGTTTGCCTACAACAACGATTACGATCGGCGATTGAGATGGCTCCATTCGAGGCATTGTATGGTAAGCGTTATCGGTCCCCGTGTTCGGGAAGAGGTTGGTGATAGACGAGTTTTTGGTCCCGAATTCATCGCAGCTTGACCAATGGTGCAATCTGAGAAGATTAGAGCTCGTATGTTGACAAATCTTCGAGAGCAGTGCAGAAGAGTTACGCCGATGTTCGGCGTCGAGATTTGGAGTTTGAGGTTGGTCGGCATGTGTTCCTTAAGGTTGCTCCGATGCGAGAGGTGTTTTGAGGTTTGGTAAGCGTGGGAAGTTGAGTCCCCGCTTTATTGGTCCATTTGAGATCCTAGAGAGGATTGGCAGAGTTGCTTACCTGTTAGCCCTACCTCCGTCACTATCGCGAGCATAGTGTTTTCCATGTATCGATGTTGAGGCAAGATATGCCGGACCCGTCGCACATTGTGGACTTTGAGCCTTTGCAAATGAATGAGGATTTGAACTTCGAGGAGAAGCCGGTGAGGATCCTTGCCTTTGAGACCAAGACGTTGCGTAATCGCGAGATTCGTTTAGTAAAGGTTCATGGAAGAATCGGGGTTACGAGGAAGCCACTTGGGAGCGGGAAGACGAGATGAGGTTGCATTACCCTGAGTCAAGCTGTCTTAAGGACTTTCGAGGACGAAAGTCATAAAAAGGAGGGAATATTGTAACGACCAGTGTTTTTCTTCCCGGTCTTCCGTATGCCCTAGGGGTAATTTGGTAATTTGGTCGGGCCGTCATGGTCGTTTGTGTCTTTTCCAGCTACTACTAAAATTATTGGATGGTTTTGTAGGTTTTTGGAGGGGTTTGTGGTTTGGTTTGAGCAAGGTTGGTTGCAAAAGTAAAAATAAAGTAATTTGTCTTTGCTGGGGTTTGAACCTGGTCTCTGGGGAAGCTTGTAGAGAGGTGTGCCAAATGAGCCATTAGGTGCTCTTGTTACTCTTTCTCGCATCACATCTTAGTTAACCTTGGATTTTTGGAGTTTTGGTGCATTTGGTTAAATGAAATAGAAATAGGTTATTTCATCTCCTTCTCCAAAACATCTCTTGGCCGCCCAAGCTCTCCATCTCCATAGCCTTGCCGAGTTCTTCATCCTTGCATCTCCTTGGGTTCGATCATCATCATTCCGGTAAGTCTTCGTCTTCTTCATCTTCTCATTTGGGTGTTTGTTGGCGAATGTAAGAAAAAGGGGTTGTGTGTGTGTGTGTGTGTGTGCAACCACCGAGAGGAGCAGACCATCATCCTCGGCCACTCGCAGACGCCCAGATCGGTCGAGCCACCTGTCGCGACGCCCAGATCGGTCGAGCCACCTGCCGACGCCTGGACACTGCTTCTGCAGCTGCCTCGCCGTTCGCCCAGCCCAGAATCGCCGCCCGATCGCCGCCGCCGAGAGGTCCTCGCCAGCGCAAGGCCGCGTCCAACCGATCGCTCGCACACCCTCGCCGTGTCCGCTTGCCGAAGCCCGCTCGCCGCGCGCGCCGCTCGGAGCGTTCGCCGCGCGCCGCCGCCGCCCGACGCCAGTGCGCGGCCGCCGCCCGCCCTTGCCGAGCCAGCTTGCCAGCTGCCCCCAAGCTCGTGTCGTCGTCGCGCGCGTGAGTTCCCGCCCGAGCTTGCTTTCTATTGTTGTTTAGATATTTTAGATACACGATTATTGTTGGTTTGCTAGGTTCCCGCCGCTAGCTCGGGATTGTTCCGCAGACTTAGGATTTGTGTGTAAAAGTCTTCCACCAAGGTAAGGATTTCTTACAGGGGTTGTGTGGACCTGCGGTATATTTGTGATTGTTGTTTTGTATGCACGGGTATGATTACTAGCATGTTTATCTCTAGGTGCTCTGCTCACGAATTCTGATGGCATGATCTCTTGTATTGTTTCTCATGTTAGCCCATGCTAGGTTGTTCTATTCTAGCATGTTCGATATCTGTTTCTTGCTTCGTAGTATCATGCTAGGTTCTTTGTATCCGATGAGCACGTATTGGATCGCATTGATTGAATCGTTATTATTGTTAAGGTTTAGAATTGAGGTAGATAGAATCATCCGGGGCCCGATGCATAAAGTATCTTGCATCTATGGCAAGGACGTTCGAGACAGAGCTCCGTCCTTGGACCCGTGAGGGATTAGCTATCCCAACCGGTAGGCCCCGCAATCTTGGGTGAGGGTGGCGGTCGTTAAATGCCCCAACGGTCGGGATGATGACTTGGCATTGCCTCGCCCCCGGCGATCGACACGTCCTCGGCGTGTTCGGCCGTAGCCCTTGATTGCCACTGTTAGGGCAAGGACCGCTTCTGGTGTAAGCCTACCACGACCGGTTCCTTAGCCTCAAAGTGCGGTGGTACAGTGACATAGTTCACGTGTCCGTGTCTCACACCCTATGTCGGTGACACCGATCCGGAGATTTAGTTAGGCATGGTGGCCCGAACACAGGCGGCTTGCCACTAGACCCGCACTTGAGTTTGCGGAGCATGCGGTGCGCGCTTACGCTCATTACAGGCGCCGATCGAGAGCTCCTCGGGATCTTGAGCCGTGCACCTTTCGTGTCGATGATGAGACAGGTGGGGCGGGACTTGTTCCCGTATAGTGCGTTTAGTGTGTTGTGGTATTTTCCGGACTAAGACCACGAGATGGCATCCGAGGTCCAAGTGTGGACTTAGCTATGTGCTCCGCTCTGTGTTTGTTCTCATAGCTTGCATACATTCTTCTAGATGATCATGTATATCGTATTGTACCCGGTTGGGGATTCTTCTTTGGTAATTCGTTACTCACCCTTATTCGTGGTTTTCCACGGGTAATCAAGGCGGGAGACAGGATGGTGAAGGAGGAGCTATGATCATGGAACCTCTTTGTCATCTCTCGATTGTTTTATTTTAATTATCATGACTCTTCACTTTTTATTATTTCCCTGAATGCATGTAGACGGGCACACAGAGCCCCGGATGTTTTCTTACGTTTTATGGATTCCAAAGATATTGGTACTTGTGGATTGTTTTAATGGTTTAAATAAATCTCTGATCAGAGTGTGCTTTTAGAAATGTATGTTTTGGTTGTTGAATGTTTCTGTTTTTACTTGGAATCCGAAATGTATTTTTTTTATAATGTCTTTTATTTTCACTACATGCATTGGGGTAAAGGCCCATTTAGAGCCCCTTTTGGGTCGGGTCTTTACAGCGCCAGACTCGCTTAAGCGAAGCAATGCGAGGACAACCTCTACTCGCCGATCACGCCCGCAGCCAACTGCAGCCAGCACTATCGCCCTGTCTGCCTGCCTGCTTGTTGTCGAGAGCCTGCCTTGCCGTGAGCTTTGTCTTGCAGAGTCCTAGTGCCTTCTCTGTTGGTTTCCAGAGCCTTTGCTCTTTTGGACCCTTAGATGTTTTAGCTGCTGATTTTAATTAGGTTAACTTTATTGATTTCCTAGGTTATTAGGGTTGGCTTTGCAGCTCGAGGGTCATTGTCATTGTTGTGTTTGCTTTCTTACTTGATCCAAGTAAGGATTTCTTATCGTGGTTGTGTGGACCCTACGATACTATCATGATATGCCTTGTATGCTAGTTTACTATTATGAGCATGTTGGTGATAGGACAGCTTATGTTTGATCTCTTGCTAGCATGTTTGCCTGTTTGTACATGTTGGTGCCATGCTATGTTTGTTCCCCCAGCATGTTTATGATTTCTGTTTAAGTTCGTAGTACCAAGCTAGGTTATGTGTTTTATGTTGAGAATGTATGTTTAGCCAAGAATTGATTGCTCTGTACTCTTAGCTAGTATAGTAGGGTTGTCATCATATAGAGGCTGAGAACGGACACAACGTAAGTTGTCCTCACCGATCGGGGTCCCATGCGAAGCATAACATACTTTGCTTCCACCCCAACAACCGATTTGGATTTTCTTCCGCATCGGCATAAGCCTAGTTTGTAGCCTGCTAGTGCGGAACCTTGCCAACGGTGTAAGCCTACCTTGGCCGGTTCTTAGCTTCAGGTCGGTGGTACAGGCTGTACAGGTGAGTTTCTGAGGGCCTCAAACTACTATATTCAGTGACACCGCTTCCAAGTCATTAGACATGCGTACCTGGCCCGCGTAGTTTGTCCCTAGGCCCCCACATTTATGCGGGTTGTAGCAGCATGCGGTGAGAGTGCACACGCATTAGTCACCGGTTCGGAGTGCTCCCCCGGGCTAATGTTCGTGAGTACACCACTTCCGTTCCAGTTTAGAGCCAGACTTTGGGTACTCTCCCATTAGTCAAAGTATTAGCTAGCCGAGAGCAAGAGGCCGTCGAGGACACCTAAGTTGGGATCGGTTTTTGAGCTGATCAGTTGGCCGAGGGAGAAAGACCCTCGAGGATGTCTTTGGGATTGGCTAGGAGAGCCAATCATTAGGCCGGAAGTAGGATACTTCCGAGTATTCCAGATTTGCCCTGGAAGCTTGTTGAGCAAAGTTCTGTGTTGGTAACTGTTTGCATGTATACTAGGGTGCTAGATGACTAATGTATCGTATTGTACCCCGGTTGGGGATTCTTACTGAGTATGTTTGTACTCACCCTTATTTTTGTGGTTTTTCCACCAAATAACTTGGGACAGCTCTGGTACGGCTAGCGGAGGGAGTTGTTTGATCATGGGAGCTGCTGGCACTCTGTCGTGTCTTCTTAATACTGCATTGTTATTCAGCATGTAGTTAGACCTTGAGTCCTTAAGCGAACTTGGTTGTTTGAAGTTTTTAAACTATTTTGAATGCTTTTTCTTTATAAATACTGGCCAGGCATGTTTTAGCTTCTATCGCTTTATGATTATGAAAACTGTTGATTACGCTTAAATGTTCCCCGCTTTTAGAAGTTTGAAAAGTTTTTAATTTGAGCACTTTATTTCTAAGTAAATGTTTTACTTGCATGCTGAGTGTGAACCTAGGTTTAGGACCGTATTTCGGGTCGGGTTCTGTGACGAACCCGACCCAAAACATGGTCCTAAACTGGGGTTCTCACTCAGCATGCAAGTTAAATATGATAACAAGCGGTTTAGTGCTCATATTTAAAAAAAACCATTCAAAACATATGAGAAGGGGGAACCCTTAAAACATAAACAACAGTTTTCATTTAAACAATCCAACAAGTAAAACAACTCGGCCAAGATTTATAAAAATATACAATACAATTTAAACAACGTTTTAAACAATGTTCCCCTAGGACTCTGTCCATCTACATGCTTGAATAAACAATGCAATAATAAATGACAGAGTGCCGCGGCTCCCATGATCAATCGGCTCCTCCGCTAGCCATCCCGGTGTTGTCCCAAGCTACCCGAAGATAAATAAGGGTGAGTATAAAGATACTCGGAAGAATCCCCAACCGGGTACAATACGATACATCGAGTCATCTAGCACCTCAACATGCAAGCAAACAACTATCAACACGGATCATAGCTCAACGAGCTCATAAAACAAGATCTGGAGCCATCGGAAGTCTCTTACTTCCGGCCTAATCTGGGATTGGATACACCGACCAATCACGGGACATCACCGAGGTATCTCGCTCGGTTGGGGGAATACACTCGATCCTGCATGTCCTCATGGGCCTCCTTGCCCTTGCACTAATCTGGACTTACGGGAGAGTACCCGAAGTCGCTCTAACGGAAAGAATGGTGTACTCGACATTAGCCCGGGAGCTCTCCGAACCGGCAACTAACGCGTGGCGTGCGCGCGCGCACCGCATGCTCTCTGCAACCGGCGTAAATGCGGGGTCCTAAGGGCAAACTACGCGCCGCAGTGCACATGCCATGACTCGAAAGCGGTGTCACCGATCACGATGCGCGAGGCCCTCGCCGCTCATCTGTGCGGCTGATCCATCGACTGAAGCTAAGAACCGCCAAGGTAGGCTTACACCGCTGGCGTGGTTCCGCTCTAGCGAGCTACAAACTAGGCTATTGCCAAAGTGGGTAGCTAAGTCCACAACCGGCGGGTCGGGGGGGGGGGGGGTAGCAAGATACGTTATGCTTCGCACACTTTACTCCCGACCTGAGCTAAATCCACCTTGGCGACCCGGGGGGGGTAGCAAGATACGTTATGCTTCGCACACTTTACTCCCGATCAGTGGGGACAAAGTACGTTATGTCCGCTCAGCCTCTGGATGATGACAAACCCTACAACTCTATCTAAGAATACAGAGCAAAATCAATGATTCCTCGCTAGCAAGCAATGACCGACATAAATCACATTACCTAGCATGATACTACAACTTAAGCAGGAATCATAAGCATGCTGGCAGAACAAACCTAGCATGGCACTAACATGTAAAATCGAGCAAACATGCTAGCAAGAAATCAATCAACTGCTCTATCTCTAACATGCTCATAACAATCAGCAAACAAGCAAGGCATATCGAGATATATCGCAGGGTCCACACAACCACGGTAAGAAATCCTTACCTGGAACAAGCAGAAAAACAATAATAATAATAATAAATCAACGAGCGATCCTCGAGCCTCTAAACGATCCCGAACAACCTGAACATCAATTAAAGCACCCAAATCAAATACATAAAACAGCCCAATAAAATCAATAACCAGCAGCCAACAAATCCAGGCCCAACGAAGAAAAGACTCTGAAATACCATCCGAGAAGCCACAAGGCTCAAAGCAACCAAAGACACAACACGGTTGGGCGGGCGCAGGGCTGGGCTGGCTGGGGGGCAGGGTAGGGGCGCTGGGGCGCAGAGGCTGGGCGCTGGGGGTGCGGAGCTGCGCGCGGGTGAGCTGGGGTGAGGCGAGGGCGCCCGGCGCGGCTCAGCACAAGGGACGGCGCGGGGGCGCGAGCTCGGCAAGCACAGGGGGCGCGCGCGCGGCGCGCAGCGGCGACGAGGCGCTCTGAGGGGCGCTGCGCGGGGCGACGCGACGCGATGGCTCGGGGAGCTCGGGCTAGCACGGCACGGCGAGCTACAGGGCGCACGGACCAAGGCAAGGGCGACGCGGCCGGGCGAGGGTCGCGGCGACGCGACTCGGCGGCTCGCGCGACATCGCGGCGACGCGAGCGGGCAGTCGGGCGAGTTAGGGCGAACTCAGGCGACACCGCACGCACTGATCAGCGTCTTGGTGGGCTCGGGTTGCTCGGGCTTCGGCGAGCTGGGTGGGCGACCAGGGGTGTAAAGACCCGACCCAAAAGGGCTCTAAATGGGCATTTACCCCAATGCATGTATTGGAAATAAAAGACATTATGAAAAATATATTTCGGATCCCAAGTAAAAACAGAAACATTCAACAACCAAAACATAAATTTCTAAAAGTATACTCTGATCAGAGATTTATTTAAACCATTAAAACAATCCACCAAGTACAAATATGCCGGAATCCATAAAACGTAAGAAAACATCCTGGGCTCTCTCGCCTGTCTACATGCATTCAGGGAAATAACAAAAGTCAAGAGTCATGATAAAATAAAATGGTCGGAGATGACAAAGCAGGATTCCATGATCACGGCTCCTCCTTCACCATCCTGTCTCCCGCCTTGATTACCCGTGGAAAACCACGAGAATAAGGGTGAGTAACGAATTACCCAGTAAGAATCCCCAACCGGGTACAATACGATATACATGATCATCTAGAAGAATGTATGCAAGCTATGAGTACAAACATAGAGCGGAGCACATAGCTTAAGTCCACACTTGGACCTCGGATGCCAACTCAGGGTCTTAGTCCGGAAAATACCACAACACACTAAACGCGCTATACGGGAACAAGTCCCGGCCTCGGCTGCTCATCGCCGATCACGAAAGGTGCACTAGCTCAAGATCCCGAGAGAGCTCCGGTCGGCGCCAGTAATGAGCGTAAGGATGCACCGCGTGCTTCTACAGACTATGGGGGGTGCCGGGTCTAGTGGCAAGCTGCCCATATCCGGATACCACGCCTAACTAAATCTCTGGATCGGTGTCACTGACATAGGGGTGTGAGACCTGGACACGTGAACTATGTCGGCTGTACCACCGCACTTTGAGGCTAAGGAACGGGTCATGGTAGGCTTACACCGTGAAGCCGCCCTTACCTTAACAGTGGGCAATCAAGGGCTCTTTGCCGAACACGCCGAGGACGTGCGGCCGCCGGGACTAGGCATTGCCAAGTCATCATCCCGACCGTTGGGGCATCGCTTAGACAACCACCCTCACCCAAGATTGCGGGGCCTACCGGTTGGGATAGCTAATCCCTCACGGGGTCCAAGGACGGAGAAACTGTCTCGAACGTCCTTGCCATAGATGCAAGATACTTTATGCATCGGGCCGGATGATGCTATCTACTTGAATTCTAAACCTTAACAATAATAACAATTCAATCAATGCACCCAATACGTGCTCAATGGATACAAGGAACCTAGCATGATACTACGAAGCAAGAATGGATATCGAACATGCTAGAATAGAACAACCTAGCATGGGCTAACATGAGAAACAATACAAGAGTTCATGCCATCGAGAATTGAACAGAGCACCTAGGGCTAAACATGCTAGTAATCATACACGGCATACAAAACAACAATCACAAATATACCGCAGGTCCACACAACCCCTGTAAGAAATCCTTACCTTGGTGGAAGACTTCTACACACAAATTCCTAGGTGCGAACACTTCCGAGCTAGCTATCGAGAACCTACAAACATAGTAATAATCATAACCATATCCCTAAAAATATAATAAAACAAAGAGGTCGGCTCGGGAGCACTCACACGGCACCGCGACACGGCAAAGGCGCTGGCTGGGCAGCCGGCACGGGTGAGCTGGCGCTGGCTGGCGCTGCACGGCATTGGCGGCGCGTCTGCAGCAGAGAGATGGCGCTGGGCGCGGCCAGGCACACGACAGACGGGACTTTCGGCGGCGGCGCGGCACGCAGCACGGCGCGCACGGGGCGCCAGGCGTGCGATGCGGACACGGCGAGCCGCTCGGCGAGGACGCGCCAGACGCGGCGAACGTCTTGGCGTCTGGCGGCGAGCGGACGCGCTGACGCTGCGGCGCCGGCGAGGCCTCTTGGCGTCGCGAGCGACGGGCGAGGACGAACGACGATCTGGGCTGCTGCTTGGCGCGATCGGCGTCGTGGCGGTGGCTGCCGGCAGATCTGGGCGTGGGGCCGGCCGCTGGCGACAAGGCTAGCTGGCTCTTTGACGAACGCAAAGGCCGCTAGGCGGATCTGGCGTCGCGGCGGGCCGCCGATAGATCTGGGCGTGCGAGGCCGGTTGGGACGCGCGACGATTCTTCTTTGCCGGGCTTCTCTCTACCGGCCGCAATCAACACAAACACACTTGGCAAACACAAAGACACCAAACGGATGAGAAGAAGAAGAGGAAGATCGATACCTACCCTAATGATGATGATCGATCCAAAGGAGCTGCAAGGATGAAGAACTCGGCAAGGCAATGGAGAGGAGAGAGCTTGTGCGCCAAGAGGAGATTTGGAGAAGAAGATGGAATAAACCTAATTCTATTTCATTTAACCAAATGCACCAAAACTCCAAAATCCAAGGTTAACTAAGATGTGATGCAGAAAGAACAACAAGAGCACCTAATGGCTCAATTGGCACACATCTCTACAAGCTTCCCGGGAGACCGGGTTCAAACCCCTACTGCAAAGACAAATTCCTTTATTTTTACTTTTGCATCAAACCTTGCTCAAACCAAACCTCAAACCCCTCCAAAAACCTACATAAAACCATCCAATAATTTTAGTAGTTGGAAAAGACACAAACGACCATGACGGCCCGACCAAATTACCCCTAGGGCATACCGGAAGACCGGGAAGAAAAACACAGGTCGTTACAATATTCCCTCCTTTTTATGACTTTCGTCCTCGAAAGTCCTTAAAACAGAAAAATTTCGAGGGTAATGCAATCTCATCTCGTCTTCCCGCTCCCAAGTGGCTTCCTCGTAACCCGATTATTCCACTCAACCTTTACTAAACGAATCTCGCGATTACGCAACGTCTTGGTCTCAAAGGCAAGGATCCTCACCGCTTCTCCTCGAAGTTCAAATCCTCATTCACCGCAAAGGCTCAAAGTCCACAATGTGCGACGGTCCGGCACATACCGCCTCAACATCGATACATGAAAAACACTATGCATCGCTGATAGTGACAGAGGTAGGGCTAACCGGTAAGCAACTCTGCCAATCCTCTCTAGGATCTCAAATGGACCAACAAAACGGGGACTCAACTTCCCACGCTTGCAAACCTCGTAACACCTCGCATCGGAGCAACCTTAAGGAACACATGCCGACCAACCTCAAACTCCAAATCCGACGCCGAACATCGGCGTAACTCTTCTCGCTGCTCTCGAGCTGTCAACATACGAGCTCTAATCTTCTCGCCTTGCACCATTGGTCAACCTGCGAGAATTTCGGGACCCAAAACTCGTCTATCACCAACCTCTTCCCGAACACGGGGGACCGACAACGCTTACCATACAATGCCTCGAATGGAGCCATCTCAATCGCCGATCGTAATCGTTGGTATAGGCAAACTCCATCAAGCATCAGAATCATCGGTCCCAATCGCTCGGGAAATCCAACACACAAGCCCTCAACATATCCTCGAGAATCTGGTTCACTCTCTCGACCGACCATCCGTCTGAGGGTGAAAAGTTATCTTTGAATCGCACTGCGTGCCCAAACCCTTTGGAGCGCTCTCGAAACGAGAAGTGAACCATGAGTCACGATCGGACACAATCCTCACCGGCACACCATGATAACGGATGATCTGCTCCAAAAACAATGCGCCATCGTTCCACGGTATAAGTGTCTCTACCGGGAATGAAGTGTGCGCTCTTGGTCAAACGATCGACTATCACCCAAATCTGAGAGAACTTCCTCGAGTCCTTGGCAAACCAGAGATAAAGTCCATGGAGATCTCTTCCCATTTCCACTGGGGCACACTCGGTGGTCGCAACAAACCACCGGGCTCTGCACTCGGGTGCCTTCACTTGCGACAAGTGAGACACCTACCGACAAACTCTCCACATCTCTCTTCATTCCCATCCACCAAAGCAGTCCGCTTAAGGTCTCGATACATCTTGGTACCCCCGGGTGCCAAGCAAAAGGGGGAATCAGGCCTCAGAGAGCAACTCGCTCGCAAACCTACAAAATCCGGAACGCACAACCGCCTCTATAAGTCAACCCACCGATCGTGAATATACAAAGTCAAAGTCACCACAAGACTAACTCACAACCAATCTCTTAAGTGCGGGGTCACCTAACCGGCAGTTTCTATAATCCATTTGCCTAATCGACGGTGAATGGACAATCGAGCTACCACGGCGGTAACCTCACCCAACAACATCTGCGACCTCGGCCCGCTCGAACTCTCTCCGCAAACCGGGCTGAACTCAACAACGCCGCAGAGTGCGACGTCTTTCTACTCAAAGCATCGGCCACTACATTGGCTTTACCGGATGGTACAAAATCTCGCAGCCATAATCCTTTACCAACTCTAACCATCTCCTCTCGCCTCATATTCAACTCCTTACGAGTAAACAGATACTTGAGGCTCGGTGATCGGTAAACATCCGAATCCGCTCACCATACGGCTAATGCCTCCAAATCTTGGTGCAAACACCACTGCCGCCAACTCCATATCATGAGTCGGGTAGTTCGCTCATACGGCCAAATTGACGGGAAGCATAGGCAATGACCTTCCCGTGCCGCATCAACACACAACCTAATCCAAACTTGGAAGCATCATCAGTAGACCACGAAACCACTGTCCCCTCGGGATCGCCAACATCGTGCTGGAAGTCAAACTACGCTTGAGCCTGCAAAGCTCTCATCACACTGCTGCCCCAAACAAACTCGACACCCTTCCTCGTCGACGAGTGAGGGGCGAGGCTAAAGCGAAAAAGTCCTTAACGAACCGACGGTAGTAACTCGCCAAACCTGTAAAGTCGCGAATCTCGGAATCCCGAAGTCGGCTTGGCCCATGAACTCACGGCCTCAATCTAATCGGGGTCCACGGCTATACCATCTCTCGAAACCACGTGGCCTAGGAAGGCCACCGCTCCAACCAGAAATCACATTTGGAAAACTTCGCATAAAGTGGTTTTCCTCAAAGCCGCCAATACTCGCCTCGGATGCTCTACATGGTCTTCTTTAGACCTCGAATAAATCGAATATCGTCAATGAACACGATGACGGCCGTCCAAAAATGATTTGAACACCCTATCCATCATGTCCA
Organism: Sicyos edulis; assembly: GCA_036507275.1. Classification (NCBI taxonomy): domain Eukaryota; kingdom Viridiplantae; phylum Streptophyta; class Magnoliopsida; order Cucurbitales; family Cucurbitaceae; genus Sicyos; species Sicyos edulis. The sequence continues at coordinate 24,735,069 of CM071854.1, read as the reverse complement.
TGAACGCACTGGGGCATTGGTCAATCCAAACGACATAACCACAAACTCATAGTGACCATATCCGGACTCGAAAGTCGTCTTAGGAATGTCGGCATCCCCGATCCGCATGGCGATGGTAACCGGATCTCGAGATCTATCTTGGAGAACACGAAGCTCCTGAAGGCGATCGAACAAATCATCGATGCGGGGCAACGGATACTTATTCTTCATCACACCTTATTAAGCTCGCGGTAATCAATACATAAGCGCATAGAACCATCCTTCTTTTTCACAAATGAGAATCGGGTGTGCTCCCCACGAGGACACACTCGGACGGATGAACCCTCGGTCTAACATCTCCTGGCCCGAATCTTGATTCCTTTAACTCACTGGCGCCATGCGATATGAAGCCTTCGAGATAGGGAGGGTCCTCGGCTCGAGCTCAATAATGAAGTCAACCTCTCTTTTGGGGCAACCCCAGTAACTCCTCGGAAACAAATCGCGAACTCCTGCACGCACGGCTTTGACTGATCGACAGACAAATGAGGCGCTCTTCCCGCACAACTTGGCTAGATAGCCCCAAGCTCCATGAGCTAGCAAACGACGAGCTTTCACGGTGACACCATCGGCGGGCAAACTCCACCTGGACTCCACGAAACTTAAAATCAAGCCGACTGGGCGGTCTCAACACTACTTCTTTCCGGTGGCGATCAATCAACGCGTGGTTAGCGACTAACCACTCCATACCAAGAATCACATCAAAACCGCTCATAGGCGGAACTATGAGCGTAGCCTGAAGCAACTCTCCTGGATATCTCGATCCGGCCATCCCTAATCTTATCTCTAGCCAACATACTAACTCCCGAAGGAGTTGCAACAGATAACTCAAAACCTAGAGGCTCTAGTCTCAACTTAGCATGCTCAGCAAACAACACAGATACAAATGAATGCGTAGAACCAGAATCAAACAAGACAAATGCGCAGTGATCTAAAACAAGAAGCGTACCTGCCACAGCGGCATCCGTACGCTCGGCCTCCTGACGGGTCGTAGCAAACACCCGACCCTGCTGCTGCGCTGGCTGAGGACAGAAACGGATCATATGTCCCTCTTTACCACAACGAAAACACACTCTGGGCCCTGTCTGGCAAGCTCCAGTGTGGGTCCTCCCGCAAGAAGCACAAGGCGAGAACTCGCTCGGGACGCCTGCTTTGGCGAGGCTGAAAACGGATCGGGGCCCTATCTTGATCCCGTTTTTGAATCGCCCTTGGCGACGCCGCCGCCACCCCTAAACTCAAACTTCCTCTTCTGCCCCACTGCAGCTGGAACAGGACGCTGAACAGGAGCGGCGACAATCCGCTCAACAGGATACTTCCCATTATAAATGGTGGCTAACTGCACCGCTCTAGCATAAGTGTCAGGGGCCCGATTCTCGACATCTCGGGAAACACCTGCCTCAATCCGGATATGAACTTCCGAATCTTCACTCGGGTGGCAATCAACGAGGAGCAAAATATCCATACTCGAGAACTTGCGCTCATATTCCTCAATGGAATCGAACCTCGCCTGTGTTCCGGAAGAGCTCCACCATCTTCTCTTGAGCCTCATCACCGATGAACTTTACCTTGAACTGAACTCACCTTGAAGAACTCCCGGTGGCGGGTGGAGACCCAGTGGTCTCTCGCTCAAAGTGGACTCCCACCACCATCTCATTGTGCCTCCCAAAGACATGAGCCGCACACCTCGGCCTCGAATATCGGGGCACACCATGATCGGGGACGGTGTACTCCAAATGGGCAATCCACTGGCCGCCGCTAACGCATCACCGGTGGCATCAAACTTCTCGGGCTTCCACTTCACAAAATCCTTCACCACCTACCCAATTCCTCGGCACCTCTCTGCCATATCTCGCCTCTGGGGCTACTTGCTCTGAGGAGCCGGAGGTGCTCTTGAGCTCTCACAACCAATCGAGTCACCGCTCGATCCGGGCTCGGGACTCTTCCGCTGCTGCGCGCCAACAAGGCACAGGTCTCGCCTCTGGTCACTCAACATGCTGACCATAAAAGCCCTCATAGACTCGGCAAACTCTGCTCCAGGAGCGCGATCTCACGGCGCTTCGATCGCGCCTCAACGCCCGCTCTAGGCGTAACGGGAGGAGCTGCTGGTGGAATGCCATCGATGTCGGCTTGGGACGATGTCCTGCGATGACGAATCCGATCCCGATACCTCGACCGCTCTCTCGAACCTCCTCTCCAGATGCGGGTGGTCGCATCTTTGGCGATCTACATCCAAACCAACAACGAATCAAAACTCACTGTCACCATTCCACAACACCAAACAAGGCATACACTAGATGATAGGTATTGTAAATTCTTAACCCTTTTCCTTTCTAAAACAATAAATCTAGGCGCACTGATGACTCGCTTCGGAGTCTTGGTGATCATGGAAGGATGACCTACAACAAAGTTCGATCTCTGAGATCTATGACTCGAGCTCGATACCAATCAGAAAGACCCGACCCAAAAGGGCTCTAAATGGGCCTTTACCCCAATGCATGTATTGGAAATAAAAGACATTATGAAAAATATATTTCGGATCCCAAGTAAAAACATAAACATTCAACAACCAAAACATACATTTCTAAAAGTATACTCGATCGTAGATTTATTTAAACCATTAAAACAATCCACCAAACAAAATATGCTGGAATCCATAAAACGTAAGAAAACATCCTGGGGCTCTGTGCCTGCCTACATGCATTCGGGGAAATAACAAAAGTCAAGAGTCATGATAAAATAAAATGGTCGGAGATGACAAAGCAGGATTCCATGATCACAGCTCCTCCTTCAACCATCCTGTCTCCCGCCTTGATTACCTCGTGGAAAACCACGAGAATAAGGGTGAGTAACGAATTACCCAGTAAGAATCCCCAACCGGGTACAATACGATATACATGATCATCTAGAAGAATGTATGCAAGCTATGAGTACAAACATAGAGCGGAGCACATAGCTTAAGTCCACACTTGGACCTCGGATGCCAACTCGTGGTCTTAGTCCGAGAAAATACCACAACACACTAAACGCGCTATACGGGAACAAGTCCCGGCCTCGGCTGTCTCATCGTCGATACGAAAGGTGCACTAGCTCAAGATCCCGAGGAGCTCTCCGTCCGCGCGCCAAATGAGCGTAAGGATGCACCGCGTGCTTCTACGCACTATGGGGTGCCGGGTCTAGTGGCAAGCCGCCCATATCCGGATACCACGCCTAACTAAATCTCTGGATCGGTGTCACCGACATAGGGTGTGAGACTGGACACGTGAACTATGTCGGCTGTACCACCGCACTTTGAGGCTAAGGAACGGGTCATGGTAGGCTTACACCAGAAGCCGCCCTTACCTTAACAGTGGCAATTAAGGCTACCTTGCCGAACACGCCGAGGACGTGCCGGCCGCCGGGACTAGGCATTGCCAAGTCATCATCCCGACCATTGGGGCATCGCTTAGACTACCACCCTCACCCAAGATTGCGGGGCCTACCGCTTTGGGATAGCTAATCCCTCACGGGGTCCAAGGACGAGAATCTGTCTCGAACGTCCTTGCCATAGATGCAAGATACTTTATGCATCGGGCCCGGATGATGCTATCTACCCGAATTCTAAACCTTAACAATAATAACAATTCAATCAATGCATCCAATACGTGCTCAACGGATACAAGGAACCTAGCATGATACTACGAAGCAAGAACAGATATCGAACATGCTAGAATAGAACAACCTAGCATGGGCTAACATGAGAAACAATACAAGAGTTCATGCCATCAGAATTCATAACAGAGCACCTAGGGCTAAACATGCTAGTAATCATACACGAGCATACAAAACAACAATCACAAATATACCGCAGAGTCCACACAACCCCTGTGAAGAAATCCTTACCTTGCTGGAAGACTTCTACACACAAATTCCTAGGTCGCGAACACTTCCGAGCTAGCTATCGAGAACCTACAAACATAGTAATAATCATAACCATATCCCTAAAAATATAATAAAACAGCAGGCTCGGCTCGGGAGCACTCACACGGCACCGCGACACGAAGCAAAGGCGCGTTGTTGGCGTGCGGCACTACGCCAGCTGGCACTCGCCGCTACTGGCACGCAAGCTACTGGCGCTGCTCGTGCGCGATGGGCGCTGGGCGCGGCGCATGCACACGGACAGACGGACTCAGCAGTAGCGGCAGCGCACGCACGCGCGCACGGGCGCTGGCGTGCGATGCGGACACGGCGAGCTGCTCGGCAGGGACGCGCACGCGGGCGAACGTCTTGGCGTGCGGGCGAGCAAACGCGGCTGGACGCGCGGGCGCTGGGGAGGGCCTCCTGGCGTGCGAGCGATCGGGCGAGGACGAACGACGATCTGGGCTGCTGCTGGCGCGATCTGGCGTCGGCAGGCTGCTTCGGCGATCGGGCGTGGGGGCGCCGCCGATGACAAGGCTAGCTGGGCTTTGGACGACGACGACAAAGTCGCTAGGCGGATCTCGCGTCGCGGCGGGCCGCCGACAGATCTGGGCGTGCGAGTGTGGCCGCCGGTTGGGCGCGCGACGATTGCCTGCCGCTGGTGGGCTTCTCTACCGGCCGCAATCAACACAAACACACTTGGCCAAACAAAGACACCAAACGGATGAGAAGAAGAAGAGGAAGATCGATACCTACCCTAATGATGATGATCGATCCAAAGGAGCTGCAAGGATGAAGAACTCGGGCAAGGCAATGGAGAGGAGAGCTTGTGCGGCCAAGAGGAGATTTGGAGAAGAAGATGGAATAAACCTAATTCTATTTCATTTAACCAAATGCACCAAAACTCCAAAATCCAAGGTTAACTAAGATGTGATGCGAAAGAACAACAAGAGCACCTAATGGCTCAATTGGCACACATCTCTACAAGCTTCCCAGAGACCCGGTTCAAACCCATTGCAAAGACAAATTCCTTTATTTTTACTTTTGCATCAAACCTTGCTCAAACCAAACCTCAAACCCCTCCAAAAACCTACATAAAACCATCCAATAATTTTAGTAGCTGGAAAAGACACAAACGACCATGACGGCCCGACCAAATTACCAAATTACCCCTAGGGCATACCAGGAAGACCGGGAAGAAAAACCTGGGTCGTTACAAGGGGCTGGCTCGGGCGTGGGTAGGGGCTGGGGTCGGGCTGGAGGAGAGAGAAAGGGAGAGAAAATGGGAAAAATGGAATTTTGGGGAAAAAAATGGGAAAAATGGGGGAAAATGGGGATTTTAATAAAAAAAAGAAATTTTCTTTTTCTCTTTTTATCCTTATCCAAAATTAAATCCAAACTTATCCATTTTCCAAAAATCCTTAAATCCCATTTCCCGGCTTCCTCCTTCGAGACCCGACTGAAGCAACCTTTCCAAACAACAAATCTCACTGAAATCAACCTCCCAAATCAACACCAAGGGCCCGGGCTCGAATCCCAAAGGAAACACCCAAACAACCATCACTTTGCCCAAAACCCAAATCACAACCGAACTCCCAAACGAATAGCCCAAACATCTCGGGACTCGCAGTCCACAATAAACAACCCTCAACAAAGGCAGGAGCTGCCTCGAAGCCCTGAAAATCCACAAATCCTGCCCAGGGAGCCAAAAGACCAAAATACCCCTAAGGGTCAAAACAGCTCTAACGACCCAACCGAACCATCGATCAACCTAAGCTCCTCGAGAACCGGATAGAAAATCGGGCCGTTACAATACTCCCTCCTTATAAGACTTTCGTCCTCGAAAGTCCTAAGACGAAACGGCTCTAGGAATACTCCACTGATTCCTAGCCAACTGAACTTCTCGGCTAAAAATAAAGACTAGCCCTCTTTGAGAACCAAACCCTCTTGGGTTCTCAAAGGCTCAAAGCCACAAAGCTATCCAGTCTGCCATAGACCGTCTCAACAACGAGACGAGGAACACAAAACTTGCACTACTGCCAAAGACGGGGCAAAGCTAACCGAAAGACCACTGCTCCCATCCGCTCAAGGATCTCAAAAGGCCTTACAAACCAGGGGCTCAATCAAAACCCTGCTAATCCAACACTGAACATCTATCTCGGTGTTACTCTCAGCAATCTCGCAGACTGGGCACAAGCTCCAAAACTCAACGCCACGCACTGGCGTAACTTTTCTAAATGCCCACAGCTGTTATCAAACAGCCTCAACTCTACACCATGCTGGCCAAACAACTGAACCTCTCAGGTTCCAGAAACTAAACGGCCTACTCTTGCTTCACAAGAGACCAACGAACCACAAGGCTTGCCTAAAGCCTTAACGAAAAGCAATCGAACCACCAACTGGCGATCGATCCAAAAGGCAAACTTTTCCAACAAGCACAAGCTGAAACTTCAGCTACGGCCAACCCTAAATGGCCAAAACCAGGCACAGGCTCCACTCGGCCTAGCCAACAAACTGAAGCCTCTCAAAGGCCGGAAGCAAACTTTTCCATGAAAAACTACTAGCAACTGGCCAAACCATCACGCAGCTACTAGCAACACAATAGCTTGAGGAAAACACCCCAAAGGCTAACCAACCAGAGCCAAGGCACCACTGTGCCAACTCTCTCAACTGAGGCATAGTTTGGAGGTGGTTTGGGTTTTGGAAAAATTATTGTTAAGTTTAGTGCTTCCCTTGGGATTTGAGCCCTTGCCCTTAATGTTGATTTGGGAGTTTGAATTAAGTGAGTTTTATTTAGGAGAAAAGTTGTTTCTGTCGGGTCTCTAAAGAGGAAGCTTTGGGAAGGGATTTTAGACCCATTTAAATTAGGAAAAGGAAAGAAAATCAAGAAAATCCCATTCCCCCTTGTTTTGCAAGTCTCTCTCTCTCTCTCTCTCTCTCTCTCTCCTTGCCGAGCCCTACCAAACCCTAGCCGCACCATGGCCAGCCGCTCCGCACCAGGCCGCCCAGCCGCGCCGCACGAGTAGCACCGGCCCAGGCGCCACCGTCAACCCCTGTTCTGCTCCCAGATGCCCCACGTTCGCCTGCACCGCGCGTCGACCCCACCGCTCAGCGTCACCCGCGCACTCCGTCGAAGCCTAGAAGCCAAGCCCATGTCTCTGTCGCCGTCCCCGCCCCAGGCTGCCCAGCGCCGCCCAGATGCGTCGTCCCAGTGTCTCCCCGCACTGTGTCGCTCACCGCCCTCGCCCGCTTGTCGCCGCCCGCATCGCTCGCGCTTCGCCGCCGCCCGCCCTTCGCTCGCATGCGCGCCGCGCTGCCCGCCAGCCCAGACGCGTCGTCCAAGCGCCGTCTCGCGCGCCCACCCACTCGCGCGCGCCCTCTCCAAAGCGTCTGCGCTCGCTAGCGCCCGGGCCGCCTCCCTCTGCCGGCGGCGCCTGCGCTCACTTTGTTTGGTGTGGCCCGAGCCTTGTGGCTTCTCGGATTGTAATTCCTGAGTCTTTTCTCCCTTGGGTCCTAAGCTGTTGGCTGCTGTTTATTTAATTAGGTTGTTTTTATTAAATGCTTAGGTTGCTCGGGTTCACTTAGAAGCTCGAGGGTCGCTTGGTTGATTTGTGATAGTTATTTCTGCTTGTTTCCAGGTAAGGATTCCTTACCGTGGTTGTGTGAACCCTGCGATATTATCATGATGTGCCTTGTATGCTTGTTGACTGTTATAAGCATGATAGTGATAGGGCAGCTATGATTGATCTCTTGCTAGCATGTTTGCCTGATTGTACATGTTAGTGCCATGCTAGGTTTGTTCTTCCAGCATGCTTGCGATTCCTGTTTTAAGTTCGTAGTATCATGCTAGGTTAAGTGTGATTGATGTGGATAATAGTTTGTTAGCCAGGAATCATTTACTTTGTACTCTTAGCTAGTATAGTAGGGTTTGTCATCATACAGAGGCTGAGAGCGGACATAACGTACTTTGTCCCCACGGGTCGGGAGTAGAGCGATGCATAACGTACCTTGCTTCCTGTAACGGCCCAGGTTTTCATCCCGGTCTTCGAGGTATGCCCTAGGGGTATTTTGGTAATTTGGTCGGGTCGTCAGGGCCGTTTATGTCTTTTTTCAGTTGCTAAAATTATTGGATGGGTTTATGTAGGTGTTTTAGGCTTTGTGGATGGGTTTGAGCAAGGATAGATGCAAAAGTAAAAATAAGGAAAATTGTGTTGCAGCTGGGTTTCGAACCTGGGGTGCAAGGAAGTCAGGTGGGTGGTGTGGCCAGTTGAGCCACAGGAGGATCTTGTTACTCTCTCGCAGCATATCTTGGTTAGCCTTGATTTTTTTGGGTTTTGGTGCATTTGATTAAATGAAAGGAAATTAGGTTTTTGTTCCTTCTTCTCCAAAACTCTCTTTGCCGCCCAAGCCAAGCTCTCCCAAGCCCCAAGCTGAATTTCTTCTCCTTTGTAGCCCCAAGATTCGATCGTCATTCCGGGTAAGTCTTCATCCTCTTCATCTTCTCATTTTGGTGTCCTTGCTGGCCGAGTGTAAAGGAAGAGGTGGTCTGTGTGTGTGTGTGTTTTGTTGTAGGCGCCCAAAGACGCCCAAATCTCGGCTCAGCGCGCCCAGATAAAATTTCATCACACTCAGGCCGCCAAAGAAGACGCCCAGACATCCTCTCGCGGCAGCCTCGCATCGCCCAACAAAGAACCCCTGCCGCCCGTATCGCCACCGTGTTGCGCCTGTCGTCGTCCCAGCGCGCCCGCGCGTGTTAGTCTGTGCCAGCACGCCTGCGCCCCAGCGCCTTGCCAGCGTGCAGCCCTGCCGCCAGCAGTGCCCAATAGCAGCCCCGACCGTGTAACCTGCCTGTCCGCTTGTCAGCCGCGCCGCGTGAGTTGCTCTCGAGCCGAGTCCTATTTATTTTATTATATTTAGGCCTATGGGTTGTGATTATTATTGTGTTGGTTAGGTTCTCGTTAGCTAGCTCGGGTTCGATCGCAGCTTAGGATTTTGTGTGTAGTTGCCTCCCGGCCAGGTAAGGATTTCTTACCGGAGTTGTGTGGGCCCTGCGATATATCATGTGATGCTGATTGTATGCTTGTTATGTTTATTAGCATGTTTAGTGATAGGTGCTCTGTTTTGAATTCACGACTGGCATGATTCCTTATGTTGTTTCTCATGTTAGTCCATGCTAGGTTGTTCCTTTCTGGCATGCTCGTATCTGTTCTTGCTTCGTAGTATCATGCTAGGTTCGTTGTTTCTAATTGAGCCCGTATTGGATTGTATTGGATTGTTTGCTGATTGATATGATAGGTTAGAGTGTAGGTAGGTAGCATCATCCGGGCCCGAATGCATAAAGTATCTTGCATCCATGGCAGTACGAGGTAGTACTCCGTCCCTAGACCCCGTTAGGGTTTAGCTAACCCGACCGGTAGGCCCTGCAATCTTGGGTGAGGGTGGCAGACTGTTAAATGCCCCAACGGTCGGGATGATGACTTGGCATTGCCTTGTCCCCGGCAGCCAGCACGTCCTCAGCGTGTTCGGCAGTAGCCCTTGATTGCCACCTGATAGGGCAAGGACGGCTTCCTGGTGCAAGCCTACCACGACCGGTTCCTTAGCCTCATGTGCGGTGGTTCAAGCTGACATAGTTCACGTGTCCAGGTCTCACACCCCTATGTCAGTGACACCGATCCAGAGATTTAGTTAGGCATGGTTACTGGACCTGGGCAGCTTGCCACTAGACCCGACACCCCCTAGAGTCTGCAGTAGCATGTGGTGCGCGCTTACGCTCATTACAGCGTCGACCTGAGAGCTCCTCGGGATCTTGAGCTAGTGCACCTTTCGTGACGGCGAGAGAGCAGTGAGGTGAGACTTGTTTCTCGTATAGGGCGTATTGTGTGGTGGATTATTCCGGAATAAGACCCTGAGTTGGCATCTAAGGTCCAAGTGTGGACTTAAGCTATGTGTTCTATTCTGTGTTTATATTCATAGCTTGCATATCTTTCGGCTAGATGACCATGTATATCGTATTGTACCCCAGTTGGGGATTCTTACTAAGTAATTCGTTACTCACCCTTATTTTGTGGTTTTCCACAGGTAACTAAGGTGCTAGACAGGATGGCTGAAGGAGGAGCTGTGATCATAGGAACCTGCTGTCATCTCTGACCTTTTTATATTATGACTCTTGTCTTTTTACTTCCCCTGAATGTATGTAGTCGGGCACGGAGCCCTAGGATGTTTTCCCAATGTTTTGTGGATTCCAGCATTGTTGTATCTGAGAAGGTTTTGAATGATTTTAATCAATCTCTGATCAGAGTAAACTTTTGGAAATGTATTTGTTTTGAAACAGGTGCTTGGAGACAGGGACAGGTTTCAGTAAACTGTATTGATTTCTGTTTGAATGCTGAATGTTTTAATTTTAATTGGAATCCGAAATCATATTTGTATTTTGTCCTTACTTTGAATGCATCCATTGGGGTAGAGGCCCATTTAGAGCCCCTTTTGGGTCGGGTCTTTACACTTCCCCCCCGGCAGCCGATGTGGATTTAGCTACCACATCGGCATAAGCCTAGTTTGTAGCCTGCTATAGCGAAACCCTGCCAACGGTGCAAGCCTGCCTTGGCCGGTTCTTAGCTTCAGGTCGGTGGTACAGGCTGCGCATGGATGAGTGACGAGGGCCTCGCACTACTGTGTTCAGTGACACCGCTTCCAAGTCTTTAGGCATGCATACCTGGCCCGCGTAGTTTGTACTTAGGCCCCCACATATATGTCGGTTGCAGCAGCATGCGGTGTGCGCGCACAGGCGTTAGTCGCCGGTTCGGAGAGCTCCCCTGGGCTAATGTTCGTGAGTACATTCGGATGTTCGGATGGGCCGTTAGAGCTGTTTTAACCCTTAGGGGTATTTTGGTCTTTTTGCCCCCGGTCAGGGTTTTGAGGATTTTCAAGATTTCAGGGCCATTCCTGCCTTCATCGAAGTTTGGTGGTTGTTGGTTGCAAGACCCAAGCAGTTTGGACAAGTTGTTTGGGAGTTTGGAGGTATTTTAGTTATTGGCAAATTTAATGGGTTTTTTAGTGCTTCCATTGGGATTTGAACCCTTGCCCTAAATGGTTTTGGGAGTTTGTAAGAAAAAGAGTTTTTTTTTAAAAATGAAAAGTTTGCTTGGGCCGGGTTTTGAAAGAGGAAGCTTTGGGAAGGGATTTTAGACCCATTTAAATTAGGAAGAGGGAAGAAAAATCAAGAAAATCTCTTTCCCCTTGTTTTGCAATCTCTCTCTCTCTCTCTCTCTCTCTCTCTCTCTCTCTCCTTGTCGACCTCACCAAGAAAACCCAGCCCTAGAAGCACCAACCCGAGCCACGCCTGCCTTGATCGCCGCACCGCCCGCACCAGACCACTGCACACAACCCATGCCCAGCCGCTCTGCGGATGCGCGCCGCAAGCACAAAGATGACCCACTCACCCGATCGCGCCCAGATCGCCTTCCCGCACGAGCCTCTCGACGCGCCAGCGCCGCCCCGAACCAGGCCGCCCAGACGCGCCGCTCTGCCCCGCACCAGACCGCTCTGCCCCGTGTCGCTCGCCCGCACGCCGTCCTCGCAGACCCGATGCCTCGCCGTGCGCCGCTTCGCAGCGCACCGCATGCCCATTCCAAAGACGCCGCGCTGCCAGCGCCGCGCCTGCCTCGCTTCTTGCTGCCGCCACCACTGCCTTTTGCCGTGCGGGTTGGGCCGAAACCTTGGGTATTCTCGGTCGGTATTTCTCGAGTCTTTTCTCCTTTGGGCATTAGGTTGCTAGCTGTTGTTTGTCTATTTAGGATGTTTTTATTGTATGCCTAGGTTGCTCGGGTTCGCTTTAAAGCTCGAGGGTCGTTATTTGATTGTGAAAGTTATTTCTGCTTACTTCCAGGTAAGGATTTCTTACCGTGGTTGTGTGGACCCTGCGATAATTATCATGATGTGCTTTTGTATGCTTGTTGATTGTTATGAGCATGATAGTGATAGGGTATCTATGTTTGATCTCTTGCTAGCATGTTTGCTTGATGTACATGTTAGTGCCATGCTAGGTTTGTTCTTCCAGCATGCTATGGTTCCTGCTTGAAGTTCGTAGTATCATGCTAGGTTATGTGTGATTGATGTTGATATGTATGTTTAGCCAGGAATCACTTACTCTGTACTCTTAGCTAGTGTAGTAGGGTTTGTCATCATCCGGAGTGTCGAGCGGACATAACGACACTTTGTCCCCACCGGTCGGGAGTAGAGCGAAGCATAACGTACATTGCTTCCCCAGCCAGCCGATGTGGATTTAGCTACCACATCGGCATAAGCCTGTTTGTAGCTCGCTAGGCGGAACCCTACCAGCGGTGCAAGCTCGCCTTGGTCGGTTCTTAGCTTCAAGTCGGTGGTGCGGTGCCGCAGATGAGTGTCGAGGGCCTCGCACTCGTGTTCGATGACACGCGCTTCGAGTCTTTAGGCAAGCGTACACGGCCCGCGTAGTTTGTACCTAGGCCCCCACATTTACGCCGGTTGCGGCGACATGCGGTGTGCGCGCGCACGCCGTTAGTCACCGGTTCGGAGAGCTCCCGGGCTAATGTTCGTGAGTACACGATTCCTTCCAGTTTAGAGCGGACTTGGTACTCTTAGGTAGTCGGTTTATTAGCGAGGTAAGAGGCCCTTGAGAGACACCCATTGGGATTGGCTTTTGAGTGATCATATGGTCGATGGAGAAAGACCCTCGAGGTGTCGAACATCTTTGGGATCGGTTTTTAGCGGATCAATTGGCGGAGGAGAAAGACCCTCGGAGATGTCCCGGGATTGGTTATGAGAACCAATCATTAGGCGGAAGTAGGAGACTTCCGAGATTCCAGTTCTGCCTTATAAGCTCGTTGAGCTATGATCGTATTAGTAGCTCGTTTGCATGTATACTAGGGTGCTAGATGATTGATGTATCGTATTGTACCCGGTTGGGGATTCTTCTTGAGTGTGTTTATACTCACCCTATATGTCGTGGTTTTCACGGGTAACTTGGGACAAAGACGGGGACGGCTAGCGGAGGGAGCTGATTGATCATGGGAGCCGCCGTCACTCTGTCTTTTATTGTTTGCATAATTTGTTCAGCATGTAGACGGACAAGAGTCCTAGGGGGATGTTTTTAAAAGTTGTTTAAATTGTATTGTATGATTTCATAAACCATGGCCAGGCTTGTTTTACTTTGTTGGTTTACTTAAATGAAGGTTGTTGTTTATGTTTTAAGTGTCCCCACTTTTAAATGTTTTGAAAGGTTTTAAATATGAGAACTAAACCGCTTGTGTAAGAACCCGACCCAAAATGCGGTCCTAAACCTAGGTTCTCACTCAGCATGCAAGTTAAATACTTCATCAAGCGGTTTAGTGCTTCATATTTAAAACCTTTCAAAACATTTAAAAGCGGGGACACTTAAAACATAAACAACAACCTTCATTTAAGCAAACCAACAAAGTAAAACAAGCTCGCCAAGTTTATGAAATCATACAATACAATTTAAACAATCTGTTAAAAACATCCCCTAGGACTCTCGTCCGTCTACATCTTGAACAAATTATGCAACCAATAAAGACAGAGTGCCGGCGGCTCCCATGATCAATCGCCTTCCTCCGCTAGCCGTCCGGTGCCGCCCCAAGTTACCCGTGGAAAACCACGAAAATAAGGGTGAGTATAAACATACTCGTGAAGAATCCCCAACCGGGTACAATACGATACATCAATCATCCGCACCCTAGTATACATGCAAACAAGCTACCAACACGCATCATAGCTCAACGAGCTTACAAGGCGAGAATCTGAATCCTCGTAAGTCTCCTACTTCCGGCCTAATGATTGGCTCTCATAACCAATCACGGACATCGCCGAGGGTCTTTCTCCTCGGCAATTGATCACCAAAAACCGATCCCAAAGATGTCCGACACCCTCGAGGGTATTTCTCCTCGACCATATGATTAGCTCAAAACCAATCCCAATGGGTGTCATCAAGGGCCTCTTACCCTCGCTAATAAATCGACTACCGGAGAGTACCCAAGTCCGGCTCTAAATCGAAGGAATCGTGTACTCACGGACATTAGCCCGGGAGCTCTCCGAACCGGCGACTAACGCGCGTGTGTAAGCACACCGCATGCCGCCGCAACCGGTATAAATGTGGGGCCTGGTACAAACTACGCGGGCAGTGCGCATGCCTAAAGACTCGAAAACGGTAATCAACACGAGAGCGCGAGGCCCTCGACACTCATCTGTGCGGCTGCTCTGACCACCGACTGGCTAAGAACCGCCAAGGCAAAGCTTGCACTGCTGGCGGTGGTTACGCTCTAGCGGCTACAACAAACTAGGCTTATGCCGATGTGGTAGCTAAATCCACATCGGCTGCCGTGGGGAAGCAATGTACGTTATGATTCGCTCTACTCCCGACCGGTGGGGATAAAGTACGTTATGTCCGCTCTCAGCCTCTGGATGATGACAAACTCTACTATACTAGCTAAAAGTACAAAATAACTGATTCCTGGCTAGACATACATATCATCATCATTCACACATAACCTAGCATGATACTACGAACTTAAAGCAGAATCTCAAGCATCTTTGGAAGAACAATCCTAGCATGGCACTAACATGTACAAACAGGCAAACATGCTAGCAAGAGTGCAATCACAAGCTGTCCTATCCACTAATCATGTTCATACAAGTAAATATGCATATAAGGCACAATCAAGAAAGCATCGCAGTGTCCACACAACCACGGTAAGAAATCCTTACCTGGAAACAAGTAGAAAATAACTACCATAAGCAAACCAAGCGACTCCCGAGCTTCTAAGTGAACCCGAGCAACCTAAGCATTTAATAAAAATATCCTAATTAAATAACAACAGTCAATCAACTTAGGGTCCAAAAGAGTGGAGGCTCGGGAATTACCAACCGAGAAGGTACAAGGTCTCGGCCCCAACAATTTTGGCAAAACAGGCTCTCGGCGGCAAGTGGGCTGGCAGGACGTGCAGCAGGGGCGAGTAGACTGGGCGCTGCTGGGCGCTGGCGGGCGCTGCAGGGACGGAGGGCGCGGCTAGCTGCGCGATGAGAACGCGCGCGGACGGGCGCCGCGACACTGATCGTGTAAGCGCGACGGCGCTGGAGCGCTTGGCGCGCTGGCGTGCGTCAGCGACGAGACGCCCGACGCGGCGCGCGCGGCGGCGCTGGCGACGGCCGGTGTGTGTGCTGCGCTCTTTGCGCGTCTAGCGTCTGGGCGACGGGCTGCCGGCTGCGACAGGCGTCTGGGCTACTCGGCTGGGCGACAGGGCTGATGGCTAGGCGACTGGGCTGATGGCTGGCAGGGGCTGCTGCTGAGGCTGGTGGCTCGAGGCTGCTCGGTTGGGTTTCTTGGTGAGGTCGGAAAGGAGAGAGAGAGAGAGAGAGAGAGAGAGAGAGAGAGAGAGAGAGAGAGAGAGAGAGAGAGAGGTAAAACAAGGGGAATGAGATTTTCTTGATTTTCTTTCCTTTTCCTAATTTAAATAGGTCTTGGTGACCTAAATCTCTTCCCCGGGCTTCCTCCTTCGAGTCCCGGCTGAAGCAACCTTTTCTCCTTATTAAAACTCATTTAAACCAAGCTCCCAAATCACCATCAAGGGCAAGGGTTCAAATCCCAATGGAAGCACTTAAATTAACAATAATTTTGTTAATTACCAAATCACCTCCAAACTTCCAACCAACTAGCCCGAACTTCTTGGGTCCTGCAACCAACAACAATCAAGCCTCGACAAGGGCAGGAGTGACCCTGGAATCCTGAAAATCCATAAAACCTTGACTAGGGGCAAAAAGACCAAAATACCCCTAAGGGTTAAAATAGCTCTAACGGCCCATCCAAACATCCGCATAATGTCCCGAAAACACCTGGTAAACCGAAATAGAAAACTGGGCTGTTACAATGAAGTATTTAACTTGCATGCTCAAAGTGAGAACCTAGGTTTAGAACCTACAAGTATGAGGTCATTCGAGGGAAAGTAGAAGCATTTCAGGGTCACCGAGAGTTGGGTACAAAGGATGTTGTAGGTCGTTAAGAGCGAGCGCGTTCGAGTTCTCGCGCCTGTGTTGTGAGTTTGTGAGCCAGTTTGATGGTAGCATGATTCGACTACCCTTTGAGTTACCCTAGTATGGGTAGTGTTGGCATCGTGGATGCGTTGTTGATCCAGTGTTAGAGCCATAAGTTGGATGGTTGAGCGAAGCTCTTTTAGTAGGCACATTGGTTTGAGGTATGTCAGCTTGGTGTGGTTATGCTCTTGCAAGAGTGAGTTGACCAATGTGGCTTTTCGTGGTGAGTTGACCCTGAGTGGGTTGCAACTCTTGTTGCTTCCTTGCTAGTTATGGCTCTATTGGGAGGCAAAAAGCTGCCTTGTGTGAGAGTTCTTGTTGGCATTGGATCTTAAGGAATCAAGTTGGAGCTGTACACGCCGGTGTACGTTTGTGTAGCTCATTCCATGGTGTATGTTTTGGGAACCACGAGAGGTTTATGTTGAGGAACCAGTGCTCAGTCTTTGAGGTGTTAGGACCTTAGTTCTTGACAAGAGCCCTAGCTTTGGTCGTAAGGATACCGTGTTTGTAGCCAGGTTGTTTCTAAGGCAAGTTATGCTAGTTGGACCTTGACCTGGTTAGAGAAACTTCTTTTTGATTGATGGTTAGAGTTCAGTTGGAACTGAACAAGAGCGGTGGTAGCGAAGCCGCGCAGTTTCTGATCGTCATGGCTAAGAGAGTTGTTCGGATCCTTACCTTGGGTAGAAGCTATGATGTGGCTAATGCTTTGAGTAGGAGGATGTCGCATTCTGTATCGTTTCTGGTCCTCTAGTTTTCAAGAAGTTGGAGGCCAACATAGTTGAGATGCTGGGGAGAGTTGCGCTTGTGTAGCCAGATGCCTGTTAGACCGTTTGATGACAGTGTGTGTCGGAGGGTGATTAGAGGAACCCTAGATTGTGGAGAGCCTCACCAGAGCTCAGTCAGACCCAAGCAGTGTACCTCGGGTGAGTTACTGGCAGTTTTGGTAGACTAGCAAGCTAGTGTTTGTTTGGAGTAGAGTCCGAATTGGTCCAGGTGTGGTTTTGAGTTGCTAGCAGTTAGTTTTGCTCGTGAGGCGAGTGGTTCGTTACTTGTCGGTTGACAAGCTAGTGTTGTTTTAAGTACCTCCGCGTTGGTTTTTGGGATTCTTAGCAAGGTGGTGCTTGGTGTTGACCAAGTATGGTTCCCATGTTGTTCGGGAGCTGGCTCGGTTCGAGCAAGCGGGCGTTGCCTTGAGGACTTGTTCCTAGTCAGGTTGTTTGGGAGTTGACCCCTCCTTCGGCGGATTGAGTAAGTACTGCTAGTTCTAGATTGGTGGTCCAATCGGTTGTGGGATTCCTCGGTTGATGCTTCCTAGAGATTTGGTTGTTGTTGCCTTTGATGAGCAAGACAGCTAGCGTGTGTGAGGTTCGCTGTCCTGCGGAAGCTAGCTTGCTGGGGAATCATTTCCGTTTAGAAGAAGTCAGCTTAGCTCCTGAGTTGTGTAGTTGATCAGAGTAGCGCAGTGGTCAGTCCAGCGAGAGGGTCCCTGCATTGTGTTGTTAGCAAGTGAAAAGTTGTTTGCCCCGCAAGGGCGGTGGCCAGCCAGTTGAAGAGCTTGAGTTGTTGCTGGAAAGTTGTTGGTCTTTAGGGTTTGAAGAGCCCTTAGTTTCTATGGTGGTTGAGTTGCACCGTGGATTCCAGCTTCGAGTATTGAATTTTGAGGTAGCCTTGTCAGTTCGTGTTTCTTGCGATTCGCCAGCATCACGGTTGTCGTTATTTGTATTCCTTGCAATGTTCCAGGTGTGGAGTTTCTGGTTGGAAGATGAGTTAGGTCCAAGTAAAAAGGAGGAAGTCCTTTGAGTAGCCAGTTGGACTTAAGAGTTGAGTGGTAGCTTGGAGGCGAGCTTTGCTCGTTATAAGTTTAGGTTGAGTTTCTGCAGAGCAAGCCCTTCTCGGGCTTTGTTCCTAGTTGTTGTGCGTTCGCAGTTGGCTTTATAGCTGAGCCACAATTGAGTGAGTTGGCACAGAGGTGCCGTGGCATTGGTTGGTAAAACCTTTGAGTTGTTATCCTTAAGGTGTTGTGTTGCTAGTAGCTGTGTGATGGTTTTGTCCTTGCTACCCGAGATTTTCATGAGAGGAATGTTGGTTGTTTCCTTGTCTGACAATGTTCTCTTAGGCCAGTTGCTGGTAAGTTTGCGTTCGGCCGATGAGGGGCCCCAGTTTGTTGGTTTGGCCGAGTGGAGCCTGTGTCTGGACCTTGTCTTTTAGAGGTGGTCGTAGTTGAAGTTTCAGCTGGTGTGAGTGGTGTTAGCCGTCTGGTGAACCAGGATTGTGCCCCTTGTCTTTGGTTCGGCGTTTTCTCTTTAAGGTGGTTGCTTAAGTGTTGTGGACGTGTTCTAGTTGGAGAAGTTTTCCTTTAGATTCAGTCGACACCTGATGGTTCGATTTGATTTCGTTAAGGCTTGTAGGCAAGCATTGAGGTTCGCTGGTCTCTTGTGAAGTAAGAGTAGGCCGTTTAGTTTCTAAAACCTGGAGGGTTCAGTTGTTTGGACAGCATGGTGTAGGGTTGAGGCTGTTTGTTAACAGCTGTGAGCATTCAGAGAAGTTATGCCAGTGCGTGGCGTAGAGTTTTAGAGCTTGTGACCAGTCCTCGAGTTTGCTGAGAGTAGAGCCGTAGAGAGGCGTTCCGAGTTGGGTTAGCAGGGTTAAGTGAGCCCTAAGATTTTAAGACCGTTTGAGAGTTGTGCGAGTTGAGGATGGGGTTTTTGGTTTAGCTCTATTGCATCTATTTCTTCGGAGTTTAGTGTATGCCCAGTCATGGTTGAGATAGTTTGTGGCAGACTGGATGGCTTTGTGGCTTTGAGCCTTTGGGAACCCAAGAGGGTTTAGTTTTCGAAGAAGGGTTAGTGTTGTCTTAGCCGAGAGGTTCAGTTGGATAGGATTCAGTGGAGATTTCCTAGAGTTGTTTCGTCTTAGGACTTTCGAGGGCAAAAGTCTTAAAAGGAGGGAGTATTGTAACGGGCCAGTTTTCTATTCGCGTTTTTCTGGTGCTTTCAGTTCAAGATTCGGTTGTTCGGTTGGGCCATTAGAGCTATTTTAACCCTTAAGGGGTATTTTGGTCTTTTGCTCCCCGGGAAGGATTTGTGGGTGTTCAGGATTCCACCGTCACCCCTGCCTTTGTCGAGGCTTGATTGTTGTTGGTTGCAAGACCCAAGATGTTTGGGCTAGTCGTTTGGAAGTTTGGAGGTGGTTTGGGTTTTGGCAAAATTATTGTTAAGTTTAGTGCTTCCCTTGGGATTTGAGCCCTTGCCCTTAATGTTGATTTGGGAGTTTGAATTAAGTGAGTTTTATTTAGGAGAAAAGTTGTTTTTGCCGGGTCTCGAAAGAGGAAGCTTTGGGAAGGGATTTTAGACCCATTTAAATTAGGAAAAGGAAAGAAAATCAAGAAAATCCCATTCCCCCTTGTTTTGCAAGTCTCTCTCTCTCTCTCTCTCTCTCTCTCTCTCTCTCTCTCTCCTTGTCGAGCCCCACCAAACCCTAGCCGCACCAGGCCGCCCAGCCGCGCCGCACCAGCAACACCGACCCAAGCGCCACAGTCAACCCCTGCTCTGCGCCCAGATGCCCCACGCTCGCCTGCACCGCGCGTCGACCCCGCCGCTCAGCGTCACCCGCGCACCCCGTCGCAGTCCAGAAGCCAAGCCCGTGTCTCTGTCGCATCCTCGCCCCAGGCTTCCCAGCGCCGCCCCGCATTGCTCGCTGCAGCCCAGATGCGTCGCCCGTGCGTCTTCCCAGCGCCGCCCCGCTTTAGGTCGCTCAGCCCCTGCCTCGCCTAGTTGTCGCACGCCCTGCATCGCTCGACGCCGCTCGCTACCGCCCAGCCCCGTCGCTTGCGCCGCGTGCCGTTTTTGCAGCCCAGCCCGCCTCGCCGCGCGCCCGCTCCAAATCACTCTGCTCGCCGCTACACTCCGCTCCCGCGCCCCACCTCCTTGTTGCCGACGGCACCTGCCTGCTTTGTGTTGGTGTGGCCCGAGCCTTGTGGCTTCTCGGATGGTAATTCTCGAGTCTTTTCTCCCTTGGGTCCTAAGCTGTTGGCTGCTGTTTATTTAATTAGGTTGTTTTTATTAAATGCTTAGGTAGCTCGGGTTCACTTAGAAGCTCGAGGGTCGCTTGGTTGATTTGTGATAGTAATTTCTGCTTGTTTCCAAGGTAAGGATTCCTTACCGTGGTTGTGTGGACCCTGCGATATTATCATGATGTGCCTTGTATGCTTGTTGACTGTTATGAGCATGATAGTGATAGAGCAGCTATGATTAATCTCTTGCTAGCATGTTTGCCTGATTGTACATGTTAGTGCCATGCTAGGTTTGTTCTTCCAGCATGCTTGCGATTCCTGTTTTAAGTTCGTAGTATCATGCTAGGTTAAGTGTGATTGATGTGGATTATTGTTTGTTAGTCAGGTATCATTTACTTTGTACTCTTAGCTAGTATAGTAGGGTTTGTCATCATACAGAGGCTGAGAGCGGACATAACGTACTTTGTCCCCACTGGTCGGGAGTAGAGCGAAGCATAACGTACCTTGCTTCCCTCCCGGAAGACGATGTGGATTTAGCTACAACATCAGCATAAGCCTAGTTTGTAGCCTGCTAGAGCGGAACCCTGCCAACGGTGCAAGCCTGCCTTGGGCGGTTCTTAGCTTCAGGTCGGTGGTACAGGCTGCACAGATGAGTGTCGAGGGCCTCGCACTCATCGTGTTCGATGACACCGCTTCGAGAGTCTTTAGGCATGCGTACCTGGCCCTCATAGTTTGTACTTAGGCCCCCACATTTACGCCGGTTGCAACAGCATGCGGTGTGCGCGCACACGCGTTAGTCGCCGGTTTGGAGAGCTCCCCCGGGCTAATGTTCGTGAGTACACCAGTTCCTTCCAGTTTAGAGCCAGACTTCGGGTACTCTCTCGATAGTCCAGATTTATTAGCGAGGGTAAGAGACCCTTGAGGACACCCGTTGGGATTGGTTTTTGAGCTAATCATATGGTCGAGGGAGAAAGACCCTCGAGGGTGTCAGACATCTATTGGGATCGGTTCTTGAGCTGATCATTTGGCTGAGGGAGAAAGACCCTCAGGGATGTCTCTGGATTGGTTATGAGGACCAATCATTAGGCCGGAAGTAGGAGACTTCCGAGGATTCCGGATCTTGCCTTGTAAGCTCGTTGACTTATGATCTGTGTTGGTAACTGTTGCATGTATACTAGGGTGCTAGATGACTGATGTATCGTATCGTACCCCGGTTGGGGATTCTTACTGAGTATGTTTATACTCACCCTTATTTCTGTGGTTTTTCCACCAGGTAACTTGTGACAGCACCGGGACGGCTAGCGGAGGGGGCTTATTGATCATGGGAGCAGCCGGCACTCTGTCATTTATTATTTGCATTATTTGTTCAGCATGTAGATGGACAAGAGTCCTAGGGGAATGTTGTTAAAGTTGTTTAAACTGTTTTGATAGTTTTTATAAATACTGGCCAGGCTTGATTTTACTTTGTGGTTTTGTTTAATGAAAATTGTTGGTTGTGTTTTAAGTGTTCCCCGTTCTCAAATGTTTTGTAAGGTTTTTAAAATATGAGCACTAAACCGCTTGTTGACATATTTAACTTGCATGCTGAGTGAGATCCCAGGTTTAGGACCGTATTTCGGGTCAGGTTCTTACACTGGTGTAGTTTTAACCAGGAGTTAAGTTGGGTAAAGTTCAATGGACTTTCCTAGAGTTGTTTTAGTTTTAAGACATTCGGGGACGAAAGTCTTAAAAGGAGGGAGTATTGTAACGACCCAAATTTCTGTTTCGATTCCCTAGGTATGTTCTGTTAATATTTTGGTTGTTTGGTTGGGTCGTTAAGGCTGTTTTGGTCTTTTGCTGAGCTCGGAGATGTTACTCAATTTCAGGTTCTTGGAATTGAAGTCTATTCTTGTGTTTTGGTAGCTTGGATTGAAAAAGGAAAATTTAAAAGAAAGGTGTTCGAGCCACGACTTGAACCCAGGTGGCTAAGAGTTGGAGTTTGGTTGTTGTTTAAATGAGAATTAATTAGTGTTGTTGCCAGGATTCGAACCTATGTTCTGCTGGGCTTTTAGAAGCTTGTGTTGGAAAGGAAAATTAATATTTAATTAGCGTTGTTGCCAGGATTCGAACCTGTGACCAGCTAAGCTTTGAAGGCTTGTTTGAGAAAAGAGGAAAAATGAGGAAATTAGGGTGTTGCCAAGATTCGATGCTGGGTGGCCAGGATTTCAATCAACAAATTAAGAGGAAAGAATCGCTTCTCCCTTGCGTTCTCCCTTTTGCGATTCACATAAGCTTTCTCCAATCTTTTTCTCCTTTTCCCTTGCAAACGAAAGACCACTCGTCACCCTCCCTTCTCTCCGGCTGTAGCCCTCACTGATCCCCCTCATCATCGTTCTCCCCTTCGCAAAATCATCCAGTCAGCCCCTCGATCAGCCACACCACCCTTGGCCGAGACTTCATCGCATCCAAACGCCCAGGTCGTGCCTCTCTGCCCCTTACATCCAGTCAGCCCCTCGATCAGCCACACCACCCTTGGCCGAGACTTCGTTTTACGTTGCACAACAGCATTGCAGCAGCGATCTAGTCTCGCCACGAGTGCACCGGCGCCCTGAGGAACGCAACGTAGCCCCGTGATCGCAGCACCTCACCTTCGCTAGGCCCTTCGCGGTGCGAGCATAGCCGCAACGCCTCGCCCTCAAGAGCCAACCCTTATTTCCGATCTCAGCCGCAGCATCGAGCGATCGCAGTATCGCCCCTCGCTGATCCATGCGCAGCATGCTGCTCACCCTGTCGTGCCGCTCTCCCACAGCCGCGAGCACCTTTGCCGTTGCCGAAGCATCTCGTCCTCACCTGGCCGCCTGCTCGCTCGTTGCCTCACGCGTCCGCGTTCGCCTTTGCGAAGCCTCGCTGAGAACTTCATCCTTCTTTGTAGCCGAGGTGAGTCCCTGTTAGCCTAGCCGTGAGCCAAAGTGTGTTGTTTGTTTATTACTGCTCCTTGGCCGAGAGCTAATGGTGTTGGGTGTGTGTTTGTGCTGTTGAGGTGCCTAGTCGAGAGCTGCCTTACCGGGAGTGGAGTTTCACCTAGCCTTGTCGAGAGCACTTTTTGGCCGAGTGGTTGTCTCGAGCACCTATTCAGGGTTCGGTAAACTCTAACCCTAGCTCGATTTAGCTGTGTAGTCCACTTTAGCTAGTTTGGTTAGTAATAGCAGTTTGGTTTATGTGATAGGTTGCTAGTAGATAGGTTTGGTGATCTGCAGCTCAAGGAGCAATCTATTTGTGTTTCGTTCTTCTTGTTTTTAGGTAAGGATTTCTTAACGAGGGTTGTGTGGACCCTGCGTTCATCTTGACTGTTGTTATTATATATATGATTGTTATGAGCATGTTAGTGGATAGGTTACTTGTTTGTGATTGAGCATGTATGATTACTTTCCTATCCTGTTCTGCTAACATGTGTTATATTTCCGTGACATGTTAGTATCATGATAGGTTTTCTTTGGCATGCATTTCTTTGTATCGGTTGAACATGTCTGGCCTGTTAAGGCATGGGGCGTGATTCTTAGAGAGACTAGTTAGGGTTGTCTTCATCCAGAGGCTGAGTGTGGACTTAACGTAATTTGTCCCCACAAGCCGGGTTCGCGAGTTGCACGACCTATGATGCTTTCGCCCTGAAGCCGGTACAAATTAGCTCCGTATCGACATAAGTCTAGTTTGTGGCCTGCTAGAGCGAAACCCAGCAGACGGTGTAAGCCTGTCGTGGCCGATTCTTAGCTTCAGGCATGGGGTGGTCTTATGCTGCTTACAGTTGAATGCCGAGGACCTCGTACTACTGTTCGTTCAGTGACATTTCTCTGAGTCATAGACATGCATACCTAGACCAGTGTAGCATGTTGAGGTCTCACGTCCTTACATGGTTTGCAGCAGCATGCGGTGTGCGCGCACGAGCATTAGGCACCGGGAGGAGAGCTCCCCAGAGATAATGCTTACAGTACAACATTTCCTTTCCTAGTCTATAGCCAGACATCGGGTACTCTCCCGTGTGTCCAGGACCAGTTTGGAGAGCTGGTCAGCAGTTTGGACATAACGTATCTTGTCCTAGTGATTGGACATTCGTGTCCCAGATGATTGGACCTTCAGGTCCCAGATGTTGGATATTCTTGTCCCAGTTTTAGGATCAGTTGTTGAGCTGATCATTAGGCCGGTGGTAAATCGTCGTCGTGATCAAGACTCTAAACTCCTTTAAGAAGAAAGAATAGGGAAAAGATCAAGGCTCCTCTCTATAACAGAAGCAATCTATTTATACGATTAGGTCTTCGAGTCTTCGAGTATTCTAGAATGGCACGAATCAATCTTCGCGATGATTTCTCGTTTTAATTCTTTTCAAATTTGTTTGATTTGTCTAAGGTAGGAATTCTGTAATTTCAGCAATCTGTCTCTTAATTTTTTTGGTTAGTCAACTTCTCGCTGCCCAACGATTCCTTCCTTAGTTACTTGAAGTGCGTCTGGCCTGAGTCTTTCGAGCTTTAATTGCTTGCAATCGCGCGTCTTGATTCTCTGCATAGCATTACTCTGCTAGTGTTAACCCTCCAAAAATAGAAATCAACATAAGCTTTGCGAAATCCATGCACGTGCTACTTTGGTTGTTTTCACCCAAATAATAGTGACTTTGCATTTTACTCCCCCAATGCATAAGCATTAGCGAATTACAAATTTTTTTTCCTAATCTTTCCTTGCTGGCAATGAAATTCAATTAATAAGTGTGAATAATGATCCAAAGTCAGGCAAAAATCTGACTTTATTTTAGAGTCATCAGCTATCTCGGTCAAGACTTCGAACTCCTCTCAAAAGAAAGAATGGAGAAAAGACCAAGCTCCCTAGTCTAATACAAAAACAATCTATTTATAGAACTGGATCGATGATAGCTCTCAAATAAAGCGTATTTTAGGCTGTCTTAGCTTGCATTATTTTAGAATAAAAAGGGAATAGCAAGCGCTAATAGAAGAAATATGATGAAATAACCTAGAAAATCAACTACATACATAAAGTGATGGTGGAAGTGCAGATTTGCGTTTTTAGCATAAAACTTGATTAAATTGAGCCTAATCAATGTTAGTGACAAGACAACTCAGCATCACCACAAGACGTACAACAGCGCGAACAGGACTATAATCGCCCCCGATTAATCGACAAATCTTCGAATCTTAGAATTAGTTACTGTTCGATATATAACATTGGAATCGCCCCGATCAATCGACAAATCTCCGAATCTTCCAGAATGGCACGAATCAATCATCGTGATATTTTCCCTTTCTACTCTTGCCAAATATGTTTTACTTGTCTACGGCAGGAATCCCGTGATTTCAGCAATCCGTCTTGTAATTTTTCTTGTTAGTCAACTTCACGCTATCAAATGATTCATTCCTTATTTACTTGAAATTTTTTTGGCCTTTGTCTCCTAAGCTTTAATTGCTCGCAATCTCGTGTCTTGATTGTCAGCATTGCATTGCTCCACTAGTGCTAACCCTACAAAAGCAGTAATTAGTTTAAGCCTTGCAAAATACATGCTAAACGTGCTATTTTGGTTGTTTTCAGCATAATAATCCATATTTTGCATTTTATTCCCCTAATGCATAAGCATTAGCGAATTGCACCTTTTTATTCCTATTTTCACCTTACTCGTAATCATTTTCAATTAATAAACACGAACAATGATCCAAAGTTAGGATATAATCTGACTCTATTTCAAAGTCATCAAACCCCCAAACTCGAATCATTGCTCATCCCGAGCGATGCTATTATAAGTGTAATAACAACTAAAAGTGATGCAAATCACAATGACGCGTTCTTCCTCCTGCTAAAAAAGTATAATCTTTAAATATAATTATAATAGCCCAGATTTTTGTCCCGGTTTCCCAGGTATGTTTCCAAGTTATTTCGATTGGTTCATTAGGCCGTTATTGCTTTTTAGGTCTTACAGGTATTTTGGTTATTTGACCTTAGGGTTAGTTTGGTAATTTATTAAATTTTAGGGTCGTTCTTGCATTTTGCTAAGATCATGGCTATTTTTGTGATTTGCAAGGCATCAGGGCTTGTTTTGAAATTTTAGGAGGAAAGCTTGTTTGGTCTAAAAGAAAGAAGTTTTAAGAGAGAATTCAAAGAAAAGGAAAAAAGAAAAGAAAAGGGGGGATTTTGAGTTCTGATCGATAAAAACTAGGAAAGAAAAGCTAGAGAAAAACTCCATTGATCTTTCCCCTCCCTCATTTACTTCTCCTCTTTCATCTTCTCAATCTCTCATTTGTCAATAGCCCAGTCGACCTTTAGCCGTTGAGGCCAGCAGGCTCACTGATCGCATCCCACGCACCAGCCAAAATCTGCCATCCCTGCTGCTCGTATCCTCGCTGTCGCACGCCTAGGCTCACACACAGCCATCAGCGATTGCAACCGCCGAGCAGCATCGCATGCAGCCTCACCCACGTCTCTGCGATTGTCAAGCCTCCCTGCTCGCCTCACTGTGCCGCATGCACCAGCCCGTATAACCCCACGTCGAGCCTCGCCACCGTAGTGACACACCCACACGGCCCCGTTCCAGCCTCGCCATCTTGCCTCGCTCATGCTCGTGCTGCAGCCCATCTCCTGCCCTCGCTGCTGTTGCACACGCTCGTCAAGCCAACTAGTGTCAGCACAGCCATACCTTATCCTTACCGCAGCCTAGATCTTGTGCTGTCAAGTGTTTCGTTCGGTTTAAGTAACCTCTGTTCCCGAGCCCTGTTTCTTTTGGCTAGTTGTTGTGGAATAATCCAATCACACACAAATTAGGAAAATGATAATTAAAGAAGAATGATGATGTGGCTTGTTCAAGATTTTTCCAACGCAAAATCTTTGCTTCTGCTAAAGCGAAATGCATGTGTGTGGTTCCCTAAGAATGTGCAAGTATACACAATCCTGTTGTACCAAGTTGTAATGTAAGTACAAGTCAACTCCATAGGGATTAGTGATTAACATCATGTTTAAGCCAAATTAGGAGAGTTAAGTAATAGGTGAAAGTTGTTGTGGCAGAATTAAGCTTGGCAAAAGAAACGTAATGTAAGTTGAACTAAGTGAAATACATCAGAAGAAGATCAGGGCTTTTCTGAGAGCTTCGCTTAGGCGAAAAAATACTAAGCTATGATGCGAACTACTAGCGACATTCTCTTTGGCTTTCTCAAGCTCTAGAAGCTAGCTCTCACGAGCTCTTGGGTCGGTTCTCTCAAACTCAAAAAATGCTAAACCCTAATGTTCGTAAAGCACTAGTCGAACCTTATCTCTAAGAGTTCGTAAATTCACAAGCAATCTTATCTCTAAGCAAGC
This sequence comes from Sicyos edulis, assembly GCA_036507275.1. Classification (NCBI taxonomy): domain Eukaryota; kingdom Viridiplantae; phylum Streptophyta; class Magnoliopsida; order Cucurbitales; family Cucurbitaceae; genus Sicyos; species Sicyos edulis. The sequence continues at coordinate 24,707,723 of CM071854.1, read as the reverse complement.
TTGACAAATCTAATGTTCTACAAAAAAAAGTATCAATGTTAATTACAATCTAAGCTAAGCAAAAATAAACAAAAGCAATAAAATGCAAAACAAAGTTAAGAAGAAGCTTGGTCGAAAACGTAAAGATAGCAACTCTGACTTGGCTCCGACGAACTCTCTACAACTCTTGCTAACTCTGACTATGCTAAGGCTAAACTATTAAACAACAAGAAATTGGAAAAACTACTAAACTACGGCTAAAACTCAGGAAATAGTGATAAAAAATCGAAGCTACGATGGAGGATGACCCAGATGGGTCTCTCCAAATTTGTGACAGTTGAGAAGGGAAGCTTTGTTTATACTTTAGCCTCGAGCGACAAAGCTACTCCACGATCTGCCTTGTTCCTTTGGGACCACGTCGACATGCTCTGCTCCACGATCCTCACCCCCAATCTTCTACAAAAGTGGTTGAAAAAAAATGGCTAGGATTGAAAGGATGAAGCTCGGATCTTTGACACGTGTCTGTGACTTAGATGTTTCCTCGAGCATGTTTCTTTGCTGGAATCCACTTTGCCTGAGCGAAATCATTGACAATTGTTTCTCTTTACTTCGTTATGGACTGTTTGGCTGATTTTTCTTGGGCGAATGCTTGGGCTAGATTTGCTTGCTCAAACTCTTCATTGTATAAATTTCCCTTTGCTCCGTCAGGAATGCTGCAGAAAACTAGAAAATATCAATTCTTTTTAACACTTTTAAATTTACACATATTCAAGCATATTTCGCTATAGCAAACCTTTAAAATACATCCTAAACATAAAAGTAAAAGATGATTCGCTTAAGCATAAGTTTTGGTAAGATGCAGCAAAATTATACATTAAATCATTCAATTATAGCAAATTCTTATAAAAATATATTATTTTAAGCTACTTTAACTCTCAATTCTTGAGAGTTTCCACACCCCCAAACTAACACTTTTGCTCGTCTCAAGTAATAGCTCCATTACTAATGGAGGGAATTTGCATTTTCCTATCTTCCTTCGCGACAACGAACTTAAAACTTTTCTTACTTCGCAAATGCCATTAACACATCAATCAGAGAATTCAAAAAAAATTCTAAGTTAAGCTTTTTTATAACTAGATCATGCTGGGCAAAACTTCAGATCTTCAGAAAACTCCATTTTTGCAATTCACTTTAGCCATTTGTTCGCTAAAACTCCTTTGACTTAGAGTTTCAATTCTTTAGTTCTTATAGCCTTCCCTAATCTTCCGAGTCAGCTGGAGGTTAGCATACATGGGTAGCGAGCCGACACACATTTACTTAAAATTCAACAGTATAAATTGGATCACCCACATTCGAGTTTCCTAAATTCCAATTAATCATGTTGTTATGATACTATGAAAATGCGACTTAAGAGACATAAACTAATAATTTATCTAGGCAAGATGAGTTGTAGTGAGAAAATAAACACATGCTGGACTAAACTCCAAGCTCCCTTCTGGAATACTTAGTTATAACCTGTTGGTTCAATGCCAGTAGGTTTGTTGTATAGTATAAGTCGTACGCATGAAACTAGTGAGGAGGTTATTCTTAACTCCCCTCTGAAAAGTGCTCAGTATAAGCATAAACTATTCATAAACACCTCTAAGTGGATTGGCAATCGACTCAAAGTAAAATAACACAACTACTTCCCTTATTCATAATTCCCTCAACTTGATTTAGATTCATAACTAGATTATATAACTTGCTAACTTCTTTTAAATTAAACTACGCATACAAGTTGCAGGAGATCAATTCTGAACGACATACTTGTAGATTTATTCAAGAAAGAAAATGACTATGTTGTGTTCGAAAAGTAAAAAATGAAAACTACAATAAAATTAAAAGCTATCTATGGTGCAAAGATTTGGTCAACACTGTTGCCAATGGTATCCTCATCCACAGCATCGCGTTGGCACGCAATTCTTCAGGGTCTACAGATGAACGGAGGCCCCCGAGATCTCCCAGTGAGACCCCAGTATCTCAATGCTCATCACATTTTCTCCTTCGAATCTTCTTCCTAATATAGTCGTCACAAGTTTCTTGCTGACCACTATCTTCTAGAAGATTTTTCCTTAAGAGTTTCCTTCTTGGATCCGTTGATTACTTGATTAGATTGCTGATCATCTTTCCTTTTTCTCTTCTCTTTTATTCCCTATGTACTACGGCTTGATTGCCTTTTATTTCCTTCCTTTTCTATTTTAACCATTCCTTGTGCAACACTTTCCTGTAGAAATTAGGACACATCAGCAGTTCTTGCTTAATCATCCTATACCCGTGTTTATACGCACATTTATTAGCTAAAATATCAATATGTCGCAAAGGTGACATCATGCGATGCTAATAGCACGTATGACTAAGTAATGCACTTCTTTTACGCATTACGCTGTTCGTTTGCTTTGCTTTTCTTTATTTAGAGAATATTTTTAAGGACTAAATAGCGTTATTATTTAGCGCTATCAAGAGACTTCGCAAGAAGTATACCAAAATCTCCTCGAAGAGAGAGATCATAGTACTTACAATTTAGCTTTTACATGCGAGCTTACATATATGAATTTAGACTAAACGAAATCAAGCATGCATTCATACAAAAATATAATGAAGAGAACATAGGACTTCCATCTTAAAGCTCAATTTTCGTCTTCGCTGGATTTGGCTGGCTGAGGGGAACGAAGTTTTGGAAATGGAGGCAGCTCATAAGGACCTCCATCTAGGTTTGTTAAGATCTGTTGCAACACTTGTTCACACTGAAAGAAATAGCGATGGAACCTTCAGTTTTCATCTCAAATTTCTCTTAGTAACTTCAATTGCTCTTCTCTTCCACTTGACTTCGTATTCTTTTTGCTGGGGTGAGCTGTGCCAGTTGAAGACTTAGGAGCAAAGCATAAAATTTTTCGCCTGGGAACGAATGAATCGTTGTCTTTCCCTATAGGCCTTGGTATCCACAAAGTTCTAAAATGAAACGAGGAACAATGAAGTGGATCACCTTTCGACCTTTCCACGCTCGAATCTCTCTTGCCATTATGACCCCAATGTTAACGGAAAGGCTAGACAATATTGAGAAAATAAGTAGTTCATGAAACGATTAAAGTGGACTCGTGCGTCACTGGCATTAGCGAGGACTTTAAATTGACGCCCAGACTTGCCCAACTACGTTCAGCTTTACTGCTTGAAATCTGCAAGACTGTAGTCCTTTGTCCAACTCAGCTCCTTCGACCCTGATGATTTCCAGACAATTTTTTTAAATCTTCCTCATCGAAGTCATTCAATATCTACTCATATTTAGAGTCCTTGTCTTTGAGCCCACATAGTTTATTCCAGTGTTTTGGCACCCAGTTAATTATTTGGCCGCAAACTGTTGCTTGGTGGTCGGAGTGTTCAAACAAACTGGCGAAGAATTCAGTCACCCAGTTTCGCCTTGCTTCGCCCGGCAGGGTACATGGGTGACTCCAGCCTCGCCTTTTAATTTGTGTAACTACTGGCTTTGGTAAGTCTTTGAGATTGGAGTTAAAAACTTGCTCTAACTGAGTGACTGTAGAGTCAAGTCTTTGAGGTAGAAGCTACGACGGCGGACGACCCAGATGGGTCTCTCCAAATTGGTGACAGTTTGCTATGAGAGGGGAAGCTCTATTTATACTTCAGCCTCGAGCGACAAAGCCTGCTCCACGATCTGCCTTGTCCCTTTGGGACCACGTCTAACGTGCTCTGCTCCACGTTCCTCACCCCCAATCTTCTGCAAAAGTGGTTGAAAAACAATGGCTAGGATTGAAAGGATGAAGCTCGGATCTTTGACACGTGTTTGTGACTTAGATGTTTCTTCGAGCATGTTTCTTTGCTAGAATTAACTTTGCCTAAGCGAAATCATTGGCAATTGTTTCTCTTTGCTTCAATGTGGACTGCTTGGCTGACTTTGCTTGGGCATGATTCGCTTGCTCAAACTCTTCATTGTGTGAATTTCGCTTTGCTCCATCAGGAATGCTATAGAAAAACTAGAAAATATCAATTCTTTTTAACACTTTTAAATTTGCACACATTCAAGCATATTTTGCTACAATGAACCTTTAAAATGCATCATAAACTGAAAACTAAAGGATGATTCTCTTAAGCATAACTTTTGGTATGATGAGGTGAAATTAAACATTAAATCATTCAATTATAGCAAATTCTTATAAAAATATATTCTTTTAAGCTACTTTAACTCTCAATTCTTGAGAGTTATCACTAGTCTACTTAAATAGTTATCTGTTTAGATATTAATTAATTGTTATTACTTTTTTTCTCGGTTAATTATTCGTACATTTTTGTATCTGCAGCTTAAGAAGCAACGTATATTTGTTTTGTTTTATTTCAGGTAAGGGTTCCTTTTTGTGGGTTGTGTGGACCCTGTGTATCTTCCATTGATTGTATGCTTGCCTTCTTGCTTTACTTTTTTACAAGCATATGTTAATGGGTAGGTTCTTGTGGTGTTTGGCATGTAATTACGATACGTATTATCTTGTTATGTTGATACCTTGTGAATGATCTGTTAGGGCCTGGCATGTAGAACTGTTGTAAATTGAGACTATAGTATCCCTTTAGGGTACCTTTTGTGCATGCTCGATGAATGTTGATTGTTGTTTATAAAGTAGTCCTTTACACTCTTAGATAGAGTTTGCTAGGTTGTCATCATCTAGAGGCTGAGAGTGGACACGACGTATATTGTCCCCACAGGTCGGGACCAGTAAGGATTGAATTCCCACCCCCGACAGTCGGTTGTGGTCATCTACCACACTAACATAAGCCTAGTATATGGCTTACTAGAGCTGGGTCCTTTCCTTAGTGTAAGCCTACCTTGGAACTACCTTATCTTCAGACGTTTGTGTGAACAGGCTGCCACAATTGGGTGTCGAAGGCCTCCCACCAGCTGTGGATCAATGGACACCTTTCTGAGTCTTAGGCTTACGTACCTGGATCTATGTATTTGTGCAGGCCTTCATTTACCCAGTTTGTAGCAGCATGCGGTGTGTGCGCACACTCACTAGAGGCCGATAGGACGACTCCCTCGAGCTAGTGTCGTTAGTACACCATCCTTGTCCAGTTTAGAGCTAGATACTTGGGTACTCTACGAAGTGTCCATGATTAGTTAGCGAGGTGATCACTTAGCCGAGAGTTAGAGACTTTCGAGGTTTGGGAGTCATATTGATGATTCATGTTGTGTTCCTATTGGTAAGCTGTACTAAATATATGCTAGGATGCTAGATGATGTGGATTTTACGTACTGTACCCCAGCTGGGGATTCTTACTAAGTGCCTTTATACTCACCCTTTCTGTGGTTTTCCACCAGGTAACTTGAGACAGCACCGGGTGTAAGGACCCGACCTGAAATACGGTCCTAAACATAGGTCCTCACTCAGCATGCAAGTTAAATATTTCAACAAGCGGTTTAGTGCTCACATTTAAAACTTTTAAAACATTAGGGAAACGGGGAACAATTAAAACATAACCAACAAATTTCATTAAGTAAATCCAACGAAGTAAAACAAGCCTGGCCAGTATTTATAAAAGAACATTCAAAGCAGTTTTTAACAACTTTTAACATCATTCCCCCTAGGACTCCTGTCCATCTACATGCTGAATAAATAATGCAAAAAACAAATAATAGAGTGCCGACAGCTCCCATGATCAACAGCTCCCTACGCTAGCCATCCCGGTGTTGTCCCAAGTTACCTGGTGGAAAAACCACAGAAATAAGGGTGAGTATAAACATACTCAGTAAGAATCCCCAACCGGGGTACAATACGATACGTCAGCCATCTAGCACCCTAGTATACATGCAAACAATACGATGACATAGAGCAAAACGGTTGAATTAGGCTATGAGCTACTCCTAGAGCGAGCCTATTCAAGGGCTTACATCTACAGCCTATCCTAGGTTCTACACCTGGATGCTCTTCGGGGTCTTTCACAACCTAGGACTCAGTGATGCCCATCGGGGACTTACACACCTAGGAAGCCCATCAGGGTCTTACACCTCCAGACTCAGTGATGCCCATCGGGGACTTACACACCTAGGATGCCCATCGGGTCTTACACCTCCGCACTCAAAGGATGCCCAAAGGGGGGCCTTACACACCTAGGATGCCCATCGTGGTCTTACACCTCCGACTCAGGTGATGCCAAGTGGGGCCTTACACACCTAGGATGCCCATCAGGGTCTTACACCTCCAGACTCAGTGATGCCCATTGGGGCCTTACACACCTAGGATGCCCATCAGGGTCTTACGCCTTCAGACTTAGTGATGCCCAGTGGGGCCTTACACACCTAGGATGCCCATCGGGGTCTTACCCCTCCAGATTCAGTGATGCCCAATGGGGCCTTACACACCTAGGATGCCCATCAGGGTCTTACACTTCCAGACTCAGTGATGCCCAGTGGGGCCTTACACACCTAGGATGCCCAACGGGGTCTTACTCCTCCAGATTCAGTGATGCCCAGTGGGGCCTTACACACCTAGGATGCCCATCAGGGTCTTACACCTCCAGACTCAGTGATGCCCAGTGGGGGCCTTACACACCTAGGATGCCCATCGAGGTCTTACACCTCTGGATGTCCATCGGGGTCTTACCAGAGCGGGACCTAAACTAGTTACCCCTACAGTCTTCTACACTATACATCACATGTCTATCCCTAGCATGGAACTAATCAGGAGAAAATAGGACAAGGTTATGCCAAGATAAGGATTCCACTAGCATGTACCTAATAGAATATAACAGGGACACAAGAAAAACACGATCTGGAAGCAAGAGAAAACATGTAACCTACCCACTGGAAATTTCATACAATCACAAGACATGGCATGCTGGAAGAACAAACCTAGCATGGCACTAACATGAACAGCAAACAACATGCTAGCAAGATTTCAAACACAAGCTGTTCAACAGCTAACATACTCATAACAGCAACCAAGCATACAAGGCACAATCATGATAGCATCGCAGGGTCCACACAACCACTGTAAGAAATCCTTACCTGGAAACAAGCAGAACTAACTACCTCAACCAACAAGCACCCTCAAGCTTCTAAATGAACCCGAGCAACCTAAGAAAACAATAAAAATCATCCTAATTAAGCTACCAACAACTAACATCTTAAGGTCCAAAAGAGTGAAGGCTCGGGAATTACCAATCGAGAAGGCACTAGGTCTCGGTCCCATCTATCTTGGCAAAACAGGCTCTCGGCGGCAGGTGGGTAGGCGGGGCGTGCGGTACCGGGCGCGCGGCATCGGGCGCTGGGCTGGCGCTGGGCGCGGGCAGGGACCGGGCGCTGCACGACGACATTGGCGCGTAGACGCGGACGGCGCTGGGGCGCGGGCGCGCTGGCTAGCAGATGCAGACGGAGACGCTCGACGCGGGCGCGCTGGCGCTGGGCGATGGGTTGTGCGACACGTGGGCGCGGCACGGCGACAGGGACTGGGCGCGACACGAGCAGGCTGCGGGGCGTCTAGGCGCGATGTAGGGGCCGTGGCTGGGCGTCTGGGCCGCTTTCGGCCGGTCAGCGGCGAGGCGGGGGGTGTCTTTGGAGCGTCTGGGCTGCTCGGTTGGGTTTCTTAATGGGGTCGGCAAGGAGAGAGAGAGAGAGAGAGAAGGCGAAAGAATAAGGGTTTTTCTCTTTTCTTTTCCTTTTTCCTAAATTAAATAGGCTTTGGGTGGTCCAAAATCCCTTCCCAAGGCTTTCCTCCTTCGAGTCCTAGCTGACGCATTCTTTTCCATTTAATAAAACCTATTTAAATCAAGCCTCCTAATCACCGTTAGGTCAAGGGTTCAATTCCCAAAGGAAGCACTCTAATTAACAATAATTTTGCTAATTACCAAAACACCTCAACACTTCCAAACAACTAGCCCGAACTTCTTGGGTCCTGCAACCAACAACAATCAAGCCTTGACAAAGGCAGGAGTGACCCTGGAGTCCTCAAAATCCACAAAACCCTGACCGGGGGCAAAAAGACCAAAATGCCCCTAAGGGTTAAAATAGCACTAACGACCCATCCGAACATCCGAATAATGAACTGGAAACACCTGGGAAACCGAAATAGAAAACTGTGTCGTTACAATACTCCCTCCTTTTAAGACTTTCGTCCTCGAAAGTCCTAAGACGAAAACAACTCTAGGAAAACTCCACTGATCCTTAACCAACCAAACTCCTTGTCAAGCCAACACTAGTCCTTCTTCGAAATCTCAACCCTCTTGGGTTTCTAAAGGCTCAAGCCATAAAGACATCGAGTCTGCCACAAACTATCTCAACCAAAACTGAACATACACTGAGCTTCGAAGAAAAAGATGCGATAGTGCTAGTCGGTAAGCCACATCCTCAAACTCGCACCAACTCTCAAACGGTCTCACAACCCTAGGGCTCACTTATCCCTGCTGACCCAACTCAGAACGCTTCTCCATGACGCTACTCTCAGCAAACTTGTGGACGGGTCACAGGCTCTAAAACTCTACGCCACGCACCAGCGTAACTCCTCTTAATACTCACAGCTGTTAACGAACAATCTCGACCCTACACCATGTCAAGCAACCAACCGAACCTCTCGGGTTCCAAAGAAATCACCACCTTACTCTTACTTCACAAGAGACCAACGAACTCCAATGGTTGCCTATAAGCCTTAACGAAATCCAATCGAACCACCACCTGGCGGCCGATCCCAAAGGCAAACTTGTCCAACTAGAACGCGTCCACAACACTTAAGCAACCATCTTGAAGAGCACCGACGCACTCAAGCCAGGGGCACATACCTGGTTCACCAGACGGCTAACGCCACTCACACTAGCTGAAACTTCAGATACGGCCACCACTGAACGACAAGGTCCAGGAACTGGCTTGACTCAGCCAAACTAATAAACTGGAGCCCCTCATCGGCCGACAACAACTTTCCAATGCAATCCGATCAGCCACTGGCCTAAGAGAATATCGCCAGACAGGAAAACAAACAACATACCTCTCTTGGAAATCTCGAGCAGCAACGAATAAAACAACACGCGGCTACTTGCAACACAACACCTCGAGGATAACAACTCAAAGGTTTTACCAACCATTGCCACGACACCTCTGTGCCAACCCACTCAACTGTGGCTCAGCTATAACGCCAACTGCGAACGCACACCAACTAGGAACAGAGCCCGAGAAGGACTTGCTCTGCAGAAACTCAACCCAAGTCTTACAACGAGTGAAGCTCGCCTCCAAGCTGCCACTCAACCCTTAAGTCCATCTGGCTGCTCTAAGGACTTCCTCCTTATAGCTTAGACCTAACTCTTCTTCCAATCCAGAAACTCCAGCCACGAAACATCGCGAGGAATAAGGATAGCGACGACCACAAACTTGCAGATCATGAACAACTCGAGTCAGCAAGACTACCTCAAAAGTTAAAACTCAAGGCCAGCATCCACGGTGCAACTCAACCACCAAGGAACTAGGGGTTCTACAAACTCCAAAGATCCAACAACTTTCCAGCAACAACTCAAGCCCTTGAACTGGCTGGCCTCCGCCCTCGCGGGGACAAACAACTTCCCACTTGCTAACAAACCAACGCAGGGACACTCTCGTTGGGCTGACCGCTACACCACTCTAATCAACTACACAACTCAGGAGCTAAGTTGACTCCTCCTCTACAGGAACGATTTCCCAGCAAGCGGACTTCCGAAGGACAGCGAACTTCACACACGCTAGCTGTCCTGCTCATCGAAGGCAACAACAACCAATTCCCTCGAAAGAAACAATCGAGGGATTCCACAATCGCTTGAACCACCAACTTAGAACTAGCAGTACTTACTCAACCGCCGAGGGAGGGGTCAACTCCCAAAACTAACTGACTAAGAACAAGTCCTCAGGGCAACGCCAGCTTGCTCGAACTAAGCTAGCTCTAGAAACAACATGGGAACCAAACCTTGGTCAACGCCAAACACCACCTTGCTAAGAATTCTGAAAACCAACGCGGAGGCTACTAAGAACAACTCTAGCTTGCCAACCGACTACAAGCATCCAGCAACTCAACCGAGGAACACTGTCTGGGTCTGACTGAGCTCTGGTTCCTCAACACGAACCTTTCGTGGTTCCCAAAACATACACCACGGAACGAGCTACACAAAAGTACACCGACGTGTACCTCTCCAACTTGATTCCTTAAGATTCAAACCAACAAGTACTCTCACACAAGGCAACTTTTGCCTCCCAATAGAACCACAACTAGCAAAGGAGCAACAAGAGTTCAACCCACTCGGAGTCAACTCACCACCAAATGCCACTTTGGTCAACTCACTCTATGAGAGCATAACCACACCAAGCTAACAAACCTCATACCAATGCGTCCACCAAATGTGCTCTGCACAATCCATCCAACTCATAGCTCCAACGCTAGACCAACCACGCATCATCGATGCCAACTCTTCTCGTACCAAGGAAACTCAAGGGTAGTTGAATCACTCTACCAATAAACTGGCTCACAAGGCCACAACACAAGCGCGAGACCTCGGACGCGCTAGCCTTTAACAACCTACAACATCCTTTGTACCCAACTCTTGGTGACCTTGAAAGCTCTTGCTTTCCCTCGAACGACCTCACACTTGTAGTCCTCCGACTACCACCGAGCTAGATCTCTTATGCAACCCAAACAGGTGCAACCTCAGAAAATGGGTACAAGGCTAGTGGGGATGCTAAACTCCGCGTGGGTCATAGAACTACTGCACATCCAGTGCGGCCGGCTCGAACCTAGGCCTCCTTACCGAGCCTGGTGCCAACAAGCACTACATCTTTTCGACTCAACAACTATAAACGAGCTCTACGTCCCCACTAAGGGTAGGGAAGGTCACACTCCAGGTGATGGGGACAATGGCACTCAAAACAAGAAGCCCAACACTCGAGCAGTCTAATCTCTGGCATCTCGTCCAACAGTCATGCCACGGCCGACCCCTGCATCCCACTCGATGCTCAACAAAATTCTCAGGCCAACCCTCAGGTGGCAACAAATAGTTCCACATTTGGAACATGCTAACAAAAAGAGTGCTTCACTCTACTAGCCAACTGAAATCCACGGACTGATTAAGTCCTGACAAGCAACCTCCACACTACACCCTGGCTACGGGGGTACTAAAAGAACTGGCTGCAAAACTACAACAGGCTTGCAAGGGGTCAAGATGTCTCTACATCTTCCTCAAAAGCTACTAACACGGCACTTGCCAATCGATCGTGTGACTGGTGGAGACTCTGCTAGTCCACCTTTCTCAAAGGACTTCCACCACCAAACTGCTGCATCAAACAGCACCAGAACAGCACACCTTGGCCTCTGAACATCAGGTCATCTCCACACTCGGATGATAAACTCGATCCCGGCCAACCACCTCGCTTCTGCTTCCCAAAATTGGCGGCTCCATCACGCCAACTAACTCATCAACATAAACCTACTGATCATGCCCTCCTGGGAACCTCCGGGGCTACTGGAGCTACTGGGGGTGTCTCCTAAATAAACTCTGTCAGCTGGGCTATCTGTGCCCGGGACTTCTCACTACGCGCTACAAACTGCGCCTGGGTCTCCGCTCTCTGATAGCTAAAAGACCTGCCATCAATTCTCTCATGGCTGGAGCACACCCTGCTCAAGGAGTCTCACTCTGAGGCATGCTAGCCTCTACCCTCTTCTCTTGGCAACTCAACTGCCAAGGCCAAAGGTGGCCTACGGGTCTAGACAACCTTGGACGTGGTCTCATCATCAACATGCGCAGTCCAACTTCTCGGTTGGAAATACCAAACGTCCCTGCTCCTCAATGTGTATCAGCATAAGCGATCTACACTAAACACAAAGCTAGTCTACACCGGGACTCTCACTACCCAACAAGGGTAACACATGTATACTAGGTGGAGTATTGTAAAATAAAACCCTTAGCTTAATGAACTCAGACAAACCTGACGGCCGCAGAGTGCTGATGATCATGGGGACAACAACCTACAAAGCAGGTTAGTCTACAGAATCTATGACTCTGTGCTCTGATACCAACTGTAAGGACCCGACCTGAAATACGGTCCTAAACCTAGGTTCTCACTCAGCATGCAAGTTAAATATTTCAACAAGCGGTTTAGTGCTCACATTTAAAACTTTTTAAAACATTAGGGAAACGGGGAACACTTAAAACATAACCAACAAATTTCATTAAGTAAATCCAACGAAGTAAAACAAGCCTGGCCAGTATTTATAAAAGAACATTCAAAGAAGTTTTTAACAACTTTTAACATCATTCCCCCTAGGACTCCTGTCCATCTACATGCTGAATAAATAATGCAAATAACAAATAACAGAGTGCCGACAGCTCCCATGATCAACAGCTCCCTCCGCTAGCCATCCCGGTGCTGTCCCAAGTTACCTGGTGGAAAAACCACAGAAATAAGGGGGAGTATAAACATACTCAGTAAGAATCCCCAACCGGGGTACAATACGATACGTCAGTCATCTAGCACCCTAGTATACATGCAAACAATACGATGACTTAGAGAAAAACGGTTGAATTAGGTTATAAGCTACTCCTAGAGCGAGCCTATTCAAGGGCTTACATCTACAGCCTATCCTAGGTTCTACACCTGGATTCCCTTCGGGGTCTTACACAACCTAGGACTCAGTGATGCCCATCAGGGACTTACACACATAGGAAGCCCATCAGGGTCTTACACCTCTAAACTCAGTGATGCCCAACGGGGACTTACACACCTAGGATGCCCATCAGGGTCTTACACCTCCAACTCAGTGATGCCCATCGGGGACTTACATACCTAGGATGCCCATCGGGGTCTTACACCTCCAACTCAGTGATGCCCATCGGGGACTTACACACCTAGGATGCCCATCGGGGTCTTACACCTCCAACTCAGTGATGCCCATCGGGGACTTACACACCTAGGATGCCCATCGGGGTCTTACACCTCCAGACTTAGGGATGCCCAGGGGGGCCTTACACACCTAGGATGCCCATCAGGGTCTTACACCTCCAGACTCAGTGATGCCCAGTGGGGCCTTACACACCTAGGATGCCCATCGGGGTCTTACTCCTTCAGACTCAGTGATGCCCAGTGGGGCCTTACACACCTAGGATGCCCATCAGGGTCTTACACCTCCAGACTCAATGATGCCCAGTGGGGCCTTACACACCTAGGATGCCCATCAGTGTCTTACACCTCCGCACTCGGTGATGCCCAGTGGGGCCTTACACACCTAGGATGCCCATCGGGGTCTTACTCCTCCAGACTCAGTGATGCCCAGTGGGGCCTTACACACTTAGGATGCCCATCAGGGTCTTACACCTCCAGACTCAGTGATGCCCAGTGGGACCTTACACACCTAGGATGCCCATCGGGGTCTTACACCTCCGGATGTCCATCGGGGTCTTACCCGAGCAGGACCTAAACTAGTTACCCCTACAGTCTTCTACACTATACATTACCTGTCTATCCCTAGCATGGAACTAATCAGGAGAAAATAGGACAAGGTTATGCCAAGATAAGGATACCCCCAGCATGTACCTAATAGAATATAACAAGGACACAAGAACAACACGATCTGGAAGCAAGAGAAAACATGTAACCTACCCACTGGAAATTTCATACAATCACAAGACATGGCATGCTGGAAGAACAAACCTAGCATGGCACTAACATGAACAACAAGCAACATGCTAGCAAGATTTCAAACACAAGCTGTTCAATAGCTAACATACTCATAACAGCAACCAAGCATACAAGGCACAATCATGATAGCATCGCAGGGTCCACACAACCACGGTAAGAAATCCTTACCTGGAAACAAGCAGAACTAACTACCTGAACCAACAAGCAACCCTCGAGCTTCTAAATGAACCTGAGCAACCTAAGAAAACAATAAAAATCATCCTAATTAAGCAACCAACAACTAACATCTTAAAGTCCAAAAGAGTGGAGGCTCGGGAATTACCAACCGACAAGGCACTAGGTTTCGGTCCCATCTATCTTGGCAAAATAGGCTCTTGGCGATGGTGGGCGGGCGCAGACGGCGTGCGGTGGGCGCGAGCGGATCAAGGCGCTTCTTTGGGCTCACTGGCGCGCGCGAGGGGGACCGGCGCTGGCACGGCAACACGGGCGCGCAGACTCGGACGGTGCTGGGGCGCGGGCGGGCTTGCTCGTAGATGCAGACGGAGATGCCCTACGCGAGAGCGCGGTGCGGCTGCAGGCAACATGGATCGGCGCGTGCGGCGCGAACAGCGGCGAGGACTGGGCCGCTTTCGGTGCCGTGCGACAAGCAAGCGGGGTTGTCTTTGGAGCGTCTGGGCTGCTCGGTTGGGTTTCTTGATGGGGTCGGCAAGGAGAGAGAGAGAGAGAGAGAGAGAGAGTGAAGGGGAAATAATAAGGGTTTTTCTTTTTTCTTTTCCTTTTTCTTAAATTAAATAGGCTTTGGGTGGTCCAAAATCCCTTCCCAGGGCTTTCCTCCTTCGAGTTCTAGCTGACGCATTCTTTTCCATTTAATAAAACCCATTTAAATCAAGCCTCCTAATCACCATTAGGTCAAGGGTTCAATTCCCAAAGGAAGCACTCTAATTAACAATAATTTTGCTAATTACCAAAACACTTCCAAACTTCCAAACAACTAGCCCGAACTTCTTGGGAACCGCAACCAACAACAATCAAGCCTCGACAAAGGCAGGAGTGACCCTGGAGTCCTCAAAATCCACAAAACCCTGACCGAGGGCAAAAAGACCAAAATGTCCCTAAGGGTTAAAATAGCACTAACGACCCATCCGAACATCCGAATAATGAACCGGAAACACCTGGGAAACCGAAATAGAAAACTGGGCCGTTACACTGGGACTGCTAGAGGAGAAGCAAAATGATCATGGGTGTCCAATATTTTATTATTTTTTATTGTTATCTTGTTCACCATGCACGATAGACTTTTAACTATATGGGTTTTCATGTTTTTAACTGTTTTAATAATCTCTGCCCAAAGACTCAACTGTGTTTAACTATTATGGATTTGGATTGTAAACTATTTTCGAATTGAACAAAGCAAGCATTTATTTATGGTTTTCTATTTCAATGTGGATGTTTAATGTTTTTTAACGATGCATGTTGAGTAAGGACCGAGTTTCGGACTGTTTAGAAGTCGGGTCCTTACAATAATTGCCTTAATACACCAAAAGCTTAACCATCCCAATTTATCATTCACTAAGGTCCTAACAATCTCATCTCAGTTATTCCCTTATTTCCCTTAGTCCAAAGTTCAACTCCTAGGTTGGAGATGTCTCCTCTATTGCAATTCATTCAACCCCTATCATTTAAATCTGTTCAAGACATTCTGTTAGAGGCTTATTTATTTGGGTTCCTTTGAGTAAATTTTCCTCTTGGCCGCTAATTGGTCTGTAGCATTGCTAGAAGAATAGTTGGATATCCCACGGCTATTCGCTCTTCTTTCCGTTTCATTTTTACCCAGAATGTTGTGAGGTTTTTTTTTTTTGGAAAATAGTATGGATTCACATAGCACCACATAGCACGTGCATTCCTCACCCTCAATCTTAAAGTCTTCATTTTCCTCAATGAAGGTGAGTCTTATTTCCCCCAAACTTAAATGAATCTAAGGTTATGAATATCAATGCTTCAAGATAATTGGTTTCCTCCCACATAATTGTTATATGTCCTAAGTTCAACAAGTATCCGTCCCAAGATGATTTCGTTAGCAAACTAGAGAATGATGTCTCGGGGCAGATTAAATATCAGCGTATCTAAGGCAATGTTTTGAAAGTGCAAAATTAATAAGTAAGATTCTATCTCAGAATTGGTCAAAACATAAACTTAAGCAGTGAATAAAATGAAAGAATGATTATATTAATAAGTGAATGAGTTGTAACGGCCCAAATTTCCATGCTGGTTTCCCAGGTGTTTTCTGTTCATGTCTCGGTTGTTCGATTAGGCCGTTAGAGCTATTTACTCCTTTAGGACATTTGTAACGGTCCAGATGTCTGTTTCAGTTTCCCAGGTATGTTCGGTTTAGTTTTCGGCTGTTCGGTTGGGCCGTTAGGGCCGTTTGTGCCTCTAAGGGCATTTTGGTAATTTTTACCCTTAGGGGTAGTTTTGTAATTATAATTATCAACATTTGCCTATAAATAGGGGGCTTAGCCTATTTGTAAACTCTTTTTCCCATTTTCTCAAAATCCCACACAAGAGATTCTCTCTCAATTTCGCCGTCGCCGAGCCAATTTCGCCGAGCCTGAGCAAGCTTTGCCTGGTTGCACGCCCGTTCGCCCCAACGAACACCGCAGCTGAGTCCTTTGCATTCGCTCTCACCAAGCCTCGCCGCTGCAGCATCATCTTCGCTCTCTCCAAGCTTCGCAGCCGCGAAGCCTTTGCCAACACCTTCGCCGAGGCCAAGATCCAAGACCTTTTTCTTCCATTTTAGGGTATCAACTTCCCCAAGCCTTTTGTGATGATTGCCTCTTCGTTAGGTCTTCAAATATTGTTTAATACATATTTATTACCTGTCATATGCCTAGGTGGTGTGTCTCTGCAGCTCCAGAAGCAATTTACTGTTTTTATTTCTGCTTGTTCAGGTAAGGATTTCTTACCGGAGTTGTGTGGGCCCTGCGAAAATACCCTGAAAGCATATGTATACCTTGAAAGCATGTATGAGTGTTCTAGTGATAGGATTCTTGTTTCTGAAATGTCGGCGTGTTCATTGTTTATCCATGTTTCTAGTTTGAAGTTTTGTAGAGCCATGCTATGTGTATTTCTTACATTGGCAAATCCATGTTTCTTGTTTACATTCCGTAGAACCTGCTAGTGCAGTATTGTCATAGATCTCTGCCTGTTGCACTGCTATTTATAAGATTGTGTTTAGGAGACTGTTAGGAACCGTTAGTGTAGGTTAGTGGGTGTAAGTCCCCGATGGGCATCACACTGTAGCAGTATGTGTAAGTCCCTGATGGGCATCATAGTGCTTCTAGGGAGTGTAAGTCCATATTGGGCAGCTTATAAACCTAGTAGAAGTAAGTCCCCGATGGGCATCCTTGAGCTTGAGCTGGTATAAGACCCCGATGGGCTTCCGTATATTGATCAGGTGTAAGACCCCGACGGGCATCCTTATGCTTAAGCTAGTGTAAGTCCCCAATGGGCAACCGTGAGTGTTGTTTGAGTAAGACCCTGTTGGGTGTCATCACGCTTAAAAGTGAGTAAGTCCCCGATGGGCCTTACCAGGTATAAGACCCCAATGGGCATCCTGAAGGTGTAAGTCCTCGATGGGCAACCTCGAGTGCCGCTTGAGTAAGACCCTATTGGGCGTCATCGCGCTCTGTAGTGAGTAAGTCCCCGATGGGCCTCACCAGGTGTAAGACCCCGATGGGCATCCCTGAGTTTGAGTTGGTGTAAGACCCCGATGGGCATCCACATGTTCCAATTGGAATAAGACCCTAATGGGCATCCTTGTGTTAACTGTATGAGGTTGTAGTTGTAAGTCCCGAACGACAGCTTGGTAAGTCCTTGAATAGTGTAACGACCCGACCCGAATGGGGTTCTAAATAGGCCATTACCTCAATGCATGCATACAAATCTACAGAAAATTTGCAAGATGGTGTTTGGATTCTAAGTAAAAACTAAAACATGAAAACATCCATTTAAAAATCAACATAAATTCCTGAAACCTGTCCCTGTTTCCAAGCACCTGTTCCAAGACAAATACATTTCCAAAACATACTCTGATAAGAGATTTATTTAAAACATACAAGCTATGCAATAGTTACAACAATGCTAGAATCCTAAATACATTCGAGAAAACACCCTAGGGCTCAGTGCCCAACTACATGCATTCGTAAGACATTTAAATCATAAACATAAACATAAGACTCGAGAGTTGAACAACGGGTTTCCATGATCACAGCCTCCTCCTCCACCATCATCCCGTCTCGCACCATGGTTACCTGTGGAAAACCACATAATGAGGGTGAGTAACGAATTACTCAGTAAGAATCCCCAACAGGGTACAATACGATATACATGGTCATCTAGCAGAAAGAGATGCAAGCTATGAATATAAACACAGAATAGAGCACATAGCTTAGCCCACACTTGGGCCTCGGATGCCAACTCAGGGTCTTAGTCCGGAAATCAATCACCACATCCACACAATACACAAGTCGCCCTATACGAGAAACAAGTCCCGACCTCACTGCTTCTCTTGTCCGAATGAAAGGTACACTAGCTCAAGATCCCGAGGAGCTCTCCGGTCGTGCGCCAGTAATGAGCGTAAGCATGCACTGCGTGCTACTGCAGACTATGGGGGGTGCCGGGTCTAGAGGCAAGCTGCCCATGTCCAGTCACCACGCCTAACTAATTCTTTGGATCGGTGTCACTGACATAGGGGTGTGAGACCTGTACACGTAAACTATGTCAGCCTGAACCACCGCACCTGGGGCTAAGGAACGGGTCGTGGTAGGCTTACACCAGAAGCCGCCCCTTACCTTAACAGGTGGCAATCAAGGGCTACGGCCGAACACGCTGAGGACGTGCCGACTGCCAGGGACGAGGCAATGCCAAGTCATCATCCCGACTGTTGGGGCAGTTAACAGTCTGCCACCCTCACCCAAGATTGCATGGCCTACCGCTTGGGTTAGCTAATCCCTCACGGGGTCTAGGGACGGAGCACTGTCTCGACGTTCCTGCCATGGATGCAAGGTACTTTATGCATCAAGCCCGGATGATGCTATCTACCTGCAACTCTAACCTGCCCTAGCCATCAGCAAACAATTCCATAAAATCCAATACGTGCTCAAAAAGAATACAACGAGCCTAGCATGATACTACGAAGCAAGGAACAGATACGAGCATGCCAAAAAGGAACAACCTAGCATGGATTAACATGAGAATTAATCAGGAAAATCATGCTAACCGGGAATTCAGGAACGAGCACCTATTACTAAATATGTGAATAAACACAAACAAGCAATCAATCAGCAATCACATATAATATCGCAGGGTCTACACAACTCCGGTATGAAATCCTTACCTGGCCGGAAGACCTCTAAACACAAGACACCTAAGCTGCGATCGAACCCGAGCTAGCTAGCGAGAACCTAACAAAAACAACAATAATTACAATCAAAAGGCCCAAATAATATAAAACAAACAGGGCTCAGCTCGAGAGCAACTCACGAGGCACGGCTGACACTCGAACGGGCAAGCTGCACGGCGGGGCTGCAGCTGGGGGCGCGCTGACACGGCGCTGGGGCGCGCTGGGGCACGGCTGGGCGAGCAGGACGCTCGGGCGAGGATGCAAACGCGCGGGCGAGCTACAGGGGCGAGGGCGACACGGATCCGGCGACACGGATCCGGCGACACGGAGGCCTAGGAGACACTGTGCGAGCGGCTCAGAGCTGGGCCGGCGATCTTGCGCGATCAGGCGGTGAGCTCGGGCCGGCGACTGGTGGGCGGTGGCGGCGCGCGACCTGGCGAGGCGGGGCTCGGCCAGTAAGGCTTAGGCCAGCGGCACTGGCGAGCCAAGGGCTCGGGCTGGGCTAGGCTGTTCGGGCTAGGGCTAGGTCGGGGAGAGAGAGAGAGAGAGAGAGAGAGAGAGAGAGAAAGTGAATTTGGGGAAAAAAAAGAAAAGAAAAGAAAATGAATTTGGAAAAGAAAAGGAAAATGGGAAATAAAAGGAAAAATAAGGATTTTATCCAAAATCCATCCTTATCGACTTTTATCCTTAAAAATCCCATTTCCCGGCTTCCTCCTTCGAGACCCGGCTGAAGCAACCTCTTCCAATAAATAAAACTCACTAAAACCAACTCCCAAAATCAACACCAAGGGCTCGGGCTCGAATCCCAAAGGAAGCACACAACCAACCATCTCTTTGCCAAAACCCAAATCACAACCGAACTCCCAAACGACTAGCCCAAACATCTCGGGACTCGCAGTCCAACCCAAACAAGCCTCGACAAAGGCAGGAGCTACCTCGAAGCCCTGAAAACCACAAATCCTGCCCGAAGAGCCAAAAGACCAAAATACCCCCAAGGGTCAAAACTGCTCTAACGACCCAACCAACAACCGAAACTTGACCCGAAGGCACCTCGAAAACTGGGATAGAAAATTGGGCTGTTACAAATAGGCAAGTTCTAGAAATGACGGTTAGCTCGAACCAAGTTGTTTTCTCTGTGCTCATGTTTGGTTGCATGTATCTGTGTGCTAGATGATTGGTTTTCGTATTGTACCCCGGTTGGGGATTCTTACTGAGCGACTCATTGCTCACCCTTATTTTTCTGTGGTTTTCCACTAGGTAACTTGGGACTGAGACTGGATGGCTAGGAGGATGCTGCTGGATGATCATGGACAGAGTACTCTGAGTCGTGTCATGTTGTTCTTGATTTTTTTGCATGTAGATAGGGCATGGAGCCCTTAGGTGGACTTTGTTGTAATTCGGTTTCTTTGTTAAACTTGTTCGGACGTTTTCTTTTGCAAATAAATGATACTCTGGCCAGGGTTGGTTTTGGTAAAAATTTTGACAAGTGCTTGGAAACAAATTAACAAACTTTTTCGAAAGATTTTTATGTTATAAAGTTTTCTATTTATTTCTGCATTCATGATTTCTGGTTTATTTACATGCATAAGAGCTTAAAGGCCTAGGTTTAGGACCCTATTCGGGTCGGGTCTTTACATGAGCATAGTAAATAAAATGAAAGATAGGATAAGCAGGGACAGGGACTTCCTTTTTCACCTTTCATCTTCTGAATCAGAGCTATCAAAGTCGGTGGAAAAGACAATGTCTTGGAGATTCAGGAAGGTAGGTCTGCGAAACTATGGGTCCAAGCGAGCCAGTATGTCAAAGATCATCCTGTCTCGTTTTTTCGCGTAGTCCACAAGCTTTTCATATTGTTGACGAGCAGCCAAATGATGTGCCTAATTTTCTCATGCATCGTCCTTTTCATCTTTGTTGGGCGAGTAGACACATGGAGGTGTGTAGAAGGTCCCGACTCATTTGTCAAGTTTGCATGTTTAGATGCGAACTCGACCATGAGGTGTTAAATACTGCCATGCACTTCATCAAGCTCGTGCCCTATTGGTATCAGTCAAACTCTCTACCGCTTGGCCAGGGTTGACTCAGCCTTATCCACTTCGTCTCTGATTCTGCGCCGGATTAGGTCATTCAGTGCAAGTTTTCTCTTCTTCCAATACCTCATTGATCATCTAACATCGATGATTTTCCTTCCCAATGCATCCTTACTTTTCCTTCTGCACGAACTGCTGCAACCTCAATAAGCCTAGAGGTGTCTGCCCTCACGCTCCTTCTTCCGTCTTCCTCCACTCTCCAGTCAATCTCTTCAAGGTCTCTCTCGTCCATTGAAGGCGTCAATCCTTTGAAATACCCTGAGGTGTCGGGATCATTACTCTTTACCACTTGACATGGTGCTGAAGTAACAACCCTTGCCTTCCTAGGAATCTCCAAGGACTCTTCCACTATTGCAATACGTTTTTCCATCCTTTCGGTTGGGGCAGTCACTTACCTTGGCATGGGTGGTCCGGCTTGTAACTGTTCATCTTCATTGTGCACAGATGTATCTTCAATTGGCTTAGGATCCTGATTGTGGTCTACTTCTCCTTACTGCTCCATTCGAATTTGCCACCATTTTCTATAGATTGTTGCAAGTCTTCACACCATGGTGTAGTTTATGGTAAAATTGTAAGGTGGGAGTTTTTTGGTTGAAAGGGAATGGGTAATAGATAAATGAAATTTTTTAGGGTGTTTATCAGTCGAAATAAAAGGGTATGACGATCGAAACGAAAATCATCGCATGTGTCAGGGCGACGATTGGATTTTTGGCGGTCATACACTTTCTGCACACCGTTGGATCTAAATCCTATAATCTTACTGCTCTATATCCGTCCGCAATTAATGATCATGATTGTAAACAAAGATCTACTGACTTTATTAAAAGTAAAATTGCAAAGAAATAAAGAAAACAAAAATTAAAAAGAAATAAACAGTAAAACTCGGTTAATCTTCTCTCAAAAGTAAATAGGACATATTTAAACTTAGCATGCATGGAGCGAAATTTAAAAGTTACCTATACGCTTTGGCTCCACTTGCATACTCGCGCACTTATTCTTCAGTCAATGCGAATGAAGATATCCTGCATTAAACATCCCCATTCAAGTAATGCTTAAGCCTTTACCCATTGACTACAAACGCATTTCCATTTTCTTCATTCTTAATCCTGATTGCTCCTTCTGGTTTTACCTACTTAATGCGAAATGGTCCAGACCACTTAGATCTAAGCTTTCCTGGAAACAAACAAAGTCTAGAGTTAAATAATAAAACTTGTTGTCCAACCTCAAAAGTTCGAGGAGTCAGCTTACGATCATGCCATTTTTTCGTCTTTTCCTTGAACAATTTTGCATTTTCATATAAAAAGTGTCTATGCTCTTCCAAATCGAGTAATTGCATCATTCTAACAGTACCTACTTTCTCGAGATCAAGATTTAATTTCTTAAGCTCCCAGAAAGCTTTGTGTTCTAGCTTGATTGGCAAATAGCATGCTTTCCCATACACTATTTTAACGCCCAAGTTTTTCGGTGTATTTTTTTTTATTAATTTTGGGCTTATGGGCATTTTGGTAACTATACCCCTAGAGACCATTTTGCAATTATTGTTAATCATTGGGTAAATTTGTATTTGAGGAACTTTTGGGCATTTGAGAAAATTGGTTGGATTTGTGAAAAGAAATAAGTTATTTGACAAGGATTTGATCTTTTTTAATTAAAGAAAAGATGAAAAATCTCTTTTAAAAAAAAAGCTTGAAATTTGATTTTGGAAAACAAAGGACCCATTTAGGTGTTTTAAGCTATTTTAATAAGAAAAGGGAAATGGGTTTTGTTTTAGAAAGAACAAAATAATAAATTCATTTGAACTTTGGAAAGGAAAAGAAATGACTGGAAATAAATGGGTTTACTAAAATTAAAAGGAGGCCATTTATGTTTTAAAATAATAAAAGAAAAAAGGAAATTTAAAGAAAAAGAAAAAAAAAATTCATTCCTTTTTTGTTCTTCTTCCTTCTTCACCCACCCAAACCTTAGAACCCAATACCTTAAAGCCACCGCCGCCCTTGTTGTTGCCGCCGTCAAAGACCCAGCCGCACGCAAGCCTGCGTTGCCCCCTTCTTCATCGATGATCGTCGCTGCAGCAGACGCGAGTTCGTGCTCAGCCCCACGTGCGTCTCGTCTAACTGCATTTCGTCTCTACGCGCGCATTCCAGCCACTACAGTCCTACTGTTTGACACATCAGCAAGTCCCGCACTAGCGGGTCAGTCCCTTGTTCGATGACACCTTGCCGCCTCAGAACCTGGTTTGTGGCGTGCTCGTGTCAGTCAGGTTTTGGGTAAGGCTTTCTAACCTTTCAACGTTGTTCTGTTCCTATTCATCGATGTGGGTTAGCTGTTTGGTTTTAAGAGTTGGTTTTGGTTGTTCGTGAAGCGTTGTTCTTGTTGGATCCCATGGCGTGTTATTTTTGTTGGATTCAAGTTTTTCCAGGTGTGAAAAACTGGGTTGACTTGGATTTTGGGTAAGTTTTGAAGTCCATATCGTTGGTTTGGAGTTCGAAAATAATTGTAAGTTGGGTAGCTTCTAATTAAGGTTAATTGTTAGATTGCTCGACTGAGTTTGATTGATCATTTGACTGTATCTCAAGGGGCATTTTTCTTAGTTTGTTTTGCATTTTTCTAATTTTCAAGAACTTCATGTAGTTCGGCATTTGCCGAAGCGCATCAACCAAGAGAATGTTGATATGAATTTGTTTCAAAATATCCATGAATTTCTCTAATTGCGATTCACTTCCTTTTCATCTGATTCTTTGAGGGTATGGTGGCGGTAATGGTTTTACCACATCTGTGGCTTCCTTTGCTATGGTTGGTTCTTCGTTCGCACTCTTTGCTAGTTGCTTCCCTATTGATGGTCCCGTTGGGGCTTTTTGTTCCCTAATAGTAGCTAATTTCCTCACTATCCATCAAGGGTTTTCCACTTCGTAATTCAATTGCATTTACTTGCTCTTTGCCATTCTGCTTAGAGCCTTCCGTATTTGAAGGTAATTGTCCTAGAGGTCTATTTTTTATATCTGCTGAGATTTGGCCTAATTGCAGTTCTAACGCTCGAAGAGTTGCTTGTTGAGTCTTCAAAAGGTTTTGATGTTCCATCATAACCATGTCGTTCTTCGCTATGTAATCTTTCAATGCTGAATCTGACTATAGAGCTTGCTGGTGGTTACTTCATAAACCAGATTGTGGAGGTGTGCGTTGTTGTCCCACTTGGTTAGCGTTGTTGCTTTGTCCTCCCCACGAAATATTTTGGTGTTTTTTCCATCTGACATAATTAACAGACATTAAGTTCTCACTGCAAAGTTCGTACAAATGATTGCCTCCACGGAGTGCGCAGAATTTGGGAGTTGATTGCTCAATTATCGATGCATTCTGGGGTGCAGTCATTTGAACATTTTTAGAGTGTTCATCAGCGTAGCCAATTGTTCTTTTATGGTGGTCATTTCACTTAGCTTAACTTTACCAAGTGTTTTATCTTTATTTTGTCCTTGACTTATCTTAGGCGCATCATTTTTAATAGTTGTTTCGATGATTTTGTAGGCCTGATTGTGTGTTTTATCCATTAAACATTTTTTTGTTGTTGCGTTAATGATAGCCTTGTTTTATTCAGATAATACATTGTAAAAATATTCGATTTGAAGCGTATAAGACAGGCCATGGTACAAACATTATGCTATAAGCTCCTTATACCATTCCCATGCTTCTCCTATAGTTCCATCATCTTCTTGTCTAAAGCTAGTGATTTCATGCCTAGAATTTATGCTTCTTGCAAAAGGATAGTATTTTGCTAAAAAGCATTCAACAATCTACCCCCAAGTGTAATTACTTGGTAGCGTATTTACCCAGTATCTGGCCTTATCCCGTAAGGAATATGAAAACAGAAACAGTTGAGTATCTTCCAAAGAAATACCAACTTCTTGGTTAGCATCACTAACAGCTAAAAAAGTACGCAAGTGTTAATGCGGATCTTCTGAAGGAAGTCGTCTAAAAGGTTCATTGACTCTAAGCATGTTAAACATATTATTAGTCAATACAGGGCGTCTACCTTCACTCTTAGGTCTTACCATACTTGGATATGCTATATGATTGAATTCTCCTTGTTGAGTTCGCATGACTCTATCTCTTTCATCTGCCTCTTATGCAGGCAGTAGATTAACATTGGGGTTCGCATTTGCTTCAAACTCCCCTTCTACTGCTGCTGCAACTGGTGGATCTATCACTCTAGGATGATTCTGTGTTGTGGGGTCCATTCCTCTTTCATTTCTTCTTCTCTGTTCACGTATCCTCCTTTGAATGGTTCATTCATATTTTGGATCAAACACGAGTAGCATTCATGCACCGATCACACTAAAATGTTGAAACATATGAAAACTGAAAACTGAAAATTATCTTGAGACGAGAGTGTTTAAAATATAAATAATATATTTATATTTTAAACACTCTCGTCTCAAGATAATTTTACACAGTCCCAGACAACGGCTCCAAAAACTTGATCTGCGTAACAGATAGTTGAATGCCTTGAGTGTAATTAGTCGCACTACACGCAAGTATACGCGGTCAGCAGCAAGTAATAAGTAAATCATCAATCTCCACAGGGACTGAAAACTATCCGAGGTGATGTTAAGAATTGAATTGTAAATTGCACTAATATAATTCGAGTTGGTTTGTTTTGAAAGCATAAAGGTAAATAAATAACAAGGTAAAGTAGTTATGAGAAGTAAGTGTAAAGACCCGACACTAAATGGGCCTAAATAGTCTTTACTTTAAGATGTTTTCTCATTAAAACATGCAATGGACTGAAATTTAAATCATCTTTATTAAAATCTCTCAAACTTAAAACTTTCTGATTTCATAAGGAAAACCAGTAAAAAAAACATCCTCTAGCCAGCGTGCATGAAAACCAAATAAAAATCCCATACAATAGTGTTCAAGAACAAAATGTTTCTAACAAATGAAAAGACTCAGACAATGCATCGGCCTTTCCCATGATCCATCAGCACCTTCTCTAGCCACCTCGATGTTGTGCCAAGTTACCTGGTGGAGAAAACCATAGAAAGGGTGAGTACAAAAGCACTCAGTAAGAATTCCCCAACCGGGGTACAATACGCACAATAAATCCTCTACCATCCAAGCATACAAGCAACACTTACAACATGGCAGTTTAAAAACAGTACAATAGCAGGACATCATTCACAAGGTCTAAGCTCATAGCTAGACAAGATTAGCACACACTGGGCTAACTAACAGGAGAATCACTCAAGTAATCTCAAAAGGCATAACAGCAAAGCAAACAAGGTTAGCACACACTCTGCTAACTAAGGCCAGCACCACACTCGGCTAGTCCTGGAATGCAACACACTGGGCAGTTCTGCTCAACCTGTTTAGCAACACATTGGGCTAACAGGGGACAACAACACACTAGGCTAGTCCTGGGGCAACAAGGGCAGCAACACACTGGGCTAGCCCAGGATCAGCAACACATTGGGCCAATCATGAATCTGGTCAGCACACCTTGGGCCAACAAGGGACAACACACACTGGGCTAGTCCTGGACTGCAACACACTGGGCAGTCCTAAGCAAACCGAGCCAGCATGCAACTCGACTGTCACTCGGGACTCCCCAAGGACTCTAACACATTAAGCATCGTAGGGCTACAGAGTATATCAGCAACAAATTAAGGATACTAGAATAAATGCATACAAGATAGGCAGTCAATAAACAAGAGAGAACAGTGGTAGAAAACAAGAATCTACATGCCAGTACCCTAGCAACAAATCAGGGAACCTAACAACAACATGCTTAACATACATATTCAGCATAGCATACACAACATACAATTCAGATCACAAACAACAGAAGACAAACAGAACAAGCATGCTCAAGAACAAACATCCTCTAGGGTACCTGCAAGAAAACCTAACACTAGCAATTTATTTTCCAGACAACCTGCAAAACCCTATCCACTAACAGTTCAACATATAAACATACAACCAGGAGATATCAATGCAGTGCTCAGGGCCCATACAACCCCTGCAAGGAACCCTTACTTGTCAACAGTAGAATCCAAACCCAGGAAAATTCTTAAGCTGCAGAACACCACACAAGCTACCCTAATCACAGAACAACAAGTTACAAACCAAACCACAACAAACCAAGCAACCAAACAACAAGGAAATAGGGCTTTACCGAAACCCGAGCAAGACTCCAACTCACAAGGTGGTCTCGGCCAAGGCTTGAGGAACACCACAAATTGTGCAAAGCCAAATCATTCTTCCTTCCACTCTCGGCTAGGGCAAGACATAATACAAGCATGGGTTAGTTTTACTTGCAACACAACACACAACCAAAACCCTCCACATTGTGTTCTCGCCCACCCAAGGGTTTTAGGGCGAAAATCAAACTTCAACATCACACTAACTCACCTTGTAGTCTCGGCTAAGGAGAGAACACAAGAGGTCTCGGCTAGCTCCTCCAACAACACCAACTTGAGATTTCGGCTAGGCTTCAATTTGTGCAACCAAGAAGAAAGCTTGAGCAAATCATTATCCAACCATTTGAACATCAAGAACAAGAGCAAAGATAAAAGCACACTCACCTTAAGGATCTCGACCAAGGAGAAAGTTGCAAGAGCAAGGAAGATCTCGGCTATGGATGCTACAATAGGAGGAGCCTTGGATCTACTTCCAACCAAGCAAGAACCTACCACCCCCAAAGAAATGGTGTTCAAAACTACAAGGAGAAGAGGAAAAAGAACTCCCTTGAGCTAAAGATAGCTCTCGACCAAGACAAGGAAAAGAGGAGAAGAGATTTTCACTAACTTACCTTGAAGCAAAATGTAGAAGATGAGCTATGGAGAGGTGTAAGATTTTGGCCAAGATGAAGGAATAGGGAGAGGGAATCCGGCCAAGGGAGGGGATGGGGAGAATAAGACAAAACCCTAAGCATTTCTCATATTATTTTAATAATAAAATACCCCCAAAAATCCCACCTTCAAATCCCCAACAAGTGCATTTTTGAAAGCCTTTTTACAATTCTCTACATTTGGCTCAAACTCACTCTCAAACCACCATGGTTCGAATCCCAGCTCCAACACTAATTAAAAGGAATTCTTGTTTAACCCCGGGCAAGCTCCAAACTCCTCCACACAACTCCCAAACCCGGTACAAACACCAAATTAATTTTATTAACTCGAGACAAGGCTAGAAATTAACAAATTGCCCCCGAGAGACCAAATGACCAAAATGCCCCTAGAGCCTCCAAAAGCCCTAACAGTCCAACAAACTAACTGAGAACCAACCAAACATACCTGAAGTGTAACGGCCCAGTTTTCTATTTCGGTTTCCCAGGTGTTTCCGGTTCATTATTCGGATGTTCGGATGGGCCGTTAGAGCTATTTGAACCCTTAGGGGTATTTTGGTCTTTTGCTCCCCGGAGCCGGGTATGTGGATTTTCAGGACTTTGGGGTTCTTCCTGCCTTCGTCGAAGCTTGATTGTTGATGGTTGCAAGACCCAAGGAGTTTGGGCTAGTTGTTTAGAAGTTTGGGAGCATTTTAGATAATGGCAAAAATTATTTATTATTTAAGTGTTTCCTTTGTGTTTGAACCCTTGCCCTGGATGGTGAAGTGGAAACTTGGATTAAATGAGTTTCTATTTAGGAGGAAAGTTGTTTCAGTCGGGTCTCGAAGGAGGAAGCCTTAGGAAGGGATTTTAGGCCTATTTAAAATAAGAAAAAAAAAAGAAAGAAAAATCCCATTCCCCTTGTTTTTGCATCTCTCTCTCTCTCTCTCTCTCTCTCTCTCTCCAAACCCTAGCCGCACCAAGCCTTGGAACCAAGCCAAGAAGCCCAACCGAGCCACCACACCCCAGGCTGCCCAGTCGCGCCGCACCACCCAAATTTCTCAGATGTTTTCACGCCGTCGTCCGCACCCCTCACGACGCCCCGCCACCGCGCCGCCGCACTGCGTGCGCTCTAGCGCCTGCCGCTGCCGCTTCGGCCAGCCACATCCGCACGACCACGCACCAGCGCACCAGCCGCGTCGCTCGTCCGTCCGCGCCCGCGCGCCAGCACGCCGACCGCGTCTGCACACCCGTCCGCCCCGCCGCACGCCGCCGCGCCATGCTTTGCCGAGGGCACGCGCGCCGCCAAGCGCCCTGCTTTGCACTGGGCCGCCAAAGCCAGTAGCCTAGTGCTCTACCACACGCGCAACACCGCCGCTGCGCACGCCACTGCCGCCTGCTTTTTGCTTTGCCTTGCCCAGCCCGGTCCCTTCTCGGTTGGTAAATTTCCGATCCTCCAACCTTTGGACTTCGTGATTTTAGTTGCTGTTTATTTAAATAGGATATTCTATTACTTGCTTAGGTCGCTCGGGTTCACTTAAAAGCTCGAGGGTCGGTTGTAGATTAGTGATAGTTACTTTCCACTTGTTTCTAGGTAAGGATTTCTTACCCGGGGTTGTGTGGACCCTGCGAATACTTGCTAGCATATTGATTTTTCATAACTGTATGAGTTTCTAGTGGATAGGCTTCATGTTTGCTTCTGATTCATGTTCGAGTTAAGTTTGTATTCCGTTAGTTCCGTGTTAGGTTTTGACATGTTAGGTTTAGTATAAAAGATAGTAGGAGGGTCTAGTGTAGGTCCCGCTCGGGTAAGACCCCGATGGACAGCCAGAGGTGTAAGGCCCGATGGGCATCCTAGGTGTGTACGGCCCCACTGGGCATCACTGATACTGAAGGTGTAAGGCCCGATGGGCATCCTAGGTGTGTAAGGCCCCACTGGGCATCACCGATCATCGAAGGTGTAGGCCGATGGGCATCCTAGGTGTGTAAGGCCCCACTGGGCATCACTGATTCTGGAGGTGTAAGGACCGATGGGCATCCTAGGTGTGTAAGGCCCCACTGGGCATCACTGATTCTGGAGGTGTAAGGCCCGATGGGCATCCTAAGTGTGTAAGGCCCCACTGGGCATCACTGTGTCCTAAGTGTGTAAGGCCCCACTGGGCATCACTGTGTCCTAAGTGTGTAAGGCCCCATTGGGCATCACTGTGTCCTAAGTGTGTAAGGCCCCACTGGGCATCACTGTGTCCTAGGTTGTGTAAGGCCCGAATGGCATCCAAATGTAGGACCTAGGAGAGGCTATAGACGGAAGCCCTTGAGTAGGCTCGCCCTTGAAGTAGCTCACAGCCTAAACCAACCGTTCCCGCTCTAAGTCATTGTATGGTTGCATGTCCGTGTGTTAGATGAGTTGTTTCGTATTGTACCCCGGTTGGGGATTCTTACTGAGTATTTCGTTGCTCACCCTTATTCTCTGTGGTTTTTCATCAGGTAACTTGGGACAGAGGCTGGATGGCTAGGAGGAGGCTGCTGGATGATCATGGATAGCTGACTCTGAGTTGCACGTTTCTTTTACTGGTTTCTTTATGATTTAGCATGTAGTGGGACTTGGGTCCCTAGGAAAAACACTCAAAAACTATTTTATGATTCTCGTACCGTTTCCCTTGATTTGTTTTAAGAAAGTACTGATCAGCCATTTACTTGTTTTATTTAATTGGAATTATGGATTTGTTTTAAATATGCCTACTGCAAAGTTTTAAATTTCAAGCTCTGAATGACGTTTTACATTCTTAATCATGCATGCTAAGTAAGGTCTTTAGGTTAGAGACCGTTTCTTGGGTCGGGTCCTTACATGAAGAACCAGAAGAAAAACTTGGGCTGTTACAATATTCCCTCCTTTTAAGACTTTCGTCCTCGAAAGTCCTAAGACTGGAATAACTCGATGTAATGCGTCCTCATCTCGTCCTCGCGCTCCCAAGTTGCTTCCTCTGCTCCCTAATTCCTCCACTGAACTTTGACTAAATCGATCTCTCGGTTACGCAACGTCTTGCGCTCCCGAGCTAGAATCTGTACGGGCTTCTTCTCGAAGCTCAAGTCCTTGTTCAGCTGTAACGATTCAAAATCAACAATGTGGGACGAGTGTTCAACGTACTGACGTAACATCGATACGTGGAATACACTAGACCGATTCGCTCAAGGATCTCAAAAGGTCCCACAAATCTAGGACTCAGCTTGCCCAGCTTTCCAAATCTCAAAACCCCACGCATCGGTGCTACCTTCAGAAACATTTGCTGTCCCACCTCAAACTCTAAGCTTCTACGCCTCACATCGGCATAGCTCTTGTAAAGACCCGACCCAAAAAGGGCTCTAAATAGGCCTTTACCCCAATGCATGCATTCAAAGTAAAGGACAATATGCAAATAAATTTTCAGATTCCCAATTAAAACAAAACAATCAAGGTTCAATCAGAAATCAAGATAGTTTGCTGAAACCTGTCCCTGTCTCCAAGCACCTGTTTCAAGGCAAATACATTTCCAAAACGTACACTCTGATAAGAGATTTATTAAAACATTTGAAACATCCTCAAATTCAATAAAGCGGGAATCCACAAAAAACATTCAGAAAACATCCTAGGGCTCCGTGCCCGGCTACATGCATTCAGGGGAAAATAAAAGACAAGAGTCATAGAAATAAAAAGTCAGAGACGACAGCAGGATTCCGATGATCACAGCTCCTCCTTCAGCCATCCTGTCTCGCACCTTGGTTACCTGTGGAAAACCACAAAATAAGGGTGAGTAACGAATTACTCAGTAAGAATCCCCAACCGGGGTACAATACGATGCACATGGTCATCTAGATGAGTGTATGCAAGCTATGAATATAAACACATAATAGAGCACATAGCTTAAGTCCACACTTGGACCTCGGATTCCAACTCAGGGTCTTAGTCCGGAATAATCCACCACACAATACGCCCTATACGAGAAGCAAGTCTCGGCCTCGGCTGCTCTCATCGCCGACGACGAATGGTGCACTAGCTCAAGATCCCGAGGAGCTCTCCTGGCCGCGCGCAGAATGAGCGTAAGCGTACACCGCATGCTCTGCTGCGGACCATAGGGGTGCCGTCTAGTGGCAAGTTGCCCATGTCCATCCCACGCCTAACTAAATCTCCGGATCGGTGTCACCGACATAGGGTGTGAGACTCGACACGTGAACTATGTCACCAACCAACCACACTTTTTGGTTAAGGAATCGGTCGTGGTAGGCTTACACCGAGAAGCCGCCCTTGCCCTAACAGTGGCAATCAAGGGCTACGGTCGAACACGCCGAGGACGTGCATCGCTGCGGGGGCGAGGCAATGCCAAGTCATCATCCCGACCGCTTGGGGCATTTAACGATCGCCACCCTCACCCAAGATTGCGGGGGCCTACCGGCCGAGTTAGCTAAACCCTAACGGGGTCTAGGGGCTGAGTACTACCTCGTGCGTCCACGCCATGGATGCAAGATACTTTATGCATCGGGCCCGGATGATGCTACCTACCTACACTCTAACCTATCATATCAATAACATACAATCCAATACAATCCAAAACGTGCTCAACAGATACAACGAACCTAGCATGGTACTACGAAGCAAGAATGATATGAGCATGCCGTAATCGGAACAACCTAGCATGGACTAACATGAGAGAACAACATACGAAGTCATGCTAGTCGAGAATTCGAAATGAGCACCTAAACTATACATGCTGATAATCACAAACAAACATACAAACAACAATCACATAGAACATCGCAGGGTCCACACAACCCCGGTAAGAAATCCTTACGTGGCCGGGAGGCAACTACACACAAAAACCTAAGCTGCGATCGAACCCGAGCTAGCATCCAAGAACCTAACAAAAACAATGATAATCACAATCCATATGCCTAAATATAATAAAATAAACAAGGCTCGGCTCGGGAGCAACTCACGCGGCTCGGCTGACACGCGGACGGGCAGCGGCGCAAAGACGGAGGGTGCTTTGCTGGGCGCCGACGGCGCAGATGGGCGGCAGAGCTGGCGCTGCCGCACGCACATTGGGTGCGGATGGGCACGCTGCACGCCACTGGGGCGCGACAGCGCTGGCACAGACGGACGCGCGCGGGCACGCTGGGACGACGACGGGCGAACGCGGGCGCGCCGGCTGACGAGCGTCTGGCGCGAGCGACACGGCTGGGCTGCGACGCGATGTGGCTGACGAGCGTCTGGACGTGCGATCCGGCCGGTCGTCGGCGACGGCTGCGCGCGCGCGACAAGGGCGCATCTGCTGGCGAGATCTGGGCGCGACGAGGGCCGCATGGCGTCGTCTTCTTTGGCCGCGACGGTGTCTGCTCGGCGGACACTGGGCGGCCTGGAACAAACACACACACACACGAGCACTTCTCCTTACCTTCGGCCAACAAGAACACCCAATCGAGAAGATGAAGAGGATGAAGACTTACCCGGAATGATGATTGAACCTCGGGGCTGGAAAGGGGATCAAAATCGGCTTTGGAGCTAGGGAGAATAAGCTTGGACGGCAAGGAGGGTTTTGGAGAAGAAAGAACAAAAACCTAATTTCTTTTTCATTTAACCAAATGCACCAAAACTCCAAGATCCAAGGCTAACCATAATATGACGCAGAAAGAGCAACAAGAGCTCTCCATAGCTCAACTGGCATGCATCCTCACAGGCTTTCCTGAAGACCCGGGTCCGAATCCCAGCGGCAACATAATTTCCTTTATTTTTACTTTTGCATCTATCCATGCTCAAACCCATCCACAAACCCTAAAAAACTTACATAAATCCATCCAATAATTTTAGCAACTGGAAAAAGACATAAACGGCCCTGACGGCCCGACCAAATTACCAAAATACCCCTAGGGCATACCTGGAAGACCGGGATGAAAACCTGGGCCGTTACAATATTCCCTCCTTTTTATGACTTTCGTCCTCGAAAGTCCTTAAGACTGAAACAGCTCAGGATACTGCAAACTCAACCCGACCTCCCTGCTCACGAGCGGCTTCCTCAGAACTCCAACTCCTCCACTGAACGTTTACCAAACGGATCTCACGATTACGCAACGTCTTCTACTCAAAGACCAGAATACTCACAAGCTTCCCCTCGAAGCTCAAATCCTCACTCAACTTCAAAGGCTCAAAGTCCACAATGAGCGATGCGTCCGGCACATACTGCCTCAACATCGATACAAGAAAACACTGTGCGCAGCTGACATCAACGGAGGAAAGGCTAACCAATATACAACTCTGCCAATCCTCTCAAGCATCTCAAATGGACCAACAAAACGGAGACTCAACTTCCCACGCTTACCAAACCTCAACACACCTCACATCTGTGCAACCTTAAAAACACGCACTATCCAACCTCAAACTCTAAAACTCGACGCCGTACATCGGCGTAACTTTTCTGCCTGCTCTGAGCTATCAACCTACGAGCTCGATACTCCTGCACATCACCTCTGGTCAAATGCAGCAACTCAGGACCCCAACACAAAACTGATGGCCACCAACCTTTTCCCAGAACACTGAAAACCTACAACACTTACCAAACCACGCTTCAACGAAACCAAAAGAACTAGCAGTCGTGAACTGCTACCCGAGGCAACCTCATAAAATCCAACACTGGTTTCTGCTGCCTAACCACGGAAACACCAACTCACAAGGAGCTCCAACGAATCTGGCTCACTCCTCCCAAAAGACCATCGGTCAGAGGGTGAAAACACTACAGAAACCGCACACGGCGCATAAGCCTCTTAACAACGCTCTCCAGAACCACAGTTCATCCACGCACTGCCTAGAACAAACCTTTGTTGCCACACCCTGGTGACAACAACTCCAGCCTGAAACTGACATGACTCTACTCCATAAAAAAAAATGCCCTCTGCACACGAGACGAGGTGCGAGCTCTAGCTAATGAAACCAATCCTCCAAAAATCTAATCTCATACAACAACCTCAACTAACTGACAGCTCCCACACGAAAAACTTTCAATCCAACAACTTGAGTGCTACGAACTCGGAGGCTCAAACAACTACAAACTGCATAGCTATGCCAATCCACTCATCTCCAGCTCGACTCAAATCACTAGCTGGGTAAGACAACCCGCAAACAACCAGGCCCTAGAGGGCTCCATCCACTAAACTTACCTCCATGCAAACAACGAAACAAAGCTCGCCTCAAATATGAAACACATCTCACAAGTCCAAACGATAACACATACAGGCTTAACCCTCAAGCTTAGGCTTAATGCACCTTCCCACCGAAACTTCATAAACGGAACTCCACTACCTGGTCAACACCAACTACCAAGAACAAGAATACCAACAATGGCTGGCAGAGCGCAAGCTACACTAACCAGCAAGGATCCCTCAATAGGTCACGACCCTAAACCAACCACAATGGTGCAACCTCAACCCACAACTGATACAAAGGAATTCTTCAACTACAAAGGTGCAACGGCTTCCATGCCAACACACAAAAACCTTAACCAACTAGGCCAAACACTCATAGGAGGCAGAACAACCCTTACTGCAACTTCTTGAATACCACTCACGAGTCCGCCTAACTGGACAAACAACTGCTTCCAAGCAGCCAACAAACTTTCACCCCATAGCTAGCACCACTACCACCAACTCCAAGACCAAGGAATAACCTGACAACTCCAAAGGGGAACCAGTTCCTTAGAAGCGAACCACCGAAGGATAGAGAGCTGCACACACGCTCGCTGTCTTGCTCAGCTAAAGCAACAACACCCAAGTCTCACGGGGGTAACAATAGGGGGGGGGGGTCCACCACAGACTGAACCTCCAACCACACATTAGCCAAGACACACCTCCAAACACCAAAGGAGGCAACTCTCAACATCCTGGAAATAGGACACAACCAACAGGGCATGAACCACTCGCCCCACGAGAAAAACTAACTTCTAGCAACTCAAAACCACACCTTGGTGAACACCAAACACCAACTTGCCACCACACCGGAACCAATCCGGACTCTACTCCAAACAAACTCCAGCTTGCTAGCCTACCAAATCTGCCAGCAACTCACCCGAGGTCTACAACCTACACGACTCCGGCTTGCCAACTGAAACTCACTACCTAGGCCTGACTAAGCTCTGGTGAGGCTCTCCACAACTAGGGTTCTTCGGCAACCCTCGACACACACTATCGTCTAACGGTCCTAACACCAACCGCTCAACAAACAACTCCTTTTTCCAAAGATCACAACCATGCCGGCCTACTCCGAACCTCGAAACCAAAAGAGACTCAAACGCTCGCAATGTGCCATCCTCCTACTCAAAGCATCAGCCACATCGTAGCTTCCACCCAGGGTAAGGATTCCGAGCAACACCCTTAGCAACTACGGTCAGGAACTACACGGCTTCACTACAACCACCATTTGTTCAGTACCATCTGAACTCCAACCAAGCTTAGGTCCAATCTAACAAAACTTGCCTAAGCAACAAACCGACCACGAGCACGGTATCCTTACAACCTCAACTAAAGCCTTACAACATCCACCTGGAGTCCAACTTCTCCAAGAACTGAGCACCAGTTCTCCAATGCAAACCCTACATGGTTCTGAAACTCTCGCCACCAGAACAAACTACACATAACACACTTGTGCACAACTCTCAACCTTTCTTCAGAGATCCAAGACTAACAGGTGCTTTCCAAAAGGCAACACTAACTCCTGGCAGAGGTACAATCAACCCAAGGAACACCCAAAAGTTCCATCTCCACACGATACTCGAAGCTGAGGCAACCTTGCTCTACTAAAGCATAACAATGCCAAACCGAACTTACTTTATACCAAGGCTCTACCAAGGGAGCATACCCATAAGGCGTCCAACTCATCTCATAAGGCATCAAGCTCATCTCATAGGCATCCAACTCATCTCATAAGCATTCAACTCACGGCCCCTCTGCTGGACCAAACTCGCATCTACAATGTTCACTCAACTCAGGTTTAGGCACCCGAAAGGTAGTGGACCGCACTACCAACCACAAAGATCTCTTGGCCTTAGCACTAGCGTCAGACTCACACGCACTAACACTTACCAACCGTCAACCTGCTGACTTACTCAACCCCCAGTAACACTGGGAAGAGGCTCCAGCTCCTCTCGAACATCCTTTCACTTGTAGTCCTTCGACTACCACTGAACTAGCCCTCTTGCACGACCTAAACAAGTGCATTTTCCATAAATGGATCCAATGGCTAAAGAAGTGTGCTGAACTCCGGACGGTCATAGAACCATCTGCTATACCCATGCCAAACTCAAGACTGAACAAGACTTAGTGGCAAAGAGGCACACCAACCATTGCACCTCAAGTGCCACTACTACCAAATCCACATCTTATTACAAATGGGGCCAGCAAGGTCACAACCTCAAGTGACAAAAACTATGGCTAGGCATACAAGGCTCAAACTCAAACAACCAGACTGTGGCATTTCATCAAACTGAAGGCTCACAGCCTACTGTTGCATCTCCACATGATGCTCAACAAAACTCTAGCCGGCTCTCTCAACATGCAGCAGCTAGCCCTACTCTAGGGCTCTCCAAAAGAAGAGTGCTCAACTCCACTAAACAACTGAGGAACCACCAACGGATCAAGTCCGATGGGAACACTGCTCGCTGCACCCTTAACTACAGGGTTCCGACTTACTGGCTGTAAAACAACAACACTTACAAGAGAACAAAGATGTCTAAGCAACCTCCTCGAAGGCTACCAACTCTGTAGCTACTCACTGGGCAATCAAACAATCTGCTAAGGCTCAAGATCAACACTTGAGCTATCCAGGCTAGTCCACACGGAGACCTGCTCCACAAGCATCCACATAAGCAAAGCCATAGCTAACTCCTCTCCTGGAGTGGTACTCCAGGGCAAATCACCTCCACCCTCTCACTAGGGGAAAACCAACAACTGGGCCACACGTGGCCTACGGGAGTCTAACCTCTGCCTCCATCTGGAACGATGTCCCAGTAGTATCCGAATCTATCTGGATATCTCAACAAACCACAACATACAGCTCACACTGCTGGAAGTTGGCATGATGGCGCTCTAAACCCAAACCAACGACGAGTCAGAACCTGCTCGTCTCCGCTCCACAACACAAAACAAGGCATACACTAGATGAAAGGTATTGTAAATTCTTTACCCTTTTTCTAAAAATAGTAAACTTAGGCGTACCTGATGACTGTCGGAGTGCTGGTGATCATGGGGAAAATGACCTACAACAAAAGGTCGGGTCTACGAATCTATGACTCGAGCTCGATACCAATCAGAAGACCCGACCCAAAAAGGGTTTAAATAGGCCTTTACCCCAATGCATGCATTCAAAGTAAAGGACAATATGCAAATAAATTTTCGGATTCCCAATTAAAACAAAACAATCAAGGTTCAATCAGAAATCAAGATAGTTTGTTGAAACCTGTCCCTGTCTCCAAGCACCTGTTTCAAGGCAAATACATTTCCAAAACGTACACTCTGATCAGAGATTTATTAAAACATTTGAAACATCCTCAAATTCAATAAAGCGGGAATCCACAAAAAACATTCAGAAAAAATCCTAGGGCTCCGTGCCCGGCTACATGCATTCAGGGGAAAATAAAAGACAAGAGTCATAGAAATAAAAAGTCAGAGACGACAGCAGGATTCCCATGATCACAGCTCCTCCTTCAGCCATCCTGTCTCGCACCTTGGTTACTTGTAGAAAACCACAAAATAAGGGTGTGTAACGAATTACTCAGTAAGAATCCCCAACCGGGGTACAATACGATGCACATGGTCATCTAGATGAGTGTATGCAAGCTATGAATATAAACACAGAATAGAGCACATAGCTTAAGTCCACACTTGGACCTCGGATGCCAACTCAGGGTCTTAGTCCGGAATAATCCACCACACAATACGCCCTATACGAGAAACAAGTCTCGGCCTCAGACTGTCTACTGTCGATACGAAAGGTGCACTAGCTCAAGATCCCGAGGAGCTCTCCGGTCGGAGCTGTAATGAGCGTAAGCGTACACCGCATGCTATTGCAGACCATGGGGGGTGCCGGGTCTAGTGGCAAGTTGCCCATGTCCAGTCACCATGCCTAACTAAATCTCTTGATCGGTGTCACTGACATAGGGGTGTGAGACTTGGACACGTGAACTATGTCACCAACCACCGCACTTGAGGCTAAGGAATCGGTCGTGGTAGGCTTACACCAGAAGTCGCCCTTGCCCTAACAGTGGCAATCAAGGGCTACTGGTCCGAACACGTTGAGGACGTGCCGATCGCCGGGGACGAGGCAATGCCAAGTCATCATCCCGACCGTTGGGGCATTTAACATCGCCACCCTCACCCAAGATTTTAGGGCCTACTGGGTCGGTTAGCTAAACCCTTACGGGTCCGGGGACTGAGTACTACCTCGTACGTCCCTGCCATGGATGCAAGATACTTTATGCATCGGGCCCGGATGATGCTACCTACCTACACTCTAACCTATCATATCAATAACATACAATCCAATACAATCCAAAACGTGCTCAACAGATACAACGAACCTAGCATGGTACTACGAAGCAAGAACAGATATGAGCATGCCAGAACGGAACAACCTAGCATGGACTAACATGAGAGAACAACATACGAAGTCATGCTAGTCAGGAATTCAGAACAGAGCACCTAAACTATACATGCTGATAATCACAAACAAACATACAAACAACAATCACATAGAACATCGCAGGGTCCACACAACCCCGGTAAGAAATCCTTACCTTGCCGGGAGGCAACTACACACAAAAACTTAAGCTGCGATCGAACCCGAGCTAGCTACCGAGAACCTAACAAAAACAATGATAATCACAATCCATATGCCTAAATATAATAAAATAAACAACTCTGGACCCAAAACCTGGGCCGTTACAGCTCTTCTGCCTACTCTGAGCAGTCATCATACGAGCTCGGATCTTTTGCACTGCCTCATTAGTCAACTGAAACAACTCTGGACCCAAAATCTGCCTGTCACCAACCTCTTCCCAGAACATAGGAGACCTACAACACTTTACATACAAGGCCTCAAATTGTGCCATCTGAATCGTCGCCTGATAACTATTGTTATAAGCAAATTCCATCAGATACAGATACTGGTCCCAACTGCCTGGAAAGTCAAGTACACAGGCCTTCAACATATCCTCAAGGATCTGATTCACCCTCTCAGACTGTCCATTAGTCTGAGGGTGAAAAGTTGTGCTGAAACTGCACTCAACACCTAAACCTTTCTAGAATGCCCTCCAGAAACGGAAAGTGAAACGGGAATCCTTGTCTGTAAAGACCCGACCCAAAAGGGGCTCTAAATGGGCCTTTACCCCAATGCATGCATTCAAAGTACAAACAATATACAAATATGATTTCGGATTCCAAGTAAAAATTAAAACATTCAGCATTCAATCAGAAATCAATACAGTTTACTCAAACCTGTCCCTGTCTCCAAGCACCTGTTTCAAGACAAATACATTTCCAAAAGTTTACTCTGATCAGAGATTTATTAAAATCATTCAAAACCTTCTCAGATACATAAATGCTGGAATCCACAAAACATTGAGAAAACATCCTAGGGCTCCGTTCCCGACTACATGCATTCAGGGGAAATAAAAGACAAGAGTCATAATATAAAAAGTCAGAGATGACAGCAGGTTCCCATGATCACAGCTTGTAAAGACCCGACCCAAAAGGGGCTCTAAATGGGCCTTTACCCCAATGCATGTATTCAAAATAAAAGACATTATGAAAAATAAGTTTCGGATCCCAAGTAAAAACAGAAACATTCAACAATCAAAACATACATTTCTAAAAGCATTCTCTGATCAGAGATTTATTTAAACCATTTAAACATTCCACAAGTACAAATATGCTGGAATCCATAAAACGTGAGAAAACATCCTAGGGCTCCGTGCCCGTCTACATGCATTCAGGGGAATAACAAAAGTCAAGAGTCATGATATAATAAAATGGTCAGAGACGACAGCAGGATTCCATGATCACAGCTCCTCCTTCACCATCCCTGCTCTCGCGCTTGGTTACCCGTGGAAAACCACGTAATAAGGGTGAGTAACGAATTACTCAAGAAGAATCCCCAACCGGGGTACAATACGATATACATGATCATCTAGAAGAATGTATGCAAGCTATGAATATAAACACAGAGCGGAGCACATAGCTAAGTCCACACTTGGACCTCGGATGCCAACTCGTGGTCTTAGTCCGAAATACCACAACACACTATACGCCCTATACGGAACAAGTCCCGCCTCACTGGTCTCATCGCCGATACGAAAGGTGCACTGCTCAAGATCCCGAGGAGCTCTCCGGGCGGCGCCCAGAATGAGCGTAAGCGCGCACCGCATGCTACCGCAAACTCGGGGTGCCGGGTCTAGT
The DNA here is from genome assembly GCA_036507275.1 of Sicyos edulis. NCBI lineage: Eukaryota > Viridiplantae > Streptophyta > Magnoliopsida > Cucurbitales > Cucurbitaceae > Sicyos > Sicyos edulis. The sequence goes on along the minus strand of CM071854.1, from coordinate 24,666,294 downwards.
GGCAAGCCGCCTGTGTTCACCACCATGCCTAACTAAATCTCTGGATCGGTGTCACCGACATAGGGGTGTGAGACTCGACACGTGAACTATGTCACTGTACCACCGCACTGAGGCTAAGGAACCGGCCGTGGTAGGCTTACACCGTGAAGCGGTCCTTGCCCTAACAGTGGCAATCAAGGGCTACGGCCGAACATGCCGAGGACGTGCCGATCGCCGGGGACGAGGCAATGCCAAGTCATCATCCCGACCGTTGGAGAATTTAATATGCGCCACCCTCACCCAAGATTGCGGGCCACCGTTAGGGTTAGCTAAACCCTAACGGGATCGGGGACGAGTACCATCTCGCACGTCCCCTCGCTCGGGGATGCAAGTTACGTTATGCATCCGGCTCGGATGATGCTACCTACCTGAACTCTAATCCATAGCAATCATAACAATTCATTCAATGCAGTCCAATACGTGCTCAACAGATACAAGGAACCTAGCATGATACTACAAAGCAAGAACAGATATCGAACATGCCGAATGGAACAACCTAGCATGGGCTAACATGAGAAACAATACAAGAGTTCATGCCACCGGAATTGAGCGAGCACCTAGGGCTAAACATGCTAATAATCATACACAGCATACAAAACAACAATCACAAATATACCGCAGGCCCACACAACTCCGTAAGAAATCCTTACCTTGGTCTGGAGGCTTCTACACACAAATCCTAAGTCATGGAACAATCCCGAGCTAGCGAAAGGAACCTAGCAAACCAATAATAATCAGCATCTAAAATGTCTAAACAACAATAGAATGAAAAGCTCGGCTCGGGGGCACTCACGCGGCACGCGACACACGAACTTGGAGTTGCTGGCAGGTCGGCATTGCTGGCCGCGCGCATCTGCATTGCCAAGGCGGCTGGGCGAGGTCTGCGCGACGGACAGACGGGACTCGGCGGCGAGCGAGCGGCACGGCACGGGCGCACGGCGCTGCTGTCGCGATGCGGACACGGCGAGCCGCTTTCAGCGGACGCGCGCGCGAACGCTCTGGCGTCGCGGCGAAGCGGCTCGGCAAGCGACACGGTGAAGGCGCGCGCGCCGTCGCATCTGCGCTATCGCGCGCGATCCGGGCGTGACGCCGAGCCGCGATGGCGGCGCGTGGGCGGTTCTTTGTCGGCGAGATCCGGGCGCGACAGGGCCGTGGACGGCAAGGGCGATCGTGCGACGGCAGGGGCGATCTGGCCGCTTGGCGCGATCCGGCGTCGCGGTGGCCGCCACTGGACGCGTGCGACGATGGTCTGCTGGTGGGGCTTCTCTCGGTGGGTCGCAATCAACACAAACACACACAACACTCCTCTATTCACTTGGCCAAACAAAGACACCAAACGGATGAGAAGAAGAAGAGGGAGATCGATACCTACCCTAATGATGATGAACGATCCGAGGGAGCTGCAAGGATGAAGAATTCGGCAAGGCAATGGAGAGCAAAGCTTGGGCGCCACACACTTTGGAGAAGAAGATGGACAAACCTAATTTCTATTTCATTTAACCAAATGCACCAAACACCAAAGATCCAAGGTTAACTAAGATGTGATGCAGAAAGAGCAACAAGAGCAACTAATGGCTCAATTGGCACACATCCCCACAAGCTTTCCAGAGACCCGGTTCAAACCCCAGTGCAAAGACAATTTCCTTTATTTTTACTTTTGCATCAAACCTTGCTCAAACCAAACCACAAATCCTCCAAAACCTACATAAATTCATCCAATAATTTTAGTAACTGGAAAAGACACAAACGGCCCTGACGGCCCGACCAAATTACCAAATTACCCCTAGGGCATACCTGGAAGACCGGGATGAAAAACCTGGGCCGTTACACAGCTCCTCCTTCAACCATCCTGTCTCGCACCTTGGTTACCTGTGGAAAACCACAAAATAAGGGTGAGTAACGAATTACTCAGTAAGAATCCCCAACCGGGGTACAATACGATATACATGGTCATCTAGATGATTGTATGCAAGCTATGAATATAAACACAGAATAGAGCACATAGCTTAAATCCACGCTTGGACCTCGGATGCCAACTCAGGGTCTTAGTCCGGAATAATCCACCACACAAAACGCCCTATACGAGAAACAAGTCTCGGCCGCAGCCTGCCGACTGACGATACGAAAGGTGCACTGGCTCACGATCCCGAGGAGCTCTCCAGTCGACGCTATAATGAGCGTATGCGTGCACCGCATGCTACAGCAAACTCTAGAGGGATGCCGGGTCTAGTGGCAAGCTGCCCAGGTCCAGTCACCATGCCTAACTAAATCTCTGGATCGGTGTCACCGACATAGGGGTGTGAGACTGACACGTGAACTATGTCAGCCTAAACCACCGAAACTGAGGCTAAGAAACCGGTCGTGGTAGGCTTACACCAGGAAGCCGTCCTTGCCCTACCAGGTGGCAATCAAGGGCTACTGCCGAACACGCTGAGGACGTGCCGACTGCCGGGGACGAGGCAATGCCAAGTCATCTTCCCGACCGTTGGGGCATTTAACAGTCTGCCACCCTCATCTAAGATTGCAGAGCCTACCAGTCGGGTTAGCTAAACCCTAACGGGGTTCATGGATGGAGTACTACCTCGAACGTCCCTGCCATGGATGCAAGATACTTTATGCATTCTGGCCCGGATGATGCTACCTACCTACACTCTAACCTATCATATCAATAACATACAATCCAATACGTGCTCAACAGTTATAACGAACCTAGCATGGAACTACGAAACAAGAACAGATACGAGCATGCCAGAACGGAACAACCTAGCATGGACTAACATGAGAAACAACATAAGAAATCATGCTAGTCGGGAATTCAGAACAGAGCACCTAACACTATACATGCTGATAATCACAAACAAACATACAAACAACAATCACATATAATACCGCAGGGCCCACACAACTCCGGTAAGAAATCCTTACCTTGGTCGGGACGCTTCTACACACAAAATCCTAAGCTGCGGTCACTCCCGAGCTAGCAATCGAGAACCTAACAAACATAGCAATAATCACAACCATAGCCCTAAAATATAATCAAACAAACAGGCTCGGCTCGGGGCACTCACACGGCACGGCGACACGGGGCCGGTGTCACGCGGCGAGTTGGTGCTGGTGGCCGCTACTGGCAAGGCGATGATGCACGCCACTGGGGCGCTGGGCGCGAGCGGCGCACAGAGCGAGGACGCGCGGGTGCTGGGCGTGCGATGGGAGCTGGGCGATCTGGGCGGCCTGGCGCCTGTTGCTGCGCGCTGCAGGAAGCGAAGGGGCTGGGCGCGACAGGGAGCGATCTGGGCGCGATCTGGCCGGCTGGAGAGCTGCGACGGAGGGGCTGCTGGCTGGGGCTCCTCTCAGCTGGCTGCAATCAAACACACACACACACCCACACTCTTCCACTTACATTCGGCCAGCAAGAGTTCTAATCGGAGAAGACGAAGAGACGAAGAAACTTACTCGGAAGGACGATCGAAACACGGAGCTGCAAAGGGGATGAAAATCGGCTTGGGGAGCTAGGGAAACTCCAAAGATCCAAGGTTAACCAAGATATGACGCGAAAAGAGCAACAAGAGCTCTCCATAGCTCAATTGGCACGCATCCCCACAGGCTTTCCCGGAGACTCGTGTTCAAATCCCAGCTGCAACCCAATTATCCTTTATTTTTACTTTTGCATCTATCCATGCTCAAACCCATTCACAAAGCCTAAAAAACCTACATAAATCCATCCAATAATTTTAGCAACTGGAAAAAGACATAAACGGCCCTGACGGCCCGACCAAATTACCAAAATACCCCTAGGGCATACATGGAAGACCGGGATGAAAACCTGGGCCGTTACATTGTCAGATACTATCTTGATTGGTACCCCATGATACCGCACAGTCTGCTCCAGAAACAACTCTACCCACTGCTCTACGGTATAATTAACTCTACCTGGCACGAAATGTGCACATTTTGTCAAACTGTCGACAATCACCCAGATCTAAGTAAACCCACTTGGTGTCCTCGGCAAACCAGAAATGTAATCTATGGATATCTCTTCCCACTTCCACTAAGGTACACTCAGTGGCTGCAACAGCCTTGCAGGCTTCTGCCTAGGAGCCTTCACTTGCTGACAAGTGAGACACTGGCTAACGAACTCTGCTATGTCTCTCTTCATATTAACCCACCAAAAAGTCTGTTTGAGGTCCTGGTACATTTTTTGCCCCCTAGGTGCCATGCGAACGGAGAACTGTGAGTCTCAGAAAGCAACTCAGCTCACAGCTCAGCGTCTGCTAGCACGCAAAGGCGTCCTCTATACCTCAAACCACTATTTAGAGCCACAACAAAGTCTAAATCTCCATCGGCCAGAACCCTGGCAATCAGTCGACTCAACTCAAGATCACTCAGCTGGCCATCTATGATCCTCTGTCTAATGGAAGGTCAATACCAACCAGGCTACCCCGGGCCAGAACCTCTCCTAACAATCTTTGCTATCCCAACTCGCCCTAAGTCCCTCTGCAATGGGATCTGAGAACTCAACAGCGCGGCAAAATGAGAATTCTTCCGTGTAAGAACCCGACCCAAAATACGGTCCTAAACCTAGGTTCTCACTCTGCATGCAAGTTAAATATTTCACCGAGCGGTTTAGTGCTCATATTTAAAACCTTCCAAACATTTAGAACGGGGAATGCTTAAAACATAATCAACAATTTTGTTTAAGAAAAACCAACGAAGTAAAACAAGCCTGGCCAGTATCTAAAAACATTCAAAACAGTTCAAACAACTTTTAATAATGTTTCCCCTAGGACTCCTGTCCATCTACATGCTGAAAAAATATGCAAACAATAAAGACAGAGTGCCGGCAGCTCCCATGATCAATCAGCTCCCTCCGCTTAGCCGTCCCTGGTCTTGTCCCCAAGTTACCCGTGGAAAAACCACGAAATAAGGGTGAGCATAAACATACTCGTAAGAAGAATCCCCAACCGGGTACAATACGATACATCAATCATCCGCACCCTAGTATACATGCAAACATTTACCAACACGGATCATAGCTCAACGAGCTTACAAGGCGAGAATCGAATCCTCGTAAGTCTCCTACTTCCGGCCTAATGATTGGCTCTCATAACCAATCCCAGGACATCTCCGAGGGTCTTTCTCCCTCGGCCAATTGATCAGCTCAAAAATCGATCCCAAAGATGTCTGACACCCTCGAGGGTCTTTCTCCCTCGACCATATGATCAGCTCAAAAACCAATCCCAATGGGTGTCCTCAAGGGCCTCTTACCCTCGCTAAAAAATCTGGACTATCGGAAGAGTACCCGAAGTCTGGCTCTAAACAGGAAGGAACTGGTGTACTCACGAACATTAGCCTGGGGGAGCTCTCCGAACCGGTGACTAACGCGTGTGCGCGCACACCGCATGCTGCTGCAACCGAAGTAAATGTGGGGGCCTAAGTACAAACTACGCGGGCCAGGTACGCATGCCTAAGACTCGGAAACGGTGTCACCAAACACGATGAGTGCGAGGCCCTCGGCACTCATCTGTGTGCACTGCATTACGACACGAAGCTAAGAACCGCCAAGGTAGGCTTGCACAGCTGGCGGTGGTTCCGCTCTAGCAGGCTACAAACTAGGCTTATGCCAATGAGGTAGCTAATCCTCATTGGTCGCGGGGAAGCAATGTACGTTATGCTTCGCTCTACTCCCGACCGGTGGGGACAAGGTGCGTTATGTCCGCTCTCACCCTCTAGATGATGACAAATTTCTAACAAACTAGCTAGAGTATAGAGTAAACGATTCCTGGCTAAACATACATAATCATCATCAATCATACATAACCTAGCATGATACTACGAACTTAAAGCAGGAATCTCAAGCATGCTGGAAGAACAATCCTAGCATGGCACTAACATGTACAAACAAGCAAACATGCTAGCAGGAATGCAATCATAAGCTGTCCTATCCACTAATCATGTTCATAGAAGTAAACATGCATATAAGGCACGATCAAGAAAGCATCGCAGGGTCCACACAACCACGGTAAGAAATCCTTACAGAAACGAAAGCGTAAAAATAACTTTCACAATCAAATAATGACCCTCGAGCTTTAAAGCGAAACCGAGCAACCTAAGCATTTTAGTAAAAACAACCTAATTAAATAAACAACAACCAATAGCCTAGTGCCCAAAGGAGAAAAGGCTCGGGAATTACCGACCGAGAGGACACAATGTCACACCCCAACTCGCACGGCAGGGCAGGCTGTCCGTCAGCAGGGACAAGCAGGGCGCGCTGGCGCTGGCACTGGGAGCTGGCGCTAGCGCTAGCGAGGCAGGGGACGTGCAGACGCGGGCTGTCGCAGGCGAGCGAACACGCTGGGTCGGGTGCGCGGGCGAGACGTCGGTTCGCGAGGGGCAACAAGCGCGGCGACGCGTCTCTGGCGGCAAGGAAGCGGCGCTGGCGACGCGTCGGGCGCACTGGCCGAAGCAGCACGGGCGGTTTCGGGCAACGCGTGCGGACGGCAACTAAAGGCGCGGTGCAGGGCAGCCTGGTGGGGTGTCTGGACTGCAGACGATCGGCGGCTGGGCGAGGCAAGGGGCTGAGCGCCCTGGTGCGGTCTGCTGCGCGCAGATGCCGGGCCGAGCGGCCCGGTGCGGTCCAGTTCGTGCAGATGGTCGGGCCGAGAGGGCGGAGTGGTGCGGTGTGGCTGGGGTGGCTTGGCTGAGTGGTGCGGATGGGTTAGGGTGACTCGGTTTTAGGAGAGAGAGAGAGAGAGAGAGAGAGAGAGAGACTACCAAGGGAACAAAGAGGGTTTTCCCTAATTTCCTTCTTTTTCCTATTTTAAAAGGGTTAGGAGACCTAAAATTCCCTTCCCAAGGCTTTCTCTTGCGGGTCCCGGCTAAAGAAATTCTTTTCTTTTTAACTAAATCTCTTTTTCTAAAAACTCCAATTCCACCATTAGGGCAATCTCACTGGGACCCAATTAAATTCCAATTAATTTTGCTATCAACCGAATGTCTCCGAACTTCTAATCAACTAACCCAAACTCCTTGGGTCTTGCAACCAACATTAATCAAGTCTCAACGAAGGCCGAAATGACCCTGAAGCCCTGAAAATCCTCAACCTCTGACCGGGGAGCAAAAGACCAAAATACCCTTAAAGGTTAAAAGCTCTAACGGCCCAACTGATTGCCCCAATACTGAACCGAGAGTACCTGGGAAACTGGAATGGAAAACTGGTCCGTTACATTCCGACTCAAGGCATGGGCTACCACATTGGCTTTAACCGGGTGGTACAGAATCTCACAATCATAGTCCTTAACCAACTCCAACCACCTTCTCTGCCTCATGTTCAACTCCTTTTGAGTGAAGAAGTATTTGAGGCTTTGGTGATCAGTGAAAATCTGGATCTTCTCATCGTCAAAGTAATGTCTCCAGATCTTCAAAGAAAAAACCATTGCAGCTAGCTCTATGTCATGCGTCGGATAGTTCTGCTCATACGGTTTCAGGTGTCTCGAAACATAAGCAATAACCTTACCATGTTGTATCAGAACACAACCCAGACCAAACTTAGAAGCATCGCTGTAGACCACGAAACCACCCGTACCCTCTAGCACTGTCAAAACTGGAGCATAGGTCAAGCTATGTTTCAACAGGGCAAAGCTCTCTTCAAACTTCTCATCCCAAATAAACTTCACACCCTTCCTTGTCAATCTGGTCAAGGGTGCAGCCTTAGCAGAAAAACCCTGAACAAACCTACGATAGTAGCCTGCTAGACCTAGAAAACTGCAAACCTCTGCAACTGTGGTTAGTCTAGCCCAAGAACTCACTGAATCTATCTTGGAGGGATCCACTGCAATACCATCCTTGGATACAACATGCCCTAGGAAGGCAACCTGTTCAAGCCAAAAGTCGCACTTGGAGAACTTGGCATAAAGCTGGTTATCCCTCAGAGCTGTCAAAACTTGCCTTAGGTGCGAAGCATGGTCCTCTCTGGTCCTTGAATAGATAAGGATGTCGTCTATGAATACGATGACAAAGCTGTCCAAGAATGCCTTGAACACTCGGTCCATCATATCCATGAAAGCTGCTGGGGCGTTGGTCAGCCTGAAAGACATTACTACGAACTCATAATGACCATACCTCGACCTGAACGCTATTTTGGGAATGTCAGCATCCCTGATCCTCAACTGGTGATACCCAGACCTCAAATCTATTTTTGAAAAGACAGATGCTCCCTATAGCTGGTCAAACAAATCATCTATGCAAGGCAACGAATACTTGTTCTTCACTGTCACCTTGTTCAGTTCTCTATAATCAATGCAGAGGCGCATGGAACCATCTTTCTTCTTTACAAACAGGACGGGTGCTCCCCACGGGGACACACTAGGACGAATGAATCCACGGTCCAACAACTCCTGCAACTAAACCTTCAGCTCCTTTAACTCTGCCGGTGCCATCCGATAAGGAGCCTTGGAGATGGGGAGAGTCCCTGGCTCGAGCTCTATGGTGAAATCAACCTCTCTCTGAGGCGGTAAACCAGGCAGCTCCTCTGGGAACACATCTGCGAAATCCTGAACTACTGGTACCTGATCCACAGACGGCAGAGTACGGTCTCCTCCAAACAACTTCGCTAGGAAGCCCCAAGCTCCTCGAGCTAACAGACGCTGAGCTTCCACTGCTGAGATCAAAGGTGGGCAAACCCCACTCTGAACACCACGAAATCTGAAACTCTGTTTCTTGGGCTGCCTGAACACAACATCCTTCTAGCGGCAATCAATTAAAGCATGGTGCTCGGCTAACTAGTCCATCCCGAGAATCACATCAAAACCACTCATAGGCAATACTATGAGTGTAGCAACTAAAGACTCTTCAGATACAAGGATCAGATCGTCTCTAATCTTTTCACTAGCAAGCATACTAACTCCCGAAGGAGTTGCAACACACAACTCGAACCCTAGGTGTTCCAACACTAAACAGGCTTGACTAGCAAATAAAGCAGAGATAAACGAATGGGTCGAGCCCGAATCAAACAACACACTTCCAGTATTCTGCTGACGGCCCTAGTCTCTTGGCTGGAAACGGCCCTGACGACGAGGTTGACCTCTCTACTCAAACTTCCTCTTCTGCCTTGAACTGGTCAGCAGACCCTAAGTCATTATAGGAACTTTCACACGGGGATACTTCCTATTATAAATCTTGGCCAAAGCCACTGTCCCGGTATAAGTATCTGGGGCCAATGCCCTGATATCCTGTGCAACCTCCAGTCTAAGCCCACCGATAAATTTCTTTATCTTTAGCTCTTCGGTAGCAACCAACTCTAGGGAAAAATAGCTGTGCTTTGAGAACTTTTCATATACAGCTATGGAGTCATCTCCTAGCTTCAGATTATTGAATGCCTCAACCATCTCTTGCTGGGCCTCATCGCTGATATAATGGGTTTTGAACTCAAACCTGAAGAACTCCCAAGTAGGGGGTGGGGATCCTGCAGGTCTGCCTTTAAGGGTGGGCTCCCACCACCACACTATTGTATCAGCGAGAATATGTGCAGCACACCGCGGTCTCTGCACATCCGGAAAATCCATGACCTAGAAAATGTACTCCATCCTGGCCAGCCACCTGGCTGCCAACAACGGGTCCTCAGATGCATCGAACTCCTTGGGCTTCCACTTATAGAAGTCCTGCAATAAATTCTCATACTCAGCAGCTCCATTCCCTGCTACAGCCTCAACTTCCATGGGCTTCTGCCCATCCTGGGTAACATCGAGCTGCGGGGGAGCGAGAGCAACCTGTCTAAAATACTGGTCAATCGAGCCATCTGTGCTCTAGACTCCTCCTCTCGAGCCGCTAATCGTTTCGCCACCGCGTAAAATCGAGCAGAGACTCTGCCCGCTGTTCTGCCATCAACAACATCATCTCTCTCATCATAGAGGCTAACTCAGCTCTAGGAGCTGCAGTCTGGGCAGTCTCTTCCCCTGCTCGGGGTATACTAGCAGCTTGGGCCACAAGCGGCCTATTGGGTTGATCCAGCCCTGATGCAACACCATCAGTGAAAATCTCAATGCCAACTCCTCGGTTGGCTATCCCAGATGATCCTGCTCCTCTCCGGGTAATCAGCATACTGGCGATCTGTACCCAAACCACACTAGGTTAGTCCACACTCGGACCAACACTGCCAACAACAAAACAAGGCAAGTATGCTAGGTGCTAGTATTGTAAGCTTAAACCCTTAAATGAACTGAAACACATACCTGGTGGCTGGCGGAGTGCTGATGATCATGGGACACAACGACCTAACTTAGTAGGTCAGTCTATAGAATCTATGACTTTGAGCTCTAATACCAACTGTAAAGACCCGACACTAAATGGTCCTAAATAGTCTTTACTTTAAGATGTTTTCTCATTAAAACAGGCAATGGACTGAAATTTAAATCATCTTTATTAAAATCTCTCAAACTTAAAACTTTTTGAGGTCATAAGGAAAACCAGTAAAAAAAACAACCTCTGGCCAGAGGTCATGAAAACCAAATACAAAATCCTATACAATAGTGTTCAAGTACAAAATGTTTCCAACAAATGAAAATACTCAGATAATGCAGCGGCCTTTCCCATGATCCATCAGCACCTCCTCTAGCCACCTCGATGCTGGGCCAAGTTACCTGGTGGAGAAAACCACAGAAATGGTGAGTACAAAAGCACTAAGTAAGAATTCCCCAACCGGGGTACAATACGCACAAAAAATCCTCTACCATCCTAGCATACAAGCAACACTTACAACATGGCAGTTTAAAAACAGTACAACAGCAGGACATCATTCACAAGGTGTAAGCACATAGCTAGACAAGGTTAGCACACACTATGCTAACTAATAGGAGAATCACTCAAGTAATCTCAAAAGACATAACAGCACAGGAAACAAGGTTAGCATACACTGGGCTAACTAAGGACAGCAACACACTGGGCAAGTCCTGGACTGCAACACACTGGGCAGCCCTGCACTGCAACACACTAGGCAGTTCTGCTCAACCTGTTTAGCAACACACTGGGCTAACAGGGGACACCAACACACTAGGCTAGTCCTGGGGCAACAAGGGCAGCAACACACTAGGCTAGCCGGGGATCAACAACACACTGGGCCAATCATGAATCTGGTCAGCACACCTTGGGCCAACAAGGGACAACACACATTGGGCTAGTCTTGGACTGCAACACACTGGGCAGTCCTGAGCAAACCGAGCCAGCACGCAACTCGATTGTCACACGGGACTCCCTAAGGACTCTAACACATTAAGCATCCTAGGGCTACAGAGTATATCAGCCACAAATTCAGAATACTAGAATAAATGCATACAAGATAGGCAGTCAATAAAAAAGAGAGAACAGTGGCAGAAAACAAGAATCTACATGCCAACACCCTATCAACAAATTAGGGAACCTAACAACAACATGCTTAACATACATATTCAGCAGAGCATACAAAACATACAATTCAGATCAACAACAGGAGACAAACAGAACAAGCATGCACAAGAACAAACAACCTCCGGGGTACCTGCAAGAAAACCTAACACTAGCAATTTATTTTCCAGACAACCTGCAAAAGCCTATCCACTAACAGTTCAACATATAAACATACAACCAGGAGATATCAATGCAATGCGCAGGGCCCACACAACCCCGGCATGGAACCCTTACCTGTCAACAGTAGAATTCAAACCCAGAAAAATCCTTAAGATGCAGAACACCGCACAAGCTACCCTAATCACATAACAACAAGTTACAAACCAAACCACAACAAACCAAGCAACCAAACAACCAGGAAATAGGGCTTTACCGAAACCCGAGTAAGACTCCAACTCACAAGGTGGTCTCGGCCAAGGCTTGAGGAACACCACAAATTGTGCAAAGCCAAATCTTTCTTCCTTCCACTCTCGGCTAGGGCAAGACATAATACAAGCATGGGTTAGTTTTACTTGCAACACAACACACAACCAAAATCCTCCACATGGTACTCTCGGCCACCCAAGGGTTTTAGGGCAAAAATCAAACTTCAACCTCACACTAACTCACCTTGTAGTCTCGGCCAAGGAGAGAACACAAGAGGTCTCGGATAGCTCCTCCAACAACACCAACTTGAGATTTTGGCTAGGCTTTAATTTGTGCAACCAAGAAGAAAGCTTGAGCAAATCATTATCCAACCATTTGAACATCAAGAACAAGAGCAAAGATACAAGCACACTCACCTTAAGGATCTCGGCCAAGGAGAAAGTTGCAAGAGCAAGGAAGATCTCGGTTATGGATGCTACAATAGGAGGAGCCTTCGGATCTACTTCCAACCAAACAAGAACCTACCACCCCCAAAGCAATGGTGTTCTAAACTACAAGGAGAAAAGGAAAAAGAACTCCCTTGAGCTAAAGCTAGCTCTCGGCCAAGACAAGGATAAGAGGAGACAAGATTGGCACTAACTTACCTTGAAGCAAAATATAGAAGATGAGCTATGGAGAGGTGTAAAATTTCGGCCAAGATGAAGGAAGAGGGAGAGGGAATTTGGCTAAGGGAGGGGGTGGGGAGAATAAGACAAAACCCTAAGCATTTCTCCTATTATTTTATTAATAAAATACCCCCAAAAATCCCACCTTCAAATCCCAACAAGTGCATTTTTGAAAGCCTTTTAAAATTCTCTACATTTGGCTCAAACTCACTTTCAAACCACCATGGTTTGAATCCCAACTCCATCATTGATTAAAAGGAATTCCTATTTAACCCCGGGCAAGCTCCAAACTCCTCCACACAACTCCCAAACCTAGAACAAACACCAAAATAATTTTATTAACTTGAGACAAGGCTGGAAATTACCAAATTGCCCCCGAGAGACCAAATGACCAAAATACCACTAGAGCCTCTAGAAGCCCTAACAGTCCAACAAACTAACTGAGAACCAACCAAACATACCTGAAGAACCGGAAGGAAAGCTTGGGTTGTTACAATTAAAACCCATAGGGGAATCCCACATCGAATGGGAAAGAGAACGAAGCACTCCTTATAAAGGGTGTGGACACCTTTCCCTAGCAAGACGCATTTTCCCCATGGGGGAGAAACAAATCCGTGAGGCCATTGGGCCAAAGCAGACAATATCTTGGCTAGCGATAGGTTGGGTCATTACAGATGGTATCAGAGCCAGGCATAGGGCCGGTATGCTGGGTCCATCGGGATGCTGGACTTCTAAGGGGAGGTGAAAACCCATAGGGGAATCCCACATCGGATGGGAAAGAGAACGAAGCACTCCTTATAATGGGTATGGACACCTTTCCCTAGCAAAACGCGTTTTCCCCATGGGGGAGAAACAAATCTGTGAGGCCATTGGGCCAAAGCGAACAATATCTTCGCTAGTGATGGGTTGGGTTGTTACAGTAAAGGTAGACAAAATCAACAACAATGTAATAACGAGAAACATGCAGTAAGGGACTCTATCATACTACGCCTCACAAATTTTCGATTCTACTTCTATTTAGCATCAAGCCCGACTTCCATCACAACTTGATGTAATTATGAGCCGACGCTAAGTATGTCATAATTACGTGTTTATTCCTAATCTCTTATTGAAAACATTACAGACGTAAGACTACCTATTAAATATGCAAAATAGACTTAGGTAATTCCCTCTTCCGATTTACAACCTATTAGTTTGCCTGGATAGCTAGTCGACACTTATTATTGTAATGATGCACCTAAGTTACATGCTCTAGATGAACCCTTCCAGTTTCTCCCTACGACATGCTACTAAAATTCACTTTCTCCTAGCTTTCCCCTAATGAAATTAGTTCATGGTACAAACAGAGCACACAAAACATGATATGGAAAACATACTAGAATTGTATTACTAAAGTAAAATGAGCCTGACAACGAAATAAAATAAAACAAATAAACATCAACTTTTCGGCCGTCTCGGTCAAGACTCTGAACTCCTCTCAAAAGAAAGAACGGAGAAAAAACTAAGCGCCCTAGTCTAGTACAAAAATAATCTATTTATAGAACTAGGTTGTCAAATCTCCGAATCTTCCAAAATGGCACGAATCAATCATTGCGATATTTTCCCTTCTTACTCTTGCCAAATATGTTTTAATTTTTCTACGGCAGGAATCACGTGATTTCAGCAATCCGTCTCGTAATTTGTCTGGTTAGTCAACTTCATGTTGTCAAACGATTCATTCCTTATTTACTTGAAATTTTTTGGGCCTTTATTTCCTGAGATATAATTGCTCCCAATCGTGCGTTTTGATTCTCATCATTGCATTGCTTCGTTAGCGCTAACTCTGCGAAAATAGTAATCAACATAAGCCTTGCGAAATCTGTTCTAAACAAGCTATTTAGGTTGTTTTCAGCATAATAATCCATATTTTGTCAGCACATTTTTTGCTAAAGTAAGGTTCATCCCATAAATATTTTTTAACTACGTGTAAAAAAAAATTTGTTGCTAGTGTTTGAAATCTTCAGGTACTAAGCCACTTGCTAACTAGTTCACTATGTCGGTGAACCATGGTAACGTTTCGTCTGAGGTGGATTTTAGAACAAATAGTTGTTCGTCTAGAAATGAGTCTCTATTTCCCCGCAATCAATGGATTGTTCTTTAAATTCAATTCACGATAAATGATCAGCGATCACATTTTCACAACCTTTCTTGTCAATGATTTCCACGTCAAATTTCTGGAATAACAACACCCATCTAAAAAATCTAGGTTTCTCATCTGGCTTCTTGACAAAATACTTGATAGCTGCATGATAAAAAAATAGTTTTCTTAGCTCAAAATAAATAAGATCGAAACTTATCTAATGCATACACCACCGCAAGAAATTCCTTCTTTGTTGCAGTGTAGTTTTTCTGGCATAGTAGAGTGGGTGAATCAGTTTTTCACCTTTTAGACCCAGCATTTCCCCAATGAAGTAATCACTTGCATCGCACATGATGCAAAAAGGTTTGTCCCACTTAGGAGTTGCAATTATTGGTGCTGAGACTAATGCTTCTTTCAAACTCATAAATGCGCTTCCACATGCATCATAAAAAATAAATGGGTGATCTTACTTCAGTAGTTCACACGACGGTTTCACTATCTTTGAGAAGTCTATGATGAATCGGCGATAAAACCAAACATGGCCGAGAAAACTACAAATTCCCTTAACAATGGTTGGTTGCTCCAACTTCTCAATTACTTCAATTTTCACACGGTCCAGTTCCATTCCTTCCTTTGAGATTCATTGTCCTAAGACCATGCCGTCAGTCACCATAAAATGGCACTTTTCCCAATTGAGTACTAGATTTGTCTCTTTGCATCTTTTCGATATTTTGCTTAGGTTTTCCAAGCACACTGAGAATGAAGAACCGAACACTGTAAAATCATCCATGAAAATGTCTACACATTTCTCGATCATATCCAAAAATATGGTAATCATGCATCGTTGAAACGTCGTTGGGGCATTACATAGGCCAAATGGCATTCGCCTTAAACCGAATATGGCATATGGACATGTAAAAGTCGTCTTCTCTTGATCTTCAGGGTTGATTGTTATTTGATTGTACCCCAAATATCCATCCAAGAAACAGTAATATTCTTGCCCCGCGACTCAATCCAACATCTTATCAATATATGAAAGTCGAAAGTGATCATTCGTTGTAGCTGCATTCAACTTCCGATAATCCATACATACACACCATTCAGTGACCATTCGCGTGGGTATCAACTTGTTGATCTTGTTTTTTACTATTGTACTTTTGCCTTTCTTTGGTACACGCTGCACCGAGCTCACCCACTTGTTATCAGCGATTGGATAAATAACTCCATCATCCAGCACTTGATGACTTCTTTCTTGACCACTTATTTCATGGCCTGATTCAACCTTTGCTGATGTTCTACTGAGCAAAGCCCCTCGTCCTCCAAATGAACTTTGTGTATTCAATATGAGGGGCTAATTCCCTTCAAATCAGCTAGAGTCTAGCTGATCGGTCCCTTGTGTTGCTTCAACATTTGGATCAATAATCTTTCCTTTTCAATAGACAATTTCATGGATATTATAATTGGTAACGTTTCAACCTCGCTAAGATAGACATACTTCCAATGATTCGACAACGGTTTAAGCTCTAGTACTGGTGGCTCTTCTATAGATGGTTTCATTGGAAAAATAACCTTGTCATTAAGTGTTTGCGAAGTCGTGAACACAATCGAAAATATAACTCCCAGTTGCAGTTAAGTTTGCTACAATGAACCTCTACTTAGATCCAACGAATTGTGTTTGACTTCTTAATAATATGCAAGTGCACACAGTCTTGTTGTAATATAATTATAGTCGTCTCCTCATGGAATTGTAGTTATAAATTAATACTATGAATACGAATCAAGGTAGCAATTGTAAAAGGGAAGTGTAGATTAAATATCTAAAGTTATAAGGAATTAATAATCAGAATTCTTTTAAGTTAAAGTTCGCAGAATTAAATAGCAGGCGAAGTTAATCACATTCTCTCGAAGTGTTAATTATTCACGTCGCACCTCAATGCTCCTTATCTCTAAGTGAGCACAAATTGTAAGTTTTAACTTGACAAGACTAAAGGAAGTTATACAATTTGTCAACCTATTCTCTCAAATATGTTAACCAAGGTTCCTCTTGAAAACCAAACATGTATTTCCTCCGCTTTTAAATAACTCGAAAGTTATAACTTGTAATTTAAAGAGAAAGAATGCAGATATGCTTGCAAAGTAAAAAATATAGATTCATAAACGGGAAAAGTTCCAAACTAGCAAAAACATAAGAAAATAACAACATTCATGCCTTCGAATAGTAAATGCAAATACAAATAAGACTAAAATGAGTTAACCACTGAGAATAGCTTGGTCTAACACGGAGACTTACTCTGGATTCTTCAAAAAAACTGGGAGCTCTTGCTCACTTTTGGTCTATTCTCTCCAAGATCAACTGCCTTCCTCCCCGATCTCCATTGGCTTATAAAGGCTTTATTACGGCATCTAAAGTCTCCGCTATCCTTCCACGATCGATCAGTTATCCGTATTTTCCACTTGAACATGTGATCGTGGTCTGGCTGTTTCTTTGGTGTTCACCGAATTGTCTGCTTCGCCTAAGTTCTTTCAAGTTCGCTGTTAGCAACCCACTCTACAGTTGTTTGCCCTTCTCGTTGTCGCTTATGTTGGACCGCGAATTGTCAGCCCTTGAAATGATTCTCCGAGACTCTTTTTGACCAAGAACTCCCAAATGCTTGGGAAGTTATCACACCCCCACACTTGAACTATTACGCGTCTCGAGTAATCAAATTGTCATCAATCCTAATATATGAACAACATGAATAAGATTTCTCATTACCAATCATAATATATGAACAACATGAATAAGATTTCTCATTACCTGTTTGCACCCCAGCCCATGTGGTTAGTTCTGCACTGATCGCGAATTACAGTTCGCGGGTGTGTTCTCTATCGAATTCTGACAAGTTAGACTTGGGATTCTGTTCTCGAAATTATGACCGTTGATCCCCGTTTGCTATTTTGCCCGAAATTAGCTTTCTGTTTGCTTTTTATGCAGCTCCCTTTTTGCCAAAGCGAGTACTCTCCTTTTATAGTTCATGGAGTCTCGATCCGTTTAAGATCCTCGCAAGTCTGTTCCACTATCGAATGAGAAATAATAATGTGTACACAATATTGGAACAAACCTAGAAGATTATTTTGTTATGGGAAGACTCTAGACTCGGGCTACTAGCCCTTTGACTCGTTTCGCCTCTCAATTTTTTCTCGAACTAATTTTGGTTTGACATTTTTTTTCCATAGATATTTGCACAATATTTGCACAAACCAGCGAACGAATTGTTGGAACACTGATGCACACACCCCACACACTTGAAATTTTCATTGTCCCAATGAAACAAGTGCACAAGTCCCACAACACGACTCTTGAACCAAGTCGCAAGTCTAATTTGTGCGAATCGTCAAGCGAATCACCCGTTAGTAGAAAACACGATCACCCAGTGTATCACTACACAAAGCATCAGATACAAACATGTTACAAAAGAAACATTAGCACGTTAGTTAACACATTATGACTTCGCTCTCAGAAATTAAACAATGTTAGCTCAAAGATGCAAAGTGAAAGGAAGGAACAAGGACGCAATGCCACCGCGAATAAGTAATAGGTTAGATGGGGTGCATTCAAACGGGCTTGTGCATGTATTATAAACAAGTCAACTGCGCAAAAAGAACAAGAATCTGCAAAAGAACTTGATCAAAACATGGATTATATTGATAAAACTTTCGCAATATACATGAAATCGGCGTACAAATCATTCAATACTCTCCTCACCATCTAATGGCCTACGATGCAAAATCCAATTTGGAAAGGTAGGAAGATGCAGTCCCTCATCTATTTGATCGAAAAATTACTGAATCGCCTTGTCGCTGTAACAGCCCAGTTTCCTATTCCAGTTTTCGAGGTGCCTTCGGGTCAAGATTCGGTTGTTTGGTTGGGTCATTAGAGCGGTTTTGACTCTTGGGGGTATTTTGGTCTTTTGGCTCTCCGGGCAGGATTTGTGGTTTTCAGGGCTACGAGGTAGCTCCTGCCTTTGTTGAGGCTTGTTTGTTGTTGGCTACGAGTCCCATGGTGTTTGGGCTAGTCGGTTGGATGCTCGGTTGTGGTTTGGGCTTTGGCAAAGTGATGGTTGGTTGTGTGCTTCCTTTGGGATTCGAGCCTGGGCCCTTAGTGTTGCTTTGGGAGTTGGATTTAAGTGAGTTTTATTTATTGGAAAAGATTGCTTCGGTCGGGTCTCGAAGGAAGAAGCCAGGAAATGGGATTGAAAGGTTTTGTTTTGGATAAAAGTGGATAAGGATGGATTTTATGGATAAAATCCCATTTATTTCCTTTTATTTTCTTTTCAAAATCCATTTTTCTCTCTCTCTCTCTCTCTCTCTCTCTCTCTCTCCCCGAGCCCCCTAGCCGAGCAAATTTTTGGTCGCCCAACCCACCCAAATTTGAGCAAATCACCAAATTTCTAGCCCGGCCCGCTCGCCAGTGTCGCCATCGAGCCCCTCGCCTGCCACAGCAGCCGCCGCCACCGAGCCTCGCCCAACTCGTGTCTATCTGCACTCGAGTCGCCCTGCAGTGTGCCGTGTCGCGCGCCCTCGCTCTGGTCCGTGTCGCCCTCGCCCGCCAGGCCAGGTTGCCAGCCAGAGCTCGCCCAGCCCGGCCGCACAGTGTCGCTCGTCTCGTCCGCGCCAGTGTCGCCCAGTGCCGAGCCGTCGCGTCGTGTCGCTCGCGCCCGCCAACGCGCCATCCTCAGGCCGAGCCACGCCACAGACACCTGTCTTTGCTCATGCGCGCGCCCGTCCCAACAGCCCCAGCGCCAGCCAGCAGC
The DNA here is from genome assembly GCA_036507275.1 of Sicyos edulis. Lineage (NCBI taxonomy): Eukaryota > Viridiplantae > Streptophyta > Magnoliopsida > Cucurbitales > Cucurbitaceae > Sicyos > Sicyos edulis. The sequence continues at coordinate 24,646,876 of CM071854.1, read as the reverse complement.
GCGCAGCGCGATTCGATTCTGCGCCCACAGCGCCCGGCCAGCCAGAAATGCCTAGCCCGTGCAACCGGCTTGTTCGCGTGTCAGCAGCACCTCGTGAGTTGCTCCCGAGCCGAGCCTTGTTTATTTTATTATTATTTAGGCCTATTGTGTGATTATTGATGTGTTTGTTTGGCTCGATATAGGTTGCTCGGGTTCGATCGCAGTTAATTTTATTGTGTGTTGTTGCCTTCCGACCAGGTAAGGATTTCTTACCGGAGTTGTGTTGGCCCTGCGATATATCATGTGATTGCTGATTGTATGCTTGTTGTGTTTATTGACATGTTTGATGATAAGTGCTCTATTTTGAATTCCCGACTGGCATGATTTCCTATGTTGTTTCTCATGTTAGTCCATGCTAGGTTGTTCCTTTCTGGCATGCTCGTATCTGTTCTTGCTTCGTAGTATCATGATAGGTTTGTTGTATTCTTTTGAGCACGTATTGGATTGATTTGATTGTTTGCTGATTGCTATGACAGGTTAGAGTTCAGGAAGATAGCATCATCCGGGCCGGGTGCATAAAGTACCTTGCATCCTCGATAGGGACGTACGAGATTGAGCTCCGTCCCTGATCCCGTTAGGGACTAGCTAACCCTAACGACGGGCCCCACAATCTTGGGTGAGGGTGGCAGACTGTTAAATGCCCCAACGGTCGGGATGATGACTTGGCATTGCCTTGTCCCCGATACCGCACGCCCGTCCTCGGCGTGTTTGGTAGCCCTTGAGTTGCCACCGATAGGGCAAGGACGGTTTCTGGTGTAAGCCTACCACGACCCGTGCCTTAGCCTCAAAAAGGTGGTTCAGCCGACATAGTTCACGTGTCCAGGTCTCACACCCCTATGTCAGTGACACCGATCCAGAGATTTAGTTAGGCGTGGTGACTGGACATGGGCAGCTTGCCACTAGACCCGGTACCCCCCATAGTCTGCAGTAGCACGCGGTGCGCGCGCACGCTCATTATAGCACCGACCGGAGAGCTCCTCGGGATCTTGAGCCAATGCACCTTTCGTCGGCAGTAGACAGGTTGAGGCCGGGACTTGTTTCTCGTATAGGGCGTATTGTTTGGTGAGTTATTTCCGGACTAAGACCCTGAGTTGGCATCCGAGGCCCAAGTGTGGGCTAAGCTATGTGCTCTATTCTGTGTTTATATTCATAGCTTGCATACCTTTCTGCTAGATGACCATGTATATCATATTGTACCCCGGTTGGGGATTTTTACTGAGTAATTCGTTACTCACCCTTATTATGTGGTTTTCCACAGGTAACCATGGTGCGAGACAGGATGGCTGGAGGAGGAGCTGTGATCATGGAAACCCGTTGTTCAACTCCGAGTTTTATGTTTATGATTTAAATGTTCTCTGAATGCATGTAGTTGGGCACGGAGCCCTAGGGTGTTTTCTGAATGTATTTCCGGATTCTAGCATTGTTGTAAAGTTTGTATGTTTTAAATGAATCTCTGATCAGAGTAAGTTTTGTAAATGTATTTTACTTGGAACAGGTGCTTGGAAACAGGGACAGGTTCCAGGAATTGATGTTGATTTTAAATGGATGTTTTATGTTTTAGTTTTTACTTAGAATCCGAACACCCTATTGCGAATTTTCTGTAGATTTGAATGCATGCATTGAGGTAACGACCTATTTTAGAACCCTTTCGGGTCGGGTCGTTACAGTCGCGAACTGAAAAGTACTTGTAAAAAGTGATCTAGCGATCTTTTGCATCTTGCTGCTCGGCCAAAATGGACTTTTGAGTGCGTAGCACTTCGTCGAGGTCCGCTGGGTTGGTGGCACTGGGTTGTGTTCGCTACTCAGATTGACGGGGTTGGCGAAAGTTTGGTTTCTTAGAAGGAGGTATGGGTTTGTGGAGAGCTAACTTTTTGTTACTCGATCTCCTTTTTACTCCTTGAAGTGCACACAATGCGGAGATCAAGTGAGGAAAGATTATCCTGCTCGCTTTCTTTCCACCTCCAGCCTAGAGATGAATTTTTTCTTCAATTATTTTGTCCACATTGATCGAATGCCCTGCCATGATTGAATAAATGAGCAAAGCGCGATCTTGAGTCAGCGTAGAATCGTGTGTTGTTGGCATGAGACTCGATTTGATGAAAGAAGCCTAGAATTTTGCTTCCGCATTCAGATCGTTGGCCAAAAACTTAACTGACTTCAACCCAATGTCCCATTTTGCTCCATCAATTCCGATTTTCGCGAGGCAATAGTCTAATACTTCCTGAGTGCAGGTTTGGGTCAGAACATCATAATCAGACTCTTCGTCTGGCAGCCCGAAGAGTTTATTCCACGCTGACGAGCTCCAATCAACTCTTCTACCTGAACGAAAGATGTTCTCGAATCGCGATTGACGATACCAGCAAAAAATTCAATGGTCCATTCGATTCTCGCCTCCTCCCAAGGAACATAGAATTCCTCCCAACTTCGCTGCTCTATTTCATCCTTCAACGTTGGCGGATATTTGCTCAAGTCTTCTTCCAAGCCTTGTTCAGACAACAGTCGCTTCGCTTGGAATTGAATCTTACTCTCTTCAATCCGGTCATGATTGTCAGCAAGTAATTTCACCTCGTCCTGCGAGAGAGTGCACAGTTTCTTGGCCTTTGTCTTAGCTTGTTGTATTGGGGGAGGGGTGGATTGTCTACGCTGTTCTTCATTCGCGAAACTATGTGCGATTACAGTCTCAGGTTCTACCGAAGGCATATCCGCAGGCTCTTCCTCGTTTGCCAAATGCATCCAGTCTTTATTTCTTCGGACTATTTCCATTCCTTCATTTAACATGGCTTCGAGGTCTTGCGATAGCATTGCATCTGACCCTTGAGCCATGTTGATTGGCGAAGCTTGGCTGATGTGAATTTCCTCAGGTGTGTTTTCGCGACAAATTCCTCTTTTGAGAGGTTTGCATGGTCTAGCGAACCAATCGGGGAACTGAGTGGCAGGCTTTCCTCTGCTGCGATTGGTGCAGCTCCCGTCGGTGTTTGGACTCGAGGTTCACCTCCTTCCGCACTGAGGGTTAGCATCGCGAGTAACCCTTCCAAATTCCCTACCATGCGATCTTGTTGAGATGGTGTTATTCACTGGTCATACTCAAATTCCTCAACTCTAGTTTTAGCGACAGGAGTTGGATGTACTCGGCCTTCGGTTGCCCCTTCGGTGTCTTCAGGAACAGGGTTCGCATCCATTGAACTCTTGTACTGCAACGATGTCCTTTTTCCTCTTCATTTTTTCTTCTAGGGTTCGCAATGTGGCAGCCAATTCCTCATACGTAGGTTGAATGATTTGGGCTGCAACCTTCTCTGCCAAAGTTGGCTCGGGATTCGACCTCGTGTAAGCCTCTCTGTCAGTCGATTCTTTCTGCAGTTTGATTCTCCTGGCCTTCGACCCACTAGCTCCTTCTACCGTAAGCATAACCGAGCAATCCTTGGTCGATTTGGAAATAGGGTTTTGGGATGGGAGTTTCGACATTTTGAACTAGCTGAGAGGAGATATGTGAAGATGGATGAAAATAAAGATCTGAGAAATTGGATTCGTAAAAAAGAGAAATGAAATGAATGAGGGTTTTTATAGAACTTCCCTAATCGTTTTACCTTCCAGAATTCGAACGGCCACTAGGCACTCTGCGAAAGTCCCTACCGTTATATCGTTCAATCTCTGTTTACACGTGTTTGGTTCGGGATACGGGATTGCAACGTGTCAGGCTCGGATCAATTATCTCTAAGATCTACTCAGTTCATGGCAAACTCTACCTTGACTCTTATTCGCATTCGCTAATGAAAGTTACGCTAACTTAACCAAAAAAATAAAAATAATAAAAATAAAAAGAAAAAGAAAAATAGCAAAGAAATTTATGTACAACTAATTAATCATGAATGCACGCGAAAAGAAAACAATTAAGTTTCCATACCATTCGCTACATCCCACATTTCTTGTGCCTTAATTGTCAATGAGCTAGGAGAAATCTACAGTTCGTGATTCCTCACCATAGTAATGTTTAAGTCGATGCCCATTGGCCATGAACTCCGAGTTATCTGATTCATTCCGCACTACCACAGCTCCATTTTGATGTACCTACACCACTACAAAAGGCCCACACCATTTAGATTTTAATTTACCTGGAAATAATTTTAACCTTGAATTGAAAAGTAGCACCCTTTGTCCTGGTACAAACTGTTTTGGCTTAATTTGCTCATCGTGCCATCGCTTTGTTTTTTCCTTGTAAAGTTTGGCATTTTCGTACGCAAATTCCCTCAGCTCTTCAAGTTCTAGCAACTGGAGTTTCCTTGTCGGCCCTATTCCTACTGACTCCACATTTAATTCTTTAGTGGCCCAATATGCTCTATGTTACAACTCTAAGGGAAGATGACACGCTTTTCCAAATACCAAGCGAAATGGTGACATTCCAAGTGGTGTTTTATATGCTGTCCTATAGGCCCAGAGTGCATCATCCAATTTCACCGCCCAGTCTTTTCTGTTCGGGCTCACTACTTTCTCTAAAATTTGCTTAATCTTGCGATTAGCGACCTCCACTTGCCCATTGGTTTGCGGATGGTACACAGTCGCGATCCTGTGGCGAATGTTATATTTCTGCATCACTAAAGTTAAAGCCGGTTAATAAAATCAGTTCCTCCATCGCTAATTAAAGTGCGTGGAGTACCAAAACGAGTGAAAATATTTTTATGCAGAAATTTAATAACAGTTTTTGAATCATTCTTCGCGCAAGTGATTGCTTTTACCCATTTCGATACATAATCGACTGCAACCAATATATATGTATTTCCATGTGAATTCGGGAATGGACCCATAAAGTCACTTCCCCAAACATAAAAAATTTCGACTTCAAGAATATATTTTACTGGCATTTCTTCCCTCTTATTGATATTACCGAGTCGTTGATATTGATCACATGTTTTAGCAAAAGCATATGCATCCTTAAAAATAGAAGGTCAAAAGTATCCAGTTTGAAATACCTTAGTCGTCGTTTTCGCCCCGCCATATGCTCCAGCATGGCATTCCTTAATGATCTCCTTCGCTTCGGTCTGTGACACACACCTGCGAATGATATTATCAGCACATTGTTTATACAAGTATGGTTCATCCCAAAAATATTTTTCACATTATGCAAAAACTGCTTCTGTTGCTGGTAGTTGAAATGTTAGGGGATAACCCCGCACCATAAATAATTCGCTATATCAGCGAACCACGAAACTTCATCTCCAGCGGTCTCTATGTTGAATAACTTCTTATCAGGGAAGGATTCTTCAATTTCGCTATCATTCTTTTCTTCTATGTTCTCAATTCACGAAAGATGATCAACAATCACGTTTTCGCAACCTTTCTTGTCGATGATCTCTACATCAAACTCCTGCAGAAGTAATACCTATCTCAGCAATTGTGGTTTTGCATCTGTCTTTTTGAGCAAGTACTTGATCGCTGCGTGATCAGAAAACACTATTACTTTCGCTCCAAGCAAATAAGAGCGAAATTTATCCAACGCAAACACCACTGCTAAAAACTCCTTCTCTGTAGTGGTGTAGTTTTTCTGTGCCTCATTCAGAATTTTACTTACATAATAAACTGGATGAATCAACTTGTCCTTTTTCTGTCCAAGCATAGCTCCTACTACGTAGTCGCTAGCATCACACATTAGGAAAAAGGGTTGATCCCATTCTAGAGTGATGATAATAGGGGTTGTTACCAATGCCTCCTCAACCTGCGAAATGCATTCTTGCACCGATTGTCAAATATAAATGCTCGGTCCTGTTCCAGCAATTCACATAAGGGTTTCGCTACCTTGGAGAAATCTTTTATGAAACGGCGGTAGAATCCAACGTGACCCAGAAAACTCCTGATGCCCTTGACATTATTCGGCTCTTCCAACTTCTCAATGACTTCAATCTTCGCGCGATCCACCTCCATACCTTGTTCCGAGATGCGATGTCCCAATACAATTCCCTCTGTAACCATAAAATGGCACTTCTCCCAATTTAGGACTAAGTTTGTTTCCTCACATCTTTCCAACACTCGGCCCAAATTTTCCAAACAGATTGAGAAAGATGAACCGAACACTGTGAAATCATCCATGAACACGTCAACACTTTTTTCAATCATGTCCGAGAAAATTGCCATCATACATCGCTGAAAAGTTGCAGATGCATTACACAATCCAAATGGCATTCGCCGAAAGCGAATATACCATAAGGACATGTGAATGTTGTTTTTTCCTGATCCTCAGGGTCAATCGTGATTTGATTATAACCTGAGTACCCATCCAGAAAGCAATAGTACTCCTTCCCAGCGACTCTATCTAACATCTGATCAATGTATGGTAAAGGGAAATGATCCTTTTTAGTAGAGGCATTCAGTTTCCGATAATCCATACATCGCGCCAACCAGTCACTGTTCGCGTAGGTATTAATTCATTATTCTCATTCTTGACCACTGTGGTTCCACCTTTCTTTGGTACACATTGCATTGGGCTTACCCCTCTACTATCAACGATCGGATAAATAACGCCCGCATCCAGCCATTTAATAACCTCTTTCTTCACCACCTCCTTCATCGCTGGATTCAATCTTCGTTGATGTTCAACTGACCTAAATCCGTCATCGTCTAACTAGATTTTATGCATACAAAATGATGGGCTGATTTGTAAAGACCCGACCCAAAAGGGGCTCTAAATAGGCCTTCACCCCAATGCATGCGTTCAAGTAAAGACAATATACAAATATGATTTCAATTCCAAGTAAAAATTAAAACATTCATCATTCAATCAGAAATCAATACAGTTTATTCAAACCTGTCCCTGTCTCCAAGCACCTGTTTCAAGACAAATACATTTCCAAAAGTTTACTCTGATCAGAGATTTATTAAAATCATTCAAAACCTTCTCAGATACATAAATGCTGGAATCCACAAAACATTGAGAAAACATCCTAGGGCTCCGTGCCCGACTACATGCATTCAGGGGAAATAAAAGACAAGAGTCATAATATAAAAAGTCAGAGATGACAGCAGGTTCCCATGATCACAGCTCCTCCTTCAGCCATCCTGTCTCGCACCTTAGTTACCTGTGGGAAACCACAAAATAAGGGTGAGTAACGAATTACTCAGTAAGAATCCCCAACCGGGGTACAATACGATATACATGGTCATCTAGATGAATGTATGCAAGCTATGAATATAAACACAGAATAGAGCACATTGCTTAAGTCCATGCTTGGACCTCGGATGCCAACTCAGGGTCTTAATCCGGAATAATCCACCACACAAAACGCCCTATACGAGAAACAAGTCTCGGCCTCAGCCTGTCTACTATCGATACGAAAGGTGCACTGGCCACAATCCCGAGGAGCTCTCCAGTCGGCGCTGTAATGAGCGTAAGCGCGCACCGCATGCTACTGCAGACTCTAGAGGGATGCCGGGTCTAGTGGCAAGCTGCCCAAGTCCAGTCACCGTGCCTAACTAAATCTCTGGATCGATGTCACTGACATAGGGGTGTGAGACCTGGACACGTGAACTATGTCAGCCTAAACCACCGCAACTGAGGCTAAGGAACCGGTCGTGGTAGGCTTACACCAGGAAGCCGTCCTTGCCCTATCAGGTGGCAATCAAGGGATACTGCCGAACACGCTGAGGACGTGCCGGCTGCCGGGGACAAGGCAATGCCAAGTCATCATCTCGACCGTTGGGGCATTTAACAGTCTGCCACCCTCATCCAAGATTGCAGGGACTACCGGTCGGGTTAGCTAAACCCTAACGGGGTTCAGGGACGAAGTATTTCCTCGTGCGTCCCTTCCATGGATGCAAGATACTTTATGCATACTGGCCCGTATGATGCTATCTACCTGAACTCTAACCTATCATATCAACAGCAAACAATCCAATACAATCCAATACGTGCTCAACAGATACAACGAACCTAGCATGATACTACGAAGCAAGAACAGATAACGAGCATGCCAGAATAGAACAACCTAGCATGGACTAACATGAAGAACAACATAAGAAATCATGCCAGTCGGGAATTCAGAACAGAGCACCTATCACTAAACATGCTGATAAACACAAACAAGCATACAAACAGCATCACATAATATATCGCAGGGCCCACACAACTCCGGTAAGAAATCCTTACCTGGCCGGGAGGCAACTACACATAAAATCCTAAGCTGCGATCGAACCCGAGCTAGCTAACGAGAACCTAACAAACACAATAATAATCACAACCCATAGGCCTAATATATAATAAAATAAATAGGACTCGGCTCGGGAGCAACTCACTCGGCGCGGTTGACACCGGACAGAGCGAAAGACGGCCGGGGTCTTTGCTGGGCAACCTTCTTGCGCAGGGTCGCACGCAACGCACGCGCCGAGGCGCGCGGATGGGCGTGCTGGCACGGCGCTTGGGCGCAAGCGTGCTGACACGAACGGACACGCGTGGGCCCGCAGGGACGACGACGGGCGCGCAGGCGCTGGGACAGCGACGTGCGCGCGGAAGCTGGGACGGCGACGTGCGCGCGCGCGGGGCGCAGACGCGGACGGACGAACGCGAGCGTGCGGGCTCGAGCTTAGCTGGGCGATGGCGTCTGGCGTGCACGACACGGTTGTCACGGCGAGCTGCTGCGGCGCGCGCGAGACGCACGCAAATTCTGGCTGGCGAGATCTAGCCAGCTGGCGATCTGGGCGGCTGAAGGCGACAGCGACAGGCCGCTCTGGCGTCTTCTTTGGCGATCTGGGCGTCTTTGGGCGACTGCAACAAAACACACACACACACCACCTCTTCCTTTACACTCGGCCAGTAAAGACACCAAAACGAGAAGATGAAGAGGATGAAGACTTACTCGGAATGACGATCGAATCTTGGGGCTGCAAAGGAGAAGAAATTCGGCTTGGGGCTTGGGAGAGCTTGGCTTGGGCGGCAAAGAGAGGTGTGTTGGAGAAGAAGGACAAAAACCTAATTTCTTTTTCATTTAACCAAATGCACCAAAACTCCAAGATCCAAGGCTAACCATAATATGACGCAGAAAGAGCAACAAGACCCGAGTTTAGAGCTAATTTCTTTTCCATAGCTCAACTGGCACGCATCCGCACAGGCTTTCCCGAAGACCCGAGTTTGAATCCCAGCTGCAACACAAATTCCTTTATTTTTACTTTTGCATCTACCCATGCTCAAACCAAACCACAAAGCCTAAAAAACCTTCATAAAGCCATCCAATAATTTTAGAGACTGCAAAAGACATAAACGGCCCTGACACCCCAACCAAATTACCAAAATACCCCTAGGGCATACCTGGAAGACCGGGATGAAAACCTGGGCCGTTACAATATTCCCTCCTTTTTATGACTTTCGTCCTCGAAAGTCCTTAAGACTGAAACAGCACAGGATACTGCAATCTCAACCTGTCCTCCCCGCTCACGAACGGCCTCCTCTGAACTTTGACTCCTCCTCTGAACTTTTACCAAACGAACCTCACGATTACGCAACGTCTTCGTCTCAAAGACCAGAATACTCACAGGCTTCCCCTCGAAGCTCAAATCCTCAATCAGCTGCAAAGGCTCAAAGTCCACAATGAGCGATGGGTCCGACACATACTGCCCCAACATCGATACATGGAAACACTATGCACAGCTGACAATGACGGGAAAGCACTAACCGATATGCAACTCTGCCAATCCTCTCGAGAATCTCAAATGGTCCAACAACAAGAGACCCCACTTCTCCCGCTTACCAAACCTCAACACAACTCACAACGGCACAACCTTAAAACTACGCACTGTCCAACCTCAAACTCTAAAACTCGAGGCCGAACATCGGCGTAACTTTTTGTAACGGCCCAGGTTTTCATCCCGGTCTTCCAAGTATGCCCTAGGGGTATTTTGGTAATTTGGTTTGGCCGTCAGGGCCGTTTATGTCTTTTTCCAGTTGCTAGAATTATTAGATGGTCTTATGTAAGTTTTTGAGGCTTTGTGGTGGTGTTTGGGCATGGGGAGATGCAAAAAGAAAATTAGGAGTTAAAGATGTGTTTGGTGGGTTTCGAACCCAAGTGGTCTGGGAAGTCAGGTGGGTGGTGTGGCCAGTTGAGCCACCAGGTGTTCTTGTTACTCTTTCCGCGTCATAACTTAGTTACCCTTGGATCTTTGGAGTTTTGTGCATTTGGTTAAATGAAAAGAAATTAGGTTTTGTGTTTTCTTCCCCAAAACTCCATGGCCGCCCAACCCTCTTCTCTCCCAAGCCCCTTGCCGTGATTTTCTTCCCTTGCAGCCCGAGCGCTGCTCCGGCCAGCCAAGCGACCAGCCGAGCAGGCCGGCCGAGCAGGCCAGCGGATCGCACCAGCGAGCCCAGCGCCCAACAAAGAGCGCGCCAGACGCCAGCGCCAAAGAAGACGCAGCCTCGCGCCCAGCCGTCGCAGCCGCCAATGAGCGTCGCGGCAAGACTCCGCGCGTCCGTCGCGTCGCGGCAGCAGCGCCGCACGCACCGCGCGCTTCGCGCGCGCGCGCCATCCATCGCCATCGCCAGCCGAAGCTCGCGTCTGCGTCGCAGCACCGAGCGCCGTCGTCGTCGCGTCTCGCACCGCCGCGCCCCTCGCGTCTGCGCCGTGCCGCCCGCGTGCCGCCCCCGCCAGCGCCGTGCCTAGCGCGCCATCCGCGCTTAGCGCTGTCCGTCTGCGCGCAGCCAGTGCCCGATGTCGCCCATTTGCCGCCCATCGCGCCCATCCGCGCCAAGAAGCAGCCCCGCGCCGCCTTTGCTGCCCGTCCGCGTGTCGGCCGCATCGCGTGAGTTGCTCTCGAGCCGAGCCCTATTTATTTTATTATATTTAAGCCTTTAGAGTGTGATTATCATTGTTTTTGTTAGGTTCTCGGTAGCTAGCTCGGGTTCGATCGCGGCTTAGGATTTTGTGTGTAGTTGCCTCCCGGCCGTAAGGATTTCTTACCGGGGTTGTGTGGACCTGCGATGTTCTATGTGATTGATCTTTGTATGTTTGTTTGTGACTATCGGCATGTATAGTTTAGGTGCTCGCTCTGAATTCTGGATCGCATGACTTCGTATGTTGTTCTTTCATGTTAGTCCATGCTAGGTTGTTCCGTTACGCATGCTCATATTCATTCTTTTACGTAGTACCATGCTAGGTCTGCTTTGTATTCTTTCGAGCACGTATTGGATTGTTTGCTGATTGTTAAGGCGGGTTATAATTCGTAGATAGCATCATCCGGCCCGATGCATAAAGTATCTTGCATCCATGGCAAGGACGTTCGAGACGATTCTCCGTCCTTGGACCCGTGAGGGATTAGCTATCCCAACCGGTAGGCCCTGCAATCTTGGGTGAGGGTGGTAGTCTAAGCGATGCCCCAACGGTCGGGATGATGACATGGCAATGCCTAGTCCCCGGCAGCCGGCACGTCCTCAGCGTGTTCGGCAGTAGCCCTTGATTGCCACCTGTTAAGGTAAGGACGGCTTCCTGGTGTAAGCCTACCACGACCCGTTCCTTAGCCTCAAAAGGTGGTACAGTGACATAGTTCACGTGTCCGGTCTCACACCCCTATGTCAGTGACACCGATCCAGAGATTTAGTTAGGCGTGGTATCCGGATATGGGCAGCTTGCCACTAGACCCGGCACCCCCCATAGTCTGTAGAAGCACGCGGTGCATCCTTACGCTCATTACAGCGCCGACCGGAGAGCTCCTCGGGATCTTGAGCTAGTGCACCTTTCGTATCGACAGTAGACAGGCTGAGGCCGAGACTTGTTTCTCGTATAGGGCGTATTGTGTGGTGTGATTTATTTCCGGACTAAGACCCTGAGTTGGCATCCGAGGTCCAAGTGTGGACTTAAGCTATGTGCTCTATTCTATGTTTATATTCATAGCTTGCATACACTCATCTAGATGACCATGTGCATCGTATTGTACCCGGTTGGGGATTCTTCTTGAGTAATTCGTTACTCACCCTTACTTATCTTTCAGGTAACCATGGCGCGAGGCGGATGGTCAAGGAGGAGCTGTGATCATGGAATCTGCTGTCATCTCTGACCATTTTATTTTATCATGACTCTTGACTTTTGTTATTTCCCACGAATGCATGTAGACGGGCACAGAGCCCCGGATGTTTTCTTACGTTTTATGGATTCCAAAGATATTTGTACTTGTGGATTGTTTAAATGGTTTAAATAAATCTCTGATCAGAGTATGCTTTTAGAAATGTATGTTTTGGTTGTTGAATGTTTCTGTTTTTACTTGGAATCCGAAATGTATTTTTCATAATGTCTTTTATTTTCAATACATGCATTGGGGTAAAGGCCATTTAGAGCCCCTTTTGGGTCGGGTCTTTACACTTTTCTGCCTGCTCTGAGCTGACAACACTAGCTCTAAACTCCTGCACATCACCTCTGGTCAAATGCAGCAACTTAGGACCCAAAACAAAATTGATGGCCACCAACCTTTTCCTAGAACAATTGAATCCTGCAATACTTACAACGCAACGCCTCAACGAACTATATGAATTAACAGCTGGGAACTGCTACCCAAGGCAAACTCATAAAACCAACACTGGTCTCCCGCTGCCTAATCACGGAAACACCAACACGCAACAAGTTCTAAAGGATCTGGCTCACTCCTCCCAAAAGACCATCGGTCAGAGGGTGAAAACACTACATGACTGCACTCGGCTCATAAGCCTCTTAACAACGCTCTCCAGAACCACAACTCATCAACGCACTGCCTAGAACAAACCTTCGTTGCCACACCCTGGTGACAACAACTGTAACGGCCGAGAAATTTCATCCCGGTCTTCCCGGGAGGCCCAGGGGCATTTTGGTAATTTTGGGTCGGGCCGACAGGGCCGGTTTTGTATTTGTTAATTGCCGGAAAAATTATGAGTCGATTTGAATGGGATCGGGAATTTTGGTGAAGGCATTTGGGCTTGAAAGAATGTGGAAATAAAAAGGAATTAAATAGCGCGTCGAGTGAGATTCGAGCCAAGGACGTGTCGTGTGCTAGGTAGGGGGCGCTGCCAATCGAGCCACCGGGCGTGTTTGTTATTTTAATCGCGCGATCTAATACATATGCGTGTTTTCGAAGGCAGTTGGTATAAAAGCAGAGCTCGCCCGAGGCTTCTTCCCCAATTTCTTCTTCTTCCTTCTCTTTTCTTCTTCGACCAACCTGAGCTCCCTCTCGCGTTTCTCCCTCGCCAACCTCGAATTCAGCCGAGCTTCTCTCCCAAATTCGAAGTCGATCTCACCCCGAGCAGTAGGTACATCTTCTTCTTCTTCTTCTCCTTCAAATTCGAGCTCTTCTCCCCTGTTTCGGGCTTCGCCATTTCAAATAGTCGAGGTAATTTGAGGTATGGGTTTTGTGCAGCTAGTGTAGGGGAGTTCGCCATCAAAGCATCGCTCGTCGAATCCCCGTGGATCACCCGGAATCGAGCTCGTTTTCTCCGATCCCCTATTCGCCCCTGTTCGCCGAGCTCGCGTGCGCAGAAGCAGCCCAGCCGCTGAGCCTCGCCGCTCATCGTCCCGTGCCCGCGCGCGTCCTCGCCTCAGCGCCCAGCCGCATCGCGTCGCCCGAGCCCCTGCTCGCCGAGTCGTGCCGCATCGCCCAGTGCCGCTCGCGTCCGCACGCCCGCGTTCGCGCCCAACGCCCAGCTCCGCCGCCCATATGCGCCCACGCGCCCATTTTTGCGCCCCAGCTCGCCCAGCCAGCCCGTTCTTTGCCGTTCGTGCTGTCGGCTCGTTCGTGCTCCGCTGCGCGCCTCGTGAGTTGCTCCCGAGCTGAGCCTCGTTTATTTTATTATATTTAGGCCTATTGTGTGATTTTTCTTGTGATTGATAGGTTCTCGATAGCTAGTTCGGGTTCGTTCGCCGCTTAGGTTTTCGTGTCAAACGTCCCCGACCAAGGTAAGGATTTCTTACCGAAGTTGTGTGGACCCTACGATATATTATGCGATTGTTGATTGATTGCTTGTTTGTGTTTATTGACATGTATAGCTTGGTACTCAATTCTGAATTCCCGATTAGCATGTTGTTCCTGATTAATTCTCATGTTAATCCATGCTAGGTTGTTCCTTTCTAGCATGCTCGTATCTGTTCCTTGCTTCGTAGTATCATGCTAGGCTCGTTGTATTCTTATTGAGCACGTATTGGATTTTATGGATTTGTTTGCTGATTGCTAGGGCAGGTTAGAATTGTAGGTAAATAGCATCATCCGGGCCTGATGCATAAAGTACCTTGCATCCATGGCAGGGACGTCGAGCAAGTCATTCCGTCCCTGGACCCCGTGAGGGATTAGCTAACCCAAGCGGTAGGCCCTGCAATCTTGGGTGAGGGTGGCAGTTGTTAATGCCCCAACGGTCGGGATGATGACTTGGCATTGCCTCGTCCCCGGCAGCCGGCATGTCCTCAGCATGTTTGGTCAGAGCCCCGATTGCCACTGTTAAGGCAAGGACGGCTTCTGGTGTAAGCCTACCACGACCGTTCCTTTGGCCCAGTGCGGTGGGTTCAGCCGACATAGTTTACGTGTCCGTGTCTCACACCCCTTTGTCGGTGACACCGATCCAAAGATTTAGTTAGGCGTGGTGACTGGATATGGGCAGCTTGCCTTCGGACCCGGCACCCCCCATAGTCTGCAGTAGCACGCGGTGCATGCTTACGCTCATTACAGCGCCGACTAGAGAGCTCCTCGGGATCTTGAGCCGGTGTACCTTTCGTCGACGATGAGAGCGGTGAGGCCGGGACTTGTTTCTCGTATAGGGGCTACTTATGTATTGGGTGTGTGGTGATATTATTCGGACTAAGACCTTAAATTGGCATCCGAGGCCCAAGTGTGGGCTAAGCTATGTGCTCTATTCTGTGTTTATATTCATAGCTTGCATACGCTCATCGAGATGACCATGTATATCGTGTTGTACCCGGTTGGGGATTCTTCTTGAGTAATTCGTTACTCACCCTTACTGTGGTTTTTCCACGGTAAACCAAGTTGCGAGACAGGATGGTCAAGGAGGAGCTGTGATCATGGGGCTCGATCATCAAACTCGATTTTGTGTTATGACTCTTTATGTGTTATTTTCCCCAATGAATGCATGTGGCGGACACGAGCCCTAGGATGTTTTCTCGAATATTTTGTGGATTCCAAAGATTATTGTATTTAGACATGTTTTGAATGATTTTAAGAAATCTCTGATCGGAGTATACTTTGGAAATGTATTTATCTTGGAACAGTGCTTGGAAACAGGGGGCGAGTTCCGAGGAAATTGTCTAGTTTTTAAAGGGGTTATTTTGAATGTTTTTGTTTTAATTGGAATCCGAAATCATGTCTGTTTAATGTCCTTTACTTTGAATGCATGCATTGGGGTAAGGGCCCATTTAGTGCCCCATTCGGGTCGGTCCCTTACAACAACTCCAGCCTGAAACTGCCATGCCACTACTCCACAGTAATGACATCTCCACCTAGGCGAGGTGCGAGCTCTAGCTACTGAAACTAATCCACCAAAAATCCAAACTCACACAACAACCTCAACCAGCTGCCAGCTTCCACACGGACTTCTTCAAACCAACAACTTGAATGCTACGAACTCGGTAGCCTAACTATCCACACACTGCATAACCACACCAATCTACTCAACTCCAGCTTGACTCAAATCACTGGCTGGACAAGTCAGCCTGCCAACAACCGGACCCCAGAGGGCTCCCTCCACCAAACTTACCTCCATGCAAGCAACGGAACGAAGCTTGCCTCAAATATGAAACACACCTCACAATTCTAAACGATAACACATACAGGCTTAACCCTCTAGCTTAGGCTTATTGCACCTTCCCACCGAAACTCCATAAACGGAACTCCACTACTCGGTTAACACCAACTACCAAGAACCAGATAACCAACAATGGCTGGCAGAGCACAAGCCACACTAACCAGCAAGGATCCCTCAAAAGGTCACGACCCTAATCCAACCACAATGGTGCAACCTCAACCCACAACTGATACAAAGGAGTTCTTCAACTACAAAGGTGCAACAGCTTCCAGGCCAAACACACAAAGAACCTTAACCGACTAGGTCCAACACTCACAAGAAAAGAACAACCCTTACTGCAACCTCCAGAACACCACTCAAGGGTCCGCTTAACTTGGACAAACACTGCTTCCAAGCAGCCAACAAACTTTTCCTCCTACTATGTAACGGCCCAGAAAATTTCATCCCGGTCTTCCCGAAAGGCCCAATTTTGGTAATTTTGGGTCGGGCCGACAGGGCCAGTTTCGAAATTGTAAATTGCCGGAAAAATTATGAGATGATTTGAATGGGATCGGGAAGCTTTGTGAAGGTATTTGGGCTTGGTAAAATGCAAAAATAAATAGGGAATTAAATAGCGCATCAAGTGAGTTTCGAACCAGGCCCGCTTAGGGAGCTAGACGGGTGGCATTGCCACTTGAGCTACCGAGTGCTCTTGTTATTTTAGACGCGCCAACTTTATGTTATGCGTGTTTTGAGATGCCTTTGGTTTAAAAGCAGAGCTCGCCCGAGCTTCTCCCTCATTTCTCCATTTTCTTCACCTTCTTCGCGATCCTTCCCTTCGACCGACCAGGGCGTCTTCGCGATTCTCCCTCGCCGACTCCAATTCGCCGGAGCTCCCTCGGCGACCGTCTCCCTCCGGTAAGCTCCCCTTCTCTTCTTTTCTTCTTCTTCTTCTTCTCATTCAAATCCGATTCCCCTGTTTCCGATTTCAATTTTTTGGCCGAGTCGAAGTGAATTGCTGGGTGGATTTTGTGTAGCTTGTGTAGGGGAGTTCAACCAGCAACCAATCGCTCGTCGAAATTCGCTAAATCGCCCGATTTCGAGCTCTTCCTCCATCGCCCCGGAAATCGCCCGTGTTCGCCCTTCGCTCGCGCGCAGAAGCAGCCCCAACGCCGTGTCCGTGCGCCTGTCGCCGAGCCGTGTCGCCAAGCCGCGCCCCAACGCCGTGTCGCGTGTCTTGCTGCCGAGCTGAGCCGCCAAGCCGAGCCGAGCCAAGCCAAGCCGAGCCAAGCCGAGCCGAGCCGAGCCGAGCCGAGTGAGAGCCAAGCCGAGCCTAATTATTTTATTTTATTTTATTCAATTTAGATATTGTGTGTAATTGTGTTGTGCTTGTTAGGTTCCCGGTAGCTAGTTCGAGATCGCTCGCAGCTTAGGTTTTCGTGTAATTGTCCCCGGCCAAGGTAAGGATTTCTTACCAGAGTTGTGTGGACCCTGCGATATTATATGTGATTGCTGATTGACTGCTTGTTTGTGTTTATTGACATGTGTAGCTAGGTATTCTATTCTGAATTCCCGATTAGCATGATTTCCTGATTTAATTCTCATGTTAATCCATGCTAGGTTGTTCCTTTCTAGCATGCTCGTATCTGTTCCTTGCTTCGTAGTATCATGCTAGGCTCGTTGTATTCTTATTGAGCACGTATTGGATTTTATGGATTTGTTTGTTGATTGCTAGGGCAGGTTAGAGTTGCAGGTAGATAGCATCATCCGGGCCTGATGCATAAAGTACCTTGCATCCATGGCAGGGACATCGAGCAAGTCATTCCGTCCCTGGACCCCGTGAGGGATTAGCTAACCCTACCGGTAGGCCCTGCAATCTTGGGTGAGGGTGACAGACTGTTAAATGCCCCAACGATCGGGATGATGACTTGGCATTGCCTCGTCCCCGGCAGCCGACATGTCCTCAGCATGTTTGGCAGTAGCCCCTGATTGCCACCTGTTTAGGGCAAGGACGGCTTCCTGGTGTAAGCCTACCACGACCCGTTCCTTGGCCCCAGGTGCGGTGGTTCAGGCTGACATAGTTTACGTGTCCAGGTCTCACACCCCTATGTCAGTGACACCGATCCAAAGATTTAGTTAGGCGTGGTGACTAGACATGGGCAACTTTGCCTCTGACCCGGCACCCCCATGGTCTCGCAGTGAGCACGCGGTGCATGCTTACGCTCATTACAAATACCCGACCGGAGAGCTCCTTGGGATCTTGAGCCAGTGTACCTTTCGTCGACAGTAGACAGGTTGAGGCCGGGACTTGTTTCTCGTATAGGGCGACTTATGTATTGGACTGTGTGGTGTGTATTATTCCGAACTAAGACCTTAAATTGGCATCCGAGGCCCAAGTGTGGGCTAAGCTATGTGCTCTATTCTGTGTTTATATTCATAGCTTGCATACGCTCATCGAGATGACCATGTATATCGTATTGTACCCCGGTTGGGGATTCTTACTGAGTAATTCGTTACTCACCCTTATTCGGTGGTTTTCCACAGGTAATCGTGGTGCGCGACAGGATGCCCGAAGGAGGAGCTGTGATCATGAGGCCCAGTCTTCCAACTCTGATTTTTGTATTATGACTCTTTGTGTTTTGTTTTCCCTTGAATGCATGTAGTCGGGCACGGAGCCCTAGGATGTTTGTAAATATTTGTGGATTCCAAAGATTTTGTATCCGAATGTGTTTTTGAATGGTTTTTGTAAATCTCTGATCAGAGTAAACTTTGGAAATGTATTTATCTTGGAACAGGTGCTTGGAAACAGGGACAGGTTCCAGGGAAATTGTCTAGTTTTTAAAGGGCTTATTTTGAATGTTTTTGTTTTAATTGGAATCCGAAATGATGTCCGTTTAAAGGTCTTTTACTTTGAATGCATGCATTGGGATAAGGGCCCATTTAGTGCCCCATTCGGGTCGGTCCCTTACAGTTGGTATCAGAGCTCAGAGTCATAAATTCTGTAGTATGACCTGTTGTTGTAGGTCATTTTTCCCATGATCACTAGCACTCCGACAATCATCAGGTACGCCTAAGTTTACTATTTGTTGTTAAAAAAAAAAAAAAGGGTTAAGAATTTACAATACCTGTCATCTAGTGTATGCCTTGTGTAGTATTGTGGAGCGGAGACGAGCAGGTTCTGACTCGTTATTGGTTTGGGTGTAGATCGCCAAGATGCCGCTTACCCTCGCCGGAAGGACGCCGCGAGAGGAGGCCGAGGTGTCGGGATCGGATCGACACCGCAGGGACATCGTCCCAAGCCGAGACTGATAGCATTCCGCCTGTAGCTCCCCCCGTTGAGCCCAGAGTAGGCATTGAGGCGACTGTGCGCCGTGAGACTGCTCTTGGATCAGAATTTGCTAATTCTATGAGGTCGATGGTGGTCAACCTGTTGAGTGGCCAGAGGCGAGACCTGAGCTTTGTTGGCGGCCATGGCGGGAAGAGTCCCGAGCTCGGATCGAGCGGTGACTCGTTTGTTTCAAAGAGGCGCAAAGAAGACTTCCCACTCGCAGAGCCAGCAGACCTTTTGAGGCGTAGTGGCGGAAGGTGCCGATGAGCTTGGTAAATGGTTGAAGGATTTCGTAAAATGGAACCCCGATAAGTTTGACGCCACAGTGATGCTTTAGCAAAGCGGCCTAGATGGATTGCCCATTTGGAGTACACCTTCCCGATTATGGTGTGCCCCGATGTTCGAGAGGCCGAGGTGTGCACCCACGTGTTAGGGGCGTAGCTAGATGGTGGTGGGAGTCCACCTTGAGTGAGAGACCACCGGGTCTCCACCGCTACCGGGAGTTCTTCAAGACGAATTTAAAGCCAAGTACATTAGTGATGAGGCTCAAGAGAAGATGGTAGCGCTTTTCCGTCTCTGCAGCAGGTTCGATTCTATAGAGGAGTACGAGAGGAAGTTTTCGGAGTATGGTTATTTTGCTCCGCAGCTGATAGCAACCCCTGAGTTGAAAATTCGTAAGTTCATTTCTGGTCTGAGGCAGGGTGTGTCTCAGGATGTCAGGGCACAGGCCCTTGACACTTATGCTAGAGCTGTTCAGCTGGCCACTATTTACAATGGAAAGTATCCTGTTGAGCGAACTGTCGCCGCTCCGGTGCAGCGTCCTGTCCCGGCTGTAGTGGGACAGAAGAGGAGGTTTGTGTACAGAGGAGGCGGCCAGTGTCGCCAAGCGATTCGAGCAACCGACCAGCGTAGGATACCGGCCCAGTTCCAGCCTCGCCAGCAGGGCGGTCCTAGGCAGATTCCCACCTGTGCCACTTGTGGAAGAGCCCACTTCGGAGCTTGTCAGACCGGGCCTAGGCGGTGTTTTGGATGTGGAAAAGAAGGGCATGTGATCCGTTTCTGTGATCAGCCAGCTATGGCGATTCAAATGTCAGCAGCAGCGGCAGGGCGGTGTTCGCTACGAACCGTCGAAGGCCGAGCGTGCGAGATGCCGCAGCGGCGAGTGCGCTTCTTGTTTTGGATCATTGTGCATTTGTCTTGTTTGACTCTGCCCTACGCACTCGTTTGTATCTGTATTGTTTGCTGAGCATGCTAGGTTGAGATTAGAGCCTCTAGGTTTTGAATTATCTGTTGCAACTCCTTTGGGAGTTAATATGTTAGCAAAAGATAAGATTAAGGATGGCCGGATCGAGATATCCGAAGAGTTGCTGGTAGCTACGCTCATAGTTCTACCCATGAGTGGTTTCGATGTGATTCTCGGTATGGAGTGGTTAGCCGCTAACCACGCATTGATTGACTGCCACCGGAAGGAAGTAGTGTTCAGGCCGTCGGGTCGGCCCAGCTTCAAGTTTCGTGGAGTTCAGGGTGGAGTTTGCCCACCGATGGTGTCAGCTGTGAAAGCTCGTCGTTTGCTAGCACATGGAGCTTGGGGCTACCTGGCCAAGTTGTCCGGAGAGAGCCGTCCCTCACTGACTATTGATCAAGTGCCAGTTGTGCGAGAGTTTGCGGATGTGTTTCCCGAAGAGTTACCGGGGTTGCCCGCGAAGAGAGAGGTTGACTTCACAATTGAGCTCGAGCCAGGGACCCTCCCTATCTCGAAGGCTCTGTATCGTATGGCGCCAGCCGAGCTAAAGGAACTGAAGGTTCAGTTGCAGGAGATGTTAGATTGAGGATTCATCCGTCCGAGTGTGTCCCCGTGGGGGGCGCCAGTGTTGTTTGTGAAGAAAAAGGATGGTTCGATGCGCCTATGCATTAACTATCGTGAGCTTAATAAGGTGACAGTGAAGAATAAGTATCCGTTGCCCCGTATCGATGATTTGTTCGATCAGCTTCAGGGAGCTTCCGTGTTCTCCAAGATAGATTTGAGATCCGGTATCATCGATTGCATGGATTAGGGGCGCCGACATCCCTAAGACAACGTTACGGTCTAGATATGGGCACTACGAGTTTGGGGTCATGTCGTTTGGGTTGACGAATGCACCAAAGCAGCTGTTCATGGACATGATGGATAGGGTGTTCAAAGCATTTTTGGACAAACTTCGTCATCGTGTTCATTGACGATATTCTGATCTATTCAAGGACCGGGGAGGATCATGCAACGCATTTGAGGAAAGTGTTGGCGACCTTGAGGAAAACCACTTTTATGCGAAGTTTTCCAAATGTGAGTTCTGTTGGAACAAGTGGCCTTCCTAGGTCACGTAGTCTCGAGAGATGGTATAGCCGTGGATCCTACAAAGATTGAGGCCGTGAGTTCGTGGGCCAGCCGACTTCATTCTGAGATACGCAGCTTCACGGGCTGGCGAGTTACTACCGTCGGTTTGTTAAGGACTTTTCCGCCAGTAGCCTCGCCCCTCACTCGTCGACGAGGAAGGGTGTCGAGTTTGTTTGGGACGGTAGGTGTGATGAGAGCTTTGCCCGCTCAAGCGCAGCTTTGACTTCAAAGACTGTGTTGGCGATCCGGAGGGGACAGTGGTTTCGTGGTTTACAGCCGATGCTTCCAAGTTCGGGTTGGGTGTGTGTTGATGCAAAGACGAGAAGGTCATTGCTTACGCTTCTCGTCACCAAGCCATATGAGCGTAATTATCCGACTCATGATATGGAGTTGGCGCGTGATGGTGTTTGCATCAAGATTTGGAGGCATTACACAGATGGTGAGCGGATCCGATGTTTACCGATCACCAGAGCCTCAAGTATCTGTTTACCCAGAAGGAGTTGAATATGAGACAGAGGAGATGGTTAGAGTTAGTGAAAGATTATGACTGCGAGATTCTGTACCATCCGGGTAAAGCCAATGTTGTAGCCGATGCTCTGAGTAGGAAGACGTCGCACTCCGTGGTGTTGTTGAGCTCTCAGCCCAGATTACGGAGAGAGTTCGAGCGGGCTGAGATTGCAGTGTTGTTAGGTGAGGTTACTGCCAGAGTGGCTCAGTTGACAGTCCAGCCATCGATTAGACAGCGGATTATTGATAGTCCGCTGAGTGACCCCGCACTTAAAAGATTATTTGACCTAGTTAATGCTGATGGAGATTTTGATTTTTTGTATTCACCAGACAGTGGGCTGACGTACAGAGGCCGGTTGTGTGTTCCGGATGTCGCAGGATTGCGAACAGAGTTGCTCTCAGAGGCCCACAGTTCTCCGTTTACTTGGCACCCCGGGGGTACCAAGATGTATCAGGATCTTAAGCAGACATTCTGGTGGATGGGTATGAAAAGAGATGTGGCGGAGTTTGTCAGTCGATGTCTCACTTGTCGCTAGTGAAGGCACCCGCAGAGACCACCCGCGTTTTGTTGCAAATGCACCGAGTGTACCTCGATGGAAGTGGGAAGAGATCTCCATGGACTTTATTTACGGCTTGCCGAGGACTCCGAGGAAGTTCTCTCGATTTGGGTGATAGTCGATCGATTGACTAAGAGCGCACACTTCATTCCCTGTAGAGACACTTATACCGTGGAACAATGGGGAGCGCTTGTTTTTGGAGCAGATCATTCGTTATC
This sequence comes from Sicyos edulis, assembly GCA_036507275.1. Taxonomy (NCBI): domain Eukaryota; kingdom Viridiplantae; phylum Streptophyta; class Magnoliopsida; order Cucurbitales; family Cucurbitaceae; genus Sicyos; species Sicyos edulis. Next base: position 24,624,141 of record CM071854.1, on the reverse strand, counting down.
ACGGTGTGCTGTGAGGATCGTATCGGACCGTGATTCGAGGTTCACTTCTCGTTTCGAGCGCGCCCATAAGGGTTTAGGCACCGAGTGCGGTTTAAGACGACTTTTTTCACCCTCGGGCCGATGGCCGATCGAGAGGGTGAACAGATTCTCGAAGATATGTTGAGGGCTTGTGTGTTGGATTTCCGGGCGCTTGGGACCAAATGACAGATGTCGATGGAGTTTGCATATAACAATAGTTATCGATCGACGATCGAGATGGCTCCATTCGAGGCTTTGTATGGTAAGCGTTGCCGATCTCCCGTGTTCGGGAAGAGGTTGGTGATAGGCGTGTTTTGGGTCCCGAGTTGCTGCGATTGACCAATGATGTCGTCAGCGAAAGATTAGAGCTCGTATGTTGACAAACTTCGAGCAGCGAGAAGAGTTACGCCGATGTTTGGCGACGAGATTTGGAGTTTGAGGTTGGCCAACATGTATTCCTAAAAGTCGCACCGATGCGAGGTGTTTTGAGGTTTGGCAAGCGTGGGAAGCTGAGTTCCCGTTTTGTTGGTCCGTTTGAGATTCTGGAGAGGATAGGCAGGGTCGCTTATCGATTAGCCTTGCCTCCGCTATTTTCGGCGAGGCACGTGTTTTTCATGTTTCGATGTTGAGGAAGTACGTGTCGGACCCGTCGCACATTGTTGATTTTGAGCCTTTGCGGTGAATGAGGATTTGAGCTTGAGGAAAAGCCAGTGGGGATTCTTGCTTTTGAGACAAAGACACCTGCGTGTCGTGAAATCAGGTTGGTAAAGGTTCAGTGGAGGAGTCAGAGCTCAGAGGAAGCCATTAGGAGCGGGAGGACGAGATGAGATTGCAGTACCCCGAGCTGTTCCAATCTTAAGTGACTTTCGAGGACGAAAGTCTTATAAGGGGGGAGTATTGTAACGGCCCGGAAAATTTCATCCCGGTCTTCCCGGAAGGCCCAGGGGGCATTTTGGTAATTTTGGGTCGGTAAGACGGGCCAGTTTTGAAATTGTAAATTGCCGGAAAAATTATGAGATGATTTGAATGGGATCGGGAAGCTTTGTGAAGGTATTTGGGCTTGGTAAAATGCAAAAAGAAATAGGGAATTAAATAGCGCATCTTGTTATTTTAGACGCGCCAACTTTATGTTATGCGTGTTTTGAGATGCCTTTGGTTTAAAAGCAGAGCTCGCCCGAGCTTCTCCCTCATTTCTCCATTTTCTTCTCCTTCTTCGCGATCTTTCCCTTCGACCAACCAGGGCGTCTTCGCGATTCTCCCTCGCCGACTCCAATTCGCCGGAGCTGCCTCGCCGACCGTCTCCCTTCGGTAAGCTCTCCTTCTCTTCTTTTCTTCTTCTTCTTCTTCTCATTCAAATCTGATTCCCCTGTTTCCGATTTCAATTTTTCGGCCGAGTCGAAGTGAATTGCTGGGTGGATTTTGTGTAGCTTGTGTAGGGGAGTTCAACCAGCAACCAATCGCTCGTCGAAATTCGCCAAATCGTCCGATTTCGAGCTCTTCCTCCATCGCCCCGGAAATCGCCCGTGTTCGCCCTTATCTCGCGCGCAGAAGTAGCCCCAGCGCCGTGTCCGTGCGCCTGTCGCCGAGCCGTGCCGCCGAGCCGTGTCGCCAAGCCGCGCCCCAGCGCCGTGTCGCGTGTCCTACTGCCGAGCCGAGCCGCCAAGTCGAGCCGAGCCAAGCCAAGCCGAGCCGAGCCGAGCCGAGTCGAGCCGAGCCGAGTGAGAGCCGAGCCGAGCCTAATTATTTTATTTTATTTAATTTAATTTAGATATTGTGTGTAATTGTGTTGTGCTTGTTAGGTTCCCGGTAGCTAGTACGAGATCGCTCGCAGCTTAGGTTTTCGTGTAATTGTCCCTGGCCAAGGTAAGGATTTCTTACCAGAGTTGTGTGTGGACCTGCGATATTATATGTGATTCTTTGATTGATTGCTTGTTTGTGTTTATTGACATGTGTAGCTAGGTAATCTATTCTGAATTCCCAATTAGCATGATTTCCTGATTTAATTCTCATGTTAATCCATGCTAGGTTGTTCCTTTCTAGCATGCTCGTATCTGTTCCTTGCTTCGTAGTATCATGCTAGGCTCGTTGTATTCTTATTGAGCACGTATTGGATTTTATGGATTTGTTTGTTGATTGCTAGGGCGGGTTAGAGTTGCGGTAGATAGCATCATCCGGCCCGATGCATAAAGTACCTTGCATCCATGGCGGGGGCGTCGAGCAAGTCATTCCGTCCCCGACCCCGTGAGGATTAGCTAACCCTACCGTAGGCCCCCGCAATCTTGGGTGAGGGTGGCGATCGTTAAATGCCCCAACGGTCGGGATGATGACTTGGCATTGCCTCGCCCCCGGCAGCCACATGTCCTCGGCATGTTTGGTAGTAGCCCCGATTGCCACTGCTTAGGGCAGGACGGCTTCTGGGTGTAAGCCTACCACGACCCGCCTCCTTGGCCCAAGGTGCGGTGGTTCAGCCGACATAGTTTACGTGTCCGTGTCTCACACCCCTATGTCGCGCTGACACCGATCCAAAGATTTAGTTAGGCGTGGTGGCCGACATGGGCGGCTTGCCTCTTGACCCGGCACCCCATGGTTTGCGTGAGCACGCGGTGCATGCTTACGCTTATTACAAACACACGACCGGAGAGCTCCTCGGGATCTTGAGCCGTGTACCTTTCGTCGACGATGACAGCCGAGGCCGGACTTGTTTCTCGTATAGGCGACTTATGTATTGGGCAGGTGTGGTGTGTATTATTCCGACTAAGACCTTAAATTGGCATCCGAGGCCCAAGTGTGGGCTAAGCTATGTGCTCTATTCGTGTTTATATTCATAGCTTGCATACGCTCATCGAGATGACCATGTATATCGTATTGTACCCCTCTGCTTGGGATTCTTCTTGAGTAATTCGTTACTCACCCTTATTCTGTGGTTTTCCACGGTAATCGTGGTGCACGACAGGATGCTGAAGGAGGAGCCGTGATCATGGGGCCCAGATCTTCCAACTCGATTTTTGTATTATGACTCTTTGTGTTTTGTTTTCCCCGAATGCATGTAGCGCACACGAGCCCTAGGATGTTTGTAAATATTTGTGGATTCCAGATTTTGTATCCGAACAGGTTTTGAATGGTTTTTGTAAATCTCTGATCAGAGTAAACTTTGGAAATGTATTTATCTTGGAACAGGTGCTTGGAAACAGGGACAGGTTCCAGGGAAATTGTCTAGTTTTTAAAGGGGTTATTTTGAATGTTTTTATTTTAATTGGAATCCGAAATCATGTCCGTTTAAAGGTCCTTTACTTTGAATGCATGCATTGGGATAAGGGCCCATTTAGTGCCCCATTCGGGTCGGTCCCTTACATACTAGCACCACTACCACCAATTCCAAGACCAAGGAATAACCTGACAACTCCCAAGGAGAAACAGATCCTTACAAGCGGACATCCGAAGGACAGAGAGCTCCACAACCGCTCGCTGTCTTGCTCAGCTAAGCACAACATCCAACTCTCCCAGAGGCAACAACAAGGGGTCCACCACAGACTGGACCGCCAACCACGGGCAAGAGAAGACTCACCCCCAAACACCCAATAAGGGCAACTCTCAAACTCTGGAAACAGGAAAGACATCCGCCAGGGCAAAACCACTTGCCCCACTTGCACCACGGTCCAACCAAATTCATTATTCTCATTCTTGACCACTATGGTTCCACCTTTCTTTGGTACACATTGCATTGGGCTTACCCCTCTACTGTCAGCGATCGGATAAATAGCGCCCACATCCAGCCATTTAATAACCTCCTTCTTCACCACCTCCTTCATCGCTGGATTCAATCTTCGTTGATGTTCAACTGACCTAAATCCGTCATCGTCTAACTAGATTTTATGCATACAAAATGATGGGCTGATTCCCTTAAGATCAGCCAAAGTCCACCCAATCGCCCTTTTATGCAGTTTAAGCATCTCTATCAACAACTGCTCGTTCGCTGGGGCTAACTTCGCTGATATGATAATAGGCAATGTATTTCCTGCCTCTAGATATGCATACTTCAAGTGGTCTGGTAGAGGTTTCAATTCTAGTGTGGGTGGCTCCTCAATTGATGGTTTCATTGAAATGTTTAACATGTCAATGAAATTCAATGAGTCAAAATCGTAATTTACAGATTCACTTACCTCAAATTCCTCTGGCAATTCTTCGCTTCCATGCTTCGCTGACGCGAACTCCATTACATGCTGGTCGACTGTATCATCTAAGGTGTC